>CM034313.1:33416532-34616532 GCA_019925795.1 Dendrobium chrysotoxum | reverse complement strand
GATAATCCTAATTTTTATTTTTAGGAGAATTCATCAAATATATGCAAAAGGAAGGGTTTGAGGTAATTGATGTTAAGTGTAAGATGATGTTATACACTTTATTAAATAACAAATTGTGATATTTATAAGATTGGAGAGGTGATTGTAGGTGACTTATAAGCGTAGATGAGGAAGAGGTAGAGAATCGGAAGAGACAGCTCATCAGGAAAGTGAGTGTGTAAATTGAATTTACAAGTGCAAGAAATATTTATTCTTGATATATTTATAAAGTTATCTACATTGTTTGAGAAATGAAATGTTTTGGAAAGATCTTATCTGAACAAGCATGATTGTTTTAACCTCTTCTTAATTGGTAATATGTTTAAAAGAAGTTTCCTTCTTTTAAGTAATGCATATCAAACTCTACATGCAATATATTTATGGTTATATAAATTGTAGAGTGTCTATAACCATATTGATCAGTTATGAATTATGAATTTATGAGTTTAGTAAAGATTGGCTATTCTATGACATGATATCTGCAATATTAGGTGGGCAAAAGGGACCAAAATATGCAACTTGTATTGTAGATGGGATAAAAGGGACCCCAGAGAATTTGATACTTATATAGCAGCTGGGGCAAAAGGGACCCCTAAAGAGGCAAAATGGACCTCTATGTTATTCAATGACGATAATGTCGGGTTTACCTGGGCTCCATTGAATATGTTTATGAAAGGATAGTCAAATCTTTTAAAGACTAAAATTAATATTCAGTATCTGCGTCAAATAAAATAGGATGATGTCAAATATGATTTTATAATATTTTACAAATATTGGTAAGTTGATTCAATGATGATTTCAATACTATAATTTATTATAATATTGCATTTTAATTGTTATTTAATTTGCATAGTTTATTGAGCCTCATAGCTCACCAGTATTTTTTTTACTAGCTGTTATTATAGGAAAGGGAAAGGAAAAGGTCGAAGAAGATTAAGTTGCAAGTATTTCAATTTTTATATGCTAGTTATTAAATCTGTTTGTGAGTCTACATTTGAGATATGTAGATAGTTTAGTGATATAATATTTGAATTTATATTAATGGCTCTATAAATATTTGTTGGATGTAATTGAAATTTTAGAGGCTTCCGTTTATGTATTAGATGTAATGAACTGTTAAATGTTTTATAGATGAACTGTTGAATATTTTATATGAACATTTGGATCTGATGGAAGGTATCATATGAAAAATGTTATGTTTATGTGAGTGATGCTCTACAGTATGGTTAAGGGGTACTGTGGGGTGTTATAGGGAGAAGCTAAAGAAGACTCAAATGTTGATAAGGGGGCTTACTAGAGACTTGTAGGGAAATTGATCTACCATTCTCACAATTGACCAAATATAGCGTTTGCTGCAAGCATGGTCAGCCAGTTCATGCAAAATCTAAAGCAGACTCATATGCAAGCTGTAGACAGAATACTGCACTACCTTAAAGACAACCAAGGTAAAGGGATTCTCTTCAGAAGAGACTGTAGAATAACCCCATAAGCATATACTGATGGACGATCACAAGTAGATAGACGATCTACCTGAGGATATTGTGCATTCCATGGAGGAAACCTTATTACATGGAAAAGCAAGAAATAGAATGTGCTGGAAAGGTCTAGTGTAGAAAAAAAATATAGAGTTATGGCCTTGAAAATATGTGAGCTACTTTGGATTAAGATGATCCTAGAAGACCTAAGGATCAAGTGGGAAGGACCCATGAAGCTACACTGTGACAACAAATCACTAATCAACATAGCTCACAATTCGGTTCAGCATGATAGGACCAAGAATATAGAAGTGGATAGACATTTCATAAAGGAGAAATTAGGCAGTGATCTTATGTGTATCTATTATGTCTCACTCAAAAGATCAGCTTGCAGATATTTTTATGAAGGGACTTGATAACTCTACCTTTCTGGGACTGGTTACCAAGCTAAAGAATGACAGATCTGTATTCCCCAGCTTGAGGGAGAGTGCTAAAATCCCAGTCGTCTATTAGCATTTTGATCCCACAGCTATGATGAGGATTCGTGGGATGTTGACTTGGATCGCGATGATCTCCTTCCATAATTAGGGTGTTGATTTAGGAAGGATTTTATTAGGGAAATTATGAATGATTCTATAATTATTTATTTCTTTTTAAGATATCTTGTATAGATCTATAAATAGGGACATATTTATGTAATAATATTAAGTCTTTTCCCTCTCAAATCTCTAAATTTAACTATATATATATATATATATATATATATATGAGGAAGGTTGGAATGTCGTCTATTGTAGATGTGATTGTAAATATATTTATGTGATTTAAATTTATACAACAAAATACAAAAAAATAAGTCCATTAGATGATCTGAAAAATAGTCTCGGAGGATAAAGAAGAAGGGGAAGGCCTAAGGTTACAATAATCAAGACTTGAAATTGCGCAATTAAGTATTAAGATGTTTTTTGTTTGTTAGGCAAGCGTTGACGCATTTTGGGAATAAGCCTCATATTTAAACTATTAAATTAATAAATAATATAAAATAATAAAAAACATAGTAACATTAAAGTAATGTCATTAACATTTCAAAGTAAGATCATAAAAATAACTTAATATAAATAAATAGTCTAAGTAACAAATATCATAATTTATGAATTTAAAAGTCTCCCATGCTTTCATCACTTTTGGGGGTATTCATTGAAATTATCTATTGTAGATGTCATTGTAAATATATTTATGTGATTTGAATTTGTACAACAAAAAATAGAAAAATAAGTCCATTTGATGATCTGAAAAATAGTATTGGAGGATAAAGAAGAAGGGGAATGCCTAAGGTTACAATAATCAAGATTTGAAATTGCGCAATTAAGTATGAAGATTTTTTTTGTTTGCTAGGCAAGCATTGACGCATTTTGGGAATAAGCCTCGTATTTAAACTATTAAATTAATAAAGAAATATGAAATAATAAAAAACATAGTAATGTTAAAGTAATGTCATTAACATTTCAAAGTAAGATCATAAAAATAACTTCCCCCACTCCTAATTTAATATAAATAAATAGTCTAAGTAATGAAGATCATAATTTAGGAATTTAAAAGTCCCCCACACTTTCATCACTTTCCTCATCATGATCAAAACGCCACTATGATTGTAAATGAATTGACTAAAATTCTTACCTTTACTCAAGGCATTCTTAAGTTGAGGCAAATCTCCATGATTTTCATAGATTAAATCAATGCAATGTGCGGCACATTGAGTCTAGTAATTATGCTTTCTCTTCTTTATCAGTTTATTTCCCACTTTTTTTTAAGCACTAGTATTGTTAGTAACAACTTGAGCTATTTGATGCTCTCTAATTCATCTACAACTCCAATTAATCTTAAAATGTACTCTTCATCTTTTACTCGAGTGATACTTCAATAAACTTCAAAACATAGTGTCATGGGAGTTTTTTATTAGAATCTTGATTAAGTTTTTATTTTTATATTCAACCAACCATATATATGATTGTAACTCTACTTTTTGACCAAGTTCTCTTGGTCTCTACAATAATCTTCTTAGTGCTATTAGTTCCTTATTCAATACCTTAAGTTCTAAGCTCATACATAGAAGGACGTTTAAGGTCTTGACCATAGGAATCATAGGATGGGGAAATTTCTCCACAATTAAATTGCATTCTCATAGATGAATATTTCAATTCATACAAATATATTCGTGAGCACTCTCTTGAATTTTGTGGAGATATTAGATGAGTTACGCTCAGACCATTATTTTTTTCATCATCCACTTTTATAATATATTGATCTATAAGTTCCTTTGCACATTTATTGGACAATTATGACAAAATAGAAGAATTTTGCCTCAAGACCTACTATCATAATACTAGCCACTATCAACTTTGTTATCAAATTGTCATTCTATAATATGCTTTGACATGGTCTCGCATTATTCATATAAGTTCTTAGTTGGTAGACCAAGATTAGTTGTGTAATACCAATAATTAAGTTGTAAATGTGCTATATGCAATAAAATCATAACTTCACATGAGCTTAATCATTAAGTAGCGTTGCATTTAAACATCATAGTGCAATATAATTACTGTCAAATTTCTATATATTTTATGAGGCTTGATTTATTAAAACCCTTGACCTATCCCAGATATTTATAATATTGCAATGCTATTATTTATAGATAAATTTTAAAACAAGTATAAGTAATAGTCAAACTATTTTTTTATATAAAATTTAAATTACAAATCATCTTTATCATGGAGGATGGGAGCAATGTTTAAGATGTCTCTATTGCAAATTGGAGGTTATGAGTTCGAGTAAAAAAAATTGGTAAGGCAGTGTTCAACCGACTTAATTGTTCATTTACTGGAGGCTCAGTCACCATCTCACACCATTATTATCTAAAATAAAATCTCGTTTCCTCCCTCTTCTGGATCTTGATCATTAAATCAAAATCCATGTTAGCTCATCCATTGATGTCTTTTTGTTGGTGGCTATTGTCAGTGTTGGTGACATTCTTATCCGACCACTCAAATATTTTGTGATGGTGGTTGCAGTAGCATTCTCCCTCCGTTCTATTTCCTCGTCCTTTAAACACTATCAACTTCCTTCCATCCAGAACACCACAAAATGATTGGCTTAGATATTGTCAGGCCCACCAACCTCGCCATTAGCCTCTTTTATTTTTTTAAATACTTATAGATTAACATATTAAGAATCTTTATTCATGTAAAAACTTAAGATCTATACAAGGATTAAATCGTTAAAGGAGGATCAAGTGTTAGCAATATAAATCCTACCTTGAAATTGTTGCAGATTTCTCTCCACTTCTCATGATATCTCTAGTATGCTTGATGCATTGGTTTATTCATCTCTAGAATTCTAGGCAATAAATAAAATTCTAGATATTTGTAATCTTGCTTGTTTATGGATTAACACACCATGAAATTAAAAGATAAGAATTTTGAAATATCTCTGAACGAATAAATAACACTATTGCCTTATGAACCCATTAAATCATAATTTAATATGAATCATTATCATATTATCTTTTATAAAGAATAGTTTTAGATTCCAGAAATATCTTAATAATAGTTTGAAGCTGGATCGAACTGCTCATGGTTTGATTGATTGACAGAAAATTGTCTGGTCCACATGATCTTAACAGCTTTTAATGGGTCATGCATATTTACTAAGAGGTTAAAAGGGCACAGGTCTTTTCCATTTACTTTCTCTATTATATATTATACTTCAAAGAAAATTGGCTTTGAATGAGAAAAATCAAGCAATATGCACCTATATCAAAATCTAAGTTGAATATTTTTTATGTGAAAATGTTTTAAAATATGTATGTAATTATTGATAGTGATTACTAACCTGATCCACTGTTTTGGTTAATGTTTAGTCCCACTGAAATGATCATTTTTGCCAAACCTGGAACTTTGATCATCCTCATCTGTAAATGTTTGTATTGTTGTTTTGGTAATTGTATTACAATTCCATTTACTACGATGAAATGCATATTTGATACAGGTTGAAATTGTTTACAACTATGGGAAAGAGGAAAGTGACTGAAGCAATAGGTCTTTATCTATGTGAATAAATCTCATCAAATGTGGTCCTGATTTTGGATTAAACAGTGCTACGAACCTTCCTTTTTCTTTCTTACCCTTTGAAGTTAAGCCATGTTTTGGAGTTTATTTCTGGGCAAGGTATGCTTCTTAGGTTTATGTCCTTTGACTTTCTGTTAATTTGGGGTTGGAGATCTCCTGTCAAACCTGTAGAGCATTCAAATGCATATTAACAGACGCCCAGTTAATTTGGCCTTTTCACTATCTCCTTTAGCTGTGTTTGAGAACCTTAAGTCTTCTTTACATTCTTAAATGGCTTGAAATATGATGAACAACATCGTTGTTATTATGGGTCTAATGGATGTTTGGATTGCCAAGTGGTTGATCGAATTTGATATATTCATCTTTTAAAATAAAGGGTTCTCGCCCTAGTGATAAAGTCTATTAGGCAAGAAGAAACATTATCTGCTACTCTTATCAATTTTAACTTGTTCCTTTGTTCATTTGTACAAATGAATAAAATGATTTAATAAGTTGTCATGGTTGGAATGATTCATTATATCTGTTAAGGCGTCATTTTAAAAATCCATCTACTTGTTAGAAGGTTGAGGAAAATTTTCTGAAGTTTTTGAACTGATTTATTTTTTAATTTATTTAATCTTTAAATAGTTTGTATTGTTTTGCATTTTTTTTTTATTTAACATTTAAAAAATTGTTAAATAATGAATTATGATATCATATATATATTCTTTTGCATATGTCCCACAAGTCTTGCTTATTTAACCATTTCAGCATTTTATCCAACCAACGCTTTCCTATCAAAATTTAGGCTTGGTTTAGGATAGCTTTCTTATTATTTTCTAATGTAATTTTTTATTACAAAAAAATTAATTTAAGAATTTTTTTAACTAAAATGCTATTTTAAAAAGGATTAAGAAAGTTATTCCAAGTAAAATCTTAATTATTATCTAAAAGTAATTGATTATTATACATGTTTGATAAGCACATCTTATAATAATTGGCTATTCAGAAGGAATGATCAAGATATCTCTGTTATGTTTAGAAATCATGCATTTGAATCATATGTTAAAAATATGACTGGATAAGGATAACATTGGCTGCTAGTTTGCTACGCTTCCTTTCTAGATCTTTCATGGAAGAAGCTTTATATATTGAATATGGACCCCCACGTTTTTACTCATGTTCATTTAGCACAAATTGACGCTCTATTGCCATTGGATATCAAGTCACTCATTTTGCAATGCTTGGGACTGGGCAGATAATTTATTGAGATTAATAATAACCTAATGTTTTCTAATGCAATCTTTAAAGAGTTTTAAGTGCATTAAAATAAATTTAAAATATATGACATTTATATTGCTGAAAATAAATAAATATACACAAGGTACTCTCCAAGTACTTGCCAGGCAAATTAAACCATCAGTTTAGCCAAAGTTAGAGTTGGTTGTTCTAGCAAATCATTTAAGTGTGTGTAGAAAGGTTGTATGGCTTGGATGGTTTCTAGGCTTTATTAGTTAAAAATTATTTATAAATGAATTTATTTATTTAAAATATTTAAAGGGTGTTTTGATTGTTGAAGTTATTTAATGATATAGAGGTTTTAAATGTCTTTTAAGAATGTTTTGATTGTTGAAGTTATTTAATTTTAGGTTATAAAGAATATAGCGTTCAACAACCTCTAAGTGCTATAAGTTGTTGATTAGTATGTTGCAGACTCAAAAAATGTAATACTGCCAATCCACCAAGACGGGTAGATTGATAGCATGAAGTCTTCTATTTTAAATAAATATTTTGATCTTTAAAGCTTTCTCAAGTCAATACACTTTTGCCCTCCTAAAAGGAAGCAAGCATGAGGGTATAGAAGCTATAACGTCTAAGTATTTTATTGAAGATTTTAAAATTAATTTAATTTAATTGATTATTGATTTATTAAGATTATAATTTTAATATTTAGTGTATTTTAAGTTTATAATTTTAATATTAAGTTTTAATTTAATTTTATTGATGTTTTAATGATTTAATGATTTTCATATTTTAATAAACATTTTAATACATTTAATGTAGGGTCTATTTCTTGGCTTTTTTATTTTCATTATTTTTTAAAAAAATTATATTTTTCATAGATACTAAACCCAGAGATGAGTTCAATACCTTTGAGTTTGCTAGATTTATAGTTTCTTTAGAATTATGAATTTTACATGTTTATTGAAGTTTGACTCAAATATTGACCTTTTGATTTACAGTGAATTTTGAAGTTTTTCATATTTTTTATAAAATCTGTATTTAATTATAAGTTCAATACCTTTGAGTTTACTAAAATTAGATTTTTTTTTGAATTAATTATGATTTTTTGATATTTCGTGAATTATGTTTTTATTTAGTTATTTAATTATGAGTATTTTCTTATTTTTGTATCAAATCAACACATAACCTCTTAAAATTTTTCCCAAATGTAAAAAATGACATCTAGAGATGATTTCAAGGGTTTAAAATTATTTTGATAATTTTAATATATTTTAAATTATTTATTTTAATTAAAAATTAGATTTTCTTGATTTAAAAATTAAATTTTAATTTAATTGGATTTTAAGGGGGTATTAATTTTTCTATATTAAGATTTTAATTCTAAACATTTTGATATATTATATGCAATTTTTGAATTTAAAATGGATTTTTCATGAATTTTCAAATATCATATGTCAGTTATGTACATAATCTTGGGTTTACTAAATGACAAAACTAATGACCTCCAAATGCAGTAAAATTTAAAACATAGGTACATGAATACATATGCTTCAAACCCACTAAATTTGAGCTCATCAAATCTTCTCTAAGTTAAAAAATTAATCACTAAACTTAAATATATCTATAGCTTTGGTGATTTGTATTATGATCTAGATTTGTTGGAATTGGGTGAAATCAGTGGCAAACTAACTCTGACATATATATAAACATACTACAAAGAAAAGAAAATTTAATTCTAAGTGCATGGATAATTATGAATTTTTAAAGTTATGGGTTCAAAATGGACCCATGAACTTGAAAATTCAATTCATAAAAAATCTAGTCAGACCAAGATCAAAGAAAATTAGGGTAGCTCAAGATGCAGCCTAATATTTACCATCCAAATTTAAGATCCATTTGACCATTAGATGTTGAGATATTCAAGAAAATTGGACATACAACATCTCTATTTTACTCAAGATCCACTAGTGAGTCACTCTTAAAAATATTTTAAAATAAACTAGAGCTAAAGTGCTTTCCAACAAGGCTATGAAAACTAAAGTTGGATTTAAATTGAATTTTCTATGATTTATTAAATTTTTGGGCATTTAAATGAATTATTTAATTCATTTTAAATTCAAAATCAGCTAGTGTGCAATTATTGCCAATCATTGGCAATCATTGGCGCAATGGCGGAGGCCTTCAGACATGCATTAGTCGTTGTGCTTATGACTTAAACATGTCAGATCCAAGATCTAACCATTGGATTGAAGCCGTAGAAGATCAACAGGTAGGATTGTGCCACGTAACCCACAGATATGCTGATTCAGCATGCATTCAAATCCAAGATAAAACATGAGCGTGGTTTCTAATCTAGGCTATCTAATCGGCTGATCATACGACTGATTGAAAGATTCATTTTAGTTAAAATGAACTAAATATTCAAATGCACATAACTTTTGATCCAATTGTTTAAATTTGATGAAATTTGAAATATAGGATCTAGATAACCTGATCTTGTAATGCTTGAAGTTTGAAGACTCCATGCATTGAGATATATGCGAAAATATAATTTGAATTTAAAACTTTAAATCAATATATCTCTTTAACTTGTGGTTAGATTTTCTTGATCTTGGACTTGCTGGAAAGTTTGAGAGACCCTCTTGAACTTCCTAGAAGGCTCCAAAAGCTAATTTATATTGGAGCTAAAGTTGGACTTGATTTTTCTTTTCTCTCTTTTTCTTTTTTTCTCTTGCTGGTTTGAGATTTTCTTGAACTGAGAAAGGCAGGGAGAGTCCATGGAGGAGCTAGTGGGCTTACTGGGAGATTGGGGGAATCAATTTGATCAACCCTTTCTTCAGGGGAAGAAGTGGTATTTATAGGAGAGAAATTTGAATGGAGGGCTTGGATCTTTCCACTTAAGCCATGGCCCTCCTCCAGGTCAGTTTTGGACTGACCAATGGGAGCTTAAGGAATATTTTGGAGTGTTTGAAAGAACATGATTTATTATTGGGGATGTTATGGTTGAACCAATCATTGGAGAGAGTTTTTTTGAAGGTTATTGCCACATCAGTAGCCCATGTGGCCTGACCTTGACATGACCTGTAGGGAGATTGTTTTAGAGTGCAAACAAACCATTGGTTGGGTTCAAACTGAGTTGGGTTGGTCTAGGATTCAAAAATATGGGTTTTAGAGAGCTTCGCTTAACCCATACTTTTAAACTAGGTCAAACCATGAGTTTTTACTCTTGTGGTGTGTGCATGGGGTCAATACACACCTGCTACAATATTTTTTAGAATTTATTTTGACAAGGGTAGTGATTTAGATCAATAAAATCCCATTTTTATCACTTGGATAACCCAATTGGCCAAGCCATGTGGGCCCAAGGGCTAGAAATTTCTTAAGAGACTCATGTTGACTCATTGGAGAGAGTTTGATTCAGTGATTTGGCCAAAATCACGAGAAATAAAATTTTGAAGTATGTTTGGTCAATCATGATTGACTTGGTCAACCATGATTGACTTGGACAACCAAGGGTAAAGGGTGGGTCCATCTCATTTCAAATGATATTTTGGACATGTTGGAAGTGGTCCTAAGGATTGGTGGGATCATTTGGCTCAAAATGCATATTTAAGGTTGAAAATGGCCTTTTGGTCAACCTAGGTTGACTTGGTCAACCAGGATTGAGCAAGGGTTGAAACTTGGTTCAATACATTATAAATAATATTTAGAGTTTATTGGAAGTGGAACCCATACATGTAATATAGTTCAAAGGGGTAAAAAGGATGATTTTGTCAACTTAGGTTGTCAAGCAGGGTTTGGAATTTGATTTACTGCACTCAAAATTATATTCTTGATATGTTTGGAGAAGGTTGTATGGCTTGTTTGACTGGGTCATATTGAGGTTGAGGTTTAAGAAAAATTCAGTTTTACTAGTTTAGGGTTTTAGGGTTTTGTGATTAACCATGATCAACTATGGCCAACTAAGGTTCAATGATATTTTAATGCATCATGCTAGTGATGATGATCATAATTAATGAGTTTGGAGAGGCTTCCAAGGTCAAAATCACAAGATACCATGTTTAGTGGCACATGTTATAAATATTTGAAGGTTTTGTAGCATATGAAAATACTTTAAGTTTTAGGGATTAGGGATCTTGAAATGCCTTCAAACTGTTGTGGTCGACCATAGAGATATGCCTAATTAATATGCAAGTGATAGATCAGGAATCTAAGGTCATTTGGTTTGGTTTCAAGGCAAGAAAAATTTCTCAAAAAATAGGTTATGGATAAAGGGGTTTTAGGTTTGGCTCTTGTACATAATTTTGGAGTTTTGAATTGATCATTGAGTTTATTTGCTAAATTGGATTTATATTTGATTTAGATAATGATTTGGTAGGATTTATGGTTTGAAATGCTCAGATCATTGACAATCATTACTTTTCATCAGTGATTGAGTATGTGATCAACTAACTATCACTGGACACTATCAACTGAGAGATTTAGGGCTTTATTTTGATTTAGGTTTTGAATTAATGAATAGAGGTCAGTGACTAGAAGGAATTTAGATTTGTAATGATCATATCACTACAATTAAAGGTGGTTGTTAAGCGATAGATGAGATGATCAAATGCCAATCAAGGGTAATTGTCAAGTAATGGTTTCAAGGGTCAATGATGAAATCACCATGCCAAAATATAGTGATGAGTTTGATTTAGAATTTGAAATGTTTTTTTTAATGATTTCGGTTTAACGATTATTGTTTGATTTAGGGAGATTTGACCTCATTCAAAAATTGGGTCAATAATGGATATCATATATCATTGAAATATTGCATAGGTATTGCAAAATCCAAAGGGCATTCATATAAACACAAAGGTTTCATAAGGAATTGTGAATGTCATCTTATCCTGATCCTTTAGGGTAGGGTTATAAAGACTTGACTTGACCCAAAATCCGACCTAGACTCAACCCAAAAAAATTGTAGGTTCAGGTCAACTCATTTTAAATACAGGTTAGGTTCAGGTTCAACAAGCCGATCTGTTTCTAAAATTGGGTTGAGTTTAGGTTGATCCAAAAATCCAAAAGTGACCTATGATTTTTTACTCTATTAGTTGTCATTGTTGCAGTGTTATTTTATTAGGGTTTTCATGGTTTTCTATTTTGACAATCATAGGCTCACTATTACAGTGTTGTTGTGTTGTTATTGTGATAAAGTTATGCTTCTGTAGTTCCGTGTAGTGTGTAGTTATGTTTTATGGTAGTTTTATCATCTGTAGTATGCTACTATGCTTTAGTCCCTAGCTCCCCGTCTGTCTGTAGTTCTTTCGATTTTCATCTTTGGTAGTTTTAAATATTTAATAGTACTGTGGTTGTCTTGATTCTATGGTTGTGTGGTTGACTAGTTATAGAGTGCCTTGGTGGCTTGGTTCACTAGTTCAGTGCATATTGAATAATGCTGGCCTGCTAGCAAAGTTTTGGGGTCTTGGACCTTTGGTTAAATGCTACATAATCTTTGGTTGTTTACTTATTCAATTGTGTATTAGACTATTAATACTACTCTTTATAACTAATAAGTAATAATAATGTTTAATTTCATTTGTTAGATGGAGGACTCCAATACTATTGTTGACAGTACTCCTATTCTTGAGAATGACCATGTTGTTAATGAAAGAGATGAAGGTAAAATAGACACTAATTATGTTGATAAAGTTGATATTTGTGAAGACGATGCTAAAGGAAATTTTACTAAGAAAACAAGAAGGATTACTTCCACTATATGGGGGTTTTTTTGAGATGTTATCTACACCTGCTGATTGTAAACAAAGATGTAAATGCAAAAATTATCGTGCAACCTACCAATGTGATAGTAAGAATGGTACAGGCAACTTAAAACATTATTTGCAAGTTTGTAAGAAGAGAAGTGCTTGTAATATAGACTAGTTAATTTTGCAATCAAGTTCTAGCTTACCTATTTCCTTAACCAATAATAAGTTTGACCACCAAGAGTTCTATGATTTATTTACTTCTGCTATTATCATGCATGATCTACCATTTCAGTGTGTTAAATTGGTTGGTGTTCATGCATTAATTCATTATCTCTGCCCAGACCTACAAGTTTTGTCTAAAAACACAGCTAGAATTGATTATAAGAAGATGCACATTAGGGAGAAAGCCAACATTCAATCAACCTTAGGTAGATGTACTAGCAGAGTTTACTTGACTTTAGATCTTTGGATTTCTATCAACACTAATGGGTTTATTTGTTTGACTATACATTTATTAATAATAGCTGGTGACTACAGAAAAAGATTATTAATTTTGAATTTATGCCTTCCCCACATGATGTGATATCATTGTTTGAGAAGCTTTAATCTTTTCATAATGAATGGAATATTGAGAACAAACTTTTTTGTATAACTCTTGATAATGGTTCTACTGATAATATTTCAGTACACTTTTTATAGAATTAGTTGAACTTTAGGGTTGGTTTGCTATGCAACGGTGAGTTCTTACATGTTCAATGTTGTGCTCATATAGTAAACCTTAACATGTTGGAAATAATAAAATAGATAGATGTTTCTATCTATAAGATTAGGGAGAGCAACAAGTATGTGAAAGGCTCCCAGGTTAGGAAATAGAAGTCCTTAGATTATGTAAGACATAGTCGTCTTGATTCAATGACAAGATTGAGGTAAGATGTTTCAACTAGGTGGAACTCAACTTTCATAATGCTTGATTCTACTACTTACTACAAGCGTGCTTTCCTCCATTTAGAGTTAGTTGATTCTAATTATAAAACATGTCCCGATAGCAGTGAATGCGAGAAATTGGAGAATATATGTAGATTTTTAGATCCTTTTTATGGATATTGCAGTTATTCTAGATCCTAGATACAAACTTAGTTTCATTAAATGGTGGTACAAAGGATTATATGGTGTTGATTACATTGCTCATATTATGAAGGTTAGGGAAAAGTTATTTGATTTATTTTCTTATTATGCTAGAAATGAAAGACCATATTCAGTGGGTACATCATCAATCTCCGCACATAATTCCCAAAATGCGGGCTCTAGTAGTACTTCCACTGCAATAATTAAGTTCTAATTCTTACATGTACAATAATTTAGCTTATGTACAAACTTGTATAATTTGCTAAAAAATATTTTGAATTTACTTTTGTGCTCCACCCTTCAATAATAGTGATGAGGACGTTGTCTAATGAATATCAAACTAGTTTGTACGTTAACATTTTTGTGCTATGCGTAGTGCATAGTGGTATGGGGAAGATATGGGGAATACAACTCTCTTATAACATGTCAATAAAGATGAAATCACAAAGGAATTCACTCTTAAAATGTGGGTTTCTGTTTCCAACAATTTTGATGTAAAATATGTCAGAGTTTGCATAGGCTAATCAACTAATGTCTATTGGTAGATAACTTCCTGTTTTTGAGAAATTTTAACTTTCTTATTTGGCAAAATTTTTTTTACATTCACTTATTTAAATTAATTTTATTTCTAATTTTTTAATTTCTAGATAAAAAATTACATGCATTAATTTGGCTATTAAAGATTATTTTTTATGTAGTTATTTCTAGGGAAACAAATCTGACTGATTATTATTATTTTTTCCTCTCACTTATCTTACGCAAATAAATATGGCCGATTAATTTAGGAGAGTAGAATGTGGATCTATTATACTAATAGGTAGACAATGTTTAATTCTGCATATGAAGTGCTTCTGAGCTTCGTAAGAAAGTACTAATATTCTCTTTCTAATTGATGTCACTTAGGCTTCGTTTGGGACGACTTTCTTTCAGCTTCTTAAAGCAATTTTCTAGTACATAATATAAATTTTTTACGTTAGAAAGCTGCTTTGAGAAGTAGAAAGAAAGCCATCCCAAACGAAGAATTAATTTGACAGCTTTCTTAATTGTGATTAAGGGTAATTAGTTATGCTTCTAGACTGTAAATCACTATATATTATAAATAATTAATTTTTGGCCAAATTTTTTAAAGGAGCAAAATAATAATTAATAACTAAAATTAGTAATAGGAGCCTAAATAGCAAGTAATTTAAAAAGGAGTAAAATATGAGTACTATTTAATAGATTCAAGAAAAATTAGTGACCCGGAACCTAGCTAATGCAATGCAAACCTGGACTTACCCCGGCTTAGATTGCGGAGCCAGCTAAACCACCTAAACACTTTAAAACCATGAGTCAAGTATTTAATTTAGACTGGTTAGGGACGTTATTTAAGATTGAGTTTAAGGAGAGTGGGGCCGACATCTAGAGTAGATTCCTAATTGGCCCCTTCACTTATGTTGGGTGAAATGCTTAAGCTAAAATGCAATTAAAATTTTAGACAATTTTAAATAAGTTTCTAATACAATGTATGCAAATCGACTTGATTAAATGCTTAAAATTATATTAAGGAGTTTTTAAAAAAAGCTTAAAATAAAATTTTCCCTAAAGATACACAGATCCCCTTGACAGAACTACACCCTCATAGGCCAGGTGATATGCCAGAACCCGCAGGCGGGGAGGTGCCTAATAAAAGGAGCGAAGATGCAACAAATATGCATATGAAAAACTCCCGGCGGTCTCGAGCTTACTTCTTAAAATGTTAGATTTCTATGTGAGCATAAAGATTTTAATTTTGATTAAAAATTAGTTTATGCATACCCTTATGAGTCTCCAATCGAGTTCTAGGCTAAATCAAAACACGACATGTAATAATCACCAAAAAATAAAAAAATAGGCAATCCTAATATCGCAATCAACACATCAATCAAATTAATTAAATAATCAAATCAATTAAATTAGTGCTCAAATTGAAAGTCCATAGGAAAGTACCTTTTAATATTATAACCCAGGGTCTGCAGGAAAAGTAAAGTGGTCGTGTACCACTGACTACAACCCAAATTCTACTCCTAAGACTTAAGTAATTTTGAGAATGAGTCTTCTCATTCTTCACTTCTTTATCCCCCTACGAGCTCCTTGAATCATCGAGTCCAGATATCTAAATGAAAAAAAACTCTCCCTGAATAGGGGTATTATCTTTTCTCTTTAAATACTATGAAAGTATCCTAACTTAGGCTTCCAAATGGAGGAGGACTCTCACCTAAGGGATGTCTTCTCCTCTTTGGAATCTAAGTAGGATATATATATCCCATCTCAAAGCACTTAACACTTACAACTCAATTCTCAAATCAAATTACATTTAAATTTAAAAGAAAAATCTAGACTCAATAACCTGCAGGGTTATCCTAATAATCAGTAATTATATAAACATCCCAAGTAGTTAATATATTAAAATTTAAGTGCTCAAAATACAGTCATGCTTGGCCATGCTCTTGTTAATTTAAAGGTGGTCTTAGCATGCTTAGCACCTGCACAAAACATGTTAATTTTAAAGCTTAATTTTGTTGCCCCCTTTTATTTAATTGACCTTTACGAGCATGGCCACCTGCATAAGATTGAATTAGTATAAATCATCCATAACATAGGGATAGATCTTGTTGCAAATCTAGTTTTGATGATGACAAACATGTTTCTATTGTGTTTTGTTTGGCTAACCCGTTTCAGGCACAAAAGATCACGAGCAACTCAAGCCAACTCAAGATCGGGTCCAAGTGTGTCTAAGTGTACTATTTTCCTTTTTTGAGTCAATTGTAATGTAATTGATCCCCTAGCTAAGTAACCTTACACACACACACTCAGGGGGAGAGCTTGAGTGAATTAGAGTTTCTGTTCAAGTTTTTGTTTAGATCGTCCTAGACGATAGTCACATCATCCTGAATGATCAAGTAAAAATAGAAACCCTAATTAGTGCGACCAAGTTAAGTGTGTCTGATTAAGCAGATCGTCCTAGGCGATCATTGCATCGTATGGGACGATATGCTCAAATCAGAAATTCTCAGCCGCTAGATCAAGTTAGGCAAGTTTTTATTTTAAGATATTTGGTCTGATCGTCCCGGACGATACGTGTATCATCCTGGACGATCCAGTACAATCATGCCTAAATTAGTCTGGTAATTAAGGAAAGCAATTAATACTTGATTGATATAATCATATCATCCTGGACGATCGCAGGATCGTCCTGGATGAACATGATCGTCTAGTGTGTTTCAGCTGTACGTCCAGAGCGGTGTTCAGGATGATTTGGGCACATTTTGAACTAATTATACAGGACGATATCCTGATCGTCCTGGACGATCAAGTCATTTTTGGGTCGTCCAGCACAAGTTTCTATGGACGACCAAAGCGGTCTTCTGGACGAAATTCCTCAACTTACACTAATCGTCCCGGATGATCGCAGAATCATACGGGACGATATGAACAACTTTTTCTACTGATCGTTCAAAAGAACCAGATCGTCCAGGCTGAAGCAGCTGATTTTGAACTGATCATACAGGATGATCTATCAATCATCTTGGACGATCTTGGCCGACCAGTTAAGATTTAGGGTAAATTTTGAGCCCTCCTATAAAAGATCTTTTTCTTTCAACAAGAAAAATCTTTTGCCACTTTCCTTTCCAGAGAAACCTTAGAGAGAGAGAGAGTTTGGAAGAGAGAGAGAGGATCTTGTGAGGGGGAGTTCGTGAGGGGTTCAGGAAGGTTGCTCCAAGCAAGGATAAGAGTCATCTTCTTTGCTCGTCGTCTTTCGTTGGTTTGGTGTTCTTGGTGAGAGGATCATTCGCAAGAAGATCAGGGGTTCTCTGCTCGCTTCAGGAGGAAGCAAAAGGAGTCCGAGGTTCTATGCCTGCTTCAGGAGGAAGCAAAAGTAGGTTAGGTTCTCTGCCTCACCGTGTCGGTGGAAAGGAGGTTTTTGTACAGGCTTCTCTGCCTTGCTGTGGGAGCAAAAGGAGAGACACTTTGAGTTAGTGCAATTCTCGGAGGGGAGGCTCTAGGGAGTGGACGTAGGTCAAGTTGACCGAACCACTATAAAATTCTGGTGTATTTTTTCTAATTACTTTCTGCTCTTTAATTTTCTGTGATTATCTGCTTGGGTGAAATTTATGTTTAATCTTTTCGTTTGAGTATTTACTTGTTTCTGCTGCATATCATAGAAAAGATTTTCACTGTTGCTCTTGAATTTTTAAATAACCAATTCACCCCCCCTCTTAGTTAGCCTCGGGACTAGTTCATCAGGGCTTAACATCCCTATCGAACTTTCAAGTGGTATCAGAGAGGGATTCATAAAATCTAGTTTTGAAAAACTTTTGAATTTGATCCATGGCTAACTTTGGTAATCGTAATACTGCTGAAGGTTATTCAATCACACGACCGCCATTGTTTGATAACATTCCTTTTAATTTTTGGAAAACTCGCATGTCCACTTTTCTTCAATCAATTGATTATCGCATGTGGATGCTAGTTAAGGATGGATACGAACCACCTTTTAGGATGATTAACAATGTTAAAAGTGAACTGCCCTTTACTGATTGGACTTTTGATGATCGTGATTTAGCATAATTAAATGCCAAATGCTTGAATTATTTTTTCTGTGCTTTAAAATCTAAGGATTACATGCGTGTCTCTACGTGTACAACTGGTAAGGAAATCTGGGATAGATTGTGCATCACGTATGAAGGTACAACTGAAGTCAAACAGTCTAGGTTAAATATTTTGCTTCATGACTTTGAACTATTTCACATGAAACCTACTGAAACTATTTCTAAAATGTATACGAGATTCACTCAAATTATCACTTCTTTGTATGCCTTAGGTAGAGAACTTACAAACTATGAAAGAGTGAACAAAATACTTAGATGTTTACCTTCTTCATATGATGCTAAGATAACTGCAATCACTGAATCTAAAGATTTAAATACTTACTCTATTGATAGCTTACTTGGATCACTAATTGCTTACGAGCAAGGGATGAACCAAAGACAGCTTGATGCAGGTGAGAAGAAGAAGGAAAACACAGTAGCACTGAAGGCCAATGATAGTGATTCTAGTTCTTCTAGGTCTGATAGCGATGACATTACCTTGATCACAAGGCAATTCAAAAGCTTTCTAAGAAAGAAACACAAGAACTTTCAGAAGTGGAACAAGGGTAAGTCCAACAAAAATTTTAAGGGTTCATATGATACTGTCTGTTTTGAATGCAGGAAGCCTGGACACATTAAGGCTGATTGTCCTACACTTAAAGCTCATCCAAGCAAGGAGAAGGGTGAGGAGAAATACAAGTTCAGAAAGAACAAGAAGTGAATTCAGAAGGCTTTCTAGGCAGATTCTGCATCCGACTCCTTTGAGACTGATGCTAAAGAGGAGGAAATAAATTTGTGTCTGATGGCTGATGATCACCCTGGTCAGTCTGATCAGAAAGAGGTATGTGAGCTTACTTACGATCAATTACTTGAAATATTAGAGAAAATTTATGCATCGTGTAGGAAGCTTAAGAAAACCCATGCTAGCTTGAAATTGGATTATTTGACTTTGCAAAAAGAGCATGATGTTTTGATTAAGGATCATTCTACTATTAATTGCAATCACATGTCTTTACTTGATGAGTTTGATGAATTGAACAAAAAATATTCTGATTTAGTTACTGAGCATGATTCATTAAAAATCACTCATGTTGATTTAGAAAGAGCTTTTAAGGAATTAGATAACATGGCATGTGAAGTGGAGAGTAGCAATGGTGCTTTGAAATTTAAAATTGTAAGTTTAAATAAAGAAAATGAATTTTTGAAAGTTAAAATCAGTGCTTTTGAGAAAAACCAAACACCTCCTACTTTTGCACAATTTTATGCACCTCCACCTTTTGTAGAATCATGTTCAAAATCATCAAAGCATGTTTCATATAAACCTAGGCAGAGGCACTATCACCCACGTAGATTAGTTAACCCTTTTCCTGGTGTTAGATGTTTTTCCTGTAGCATGTTAGGACACATTTCCCACACCTGTACTGTTCACCGTAGTACACATTGGGTGTGGAGGGCCAAACTGCCTGTTTTACAGCACAGCACACATACATTGCATTCTTCTTTTCATAAGAAGGAACTCAAACCTGTTTGGGTTCCTAAAACTGATATTTGATGATTTTGTAGGTGTGCTCTCACACAAGACCTCGTGAGAGCATGTGGTACCTGGACAGCGGATGTTCTAGACACATGACTGAAGATGCAAATCAGTTCATTTCGCTAGAGGCCAGGGCTGGAGGCAAGGTTACACTTGGAGATAACACCACCAGGAGGGTAGTAGGCTCGGGTATAATTGGTGATTCAAAGAATTTTATGATTGACAATATTCTGCTTGTAGATGGACTGGAACATAACTTGCTAAGCATCAATAAACTTTGTGACAAAGGATACAACATCAAATTCCTGCCCACTTGCTACATTTTAAGCTTAAATGACAAAATTATTTTACAGGGACAAAGGATCAACAATGTTTACAAGCTGGATGTAAGTTGCATTAAAACTGAAAATTCAATTTGCTTAAAAATTGTTGTTGATGAGTCTTGGTTGTGGCATAGGAGATTGTGTCATGCCAGTATGAAAACCCTTAGGAGAGTCACCCAAAAGGACTTAGTAAGAGGTGTGCCCAAGCTTAAGTTTACTAAGGACCACATGTGTGATGCCTGTCAGTTAGGGGAGCAAGTCTAGTCCTCTTTTCACTCTGTTAAGGATATTAGCACCTCTAGACCTTTAGAAGTCCTTCACATGGATCTCTTTGGACCCATTAGCACTGCCAGCTTAGGGGGGAAAGTCTATGGGTTTGTGATTGTAGATGACTACTCGAGGTTCACTTGGATTAAATTTCTGTCACACAAATTTGAGTCATTTGATGAGTTTAAGTCCTTCTCCACTTGGATTCAGAGGAAGTTAGGTTGTGAGATCTTGACTATTCATAGTGATCATGGTGGAGAGTTTGAAAATGTGAAGTTTTGAAGTTTCTGTGAGGAATAAGGGATTAGTCACAATTTTTTAGCTCCTAGGACCCCTCAGCAGAACGGGGTAGCCAAAAGGAAGAACAGGACCTTAGTGGAAGCCGCTAGAGCCATGCTTGCTAAGTATTCACTTCCAAAATACTTTTGGGCTGAAGCAGTAAACACTGCCTGTTATGTGCTGAATAGGATGAATATGAGATCGAAACTGAATATGACACCTTAGGAGATCATTAAGGGTAGAACTCCAAACCTGTCCCACCTCTATATCTTTGGCTGTAAGGTTTTCATTCTGAACAACAGGAAATCATCCTTAGGAAAGTTTGACCCCAAATCTGATGAAGGAGAGTTCTTAGGCTATTATAGTGTGGGGAAATCCTTTAGGGTGTTCAATAAAATGACTTTGGTGGTGGAAGAGATAACTCATGTGGTGTTTGATGAATCTGATCCTAAGGTGACTAGAGTTGTGGAAGAAGAAGAGGTAGAGGAGATTACCCAAGGGGTTGGAAATACAAATTTTGAGGAGAGGGTAGAACCTCAAACCACACTGCCTAGAGATTGGAGATATTCTTCGAGTCATCCTAAAGAACTGATCTTAGGAGACCCTTCTGAAGGTGTTAGGATTAGGCATGGACTTAAGAAGGAAGTAAACCACTCTGCCTTTATCTCAATGACTAAACCGACCAATATCAATCAAGCACTTTCGGATGAGTTTTGGATCTTAGCTATACAAGAAGAATTGAATCAATTTGTAAGGAATGATGTTTGGGAGTTAGTAGAAAGACCTAGAAATCAAAGTATAGTGGGAACCAAGTGGGTCTTTAAGAATAAGATGAATGATTCTGGTGTGGTGGTCAGGAATAAGGTAAGATTGGTGGCTAAGGGATATAATCAGATTGAAGGGATTGATTTTGAGGAGACCTTTTCCCTTGTAGCTAGATTGGAAGCCATTAGAGTGCTACTAGCCTTTGCCTATTATAAGGGATTTAAGCTGTTTCAAATGGATGTCAAGAGTGTCTTTTTAAATGGGGTAATAAAAGAGAATATTTTTGTAAAACAACCCCCAGGTTTTGAGAGTTCCCAATATCCAAATCATATTTACAAATTAAAAAAGGCCTTATATGGATTGAAACAGGCACCCAGAGCTTGGTATGAGAGGCCTAGCACATTCCTGTTAGAAAGAGAGTTTATTAAGGGGAGCGTAGACACCACCCTTTTTCTGAGGAGAATAGGAGATGACTTACTCATTGTCCAGATCTATGTTGATGATATAATTTTTGAATCTTCTGATAAATATTTATGTGATGAGTTTTCTAAAATAATAAGTAAGGAGTTTGAGATGAGTATGATGGGAGAATTGTCCTATTTTTTGGGTTTTAGCATAAGACAAATGGATGATGGAACCTTTCTCAATCAATCTAAATACATAAAGGATATTTTGAAAAAATATGAAATGGATAAAGCCAAGCCAATCAATACTCCCATGAGCTCCTCTGTTCAGTTAGATAAGGATTCAAGTGAAAAATCTGTTGATCAGAAGAAGTATAGAGGAATAATTGGATCACTTCTTTACCTGACTGCTAGCCGACCTGATATCATGTTTAGTGTCTGTCTTTGTGCTAGGTTTCAGGCTTATCCTAAAGAGTCCCACCTGACTGCTATTAAGAAAATTCTTAGATATCTTTTAGGGACCCTAAACCTAGGAATCTGGTACCCTAGGAATAGCACCTCTTTTGAGATTATTGGATACTCTGATTCTGACTTTGCAGGGTGTAGGGTGGATAGAAAGAGCACTTCTGAAACTTGCCAATTCATAGGACAGTCTTTAGTCTCCTGGTCCAGTAGAAAATAGAACTCAGTTGCACTTTCCACTGCTGAAGCCGAGTACATTGCCTTAGGGAGTTGTGTGGCCCAAGTTCATTGGTTGAAGAAATAAGTCTTGGATTTAGGATTACCTGTGGGCATAATTTCTGTTCTGTGTGATAATACTAGTGCCATCTGCATCTCTAAGAATCCAATCCAACATTTTAGAACCAAACACATTGATATAAGGCATCACTTCATTAGGGACCATGTTACGAAAGGGGATATTGAGCTACATCATGTAGCAACTGAAAATCAACTGGCTGACATATTCACTAAACCACTGGCCTTTGACTCATTCAGCATTTTGAGGACCAGATTAGGAGTGATTGATATAAATACGTGATTCTGATGATTACTGATTTCTGATTTCTTTAATTTTTATTCTGCTTCTGTTAGTTAGCTGTTTGATTTGATTATTTGCTTTCTGTTATTTTTAGTTTTTCTTCTGCTGATCTCTGTGTTAGCCTTGGTGTTAGGTTGATTTGAGTATTTATATTGATATAATTTTCTACCTATTTTTATTTACTGGTTCATCTCTTTTATCTACTATTTTATGCTTTTCAAAATCCGATCATTGCTCGCTACTTCTGATAAACTGGATTTCTGACTGAGAGTTTTACCTTGCTTTTATTTGGAAGCTGGTAAGCAGTGATTGATTCCACTGGATCGGTTAAAGGGAAGAAACATTGATGATTGTTTCTCTTCCTCTAACTCCTTTGCTGGTGTATTATTTCTTTTGGATAAATATCCTCTTCAAAATTAAAATTTTAGTTTTTGAAATAGAGATTTTTTTTTCATCTTCCTACAGTAATCTACCTCATATCAATAGTATTTTCAAAGTCTTGAGTTATTATTTTGATTTTCTAAACCAAGTGATTGCACTTATCATACGACGTATGGCTTTTATTTTGTGAATTACTCTTCCTTATTGTGGAGAGCATCTTCTATGTCTGGAAGATAACTTTACAGCAGAGATGCTTTAACGATTTTGAGAGGAAAAAAGCTTACAAAAGATGCGCAGTACGCCAAATAAATTGAAAAAGAGGCACAAAATGAGCCCAAAGTTGAAAAGATGTGAAATGTCGCCAAACTAAAAGATACATAAAGTGTATCAAAAATCAAAAGATGCGCAAAGCGCCAAACAAATTGAAAAGAGGCACAAAATGTGCCAAACTAAGCTTTCTTCCCTTTCATATTGTTAAATGTCTTAGAAAGATCTGTGCGCCACTTAATATTTTCAAAAGCTTGAGTTTGAAAATCCTGATTTCTAATTTTTTACTTTGTAACACTATTATATCAGATATTTTTTTTGGAACGAGGCTTGAACGGATCTCTTTTCGAATCTAATTTCTTTTCTTCTGAATTGGATTTTTATTTTGAAAGAGCTTTGTATCTATAAGGTGCCCGAGGTGGGACTTACGAAAGTCAATTTTTCTAACTTTTTTTGAATTTCAGCGCTGTCAATCGTCTTCTTATTGGTTTTTGGATCTAAAATCAAGAAAAAATTCTGATTTACTGGAGCAGCTTGATAAAAAAAATTGTTGCTTTTGTGTTCTTATTTCATGTTTTATTTCCTTTAGATTTGTTTTTCTTTTTAAATGGTTGTATTTTTGGGATCCTAATCATTCATTTCCATCCTCCATCTTTTTCCTGATTTCTTCACATCGTCCTGGACGATCCACAGATCGTCCTGGATGATCTTCTTCGTCCTGGATGATCCAAACTTCATCCTGGACGATCCATTCAAATTCATCCCCACTTTGATCATACTGTTGAGGAACACCAATTATTGGTGATCATCCTGGACGATCCATCAATCATCCTGGACGATATGATCAATATCTTCTTGATCTGATCAAACGGTTGAGATTGCACCAATTATTGTCCATCGTCATTGACGATACACCTCATCTTCCTGGACGATCCACGTGTCAGCAGCTGGACGATTCAAATTCGGCTCGTCTGACATATTTTTTGCATATCATCCTGGACGAACCACCTAATCATCCGGGATGATACTTTTCGTCAACGGTCATCCGGCCTGACTCCTCGGGACGATCGCCTGTGTCTAATCGTCCTGGATGATCGGACCACCTTTTTGACCAATCGTCTTGGTCGTCATAAATACACATATCATCCTGGACGATCTCGCGATCGTATGGGATGATCCGGCCAAGTTCTATTTAAATAGCCAATTTCTTCAGGTTTTTTCACACTTCTCCTTCCACTCTCCCTCACTTGTGTTTTCTCATGGATGGCGAGAAATGTTCTAGACAAAGGGTACAAGTTCCTCACGGGGGAATGTTGATCCCTGCTTTCCCAATGCAGCTGATCAGGTTGCCTTCGAACGCTATCATGAGGTGGGGATCACGCAGTCAAAAATAGTAAACCCCTGCACCCTTACCTAACCTGTTCTTGATCTTTTCGCACACACCTCCCTCACTTTCATCCTTATCCTCACCTTTCCATTCAGCCTTGAACTTCTTTAAGTTTTCTTCGTCAATCTGTGCATTTCTGCTGACTATTCTACTCTTCGCTCGTATGTCAATCAACGTCTCGTGGAACTCACTACACAAGACTTTCACAATATTCTTCAACTTTCTGTGACCGGCGACAAAATCCACAGACTTATTATTGACCCTGACTATGATTGGAGCGTCACCAATCACTTTCTTCAAAATACGAATGCACCCTACCACGACAATGCTTGCACTTCCCTCCTTAAGGATGCACGGACCATTCAGCACGTCCTTCGTTCCTCTGTCATCCCAAAGGTGGGGGATCGAATTCACATCACCCCATTACTGTCTTTGACTATATATTACATCTTGGCCCACTAGGACTTTAATGCCACAGACCTTATTATTTGATACATCGAGCACCTCATCACTATTAGGGATCCAGGTCATAGACGTTGTCCAAATCTAGCTTTAGGACATATCATTGCCTATGCCTTAGAAACCAAATATGACCTTCAGTATCCAGTCCCTCCCGATATCCCTCCTTCCTTCTTCACCAATAATTCTTTCCATGTCCTCCACAGCACTCGACTACATCCGGAGCCCACCCCAGATGTTGAGGAGGAAGAGGAAGAGGCTATTCCCGTTCCTGCTACATCTAAAGCACCTGCTCCCCTTCGCATCGCTTCTCCTTTTGACCATCTGGTGCAGCGCTTCGATCAGTGGGAGGCCAGATTCGACTCCTATGTTGCTGCCCAGGAGCAGCGGCACGCTGAGGACATGTGACATTTTACTGACTATGCTGCTCAGCAGCAACAGCAGTATGCCCAGGATATTGCCTGGATTGGAGCTCACTTTACAGCCATTCACAGTTACTTCAACCCACCACAGCCACCTCCTCCTTCTGATCAGGATCCGCCTCTATTTTAGTGTTATGTTTTGTAGCTGTTGGTTCTGTGTTTTGTTTGCACTATTTTGTTTGTACTGTTGGTTCTGTTTGCCCTCCTCCTTTTTGTGATGTCAAAAGGGGGAGTCAGTTGTAGTAGTTTTTGTTCTTGTTATATTTTGTACTTGTGTTTCCTGTACTACTCTGGTTATTCAATGAAAATTGGAAAAAATTTTGTTTTTCGATCTTCTAGTTCTTTTAATTTTTAAACTACTGCAAATATGTTTACCATCATAAAAAAGGGGGAGATTATTGCAAATCTAGTTTTGATGATGACAAACATGTTTCTATTATGTTTTACTTGGCTAACCCATTTCAGGCACAAAAGATCACGAGCAACTCAAGCCAACTCAAGATCGGGTCCAAGTGTGTCTAAGTGTACTATTTTCCTTTTTTTGAGTCAATTATAATGTAATTGATCCCCTAGCTAAGTAACCTTGCACACACACACTCATGGGGAGAGCTTGAGTGAATTAGAGTTTCTATTTAAGTTTTTATTCAGATCATCCTAGACAATAGTCACATCATCCTGGACGATCAAGTAAAAACATAAACCCTAATTAGGGTGACCAAGTTAAGTGTGTCTGATTAAGCAGATCATCCTGGATGATCATTACATCGTACGGGATGATATGCTCAAATAAAAAATTCTCAGCCGTCAGATCAAGTTAGGCAAGTTTTTATTTTAAGATATTTGGTATGATCGTCCCGGATGATACGTGTATCATCCTGGATGATCCAATACAATCATGCCTAAATTAGTCTGATAATTAAGGAAAGCAATTAATACTTGATTGATATGATCATATCATCATGGATGATCGCAGGATCGTCCTGGACGAACATGATCGTCTAGTGTGTTTCAGCTGTACGTCCAGAGCGGTGCTTAGGATGATTTGGGCACATTTTGAACTAATCATGCAGGACGATATCCTGATCGTCCTGGACGATCAAGTTATTTTTGGGTCGTCCAGCACAAGTTTCTCTGGACGACAAGAGCGGTCTTCTGGATGAAATTCTTTAATTTACACTAATCATCCCGGACGATCACAGAATCGTACTGGACGATATGAACAACTTTTTCTACTGATCGTCTAGAAGAGCCAGATCATCCAGGCTGAAGCAGCTGATTCTGAACTGATCGTACAGGACGATCTTGGCCGACTAGTTGAGATTTAGGACAAATTTTGAGCCCTCCTATAAAAGATCTTTTTCTTTCAACAAGAAAAATCTTTTGCCACTTTCCTTTTCTAGAGAAACCCTGGAGAGAGAGAGAGTTTGGGAGAGAAAGAGAGAGAGGATCTTATGAGGGGGAGTTCGTGAGGGGTTCACGAAGGCTGCTCCAAGCAAGGATCTGAGTCATCTTCTCCGCTCATCATCTTTCGTCGATTTCGTGTTCTTGGTGAGAGGATCGTTCGCAAGAAGATCTGGGGTTCTCTACCCCCTTCAGGAGGAAGTGAAAGGAGTCCGAGGTTCTCTGCCTTCTTCAGGAGGAAGCAAAAGGAGGTTAGGTTCTCTGCCTCACCGTGTCGGTGGAAAGGAGATTTTTATACAGGCTTCTCCACCTTGCTGTGGGAGCAAAAGGAGAGACACTTTGAGTTAGTGCAATACCTGGAGGGGAGGCTCGGGGGAGTGGACGTAGGTCAAGTTGACCGAACCACTATAAAATTCTGGTGTGTTCTTTCTGATTACTTTCTGCACTTTAATTTTTTGTGATTATCTGTTTGGGTGAAATTTGTGTTTAATCTTTTCGTTTGAGTATTTACTTATTTCAGTTGCATATCATAGAAAAGATTTTTACTGTTGCTCTCGAATTTTTAAATAACCAATTCACCCCCCCTCTTGGTTAGCCTCGGGACTAGTTCATCAGGGCTTAACATCCCTATCGAACTTTCAGATCTAACGTACAATCAATCACATAATGCAAAAAATTAAATAAATATATCAGTTAATTTTATCTAGTAAACAACATGTAGTGAAAACTCAAAATTCTGGCACATAGTAGAAAACACCATCCTAGCCTAGATCTAGAAGTGGTGTCCTAGCAAATCATCTAAAGTGTGTGAGGTATGCTGTGTGATTTGGATATGTCCTAAGTAGGGTAATTAGTTAAAGTTGTTTGATGTTCTGGTTAGTTGAAAGGCTTAAGGGAGATTTTGATTAAAGTTTAAGTGTTATTTATTTGAAATTTATTTTAAAATTGATTTTAATTATTTTTTGGATACCACCTTTGTTGCTCACTGAGGCTGTGAAGTCTATTTCACCTTCCTTAGGGCTAATTTAATAGTCTTGTAGGCCTGTGTTATCCAATGGTACCAGGTATGATTAAGTGATTTGATTTGATTAAGTTTGAAAGTTAATTAAATTTTAATTAAAGTTGATTGGTTGCTGATTTTAAGATTTAAATTTATTTAAATTTGCCATTAATTGGTTCGTGACATTGTGCCACCAGGCTCGAGGAATAAAGCCTCCTTAGGACACGTAATCCTGCAGCCCGGAGTAGTCCAGCCTATAAACCATATTAATGTATTTGACTTAAGGATTTTAAATTTAGTTGAATAATCATTAATCAATTAGAATTAAAGTTTTACACTCATTTGAATTCATTCATGATTTTGTGCCACCAGGCTCGAGGAACAAAACCTCTTAAGGACACGTAGCCCCGCAGCCCAGAGTAGTCCAGCCTAAAAATCTTATTTCAGGAGTATTTGTTATGTATTAAGGGGTTAGTTGCATGTTTTAAACATCAATTTAATATTTTCTAGAATTTGAAATCAATTATTAAATTTTGGAATTTTTTGGATTATTTTAATCATTTAGTTAAGGGGTTAAAAGTTCACTTTTTGATTATGCTTAAATTCTAAAAAGTTAGTATTTTATTAAAATATTAGACCTTAATAGGATCAGTTAAACTATAAGTATGCTGGATTTGAATTTTTATATATTTTATTGTGAATGTTTGAAGTTTTGATTTTATTTTTAGTTCAAGTTTGACCAAAAGTTGATTTTTTTTAAATTTGAATGATTTATAGAAATTTGATATTTTTAATAAATATTAGATCTTAATATGAGTTGAATGCCTTTGAGTTTGACTGATTTGGAGTTTTCTTGAATTATTTATGAATTTTCAAAGTTTTGTGTATTTATTGAATTTTCAAAATTATTTAATTAAGGGTGTTCTAATGATTTGAGTCCAAATGATCTCCAAACTTCTTGAAATCACCTCCAAAGATCAGGAATGATCTAAGGAGGGATTATCAAGTGTTTGAAAAATTGTAGAATTTTTAAATTATTTTTAATTAATTAAATTAATTAAATATTAAATTTTAATTAAAATTAAATTAAGCTTGATTTTAAAGTCCAGTCAAAGGGCTTTTACTTTTAATTGATTAAGGGTTTATATTTGGTCAGTTAGAGGTATTATTTATAATTTTTGAGTTTAAACTTGATTTATTATATTTTCTGGATGTTTTAAAGGTTAATTAGGGGTTTAATCTTAAGAAAATTAATTAAGGGATTTAATGATCTCAAAAATCAGTGAGGGTTAGGCATGTCATTAAGTTCAAGTGGTTTGAGTTTCAAGTTAAAAGGATGTATGTCCTAATTTTTGAAATTAACCTAGGTTTTTTAGATATATCCTTAATTATTATCCTTAATGATATCACTAGGTTAAGTAGGCTTAAATCAAAGTCTAAGCTAACCCTTAGATAATCCTAGTTATGCACATACATAAGCACACTCACATCCTGAATCTAAGAGAGCTTAGACGAACTGTAAGTGTGCGTATCCTATATAAAATCAAGACATAATTTAAATATTTAAAAATACATCTTAAATAATATATAATTAACAAGTTAATTACTCATTATCGAATCCCCAATGAATTAATTCAATCAAGTCCAATCTCTGATTAAAATCTCAAGTCAAACTTAAAATGCTTAAAATGATATATATATAATTTTAAAATAAAATTTTCAAAATTATATATATAAAACATAGGTAATTTTGATAATAAAATAAAATGAAATCAAAATAATGCTCAAAATAATTTCGAAAAGTTCTCAGGATGTTTAAAATACTTTAAAATAATTTTCATAAATTTTGAAAATATTTTGATTTATTTTAATTAAATAATAATTAAAATTACTAAATAATCAATATTTGGAATTACTTAAAATACAAAGAATATTTTAAAGTAATTTTATTTTTAAATTAAAGGCCTAAAAAATCCAAGTAGTTTGATATATTACATGATTTTTTTGGATTAATATTTATTTTTAATCTTTTTTTGAAGTTTTTAAGGTTCAAAATATATTTAAAATAATTAAAACACTTTTAAATAACTACTGGCAGCAGAAAAGGATGCGTGGCAGGCCGTGGTTGGTGGATCTAGATCATGCGGTGGTGGGCAATTAATTGCAATGATTGGCTGTCGCGCAATAATTGCCCTATGATTGGAAAAAGCACGTAGATCCCGCACGCTTTCAACTTAACCCAGTAAGTAGTGAATATGAGCCATTCGATCCTCTGCCATTTGGATTGAATGGCTGTGATATTCACGAACGGAGATCCGATCAACTAAAGCATACACGCGATCTAGAAATACTGCGGTTTGGCTAGATCAAGACCGTTGATCTTAAGATCAACGGTCCAGCTCTGACGTGATTAAGGGATTACATAAATTGAGCCCTAAAACTCATTTTCTGGCTCGTTCTCACAAACAAATTAATGGTTTAACTTGAAATTTTAAACATAGATAGAGTGAGTGAACATAATCAGTGTGAAAGTAATTTTAAAGCTTAAAATGCACTGTAGAGAACGTTATTTAATCTAGTGTATCCTAGACTAGGGTTGGCATTTATACCTAAACCAATCAATGGATTGATGAGGTTAAGGATTCTCTAAGCTTGTTGATGGTCCACGCTTAATTCTTCTTCAAAAACCACTATCTAAAAAGCTGTGTATTTACGAGAAAATGGATTGAACCGATTCTAGCTTGAACCCGCCGGAAAGCTCGCAGCTTGAACCTGCCGGAAAGCTCATCGCTGGTGACTTCTGGCGGCTAGATTCGTCTGGAGAAAGGTTGAAGGATGTCTGGGGAGCTCAAATGTAAGAAGTTTGAGTTCTGCAAGGGCTTGAGTGGAGAGAGAATGCTAGGGTCTCAATGAGCTTGAATCCTAGCCTTTTACCCTATTCAAGAGTCCTAGAGGCAAGTAGATGGTTGGGATTGATCTAGAGTCTCCCATGATGCATGCCAACTATCCTAGGGTTTGTTAGCAGCAGGGGAATAAAGGACAAGGGGGTACATCCCTTGTCTAAAGGGATTTGGTCCCCATTTGGACATGTGGAATGATAGGAGCCTTGTGATCTTGATATAAGGGCTATGAAGGGTTCTAGGAAGGTTCTAGAGTCTACTAGAGCGGCTGGAAAGGCTTGGATTTGAGGGACTAAGGCTTAAGAGGTCATTTGACTATCTTTGACCTCTCCAAAGCCTTGGTTTGACCCTTTAACCAGTCCACTTGCCACTTGGACTGCTGAGGTGGCATGGGAGGAGGGTATTAAGCTAGTTGAGTGAGTTTGAATGGTCTTAATGCTAGAGTGTTGAGGTTTGAGTGAAAATATGAGAGTTTGAAATGGTTTGACCAAGTCTTATTGAGTTGACTTAGTCAAATCAAGCTCCATTTGATTCATGGTGACTTTGGAGCATTTAAACCATAGATTGAAATCATTTGAGCATTTAATGAGGTTCAAAATGGATTGATTTAATTAAGAACACTAGTTCAAATCAAATAGGTTAAGTTTGACCAAGTTCAGACCTAGTTGACCAAGTCAACTGCTAACTGATTAAAGATTACAATTAAGTCAAAATCATCATGGAATATGTTTAAAAGAGATTTAATGAGATTTGAATGTATCTAAAGTTAGATACCATGTAGAAATGGCTTAAAGGTTGAACGGGTCAATCTGGGTTAACTTGGTCAACCGATTGAACCAACACTAGAGTTTAGGCTCAATGAGTTTGAAATGTTAAATGGAGTCTGGTAGATGTATTTTTAGGGGTCAGATTGGTCATCTGGATCAAATGACCTATTTGGGCCCTTAATGGGTCATTAGGTCAACCTAGGTTGACTTGGTCAACCAAGTTGACCCAGGGTCTAGGTCTGGGTTCAACAAGTTCAGTTTGATATTTGAAATATACTGGGGGTGCTCTCATACAGTTTGGAGATCATTTGATTTGAAATGTGCATTTGAACCCCTACGAGGTATTTTGGTCATTTTTACCCCGGGTCAACTGGGGGCCAAAGGGAGTCCATCAAAATGCAGTTTAATGTTCAATGAGTCATAATCAAGGGTATGGAAGTGATTGGAGACTTTGGAGAAAGCTCCAAGGTCAAAATCCACTAGGTGGCAGGTCCAGTGGCATAGGCCGTAAATATTTGAAGGTTTTACAGCCTTTGAGTTTCAATCTAATTTCTAGAGTTAGTGACCTCAGAATGAGCTCAAATTTGGAGGGTTACCTTTATAGACATGTCCTATCAGTATACAATTGATAGACTCTAAATTAGAGGTCATTTGACTTAGTTTTAAAGTGTTTGAAAATTTACTAGAAAAGGCTTTCAGGATAAGGTACTTTGGCCTTGAGATTTGGTTTGGATTTCTGGGTTTGAATTGGGTTTTGGATTAGAATGATTAGAATTGAATTATCCAAATCATTTATGATCATTTGGGGTGATCATAAGTGATATGAAAAGATTTGAACTATGTTACAAATCTGGGTTCAAGAAGTATAGTTTTGATGATGACAAACATATTTGTGTTCTGTTTTGCTTAGCTAATTATTACAGGTACCAAAAGATCAAATGCAATCCAAGCCAACTCAAGATCAGGTCCGCATGTGTTTAATTATAATTTTTTCTTTTCTTGAGTCAAATGTAATATAATTGATCCCCTCGCTAAGTAACCTTGCACACACACACTCAGGGGGAGAGTTTTAGTGAGTTAGAGTTTCTATCTCAAAATTTTGTTCAGATCATCCTGGATGATATTCATATCATCCTAGATGATCCAGTAAAAATAGAAACCTCATTAGGATGATCATATTAAGTCAGTTTGATTAAGCTGATCGTCCTAGATGATCCCAATATCGTACCAGACAATAGGCTTAAATAAAAAATTCTCAGCCGCCAGATCAAGTTGGGCAAGTTTTTATTTTTAAAAATTTAGTCTGATCGTCCCGGACGATACGTGTATCATCCTGGATGATCCATTACAATCATATCTAAATTAATCTAGTGATTAAGGAAAGTAATTAAGGTCTGATTGATTCAATCATATCATCCTGGACGATCGCAGGATCGTACGGGATGATGTGTTAAAAATCCTAACCGTCTAGTGCCTATCACCTGTACGTCTAGAGCTGTGTGTAGGATTATAATACCATTTTTGAACTAATTATACGGGACGATACCCTTATCATCCCGTACATCAAGAGCTGTGAACCGAGAAATTTTGGCACTTTTTGAACTAATCATACAGGACGATAGACATATCATCCTGGATGATCAAGTCATTTTAAGATCATCCAGCTCAAGTTCCCCTGGAGGACCAGAGCTATCTTCTGGACGAAATTCTTGATTTACCCTAATCATCCCGGACGATCACAGAATCGTACGGGACGATCTGAATAACTCTTATCTACTAATCGTTCAGAGGAACCAGATCATCCAGGCTGATACATGTGATTTTGAACTGATCGTACAGGACGTTCGACCGATCGTCCTAGATGATATTTGACGACTAGTTGAGATTTAGTGCAATTTTTGAGCCCTCCTATTTAAGATCTTTTTCTTCCAACAAGAAAAATCTTTTGCCACTTTCCTTTCCAGAGAAATCTTTGAGAGAGAGGGAGAGAGCTTGGGAGAGAGAGAGAGGACCTTGTGAGGGGGAGTTTGTGAGGGATTCACAAAGGTTGCTCCAAGCAAGGATCAGAGTTATCTTCTTCGTTCGTCGTCTCTTGTCTTGTCAGTGTTTTCTGTGGGAGGATCGTCCGTAAGAAGATCGAGGTTCTCTGACTACTTCAGGAGGAAAAAAATGGAGTCCAGGTTCTCTACCTGCTTCAGGAGGAAGTGAAAGGAGTTCAGATTCTCTGCCTCACTGGGTTGGTGAAAAAGAGGTTTTGTACAAGCTTCTCTGCCTTGCTATAGGAGCAAAAAGAGATTCACTTTTGTGTTAGTGCAATACCCGGAGGGGAGGCTCCGGGGAGTGGACGTAGGTCAAGTTGACCGAACCACTATAAAATCTAGTGTGCTCTTTCTGATTATTTTTTAGACTTTATTTTTCTATTATTATCTGCTTGGGTGAAATCTATGATTGATCTTTTCATTACTCTATTTACTTGTTTCCGCTATAAATTATCAAATGATCTTTCCTGTTGCTCATAAATTTTTAAAATAACCAATTCGCCCACCTCTTGGTTAGCCTCGGGACTAGTTCATCAGGGCTTAACATCCTTATCAAACTTTCAAGTGGTATCAGAGTGGGATTCAAAAATTAAGTTTAAAAACTTTTGAATTTGATTTATGGCTAACTTTGGTAATCGTAATACTGCTGAAGGTTATTTAATTATACGACCTTCATTATTTGATAACATACATTTTGATTTTTGGAAAACTCGCATGTCCACTTTTCTTCAATCTATAGGTTATCACATGTGGATGCTTGTTAAGGATGGCTATGAAACACCTTTTAGAATGGTTAACAATGTTAAAAATGAACTGCCTTTCACTGAATGGACTTTTGATGATCGTGACTTAGCCCAACTGAATGCTAAATATTTGAACTATTTTTTTGTGCCTTATAATCTGAGGATTACATGCATGTTTCTACTTGTACAACTGGTAAAGAAATTTGGGATAGATTGTGCATTACTTATGAAGGTACATCTAAGGTTAAGCAATCTAGATTGAACATCTTAATTCATGACTACGAACTTTTCACATGAAACCTATTGAATCAATTTCTAAAATATATATAAGGTTCACTCAAATTGTCACTTCTTTGCATACTTTAGGAAGAGAACTTACAAACTATAAAAAAGTGAACAAAATTCTGAGATGTTTGCCTTCTTCTTTTGATGCCAAAATAACTGTAATTACTAAATCGAAAGATTTGAACACTTATTCTATTGATAACTTACTTGGGACACTCATTGCTTTTGAGCAAGGGGTGAACCAAAGACAGCTTGATGCAAGTGAGAAGAAGAAGGAGAAAACTGTGGCACTGAAGGCCAACGATAGTGATACTGATACTTCCGGGTCAGATAGCGATGATGTTGCCTTAATCACTAGGCAATTCAAAAGCTTTCTAAGAAAGAAAAATAAGAATTTTTAGAAGTGAGATAAGGGTAAGTCGAGTAAAAATTTTAAAGGTTCATTTGATACTGTTTACTTTGAATGCAGGAAGCCTGGACACATTAAGGCCGATTGTCCTACACTTAAGGCTCACCCAAGTAAGGAGAAGGGTGAGGAGAAACCCAAGTTCAGGAAGGACAAGAAGCGGATTCAAAAGACGTTATGGGCAGATTCTGCTTCCAACTCCTCTGAGACTAAAGCTGAGGAGGATACTACAAATCTGTGTCTGATAGTTGATGATCATCCTGATCAGTCTGATCAAGAAGAGGTATGTGAGCTTACTTATGATCAATTGCTAGAAGTTTCTGAGAAAATTCATTCATTGTATAGAAAATTTAAGAAATTACATGCTAGCCTGAAATTGGATTATTTAACTTTACAAAAAGAGCATGATGTTGTGGTTAAAGATCATTCTACACTTGATAGTAATCACATGTCTTTACTTGATGAATTTGATGAATTAAATAAAAAGAATTCTGATTTAATTGTTGAGCATGATTTATTAAAAACATCGCATGTTGAATTACAAGCTACATTTAAAGAAATAGAAACTTTTGCATCTGATTTAGATAGTAGTGAATATCATCTGAAATTTGAAATTGTAAGTTTGAAAAAAGAAAATGAATTTTTGAGTGTTAAAATTAGTATTTTTGAGAAAAATGAAACACCTCCTACTTTTGCACAGTTTTATGCACCTCCACTTTTTGAAGAATCTGGTTCAAAATCATCAAAGCATGTTTCATACAAACCTAGGAAGAGGCACTATCACCCACGTAGATTAGTTAACCCTTTTCTTGGTGTTAGATATTTTTCTTGTGGCATGTTAGGACACATCTCTCACACCTACACTGTTCACCATAGTACACATTGGGTGTGGAGGACCAAATTGCCTGTTTCACAGCACAACACACATGCATTGTATTCTTCTTTTCATAAGAAGGAACCCAAACCTGTTTCGGTTCCTAAATCTGATATTTGATGATTTTGTAGGTGTGCTCTCATACAAGACCTCGTGAGAGCATGTGGTACATAGACAACGGATGTTCAAGAAACATGATTGGAGATGCAAATCAGTTCATTTGCTGGAGGCCAGGGCTGGAGGCAAGGTTACACTTGGAGACAACACCATAGTTGACCTCATTTTTGTATGAGGCCATTAGAACCCAACTCATATCTCAGACTAATCCAGATCCTAAGATCAATTCTAATCTTAGATCAATCCATCCTCTTGACTAATCTAAATTCTAGGATCCTTCCAGATTCCAAACCCTAAGCTCTGCTTAGGTCCTAGGTTTCTTCTATATCATAGACCTTAGGATCTCTAGACTTTAGGATCCTTCTAATCTCTAGACCCTAGGACCTTTCCACACCTTAGGTTTCTTTTAGACTCCAACCCTATGACCTTCCTAGGTTTTAGGATTCTAAAAGATCTCAGACCCTAAGGTTTCTTAGATCCTAGAACCCTTCCAGAACCTAGATCCTTGTTCAATCCTGAACTCAAGCCAATCTAAATATTGATTTAGTTCAAACCTCAATCAAAATCTAAACTCAAGCCCAGTCTAAAATTCAAAATCTAGTTCAAACCTTAATTTTGCCCCTAATCAAACTTCAATCCTATCCTATTACTTATGATCACTCCAAATAATCATAAATGATTAAGATGATTCAAATCTAGATATTTAAGCCCAAAATTTATATTAAATCCAGATTTCCAAATCCAAAATTCAAGGCCAAAGATCTAAGTCCTAAAAGCCTTTTCCAGGGAATTTTCAAACATTTCAAACCCCAATCAAATGACCTCTGATTCATGATCTATCAGTTGCATACTAATTTGATATGTCTCTAGAGACAACCCTCCAAATTTGAGCCCATTCTAAGGTTTCTAACCCTAGAAACTAAATTTAAATCCAAAGGCTGTAAAACCTTCAAATATTTACAGTCCATGCCACTGGACCTCCCATCCAGTGGATCCTGACCTTGGAGCTTTCTCCAAAGCTCCCAATCACTTCCAGACCCTTAATTATGACTCAGTGAATATTAAACTGCATTTTGTTGGACTCACTTTGACCTTTAGTTGACTAGAATCTAAAATAACCAAAATACCCCTTAGGGGTTCAAATGCCTATCTCAAACCAAATGAGCTCCAAATCAAATGCAATCACCTCCAGCAAACTTCAATTATCAAACCAAACATGTTGGACCCAAAACCAGGCCATGGGTTAACCTGGTTGACCCAAAGGCCCTTTAAGGGCCTAAATAGGTCATTTGACTTAGATGATCACTCTTATCTTTCAAACTACCTCCACCAGACCCTAAATATCAATTCAAACCTTTACAGCCCAAACCATGACCCTGGGTCAACCTGGTTGACTAAGTCAACCCAGGTTGACCAAACAAGCCCTTAATGGTTCAAATGGGTCATTCCAACCCATTTGACCTATTCAATCCATGTCAACCCTTCAAATCAACTCCTAATTATGGCCTAAGCATGTCTTGGTCTTTGATCAACCAAAACTAATTTGAGTTGACTAAGTCAACCCTAAATTCTTAGTCAAACTCCCTCCTATGCATTCAAACTCCTATCTTTGAACATTAAGTTCTCTCCAACTTATCCCAAATAACTTCTTACATCCTCTAGGTGCCACATCATTGCCCTTGACCCTATTGACTAGTCAAACTAAGTCAACCATACATCTAAATCCCTCTTTAGAGTGGTCAATCCTCCCTTTTGACTTCAAGAATACTACTCCAAAGCTTTGGAATAAACCCAACCAGCTACCTATATCTCTTACTTTCCACCTAAGAACCCTTGACCATTTTGACCAGTCAAATGGTTAACAAGGAGTCCAAATAAGCTCTCATGGTCAAGGTTACATGTAAATATCTTTTCCTTGATCTTAGTTGCTGGTTTAATCCTAAAATCAGCCTAAAGCATTCCTTTTTAGCTCCCAAAATGAGCCTTGGGCCTTGGTTTAGCTCAAAATGGGAAGTGGTCCCCTCCCTAAGCACAAACCAACCAATGAGAGTATGGCTCGTTCCAGCATTTCCGCCTGCTGCCCAACGGCTTGGGACACTTGTCTAACATCCAAGGAAGGTCTCTGATGCATCAGGACCGTTCCTTTTATCCCAAGCCATTTGAATAGGGTAAATCTCATTGGAACAAGCATCATTCTAACCCCATCAACCTCTCTCCACTCTCAGCCTCTCAAGCCCAAGTTTCTATTCTATTGAGCATTCCAGAGGTTCTTCTCCACTTTCCCACTCAAATCCCTCTGGTCAAAGTCATCAGCGATCACGTTTCCGGCGAGACCAAGCTCAAATTTGTTCTAAGCTCGAGGCCCTCGATCCAGACGTTATCAAGCCAAAGAGTCTTTTACAAAAACTTGTGTGGACAGTCAACAAGCTTAGAGAACTTGAAATCACTTCAATCCATTGATTGGTTAAGGTAATATCTTTAACCCTAGGTAGAATCACTTTGGTTAAAATAGCTTTTGATTCAGAGTTTTTAAAATTGTAAAAACTACTCCACATGTTTTCTGTTCATGTGTTTAACATATCTTTAAAATTTCATATAATTTGGTTAGCCGGATCGCCCAAACGAGCTTGAAATGTATCTTAGGGCTCGGTTCATGCAGATTTATAACTACATGTATTTTAGACCGTTGATCTTGCGATCAACGGTTACGATCTGGCCATATCGCACTTAGTCTAAGTTGTGTATTGTCTCGGCTGTCCGGATCTCAGTCCAGCACCATCTGCACCGTCCATTTTGAATGGCGTCGGATCGAACAGCGTGTAATGGATGCTGACGCGGATAAGTGGGAAGCGCATGGACCCCACTGCCACCGCCAGCAATCATTAACATGCATTTTGAACGGACCAACCTGGCTACGCCATGTGTCTCTCGCTGTTAGCGCCGCCGCCATTTAATATTAATTAGATTTTAATTAGTTTTAAAACTATCTTAAAACTCAGAAAATTCAAAAACTCATAAAAAATTCAATTTTAATCAAAAAATTATGTGTTTTATATCAAATTGTTCAATTTTTCAATACCTTTATTTCAAACTTAAGATTAATTCAAAATGGTTAATATATTTTAAACAATTTTAATTATTCAATATTTGTTATTTTAATTAATATTTAACCAAAAATAATTCATTTATTTTCAAAATTTAAAATTATATTTTAGATCATTTAAGTAATCAGAATGATTATTTAAAATATCTTATATTAATATTTAATCAAAATTAAAAAATATTTTCCTTATATATATATATATATATATATATATATATATATATATATATATATACTTTAATAGTTTAAATATTTTAAATTCTAATTTAATATTTTAAAAAAAAACTAATAGTATTCTAAGTATTTTGGAATTCAAAACTTTATTTTAAAATATTTTGATTAAGCATAAAAATATATTTTAAACATTTTCAAAATTGAGGATTAATGTTTAATCTAGTTTAAGTAATTTATATTATTAAATTATTTAAATAATTACTTAATATTTGACTAATTTAATAATCAAATATTTTTTTTATTATTATCTCAAAACTTTGAAATTTCAAATAATTCAATTTAAGATTAATTTCAAAACTTCAATTTTTTTAATTTATTGAATTATTTGAATATTCTAATATTAAATTAATATTTAATTAAATATTATATTAATTATTTTCAAAAAAATTATTTTCAAATAACTTTGAAAATCAAAAGATTTCTCAGTTAGGCATCAAACTTATTTTAATGACATTTTAAGCATTTTAAATTTGAAATTTATGTGCCTATATATGTATTGATGTATATAAATACTTATATTTTAAAATATACTTCAAAATTATATATATTAAACCTTCATTAATTTTGAGAAATCCTTCTTGAAATTCTAAACATAGTTTGAGCATTTGAACAAAATTAGTGGGGAATGGTTGTTAATCAATGAGCAATTAGTTTGCTAATTGTTCATTGATTAAGCCTCTTAACTAATAAACCTTTCTTTAAGCTTGCATGTATAGGAAGCACACACCACCTAGTTTTAAGGCTCTCTTAGACTTAGGATTGATTGTTTGATGTGTGTATTTGCTTATATATGTCCAAGGGTTAATTGAAACCTTGATTCAAACCCATTTAAGTTTAATGACATCATTAAGGATAATAATTAAGGACTCATTTAGAGAACTTAGAATATTTCCAATAATTAGAATTCATTTCCAATTGACTTGAAACTTTGAACACATAAATATAGTGACACTCTCAGCCTTAAGAAAATTTCTCACTGAATTTTGAAGTCATTAAGCCCTCTAATTAACTTAATCAAGCTTAAACCTCAATTAAGCACTTAAACCTTCCAAAAAATGTAATAAATAAAATTTAAACCCAAAAAATATAAACAACCCCTCAAACTGACCAGAATTCAATGCTTAATCAATGAAAAATAAAATCAACTAGATTTGAAATCAAGTTTAAGAATAATTTAATTTTAATTAAAATATGAAATTTAATGAAATTAATTAATTAAAAATAGTTAAAAATCCTGAAAACTTCTCAAACGCTTGATAATCCCTCCTTAGATCATTCCTGATCTTTGGAGGTGATTTCAAGAAGTTTGGAGGTCATTTGGAATTAAATCATCAAAGCCTCCCAATTAAATCAATTAAATAATTCCAATAAATCAACAAATTTTGAAAATTCATAACTAATTCAAATAAACTCTAAATTGAGAAAACTCAAAGGCATTCAACTCACATTAAGGTCTAATATTTTTCAAAAATATCAAACCTCCAAAAATAAGTCAAATTTGAAAAGATCAATTTTTGGTCAAACTTTAAGTCAAAATCGAGTCAAAACTTCAAACCTTCATAATAAAATGTAAAAAAATCCAAATCTAACATACTTTCAGTCTAACTGATTGTATTAAGGTCTAATATTTTAACAAAATACCAATTTTCTACAAAATCACTTTTAATCAAAATATCAACTTTTGACCCCTTAATTAAATCATTAAAATAATCCAGAAAAATTCAAAATTTAATAATCAATCTCAAATTCCAGAAAGTGTTAAGGTAATATTTAAAACACTCAACCAACCCCTTAATACATAACAACCACTCCTGAAATAAAGTTTTTAGGATGGACTACTCCAGGCTGCGGGGCTAAGTGTCCTTATGAGGCCTGGTTCCTTGAGCCTGGTGGCACAATGCCACGAATGGATTCAATGGAGTGATAAACATCAAAATTAAGTTACTTTTGATTACTTAACTAAGTTAAAACCCTTAATTCAACAACATCAGTAAGGTTTTTAGGATGGACTACTCCGGGCTGCGGGGCTAAGTGTCCTAAGGAGGCCTGATTCCTCGAGCCTAGTGGCACAACACCACGAACCTGTTGATGGAAAATATAAAATAATTTAAATTTTAAAATCATTAATTAACTAACTTAATTAATATTAATTGATCTTTAATTTCTAATAAATTAAATCAACTTAATCAACCCTTATTGCTACTGGGTAACCCAGGCCTACGAGACTATTAACTTAGCCCCAAAGAAGGTGAAATAAACTTCATGGCCTCGGTGAGCAACAAAGGTAGCAATTATTTAATAATTAAAATGTATTTAAATCAAGCTTTAACATAGTAATACTTAAATTTAAAATTAAAGTTCCCTTTTAGCCTTTAACAAACTCAAACATTAAACAACTTCAACAGATTACCCAGCTTAGGATCTACCCCAGCCACACGACCTACTACATACACTTTAGATGATTTGCTAGGACAACTGACTCTAGATCTAGGCTAGGTCGGTGTTTACTTTTCTGTTGTATGCCAGGTTTTCTGTGTTTTCATTACATGTTGTGATTGAAATTGATTGATGTGTTTATTTATTTTTACTGCACTCTATGGATTGATGTGATGGGCGACTAGATTACCCTTAAGTTAGGAATGATCTGGATGCTCACTGGATTTTCTATAGGTGGCCACGCTCGTGCAGGGCAATAAAGGGGACTAAATAAATTATAAATATAAATCTATAGGTGTTTCAGCTGGTTAACTCTCCCCAATAAAAAGAGCGTGGCCAAGTGTGTTTACTTTTTTGCATATATTTGTACAACTGCTTGGGATGTGATTTAATATTTAAATGCTTAGGATGACCCTGCAGGAGAGTCTAGATTTTTTATTTTTACATTCATGTAATTTGTATGAGTATTGAGTTGTGAAGGTGGCACTTTGAATTTGGGATACATAGATCCAAAGGTTTGATTCCAAAGAGGAAAGGATACCCCTTTGGGGGATAGTCCTTATCTATTTGGAATTCCAAATTTGGATTATTTTACTATCCAAAGTGGAAAGAGTAACCTTCCCCTCAAGGAAAGAGTTCTCTTTTCCATTTGGGTATCCGATCACGAAGAATCCAAGCAGCTCGAGGAGGAGAAGACCGAGGAGTTGAAGATAGAGAGTACCCCACTCAAAGTCACTTGCGTCTGTATTAGGATTAGAATCCGGGTTGTTGTCGGTGGTGCCCGACCACTTTTAATTTATGTAAATCTGGGTTGTAATAAGAAAGGTAATTTGCCTATGGACATTTATTTAATTAGTTTGATTACTCAATGTGTTTTGATTTGATTTGATTGCGTATAGGATTGCCTGCTTTTCTTAGTTTTTTGGCGATTGCATGTCGTTCTTTTTGATTTAGCCTGGATACACAGAGGCTCGTGAGGGTACAAAAAAATTCTTCTACTTAAACTTTAATAAAAAAATTAGGATAACATAGAAACTCTATCGCTTTTAAGAAGTAAGCCCGGGACCGTCGGGAGTTCTCATTTTATAATTATTGTATTATTCTTTTTCTTTATTAGGCACCTCCCCGCCTGCAGGTTCTGGCAGACCACCTGGCCTCTGAGGGTGCAGTACTGTCCAAGGAGATTTATGCATCTTTAGGATAAAAGTCTATTTTTAAGCCTTTTTAAAACTGCTTCATCCTATTTCATGCATTTTAATCGAATCAATCAGCATGTATCGCATTAGAAATTAATAAAAAATGTGTCTAAATCTTTAATTGCATTTTAGTCTAAGCATTTCACCCAACATAAGTCAAGGGGTCAATTAGGAGCCTACTCTAGATGTCAACCCCAACTCTTTCAACCAATCTTAAATAACATCCCTGATCACTCTACATCAAAAGACCGGACTCATGGTTTTGAAGCGCTTAGGTGGTTTAGCTGGCTCCCCAATCCAGGCCGGGATAAGTCTAAATTTTGCACTGTATTAGTTAGATTTGGACTACTGTGTTCCAGTGCCCAAATTTAGATCTAAGATCTGGGGTATATTTTAAATTATAAGTCCCTAACATCCAGGAATACAATCCCAAATTTCTAATAAAATGCTCAACTCAAACTAAATCCTCTTTCAATCTAAAATTTAAAACCCAACACCTAGCTTAGGTTGGGACACTTCTGAATTATTTTCAGAATCCTAAAGTGTCCCCTACTCTTCTTCCTTTGATTCCAAAATAAGTGTTTAATCTTGCCCCTATCCCATTTAAAATTTTAATTTCAGCTCTTTGATATCATTCCTAGAAAATCTCTAAACAAAATTTCTATCGTTATTTTAATCGAGAGTTTTCATAGAGAATTAAATCTCCCTACGATGTAATTAACTATGAGGGCTTGTACTCGTAGGAGATTTAAAACCCACAACTAATTTTTTAAAATTGATTTTTAAAACTCAATTAGTCCTCTTTGGGAAAGTTAAATCACTGACGATCGTTATCGTTATGTTCGAATGATTATTGACAAATGTTATCTTCTCCCTTCAAGGAGATATATCTTTTGTTAAAATGAATTTGAATATAAAATTAACGATCACTCCTCTTGATTATCGTAGCTCGATATTTGACTGAATTTTATTTTGACCCTTCAGGGACCATATGAAGTTCTCTCTTAAATCCAGTTATGATATTCGAGACGGGATTTGCAATTCAAAATCTAAACCCCATTCTAAAATTTTATTTCCACCTCCTGAGGTGGTATAATATTTTCGATGGGATGTTTGATTTTAGAATTAAATTTTAATATCAATTCTGAATTCCCTAAAGAAGATTAAATTTTTTAAAACTCGCTTTCAAACTCCAACAACTACCAGGAGGGTGGTAGGATCAGGTATAATTGGTGATTCAAAGAATTTCATTATTGATAATGTTTTGCTTGTAGATGGACTGAAATACAACTTACTGAGCATCAGTCAACTCTGTGACAAAGGATACAACATCAAATTCCTGCCTACTTGCTGCATTATAAGCTTAAATGACAAAGTTTTTTTATAGGGATAAAGAATCAACAATGCTTACATGCTGGATGTAAGTTGCTTTAAAGTTGATGTTTTAATTTGTTTAAAAACTACTGCTGATGAGTCTTGGTTGTGGCATATGAGATTATGTTATGCCAATATAAAAACCCTTAGGAGAGTCACCCAAAAGGACTTAGTTAGAGGTATCCCCAAGCTTAAGTTCACTAAGGATCACCTGTGTGATGCCTGTCAATTGGGGAAGCAAGTCCAGTCATCCTTTCACTCTGTTAAGGATATTAGTACCTCTAAACCTTTAGAAGTCCTTCACATGGATCTCTTTGGACCTATTAGCACTGCTAGCTTAGGAGGGAAAGTCTATGGATTTGTAATTGTTGATGATTACTCGAGGTTCACTTGGATTAAATTTCTATCACATAAATCTGAGTCATTTGATGAGTTTAAGTCTTTCTCCACTTGGATTCAGAGGAAGTTAGGTTGTGAGATCTTGACTATTCATAGTGATCATGATGGAGAGTTTGAAAATGTGAGATTTAAAATATTCTATGAGGAGCAAGGGATTAGCCACAATTTTTCAGCTCCTATGACCCCTCAACGGAACTGGGTAGCTGAAAGGAAGAATAGAACCTTAGTGGAAGCCGCTAGAGCCATGCTTGCTGAGTATTCACTTCCAAAATACTTCTACGCTGAAGCGGTGAACAATGCCTGTTATGTGCTGAATAGGGTGAATGTTAGATCCAATCTAAATAAGATACCTTATGGGATCATTAAGGGTAGAACTCCAAACCTGTCCCACCTCCATGTCTTTGGCTATAAGATTTTCATTCTGAACAACGAGAAGTCATCCTTAGGGGAAAATTTGACCCTAAATCTGATGAAGGAGTGTTCTTAGGCTATTCTAGTGTGGGAAAATTCTTTAGGGTGTTTAATAAGAGGACTTTGGTGGTGGAAGAAACAACTCATTTGGTGTTTTATGAATTTGATCCTAAGGAGACTAGAGTTGAGGAAGAAGAAGATGTAGGAGAGATTACCCAAGGAGTTGAAAATGCAAATCTGGAGGAAAAGGTAGAGCCTCAAAATACTTTGCCTAGAGATTGGAGATATTCTTCGAGTCATCCTAAAGAATTGATCTTAGGAGACCCTTCTGAAGGTGTTAGGACTAGGCATGGACTTAGGAAGAAAGTAAACCACTCTGCCTTTATCTCAATGACTGAACCCACCAACATCAATCAAGCCCTTTCTGATGAATTTTGGATCTTAGCTATGTAAGAGGAACTGAATTAATTTGTAAGGAATGATGTTTGGGAGTTAGTAGAGAGACTTAGGAATCAAAGTATAGTGGGAACCAAGTGGGTCTTTAAGAATAAGATGAATGATTCTTGTGTGGTTGTTAGGAATAAGGCAAAATTGGTGGCTAAGGGGTACAATCAGATTGAAGGGATTAATTTTGAGGAGACCTTTACCCCTGTAGCTAGATTGGAAGCCATTAGAGTGCTACTAGCCTTTATCTGTTATAAAGGATTTAAGTTATTTGAAATGGATGTCAAGAGTACCTATTTAAATAGGATAGTAAAAGAGGATGTCTACGTAGAGCAACCCCTAGGTTTTGAGAGTTCCCAATATCCAAATCATATTTATAAATTAAAAAAGGCCTTATATAGATTGAAACAGGAACTCAGAGCTTGGTATGAGAGGCTTAACACATTCCTGTTATAAAGAGAGTTTGTTAAGGAGAGCATAGATACCACCCTTTTTCTGAGGAGAGTAGGGGATAATTTACTCAATGTCCAGATCTATGTTGATGATATAATTTTTGGATCTTCTCATAAAAATTTATGTCATGATTTTTTAAAATAATGAGTAAGGAGTTTGAGATGAGTGTGATGGGAGAACTGTCATACTTTTTATGATTTAGCATAACACAAATGGATGATAGAATCTTTGTCAATCAATCTAAATACACTAAGGACATTTTGAAGAAATATGAAATGGATAAAGCAAAGCCAATCAACAATCCCATGAGCTCCTCTGTTTAGTTAGATAAGTATTCAAATGGAAAATCTGTTGATCAGAAGAAGTTGTGGACCTCCGAGAGGACAACAATATTGCCTCCCCGTAAAGGGAGACAATATTGGCCAATGGAAGGGCAGATTCGATCATACATATGATTAACCATTGAGGATAGTGGCTCTCACCAACACACCCCGATTGGATAATAATATATACGATCTAATCACAACGGGTTTTCCCCACCTGATATATTAGCTCGAATGGGGTTTATTTGAGAGTGGGATGCGGTTTTCCACGGGCGCAAGCCCCCGTGGTTAATTACATCGCAAGCCGGAGCCTGAGAAAACTCTTGATTAAGGATTTTATATTATTCTTCCCAAATTGGAATTGGCACAAGGGGATAAGACTAGGAAATCCTACTCAAAGAGGAAGAAAGGTTCAACTAGGCTTAGTCAACATGCACGGCTCAGATCAGCATTCGGAGGGACTAAGGTAGTGAGAAGAAACTGGAAAAAATAAATAAATCATGCACTCAAAGCATGCAGGAGAGAAGGATGGAGGTGGCGTCATCCGTGTGACGCAGATAAGTAGGGTTTATAGTCTCTGAAGGAAAGAAGACTTACTTACTGATGAGGCATACTTACAAAACAGTAGTAGCCTTAACTCCTAAATCTAAGGGGTCTAGTGTCCTACGTAACACTAACACACGTGTCCTAGCTAATGCAATGTAAAACCTGGACTTACCCTGGCCTGGAAGGGGGAGCCAGCTAACCACCTAATCGCTTTAAAACAATGCTGTCCAGTCATTTAATGAAAGATGGATGGGTAGGTTTAAAGTTCTTGGAAGTAGGGCCGACGTCTAGATAATTTTCTAATTGGCCTCGGACTGATGTTGGGTGATGCTCCTAGAGCTAATGCAATTAAAATTTTACTTTAGTTAGTTTCTAATTCAATGCATGCTAGTTGAAGTATCCAAATCAGATATGCATAGGATTTTAAAAAAGGCTTATAAAAAATAATTTTTAGAATTAGACTGGGCTTCCCCAGGTCCGGCATCTCATCCTCATAGGTCAAATTATCCGGACTTTACCCGCAGGCGGGGAAGTGTCTTATAGAAGGAAAGAGAGAAATGCAATAATATGCATGCGACCCCGGACGATTTCGGTAATTCCCTAGGTCGTTAAGTTTCTAAATTATTTAAACCTTAAAATTTTGAATATTGGTTACAAGTAGAAAAAGTTTTAGTCCTTAGAGAGCCTAACGAAATCCAGGCTAAAATAAAAGCGACATGCAAAACGCCAAGAAACTAAGAAAAGCAAGCAACCCTAGAGGCCCATAATAATAAACAAAATACATCAAAATTATCCAAACAAATTAATAAATTTCCATAGGCCAACTGTCCTTAATTACAACCCAGGGTCTGCAGAAAATAATGTGGCCGGGCACCACTGCCAACAAACCTGGATTTCTAATCTTAGAACAGACGGAAGTTATTTTGAGTGGGATACACTTGGTCTTCAACTTCTTCATCTTCTCTTCCTTGGACTCCTTGGATCCCAGCTCCATTGGACTCCTTGGATCTCAGCTTCCTTGGATTCTTCAAGTAGTAGAACGATCCAAATTTAGATTTCCCAATAGAAAAAGATCATCCTCATATTGGGTGTCCTTTCCTCTTTGGAATCCAACATTTGGATCCTAGTATCCCCACTCAAAATGAACTTTCATAACTCAATACCAATATTACAAATAATTACATTAATGGAAAGCAGTAAATTCTAGACTCTCCTGTAAGGTTATCCTAAAAAATAATAATCATCCCAAGCAGTTTAATATATCACAAGCAATTATAGGAAAAATAAAGATACTCAATCACAGCCACACTTGGCCATGCTCTTAATATTTTAAGGGCTAAGCGAGCTCTGGAGCACTTGTAGCAATTTATAATAATTTTTAATTAGCCATCATTTATTTAGGGTGGGGCTGAGCAATCTCTGAAGTATCTGCATGAAACAATAATAGTATTTTTAAATCATGATTATTGCCCCCTATTTTATTTAGCGCTGCATGAGCATGGCCACCTGCAGAAGATATCATTAGTATCAACATCGATCCTAACCTATGGATAGTCTATCGTGCAATCACATCAAATGGTAGAGTACAGTAAAAGTAAGCAAACGCACTAATGGTTCAATCACAACATGCAGTGAAAACCCAGAAAAGCTTGGCACACAGCAAGAAAAGTAAACACCGACCTAGCCTAAATCTAGAAGTGGTGCCCTAGTAAATAATCCTACAGTGTGTGTAGAGGTCTGTGTGGCTTGGGATGGATCCTGAGCTGGGTAGTTAGTTACAATTGCCTACTATCCAAGTTTATTGTAGGCCTGAGAAGGAAATTTTATTTAAAGTCAAAATATTAGTGAATTAAGATCCATTTTAGTTGATTTGATGTGTAGGTCAGTTTTAATGCTTAGGGTGATAATATTTAAAATTTAAATTGTATTAGTGAGTTTTAGGAGGTTCGGGGTCCACCTATACACTAGGTAAAGGGGGGGTCCAAAATTGAATTTTTGATTAAAGGGGATTTGTGAATAGATAATATTTTTATAAAATACTAGGCCTTAACCTGATCAGTTAGACAGTTAGCATGCCCAATTTGGATTCTTCTATCCAAAGTTATGAATTTTTGAAATTTTGGTCTTGTTTTGAACTAAGTTTCACCGGATAGTTGACTTCTTGATTTTAGTTGATTTCTGAAATCTTAATATTTTTAATAAATACTAGACCCTAATGTGAGTTGAATTCCCTTGAGTTTGCTGGATTTGGAGTTTCCTACGCAAAGTTATGAATTTTAGAAGTTTCGGGCCCTAGACCAAAGGCTACGGTTGACCGAAGAGTTGACTTTTCAGTTTAAGCTAATTTCTGGACACCTAATATTTTTAATAAATATTAGACTTTAATTAGAGCTGAATGCCTTTTAGTTTTCCTATTTTATAGTTTTCTGTAATTAGTTATGATTTTTAGAAGTTGGGGCAATTAAATAAATTGTCGAAATTGCCTAATTAGGGGTACTTTGGGGGTTTTGGCCCAAATCAGCTCCAAACTGATTGGAATCACCCCAAAAGGTCAGAAATGACCTAAGAAGATGTTCCCAAGTATTTGGGGAAATTTTAGGATTTTTAATAATTTTTTAATGATTTAATTAAGGCAAAAAGGTGATTTTTGATTAAGGTTGAATTAAAATCCAGATTAAGGTCCAATTAAGGGGCCCTAATTATCTAAGGTTGGGGACTAAATTCTGGAGAGTTTGAGGTATTATGGGTATTTCTCTGATTTAAAATGGATTTATTAGATTTTTCTGAAGTTTCTAAGGTTTAATCAAGAGGTAAATTAGGGTTTGCTAATTAAGTGTTTTAATGAGTCCAGAAAATTCCTAGAAAATTTTAGGAGGTTCCAGATGTCACCAAGCACTAGTTTTTAAAGTTTCATAGTCATCCGGGATCTATCTTAGCTCCTAGAAATATTCTAAGTTCGCTAGACGGTCCTTAATTGTTGTCCTTAGGGTGTCACTACGTTATATAGGAATAAAATGAAGTAACTAACCCTTAGGCATAACATAGAGGGTAAATGCAGCAAATATAAATACACCAAACCATGTCCTTAGATCTAGGAGAGCCTAGGCTAAGTGCTTGTGCAACCTACACATGGAATGACTACGAAAACACTAAGTAAAGAAACCTAATGAAGTGATTAGTGAATGATTGGGACACAATCATTCACTAATCCTTCTTCCACATGAATGCTGCTCACATATATGTCTTAGGTTTAAAATTTCACAAAAGGTGGACCTCCCAAAATTAAAGGATTTAAATAATGTTTAAGATTAAAATAATTTTTAAAATACCTAAATATTATAAATATATAATAATATGGGTTTAAAAATAAGATAATTGAAATTAGTTCAATTCATAGGCATGGGAGGCCTACCAGCCACCAAAGGGGTTTTAAGATAATTTTTATTTTAAAATAATTAATTATATTAATTAAATAATATTCAAATAATTAAATAGCAAAGTAATACAGAAAATATCTAGAGAAGATAGAATCAGATATAGAAAGTATTTTTAAATTAAAATTCACATTTTTCTGAAAAGAACGAGGTATTATACGCAAAAATCTGATTTAAAATGGAAAAGTTATGAATTTTTGAAGTTAAATAGGTTTAAAAATAATTTTAAAATAAATTATAATAATTATTATTTGAAAATAATTAGTAAATTCAAAATAAATCAAATATTAATACCTCTGGATTTTCAAGATAAATATAAATAATAATAATAAAAAAATTTAAAATATTAATAATAATATAATAATAGTTAAGAAAATTTTAAAATATTAATAATATAATAGTAATATTAAAATAATAATGTTATTGCTAATGATATATTATCAAAAATAATTTTAATAATAGTAAATATTAATATTATAATAATATAAATATTAGCATAATAATAATATTATTAAAATAATAATAATATTATTAAGAATGATATTAATATTATAACAATATTAATAATAGCAAATAATATTATAATAATATGAATATTCACATAATAATATTATTAATAATAATATTAATATTATAATAATATTAATAATAATAGACATTAATATTATAATAGTATAATATTATTATTAAAATAATAATATCATTAATTATAATATTAATATCATTATAATACTAACAATAATAATAATCAATATTATAATAATATAATAATAATATTATTAAAATAATAATATTATTACTAATTATAACATTAATATTATTATAATACTAATAATAATAAAAGTTAATATTATAATAATATAATAATATTATTATTAAAAATAATAATATTATTATTTATTATAACATTAATATTAAAATAATAATAATAAATATTATATTAATATAATAATACTATTATTAAAAATAATAATATTACTATTAATTATAACATTAACATTAATATAATAATAATAATAATAATAATAATAATATATTAAAATATAATAATAATAATAACAATAATTATATAAAAGAAAATAATAATAATAATAACAATAATTAAAATACTAATAATAATGATTATAATAATAAAAATAATTATTTTTCTGATTTTAAAACATATTTTAAATAATTTTTTAAATTAATTAAATCAAATTAATAAAAATAAACTAAAAAAAGAACTTTGGCGGCGCGGTGACGGCGCGGCGGCGGCAGCGGGACACGCGGCGGGCTCCGATTGGATCCGAAACCATGGGGCAATCATTGTCTGGCGGCGCGATGATTGCGCCACCGGCAATGATTGCGGCAATCATGCGGCAATCAAACCGCAGACCCGCGATTTCACTTAGCCACGTCAGCGCTCGACGCTGACCGTCGGATCACCCACGATTTGAACGGACGCCCCAGATCGCTCCATGCAGCGAGCGGAACTGCGAGGTCAGCTTCCGCGGTCAATCTGGACCGCGAGATGGCGGGATCGTGACTGTTGATCGCGAGATCAACGATCCAGATTGGCTCCCAGCGAACGAAAGTAGAACCCGAGCCCTAGAGCGTGTTTTTGGGTTCGTTCTCTCAATCCGATGGATCAAATCGAATGAAATTTAAAACCTAGACTATAAACACGAAGAGCAATCATGTGGGGAAAATTTTTTGATCTAAAACGCGATATACGTAACGCTAATTAACTCCATGTATTCTAAACTAGGGTTTGCATTTTTACCTAATCCACACGGTGGATTCAGAAGATCTTGGGCTTGTTGAACTTGTAGACTGTCCACGAATAAGTTCCTAGTTGATCTCAAGCTTTGAGAGGCCTTCGATCCAGCAGAAATTGCGTTGGAACCTTCGGAGTCTCAGTTCACCAGAGATCTCACTGCCGGCGAGGTTCCAACGCCGGGATTTGACTTGGGAAGAGTAGAGGGAAACGAGGAGAGTACTCACACGGGATCTCTCAAGTTTTGGAGGCTTGGCTCTAGAGCAAAAGAAAGATACCCTTTAATGATACCCTAAGGAGACTATTTAAAGACCTAGGTCCTATCTCGACGGTCTAGATTGAATCTAATATGAATTAGGAGGGAAAAGGATATGATTAGGATGTGGTCTTCATTAGGGATCAATAGGAAAAGCTTTAAAAGCCCTAATGGGCGTTAATGGGTCTTAATGGGCCCATTAATGACTTGAGTTGACCAAGTCAACCATTGACTTGGTCAACCTAGTCAAATAGACCCACAAGAGGAGTGGATTTGGTCCATGGGTCAGGGAATGGGTAAGGGTTTGATTTGAATTTGATTTGGGTTGATTTAGACCCATTAGGGCCTATATAGGTTAATTAGGTCAACCCAAGTTGACCTGGTCAACTGGGTTGACTCAGGCTCTGGGTCTGAGCCAAAAGCAAGGTCAACAAATGGACCCCCAACAGGAGTGGTGGACAGACTGGTGAACTGCTCATGTTGGCGTTGACCGAATGTGACAAGAGAGGTAGAGTAATGGCCCAATAAAAGGAGCGCCAAAAGAGGTGAAAGAAAGTAAGTGAGATCTTTTCCTGGCCTTGTCCTATAGCAAGGGCAGAGCTGAGGAGAGAACAGAAAGTAGAGTAGAAACAGGCCACCAAAAGGTGACAAAGTAGGGAGAGGTCTTCTCCTTGCCTTGCCCTGCAGTGTGGGCAGAGCTGAGGAGAGAACACTCAAAAGTATGGTAGAAAAGAAAACCAACTATCTGTCTAACCGTATGGAAACAACTGTGATAGGAGGTGAAAAGGTGGTCATCTCCTGACCTTACCCTATAGCAAGGGCAGAGCCAAGGAGAGAGCAAAGAATAAAGTGGTAGAGTAAACCAACTACCTGCTTGACCGTGTCGAAACAGCAGGGTAGAAGGTGAAAGAGTGGTGAGGTAGGCCTTCCAGGGACACTGTCGGGCTCGCTCGACCAAGTAAAGACTAATGTCTTCCCGAAGTATATGCCTGCAGTAGGACAATCAGGGGAAAGGAGTGGTGAGATATGTGCCTCTCAGGGACTCTGTCGGGCACTCTCAACCGAGTAAAGTCTGATGTTTGTTTGATCAGAGCGAAACAATCAGGGAAAAAGTAGTGGTAAGAGAGGCCTCTCAGGGACTCTGTCGGGCTCTCTCAACTAGGTAAGTAAAACCAACCTCCTAACTGATCAGCTCGAAACAGTAGGATAGAAGGTGAAAGGATCCCGTCTCCTCCTGCTCCTTTCGGAACAACGAATAGGGGTGACTCAATACTCCTGCCTGACCTCAGCAATAGTAAGTAAGCCATAAAATTGGAGTCTGCGTAGTCTTTTACAGAACATCCAGAGTAAAGGGGTGGTGAGGAATGCCTCCCAGGGACTCTGTCGGGCTCTCTCAACCGGTAAGTAAAATTAACTACCTGACTGTTCATTTCAAATAGTAGAATAGAAGGTGAAAGGATCCTGTCCCCTCCTGCTCCTTTCGAAATAGCAAATAGGGGTGACTCAATACTTCTGCCTAGCCTCAAATAAAGCAAATAAGCCATGAAATTGGAGTCTGCGTAGTCTTTTACAGAACATCCAGAGTAAAGGGGTGGTGAGGAATGCCTCCGAGGGACTCTGTCGAGCTCTCTCAACCAAGTAAGTAAAACAAACTATCTGACTGTTCATTTTAAATAGTAGAATAGAAGGTGATAGGATCCCGTCTCCTCCTGCTCGTTTTGAAACAACGGATAGGGGTGACTCAATACTTCTGCCAGACCTCAATAAAAGCAAATAAGCCATGAAATTGGAGTCTGTGTAGTCTTTTACAGAACATCCAGAGTAAAGTGGTGGTGGGGAATGCCTCCCAGGGACTCTGTCGGGCTCCCACTCAACCGGGTAAAGTCTGATGTCTACTTGATCAGAGCAAGACGATCAGGGTAAATGTCTAATGTCTGCCAGAGTGGCAGGACAATCAGGGTAAAGGTGTGGTGAGCTATGCCTCGCAGGGGCTTTGCTGGGCACTCCCAACCAAGTAAAGTTTGATGTCTACTCGGTGCATATGCCTGCAGTAGCGTAATCAGGAAAAAGAGGTGGTGAGATATGCCTCCCAAGGGCTCTATGGGGCAGTCTCAACCAAGTAAAGTCTGATGCCAACCCGGCGTATATGCCTGCAGTCGGGCGATCAGGGGAAAGTCATCTCAACCATACCCTAACACGCACATGTGTAGGGATGTGAAGAGGAGTAAAAAAGGTAGATTTGGAAAATTTCAAAGAGAGAAGGGTCGTCAAAAGCATTTCAAACTAGCATTTTGGGTACCACGTGGTAGATGATAAATCGTCGTAGCCACGAGTATCTAAATGCCAGTAAAACTGCCTAGGTGAAACCAAGATCATGCAAACCTGGAAGCACCAGAATGATGCCTCGAGAGACAACAGGGAAAGGTGCGCCCTCAACAAAGTGTGAGAGGGGTAGTCTCATTCCCAATGATTAACTAGAGTAACAAGGAGGACTCACTTGCTATAGAAAAAATGACTATATCAAGGAGGAACAACTATAAAAAGGCTACAGTGGTACACCCACATAAGCTAGTGGGACCCTATAGGGGTAAGCAGCAACATAAACACCTCTAAGGGATCGCTCTAAATCCAAGAGTCGGGTCACCATAGGAAAGTATGTCACTACAAGACAAGTGAAATGATTTTCTGCTAGAAAATCAAAGCTCACTAAGGAGTGATGCTAACATCTGAGACTTGATGTACTACATCACAACACGAAAAGCACACAAGAGTAGCGAGGGGACACACTCGTCACTGAGGGAAGTAACATTGCATAGGAATCATATTTATGAAAAGCTCACAGTGATGGTACCCACACAAACTAGTGGGACCCTATGGGGAGTGGAACAATATCGATGCATCCGTAGAGCTACTCTAGCAGCTGAGAGTAGAGCACGAATGAGAGAGAGAGTAAAGTAGAAAATGAGTTAATTTTACTGCTAGAAAATCAGAGCTCTCACGTCAGTGATGCTAACACCTGTAACCAGGCGTACTACAACACTACTGGGGAAACAACTCGAGATAGCAAGGAGACACACCCGCCACTGAGGAAAATGATTTATGAGTAAGATCAATAAACATCAAACATCACAGCGGTAACACTCACCTTGAATGGTGGGACTCTGTGAGAGGTGGGAGCAACACTACTAGATCCATAGAACCACTCTGGCAGCTGAGAGCAGGATAAGGATGAAAAAGTAGGTTGTTAAAAGAAATTAGAAAGCTGATTTTCTGCTAGAAAACCAAAGCTCACAGAGGTAGGATGTTAACATCTAGGGCAAAATATATCACATCACTAACGAGGACTATTATGATTGCAAAAGACTATAATAATCACAAGTGTAAACTTATCCTTGAAGCGATCACTCAGATATTTCATAGGAGAAGAAAAGAAAAACTTTGGAGAATTTGAGCTCTTAGAGAGTATTACCGGGTTCCACCTGTGACAAGGGCAACCGATTTTGCTCTACTAGGAGCTGCCCTCTTTTATTTTATCAATGCACATTTTTTATTTTGCATATTTTTTATTTGTTCAAAATCATAGATCAAGTATATCCCGTACTGTCGAAGGTAACACGCGATAGAGGGAATGTTTACCATATCCATGAGTTACCCCTAGTATGAGATATCCTCTAATGATTAAAACACAAAGAGGGAGGTAAGATTGGCTTTGATAACCCAGACCATATTCTCCACATGAATAGAACTGGGGGCACAATCAGAACACAATTGATGTAGGAATGAGACTCAAATTAGGATGGTGGATCAACATCATCATTCCTGCCGAATACATGTTGGTTTGGACCCAGCATCACATCCCCTAAGGGGTATAAGTCAATGGCTTTGATATCCCATGCCACACTCAAACTGATGAGTGAAACTGGGGAAACAGAGAGGGAGGAAAACTCCCAATTAACCAGAACTCAAAAGAAAAAAGTGTAATAAATGTGAGACTCTTGTCAGTCCCTAAGAATGGCCTATAATCAGATGTTGGGGTCAAAAAAAATATTTTCATGCACGAATTTTTAAAATAATTGGGTAAGCACTTAAACAAACTCAATGGTGGGACCACTAAGAGATGTTTAAGTACTTACCAATCAATATGAGAGAAGTCTGATTCACATATCCCTTTAAGAGTGAAAATTTCATCAGAGAGTAAAAGGACTATTTTTAAAAATAAAAAAATTAACCTCTTAATCATCTTGAACCTTAAAAAAAAGGTTCTGAAAGTTTAGCAATATAGGTTGACTCCATCTAAATCCGAAAAGGTTAGGGATTTAAATTTTGCTAACCCAGCTTAAGCCCCCTACAAGCTAAACTGGGCTCTCTCCCTTATATATTTTGAATGAATATCTAATTCAAAAGGTTTCAATTAAAGAGAGAAACGGAATCTCCTGAATCTTCTTGCATGGAAATATTTTTATATCTAATAGAACATCATCGCACGACGATGAATCCAAAATCATGATTTTTGAACTCAAGTATCACAAATATCAAAGAGTATGGATTTTCTGAGACTTAGAGATTTACAAGAAAGGGAAGCCATTTACTTATTCACTTTTGGGCTCATTTTGAGCCCCTTAACTTAGTTTGGCGCACTACGCATCTTTTAACTACTTGATGTACTTTGTGCATTTTTGACTTTGTGGTGCATTTTGCGCATCTTTTCACTTTTGATATACTTTATGTACCTTTGAATTTTGGCGCACTGCGCATCTTTTCATTATTTGATATACTTTGTGTATTTTTCATTTTGTAATTAGCTCCCTTTCCAAATCCCTAAAGGAAAACTTTCTCAGTTGTAAGATTATCCTCCAAACATAAGAGAAGAAAAACTCACTCTCTTGTGCAAGGAAGAAAAACCCACAAAGCAAACCCATTCCTATGATAAGAATGAACAACTTGAATAAAGAAACTATGAGGTAGATTTATTAGTATGCGAAAGATGCCTATGAGATAGAAAACTGCAGGATGACTGGAAAAATATTCATCTCTAAATCTAATTTCAATTTGATGTAGATTTTAATTCAAAATATGAAATCATCCTAAGCGAGGGATGAGAGGGAAGGCACACATTTTTTCTTTTGAATCATTATAACTTTCCTTCAAGCGCTTAGAGGAGTCAACCACCAATTACTTCATTTTTTAAAGAAGACAGGGGTAAATCTTTCATTAGGAAAAATAAGTTCTGTACTTTCTAAGAAAAAATTCTCTCAAAAATTTACTTCGTGTTTCAAGCTCTCAGACTTTTCTCAGATTAATCTTTCTTTTAGAAATTTTGCACGTTAAATTTAAAAATCCCACCATTAAAGATAGAACTTGAATCGTTATTTGGACTGATATGGGTCAAGATTTGGCCTTGCAGAGTTCAAATGAGGGAGATGATAGAGACTAGAGTTTATGCTAATATACGAATCATATCATCTCACCTCACCACCCCTAAGGATAGCCTCATACTTCTCGTAACAAACATCGTATGGTAGAGGATAAATCGTTGTGCCCACCAGACTGCTGAAAAGTGAAGAAGCCCCTCCAAAGGGGGTGCATATACAGATGAGTATTTACAGGCAGTAGGGAGACCCCCCTTTTTTTGAAGAGCGAACTCAAGCATAGTACTTTTTCAAGTACTGCCCATTAATGACAGGCATAGGGTGAACACCATTGGCTTTAACGAGTAGGTAGGCACCACCTTCATATACTTGCTCTACAGCGAAGGGGCCTTCCCAGACAGGCTCGAATTTATCACTTCAGCGACGTCACAAAATGATAGGTCTACGCAAAACAAGGACGAACTCGCCAACCCGGAAAGCACGGGGTCGAACAAGGTGATCATGTGATCGAGCCATACGGGCCTAGTATAGTTTGAGGTTCTGATAAGCTTGTAGGCGAAGCTCTTCTAAACCATCAAGCTCTTTCATCCGTAGTCGGGCGTTATCTTTGTGGGAAAGATTATGGCTGACCGCCATACGTAACGAGGGGAGCTCGACCTCAAGTGGGAGGATAATCTCAACCCTGAAAGCCAAAGCATATGGGGTAGACTGAGTAGGAGTATGATATGTAGTCCTATAAGCCCATAGTGCCTCGGGAAGTTTATCGTGCCACTCTCGCTTATTTGCAACCAAGATTTTTCTTATTAATTGCACGAGAGTTTTATTGAATGCCTCCGCCATGCCATTGGCCTTGGGATAGTAAATTAAAGAGTATCGCCAATTGATGTTATGGCGGCGGGCAAATCAAGCAATTTTGGTGCTCCTAAATGACGGGCCATTATCTGAAATGATACGGTGCGGGACACCAAAGCGATAGATAATATGATCACAAAAGAAATGCATCACATCTTCTGATTTGACTTCCTTAAGTGGCACAGCCTCTGCCCACTTAGAGAAGTAATCCGTGGCAGCTAAGATGAACCTATGACCCTTAGAGGAAGGAGGGTCAATAGGACCCACTACATCTGTGCCCCAGCCCTCAAATGGCCAAGATGAAACAGTAGGGTGCAGCGGATTAGGGGGTTGGTGAATCACCGTACCATGAATCTAACACTGGTGGCACTTTCTACCGTGCTCTATATAATCACGGATCATAGTCGACCAATAGTAACCAAGGCATTTGATTCTGCCTTTCATTTTTGGTCAGGACTGATGAGCACCACAAAGACCTTCATGTATCTCACCCATGACTTTGTGAGCCTCCTCGTTGTTAAGGCAACACAACCACATCTGGTCGAAAGAGCGTTGATACAAGATGTCATTCACATATGTGAATGATAGAGCTATCTTTCTGATCTGGGCAGCAAGGGATCTATCATCTGAAAGCCTGCCATGTTTCAAATACTCTATAAAGGGTACTCTCCAATCTGACTCTTTCTCAACTAAGAACACTGTGAGGGTCTGATCGGGAGAAGACAAGTCTACGGGGCACAGGGCTTGACGACACTGGATAATGATAGACAGTGGGTTGCCAGTTGGGTCAGCCAGTTCCTTTGCTAACTTAGCTAATGCATCTGCCTTTCTATTGGCAGATCTAGGGATTTTAGCTAAGGTCACTTCAGGAATCAAACACAAGAGCTTCATTGCTTTATTGTGATAGGGCAAGAGCTCAGGTTTAAGTACTTTGTAGACTCCCGCTACTTGATTTATAATCAGTTGTGAGTCTCTAAAGATTTTCACCTGCATGACATTCATCTGAATGGCCAACTCTAGTCCTAAAATCAGAGCTTCATACTCATCTTCATTGTTGGTACGAGGTTCTGAAAGACAGTAGGAATATCTCAGAGTGTGACCTTCAGGGGATACAAATATGAGGCCCAGACCTACCCTAACTATAGGAGTTTCATTCAGGCTCAAGGCCTTAACGGATGACGCACCGTCAAAGTAGAACTCCTAAGTAGGGGACTCCTGTTCATCCACACTCATGATTAGCTCGTCAGGTAGCTCATCATTGAGTAGAGAATCCGCAGGGATCGGATGAGGAGCAAGAAAATCAGCTAGGGCCTGTCCTTTGACGGCTCGATGAGGGACAAAAGTGATGTCAAACTGCAGTAGGATCATAGACCATCGTGCAAGATGACCTGAGAGGGTCGGACGGGCCATCAGATACTACAAGGGGTTGACTCGAGAGATCAGGTTGACCTTATGTGAAAGCATATAATGCCTAAGCTTCTGTACCGCGAAGATCAAAGCTAAACATTGCTTTTCTATCACTGGGTACTTCAGCTCTGCGGGTATCAACCATCTACTAAGGTAGTACAAGGCATTCTCCTTGCCTTCCTCATTCTCTTGATCCAAAACTGCACCCAAAGACTTATCCAGGGCCGTAGTGTAGAGAATCAATGGCCTCCCTAGGATGGGTGCAGCTAAAACAGGTGGGTTCATCAAGTAGCACTTTATACTCTCAATGGCCTCCTGACAATGCTCATCCCAGAGAAAGCGGGCGTCCTTCTTTACTAGGGCAGCAAAGGGGTGACACCTACCAGACAGATTAGAGATAAATCTCCGTAGGAATGCTAGCTTTCCTTGAAAAGACCTTAGTTGGGTAAGGCTTTTAGGAGGATTTAGATCTATTATAACTTTGATCATGGAAGGATCAATCTCAATGCCACAGTAGCGAACTATAAACCCTAGGAATTTTCCTGCACTAACTCCAAATACACATTTTAGAGGATTCATTTTTAAATCATATTTGCGTAGGAGCTCAAAAATGATTCGTAGATCTCAAAGGTGATCTCCACGGACCTTGCTTTTGACCACCAGATCATTCACATAGCATTCAACTTGCTCGTGTATCATCTCATCGAAGATAACAGTCATAGTACGTTGATAGGTAGCCCTGGCATTCTTGAGACCAAAGGGCATCACCTTATAGCAAAATACACCTATAGGTGTGTGAAATACAGTAAACTTCTCCTCCTCGGGGTCCATCTTTATCTGATTATAACCAGATGAACCATCCGTGAAGGAGAAAATGCTATGGGATGATGCTATATCCACCATAAGCTCGGGGATAGGAAGAGAAAAATCATCCTTAGGGCATGCCTTATTTAAATCACAGAAATCGATACAGACACAAATCTGCCCGTTCTTCTTTCGGACTGGAATAATATTGGCTAGCCAAGTAGGGTACTTCTCTTCATGAATGAAACCAGCCTCTATAAGCTTCTTAGTCTCAGCTATCACCTGTTGTTCTATCTCCAACCTCATCCTGCAAGGTGCTTGTTTAACAGGGACTGCATCAGGCTTAATGGCTAGTTTATGAACTGCTACATCTGGGTTTAGACTAGGCATCTCAGTGTAGTTCCAGGCAAAGCAATCTCTAAACTCTGAGAGTAACTCGATGTATTCTTGAGCCTATGAGTCAGATAACAAGACACTATGAAAAATAGGTCTAGGATCTGATTCAGTGCCTAAGTTTACCTCACACAGTTCATTCATGGCAGAAGTGGTGCCATCTTTAAACTCTCGAGAAGCATGAAGTACTCTATCCTCATCATCATCCGGGTCTTCTTTATCGGTAAGAGAAATAATCGGATATGAGTGCAAAATAACTCGAACGTTAGTGTGGCTAGGTGAGCTCTGCTCAATATAACCTAAACTTTGCTTAGTTTGAGGCATATCGGTTTGCCAAACACGAGCCTGCCGTAGAGCCTGTTCATCTGACCAAGTAGAGATAACTGCTCCCTGCTCTACACAACCTTCCACAAAAGGGGAAAAATAACGAGGGATAGTTGTGACTTTGTTATCCATAGCGGTCTCCGCTGAACCCTAACTCTCAGGACCTAGTGGGGCACCTACACCATGGAATAATGAGGCACACTCACTAGCTCGTGGTGGCATGAAAGTTTCGTATAGAGGAGGTGGAGGACGACCTGTAACCTGTAGTGCACCACCATCACTAGTGGAGGGGGTAACCAAAGACTTTTGATGAGACTCCTCAACTCTTATCTCACGTATCTGACGGGAAAGGGGTTGTTGACTAATGGTCTGACGTCGGGGGTCTACTTCCTCGTCTAAGCCACTGTCAATAACTAAACCACCCTCGGGTATCAAGTACCTACAAAAGGTAGGTAGTGAACTATAATCAGTAAAATCTGGGGCTGGCGAGGGAGCTGGGCAATGAGGGACCACAATCATCTCATCATCAGAGGATTCAGACTCGACAGTCAAAGGAGAAGCGTAAATATATGAGGGAGGAGGGATTTGAGTGTCGTAGTTTCACGATGGGCGAGTCGACCCTCTGCCTCTACCTCTACCTCACTCTCCCCTACCTCTACTAGGGGGAACATGGTGCCTAACTGTAAACTGGAAAGGAGATCTAACAGGATCTGCAGTGTAAGTATCTGCCTCAATACTAACCTGTGATGGACCTCGTGCAGGTAGCTATACAGGACCCTGTATAGTACTGACAGGTATCACTGGTGACTGGGTAGGAGGAGGTTTACTCTTTTTACGAGGTATGTAATGCTTAGCAACATCGTAAATAGAGACGTCGTGTACGAAAAAGGGTTGGGTATCCCCGGGAATGGAGTACTCGACTTCATTCCTCATATACTTCATACATTGGTGCAGGGTAGAGGGCACCATTCCATACTCATGAATCCAGGGCCTTCCTAAGAGAGCCCTGTATAAAGTATCGGCCTCGATCACATGAAACTTTACCTCAATAAGGAAATTTCCAAACTTCAGGGGCAGGATGATAGACCCTAGGGCACGCTGTCCTTGGTCATTGAAGCCTTTCAACATAATCTTATCAGAGGATAACTTCAAATGACCAAGGGAGAGTCTCTTTAAAGTTTCATAGCTTAGGATGTTTACTGAAGTTCCTTGGTCAATGAGGACCCTATTCAACTCATAACCATTGACTTCAGCGGTGACATACAAAGGATGATTATGATCAGAGGTACCCAAGAGGAGATTGTGATCTGAAAAGGTAATGCACGGTATCTCTCTTAAATAACATGCATCCGCAATAGATTCGGAAGCGAAGAATGCTTGATAGGACTCTGGTTCGAGTAGTACTTTTACCAGGGTCTCTCTCTAGCCAGGAGACATCATCAAAGCGTTATAGACACTGAGAAGGGAAGGAATTTTCCTTAAATGAGCCAACACATTGTAATCAACCTCCAGCTGAGGGCCTTTCCCTTTCTCCTTAGATTTCTCTTGGGAGGAAGGGATAGGATCGTCCTGCTGGGTAATAATGTTCTTATCTTTTTCTTTTATATTCTTAGCCATTCCATGTGGGAGAACCTTCCCTGAACGTGAGTGGACTTCCTGTATCGAGTCATCTTCAACAGGAGATTCACTTGGTTCAGCGGTAATGGCTTGTGTTGGCTCCAAAGAAAGCGATTAGAGTGGGTTCTCGGATTCGTCTTCTGAATCCATGTAACAACCACCCTCCAGAATCATGAAGATCGGTTCTTCTTCACACTAAGACCCCTCCTTACATACAAAATTATTACAAGAAATATGTAAAATATTGAAAGAGCGAGTGCCAGAAGAAGTAAAAGCAGGAACGGAACACCAGAAGTAGCCAGAATCACCTTCTTCTATTATTTCATCATCAGTCGAAGGGAGAACAAAATCCTTCAGCGTAAGTGCTGGAAGGCATCTCGTCTTTCCCTCGGAAGTTATAATAATCTTTTCCCTGTCATACATCTTTTTATTACATAAAACAGGAAAAGAAATGTGCTCTGTAGGCACTACAACAAAAATAGAAGAAGAAAAAGGTGCTGGCGAAGAAACTGGGCTGGCAACTGTCGACTTAGCCTAGGTAGTCCTCCTCTCAACTGCCTCTGAACTCTGAACTATCTGCCGGATCATCTTCTTTATCTTCCGAGAGAGTGCTAGCTACCACTCTCCCTCAGAAGCTCTTGGTGATTTGCTACGACTACTATGGCTACCACTCTGACTGTCACTGTAACTACTAGAGCCCGAGATCATCTGAACTGTCTGAGGTGTCTTGCCCTTGGGCTGAACCAAGTCACTGTCCTGTAGGTGGATCTGTCCACTAGCCATGAGCTTCTCAACTCTATCATTGAACACATAACAGTCTTCTATAACATGCCCGATATGTCTGTGAAATGGACAATAAAGTAGGTGGTCTGTCTCTCCCTCCTCCTCCACTCTACTATTGTTCGGGAATGTTAAAATGTTTCTCTTAGTAAGGAATTTGAAAATCTTCTTCACACTTTCCCTCTTAAAGGGATATTCCTTACTGAGCTTCTCCCGTATGTACTGCTGGCTCTCTGGGGTCCTATGGGAGGGTCTAGCCTACACTGCTGACTGGCCTGATGTGTGAGACTGCTGAGGTGGTGCTGAACTGGCTAAGGGCTTCTTGCCCTTATCTGATGGTCCATAAGTACTGTGTACCTCCCCTCTCCTAGGTGGAGGTGCCCCTGAAGACTCCTGCCACTGAGGTCTACGTGAAGGTTGACTCTCAACCTTAGGAGGGACTACATCAGGTATACTGTCCTGTAAACTGATCACCTTTGTCAACAACTTCTGAAAGGTTCTGATGTTGAAACCCTTCAAATAAGGTGCTATCAGACCATCTATGTTCTTCAATAAAATTTTTACTGCATGTTGTTCTTGTAACTGGGGCTCATACTGTAGGCTGAGGTTCCTCCATCTGACTATATAATTTGGGAGAGGCTTTCGGGGCCATTGTCTAGTCACAACTAGCTCTCCAAATATAACTCGGTGCTCTGTACTGACAAACCTCTGCACAAAAAACTGCTCCAACTCTGCAAAGGTGCGTATTGAATCGTTAGGGAGGTCGGCGTACCAGGCAAAGGCCACCCTAACTAGACTGCTGACAAAAAGTCTCAACATCAATGTATCATTCCCTCCTATATTGCAACAGATGGCTCGGTATTGGGCCATGTGCTGCCTTGGGTTCCCAAACCCATCAAAGACTCTGAACCTAGGAGGGACAAAACTAGGGGGGTAGGGCTCGTGCTCATACTCTACTGGGTAAGGACGCCCCCTGCTAACTACCTCTCCAGACTTCTTGGAGGAAATGGCCTGCTCGACCTTCTGGGCAATCAGATCCTGAATCTATCCAGCTGATAACTGAACTGACTGACTCTGGACTAGGATAGTAAAAGCAACTGCTGTAGGTGCCACTGGAACTGCCCTCTGGGCACTGTCTACTCCTACAGGAACTGGTGGTACTACAGGTGGTGCTACTGGCTTATCCCTGGATGTAGTAGGAGTGCCTACACCTATCATCTGAGGCATCACCCCCAAAGCTGTCAACTGTGCTATCATCGCTGCCATGGCCCTAGCCATCTCTGCCATCTGAGCCTGTAACTGTAGCACTGTGGCATCTGTCTCAACCGGGGAGATCCTCCTACCTCAACTTCTCCTTGCTCATCATCATCATCTTCCTCTATCTGCTCATCTGAGTGGCCACGTCTGGTAACTACACATACTATGTGCACCAGTATATCTCCATCTGACTCCTCCTCGAGTAAGTCATCCTCAGTGCATCGTCCTCATAGAGGGTATGATGGAAATCCTCCATATATGGACTCAAAGGAGAGGAGGTCCCGTAGGGGCTAAGGGCTGGCTCTGCCTGAACCGGTGAACTACCAGGAGAAACTGCAACGTTATCATCGGTCGCTGCATCATAGACCATCGGAACTGCCTCTAATCCAGAAGGAATAACTGCCTCTAACTGTTCAACTGTCTGAACCGGCTGTACTGCCTCGACAGGGGACTCTGCCTGTCCTCGTCTCCAAACCCATCTACTACGACGGGACCCAGTAGGGGCAACTGGTTGCTGCAGGGCTACTACAACTGAAGGGAGCTGGGGTCGGGGAGGCTCCAACTGCTTCCTCTGTCCATGACGATGTGGTCGTCGTCCAACAACTGGAGTAACTGTCTATGGTCTCACCAACGGAACTGAACTAACAGGCTGCCTAGGTGGCTGTCCTCTCTGCCACCATACCTCTGCCTAGCATTCTGCCTCTGCAACTGAACGGAAGCCTGAAAAATCTGGTGGAGTAACCTCTCCCGACTGACAGGGCCTCGACCCCGTGCTAAGCGGATAATGCTCCGAATCCTCTGAGAGAGGGTTTGAGCAGCATCATCCCTGGGGACCCTAGCATGTGGTAAAGTAGTAGTGACAGGAGGGGCCACCGTAATGAGAGAAACACCCTCCTCATCACCACTGTGTGTCAGTGGAGAGAAGCATCCTCCCTGAACCGCTGCTATCTCAGGGGCAACTGTAACATCCAGGGTAGGGGAAACTGCAACTGGTCATAGTGCCCGCTGCCTGGGGACAACTCTCCTATGAACTGGCTCCTGGTGAGCCAACGAATCTGCCATCCGCTGTCTATCTACCTCAGATGCAGCCAAATGAAGTCTATGATTTCTATTCCTCCGGGCCCTTCTCCCAAGGCCGGAGACGGAAGATGAAGCAATATCTGAACCCACTACCTGTGTGACAGGGGGAGCAGGGACTACAGGAAGCATCCGGGTCTGCTCGAGGGTCTCTGGGTGAGATAATCGAGCGAAAGCTGAAACCCAACGGGAGGAAGGAGAAAGAGCCTCGGTCTAGGCACCCCTCTTCCTGGAGGAAGAAGGAGGGAGAACCCGAACATGAGCTGCCTCTATCGGAACAACAACATGGGTAACTACTACCTGCCGGAGCTGAGGAGCCGGGGTAGTCTGAACAACATGTGTGGTAGGACCTGGTCGCCTAACTGCTGGACGAGTGGGCTGAACAGGAAGTTGCCTAGGCACTGGCTGCCTAACCATAGGGTGTGCCGGCTGCACACGAACAGGAGTAGGACGAGCAAGTGCCCGGGCTGTCCGCCGAGCAACTGAACGTCCGAAAGGTCGCATGGCTACGCGAGCTCTCCTCTGGGGAGGAGAGTAGGAAGCAGCCTCAGCAGGGGTCGGCCCGCCTAGAGTGATGAAGGTCGAGTCAGTGAAGGAACCAAAAGTGAATCCTCCAGCGGGAGGACTGGCTAACAGGGACTCAGGAAGTGTCACTCGCACGTCAGAGCCGAAACTGAAAGTAACGGAAGGTACAAAAGAAGGCATGGCACTGTCTGCCAAGAAGAAGAAAAGAAATTTGAAATGATTAGTAAGAAATAATAAGAAGCGGAATGATAGATGGGGGATGGAATGACCTAAAAGGTCAGAAGGAAGGAAACTTAGCTAGGGGGAAACCCTAACTAAGGGAAATGGAAGGAAAGAAACCTAGCTAGGGGGAAACCCTAACTAAGAAAAAAATGATCCTAACTAAGGAAGGAACCTAACTAAGAGTGGGATGGACCTAATCTAAGGAGTACCAATCCCGGAGTACACACAAGAAAGAATAATATAAAATCCAAAGATGGAGAGAGAAACCTATCCCACCATGGTCGCTAGAAACCTGTGAACATCCGAGAGGACAACAACACCGCCTCCCCGTGAAGGGAGACAGTATTGGCCAATGGAAGGGCAGATTTGATCATACATACGATTAACCATTGAGGATAGTGGCTCTCACCAATACACCCCGATTGGATAATAATATGTATGATCTAATCACAACGAGTTTCTCCCACCCGATACATTAGCTCGAATGGGGTTTATTTGAGAGTGGGATGTGGTTTCCTACGGGTGCAAGCCCTCGTGGTTAATTACATCGCAAGTTGGAGCTTGAGAAAACTCTCGATTAAGGATTCTATATTATTCTTCCCAAATTGGAATTGGCACAAGGGGATAAGATAAGGAAATCCTACTCAAAGAGGAAGAAAGGTTCAACTAGGCTTAGTCAACATGCACGGCTCAGATCAGCATCTGGAGGGACTAAGGTAGTGAGAAAAAACTAGGAAAAATAAATAAATCATGCACTCAAAGCATGCAGGAGAGAAGGATGGAGGTGGCGTCATCCGTGTGACGCAGATAAGTAGGGTTTATAGTCTCTGAAGGAAAGAAGACTTACCTATTGATGAGGCATACTTACGAAATAGTAGTAGCCTTGACTCCTAAATCTAAGGGGTCTAGTGTCCTACGTAACACTAATACCCGTCTCCTAGTTAATGCAATGCAAAACCTGGACTTATCCCGTCCTGGAAGGGGGAGCCAGCTAACCACCTAATCGCTTTAAAACCATGCTGTCCAGTCATTTAATAAAAGATGGGTGGGTAGGTTTAAAGTTATTGGAAGTAGGGCCGATGTCTAGAGGATTTCCTAATTGGCCCCGGACTGATGTTGGGTGAATGCTCCTAGAGCTAATGCAATTAAAATTTTACTTTAGTTAGTTTCTAATGCAATGCATGCTAGTTGAAGTATCTAAATCAGATATGCACAGGATTTTAAAAAAGGCTTATAAAAAATAATTTTTAGAATTAGACTGGGCTTCCCGAGATCTGGCACCTCATCCTCATATGTCATATTATCCAGAGTCTACCCGTAGGTGGGGAAGTGTCTTATAGAAGGAAAGAGAGAAATGCAATAATATGCATGCGACCCCGGACGATTTCAGTAATTCCCTAGGTCGTTAAGTTTCTAAATTATTTAAACCTTAAAATTTTGAATATTGGTTACAAGTAAAAAAAGTTTTAGTCCTTAGAGAGCCTAATAAAATACAGGCTAAAATAAAAGCGACATGCAAAATGCCAAGAAACTAAGAAAAACAGGCAACCCTATAGGCCCACAATCATAAACAAAACACATCAAAATTATCCAAATAAATTAATGAATATCCATAAACCAACTACCCTTAATTACAACCCAGGGTCTGCAGAAAATAAAGTGGCTGGGCACCACTGCCAACAAACTCGAATTTCTAATCCTAGAACAAACGCAAGTTATTTTGAGTGGGATACACTTGGTCTTCATCTTCTTCATCTTCTCTTCCTTGGACTCCTCGGATCCCAGCTCCATTGGACTCATTGGATCTCAGCTTCCTTGGATTCTTTAAGTAGTAGAACGATCCAAATTTAGATTTCCCAATAGAAAAGTACCATCCTCATATTGGGCGTCCTTTCCTCTTTGGAATCCAACCTTTGGATCTTAGTATCCCCACTCAAAATAAACTTTCACAACTCAATACCAATATTATAAATAATTACATTAATAGAAAGCAGTAAATTCTAGACTCTCCTGCAAGATTATCCTAAAAAAAAATCATCCCAAGCAGTTTAATATATCACAAGCAATTATAAGGAAAATAAAGATACTCAATCATAGCCACATTTGGCCATGCTCTTAATTATTTTGAGGCCTAAGCGAGCTCTAGAGCACCTGTAGTAATTTATAATGATTTTTAATTAGCCCTTATTTATTTAGGGGAGGGGGGGCTGAGCAATCTCTGAAGTATCTGCATGAAACATCATTAGTATTTTTAAATCATGATTATTGCCCCCCTTTTTATTTAGCGCTGCATGAGTATGGCCACCTATAGAAGACATCATTTGTATCAACATCGATCCTAACCTATGGATAGTCTATCGTGCAATCACATCAAATCCCATAGTGCAGTAAAAGTAAGCAAACACACCAACGATTCAATCACAACATGTAGTGAAAACCCGGAAAAGCTCGGCACACAACAAGAAAAGTAAACACTGTCCTAGCCTAAATCTAGAAGTGGTGCCCTAGCAAATAATCCTACAGTGTGTGTAGAGGTCTGTGTGGCTTGGGATGGATCCTAAGCTGGGTAGTTAGTTACAATTGCCTACTATCCAGGTTTATTGTAGGCCTGAGAAGGAAATTTTATTTAAAGTCCAAATATTAGTGAATTAAGATCCATTTTAGTTGATTTGATGTGTAGGTCAATTTTAATGCTTAGGGTGACAATATTTAAAGTTTAAATTGCATTAGTGAGTTTTAGGAGGTTCGGGGTCCACCTATACACTAGGCAAAAAGGGGTCCAAAATTGACTTTTTAATTAAAGGGGATTTGTGAATAACTAATATTTTTATAAAATACTAGGCCTTAACCAGATCAGTTAGACAGTTAGCATGACCAATTTGGATTCTTCTATCCAAAGTTATGAATTTCTGAAGTTTTGGTCTTGTTTTGAACTAGGTTTGACCGGATTGTTGTCTTTTTATTTTAGTTGATTTCTGAAATATTAATATTTTTAATAAATACTAGACCCTAAAGTGAGTTGAATGCCTTTGAGTTTGCTGGATTTGGAGTTTCCTATGCAAAGTTATGAATTTTAGAAGTTTCAGGCCCTAGACTATAGGCTACGGTTGACCGAAGAGTTAACTTCTCAGTTTAAGCTAATTTCTGGACACCTAATATTTTTAATAAATATTAGACTCTAATTAGTGCTGAATGCCTTTTAGTTTTTTATAATTAGTTATGATTTTTAGAAGTTTGGGCAATTAAATAAATTATCGAAATTGCCTAATTAGGGGTACTTTGGGGGTTTTGACCCAAATCAGCTCCAAACTGATTGAAATCACCCCCAAAGGTCAGAAATGACCTAAGAAGGTGTTCCTAAGTGTTTGGGGAAAATTTGGGATTTTTAATAATTTTTAATTATTTAATTAAGGTAAAAAGGTGATTTTTGATTAAGGTTGAATTAAAGTCCAGATTAAGGTCAAATTAAGGGGCCCTAGTTATCTCTTAATAAATATTAGCATAATAATAATATTATTAAAACTATAATAATATTATTAAGAATGATATTGATATTATAACAATATTAATAATAGCAAATAATATTATAATAATATGAATATTCACATAATAATATTATTACTAAAATAAATAATAATATTATTAATAATATTATTAATATTATAATAATATTAATAATAATAGACATTAATATTATAATAGTATAATAATATTATTAAAATAATAATATCATTAATTATAATATTAATATCATTATAATACTAATAATAATAATAATCAATATTATAAAAATATAATAATATTATTATTAAAATAATAATATTATTATTAATTATAACATTAATATTATTATAATACTAATAATAATAATAGTTAATATTATAATAATATTATTAATTATAACATTAATATTAATATAATAATAATAATAATTAATATTATAATAATATAATAATACTATTATTAAAAATAATAATAATATTATTAATTATAACATTAATATTATAATAATAATAATTAATATTATAATAATATAATAATAATATTATTAAAAATAATATTATTACTATTAATTATAACATTAACATTAATATAATAATAATAATAATAATATATTAAAATATAATAATAATAATAATAATAACAATAATTATATAAAAGAAATAATAATAATAATAATAACAGTAATTAAAATACTAATAATAATGATTATAATAATAAAAATAATTATTTTTTTGATTTTAAAACATATTTAAAATAATTTTTTAAATTAATTAAATTAAATTAATAAAAAAAAAGAACTTTGGCGGCGAAGTGATGGCGCGGCGGCGGTAGCGGGACACGCGGCGGGCTCCGATTGGATCCAAAACCGCGGGGCAATCATTGTCTGGCGGCGCGATGATTGCGCCACCGGTAATGATTATCACAATCATGCGGCAATCAAACCGCGGACCCGCGGTTTCACTTAGCCACGTCAGTGCTCGGCGCTGACCGTCGGTTCGCCCGCGGTTTGAACGGACGCCCCAGATCTCTCCACGCGGCGAGCGGAACTGTGAGGTCAGCTTCCGCGATCAATCTGGACCGCGAGATGGTGGGATTGTGACCGTTGATCGTGAGATCAACGGTCAAGATCGGCTCCCAGTGAACGAAAGCAGAACCCTAGCCCTAGAATGTGTTTTTGGGCTCGTTCTCTCGATCCGATGGATCAAATCGAATGAAATTTAAAACCTAGACTATAAACATGAAGAGCAATCATGTGGGGCAAAAATTTTGATCTAAAATGCGATATACGTAATGCTAATTAACTCCATGTGTTCTAAACTAGGGTTTGCATTTTTACCTAATCCACACGGTGGATTCAGAAGATCTTGGGCTTGTTGAACTTGTAGACTGTCCACGAATAAGTTCCTAGTTGATCTCAAGCTTCGAGACGCCTTCGATCGAGTGAAAATTGCGTTGGAACCTTCGGAGTCTAGGTTCGCCGGAGATCTCGCTGCCAGGGAGGTTCCAACGCCGGGATTTGACTTGGGAAGAGTAGAGGGAAATGAGGAGAGTACTCACACGGGATCTCTCAAGTTTTGGAGGCTTGGCTCGAGAGCAAAAGAAAGATACCCTTTAATGATTCCCTAAGGAGACTATTTAAAGACCTAGGCCCTATCTCGACGGTCTAAATTGAATCTAATATGAATTAGGAGGGAAAAGGATATGATTAGGACGTGGTCTTTATTAGGGATCAATAGGAAAAGCTTTAAAAGCCCTAATGGGCCTTAATGGGTCTTAATGGGCCCATTAATGGCTTGAGTTGACCAAGTCAACCATTGACTTGGTCAACCTAGTCAAATAGACCCACAAGAGGACTGGATTTGGTCCATGGGTCAGGGAATGGGTAAGGGTTTGATTTAAATTTGATTTGAGTTGATTTAGACCAATTAGGGCCTATATAGGTTAATTAGGTCAACCCAAGTTGACCTGGTCAACTGGGTTGACTCAGGCTCTAGGTCTGAGCCAAAAGCAAGGTCAACAGAAGTATAGAGGAATAATTGGATCACTGCTTTACCTATCTGCTAGCCGACCTGATATTATGTTTAGTGTTTGTCTTTGTGCTAGGTTTCAAGCTGATCCTAAAGAGTCCCACTTGACTGCTGTTGAGAGAATTCTTAGATATCTTTTAGAGACACCAAACCTAGGAATCTGGTATCCTAGGCACAGCACTTCTTTTGAGATTATTGGATATTCTGATTCTGACTTTGCAGGGTGTAGGGTGGATAGAAAGAGCACTTCTGAAACTCGCCAATTCATAGGACAGTCTTTAGTCTCCTGGTCCAGTAAGAAATAAAACTCAGTTGCACTTTCCACTGCTGAAGCTGAGTACATTACCTTAGGAAGTTGTGTGGCCCAAGTCCTTCGATTGAAGCAACATGTTTTGGATTTAGGATTACCTGTTGGCACAATTTCTGTTCTCTGTGATAATACTAGTGCCATATATTTCTAAGAATCCCATCTAATATTCAAGAACCAAACACATTGACATAAGGCATCACTTCATTAGGGACCATGTTACAAAAGGGGACATTGAGCTACACCATGTAGCAACTAAAAATCAACTGGCTGACATCTTCACTAAACCACTGGCCTTTGACTCATTTAACATTTTGAGGACCAGATTGGGTGTGATTGACATAAATGCATGATTCTGATGACTGATGATTTCTGAGTTTTTCTATTTTTATTTTGTTTCTGTTAGACTTTAGATTTGACTGTCTGTTTCTTGTTTTATTTTTATTCACTGCTGATTTTCTTTTTATTGATTGGTGCTTTTCTGATTTGAGAATTTATTTTGATAAGATTTTCTATGTATTTTTGATTCACTATTTTATTCCTTTAAAAAATCAGATCACTGCTCATTACTGCTGATAAACTGAATTTCTGACTGAAAATTTTGCCTTATTTTTGGTTTGGAAGCTTGTAAGCAATGATTGATTCCACTGGGTCTATTAAAGGGAAGAAACATTGATGATTGTTTCCCCTCTTCTAACTCTTTTAATGGTGTATTATTTTTTTTGGATAAAAATCTTCTTCAAAATTAAAAAGTTGGTTTTTAAAATAGAGATCTATTTTATCTTTCTACAGTAATCTACCTCATATGAATAGTATTTCTCAAAGTTTTGAGTCATTGTTATATTTTTCTGAACCAAGTGATTGCACTTATCATATGATGTATGATTTTTATTTTGTGAATCTTTTCCTTATTGTAGATAGTGAGTTGTGTCGTCTCTTATGTTTGGAAGGTAATTTCACAACTGAGATTATTTAACGATTTTGAAACGGAGCAAGCTTAAAAAAGATGTGCAAAGAGCCCCAAAATAAAAAGAGGCACAAAATTAGCACAAATTAAAAAGATGCGCAATGTCGTCAAAATTTGAAAGAAGACATAAAGTGTATCAAAAATCAAAAGATGCACAAAACGTTAAACAAATTGAAAAAAAGGGGCACAAAATGAGCCCACAAAGAAATAGACTTTCTTCCCTTCCAGATCTTTAAATGTCTTAAAAAAATTCATGCACCACTTAATATTTTTAAATGCTTGAGACAAAAAATTATGATTTCTGATTCTTTACTTTGAAATACTATTATATCAAATATTTTTTTGAAACGAGACTTGAAAGGATCTGTTTTCGAATCTAATCTTTTTTCTTCTGAATTGGATTTTTGTTTTGAAAGAAATTTGAACCTATAAGGTGTCCGAGGTGGGAGTTACGAAAGTCAATTTTCCAACTTTTTCTAATTTCAAAGCTCTCGATCTTCTTCTTATTGGTTTTTGGATTAAAAATCAAGGGAAATTTTTGAATTACTCGAGATGATCGATTTAAAAAAAATTAAAAAAAATAAAATAATAAAATAAAATAAAATCGTGTTTTTAATTTTGTTTTTTCTCATTTATTTATTTATTTAATATAATTTTTTTTGTGTTATGATATTTTCTGTTTGTATTGTTGTGTCTGTTCTTCCTCCTTTTTGTGATGTCAAAAGGGGGAGTTGGTATTTTTAGTGACTAGTAGTTTCTTGTACTGTTCTTGGGTTGTAATTATTTCCCTTAGTGTATTTTGTGTTTAGTGACATTTAAAATTTTCATATGTGCGTTGAGTACTCCTGTCTGTTTTATTTGAAACTACTGCATCAATGTTTGCCATCATCACAAAGGGGGAGATTATTGCAAATCTGGGTTCAAGAAGTATAGTTTTGATGATGACAAACATGTTTATGTTCTATTTTGCTTAGCTAATCATTTAAGGTACCAAAAGATCAAATACAATCCAAGCCAACTCAAGATCGGGTCCGCGTGTGTTAAATTATAATTTTTTCCTTTATTGAGTCAAATGTAATGTAATTAATCCCCTCGCTAAGTAACCTTGCACACACACACACTCAGGGGGAGAGTTTTAGCGAATTAGAGTTTCTATCTCAAAATTTTGTTCAGATCGTCCTAGACGATATTCATATCATCCTGACGATCTAGTGAAAATAGAAATCCTAATTAGGACGATCATGTTAAGTCAGTTTGATTAAGCTGATCGTCCTGGACGATCCCAATATCGTACCGGATGATAGGCTTAAATCAGAAATTCTCAGCCATTAGATCGAGTTAGGCAAGTTTTTATTTTTAGAGATTTGGTCTGATCGCCCCGGACGATACGTGTATCATCCTGGATGATCCATTACAATTATGCTTAAATTAATATGGTGATTAAGGAAAGTAATTAAGGTCTGATTGATTTAATTATATCATCCTGGACGATCACAGGATTGTACGGGATGATGTGTTAAAAAGCCTAACCGTCCAGTGCCAATCACCTGTACGTCCAGAGCTATGTGCAGGATGATAATCCCATTTTTGAACTAATCATACGGGACGATGCCCATATCATCCCGAATGATCAAGTCATTTTAAAATCATCCATCATGTCCTGACCTGTACGTCCAGAGTTGTGAACCGAACGATTTTGGCACTTTTTGAACTAATCGTATAGGATGATAGACATATCATCCCGGACGATCAAGTCATTTTAAGATCATCCAGCTTAAGTTCCTCTGGACGACAAGAGCTATCTTCTGGATAAAATTCCTGATTTATACTAATCATCCCAAACGATCGTAGAATCGTATGGGACGATCTGAACAACTGTTGTCTACTAATCATCCAGAGGAACCAGATCGTTCAGGATGATACATGTGATTTTGAACTGATCGTACAGGATGATCGACCGATCATCCTGGACGATATTTGACGACCAGTTGAGATTTAGGACAATTTTTGAGCCCTCTTATTTAAGATCTTTTCTTCCAATAAGAAAAATCTTTTGCCACTTTTCTTTCCAGAGAAATCCTTGAGAGAGAGGGAGAGAGCTTGGGGGAGAGAGAGGATCTTGTGAGGGGGAGTTTATGAGAGATTCATAAAGGTTTCTCCAAGCAAGGATCAGAGTCATCTTCTCCATTCATCGTCTCTTGTCTTGTCAGTGTTTTCTGTGGGAGGATCATCCGCAAGAAGATCGAGGTTCTCTGCCTACTTCAGGAGGAAGCGAAAGGAGTCTGGGTTCTCTACCTGCTTCAGGCGGAAGCGAAAGAAGTTCAGGTTCTCTGCCTCACCGGGTTGGTGAAAAAGTGGTTTTGTATAGGCTTCTCCGCCTTGCTGTGGGAGCAAAAGGAGAGTCACTTTTGTGTTAGTGCATTACCCGAAGGGGAGGCTCCGGGCAGTGGACGTAGGTCAAGTTGACCGAACCACAAAAAAATTTGGTGTGCTCTTTCTGACTATTTTCTGCACTTTATTTTTTTATTATTATCTGCTTGGGTGAAATTTATGATTGATGTTTTTATTACTATATTTACTTGTTTCCACTGTAAATTATCAAAAGATCTTTCTTGTTGCTCACGAATTTTTAAAATAACCAATTCACCCCCCTCTTGGTTAGCCTCAGGACTAGTTCATCAGGGCTTAACATCCCTATCAAACTTTCACACTATATCAAATGCAGGATCAAGGTTTGAGTTAGAGTTTGGATTTTGAACTGGACTGAAGTATGGATTTTAGTTAAGGTTTATATTAAATCAAGGACTGGATTAGCTTGAAGTTAAGATTGATTTGAAGCTTGAATAGATTTGATAACCAAATGATTTTAAGATATGGATTAACCTGAAGTCAGGGTTTGATTTGTAACTTGGATTGATTTAAGATCTAGGTTAATTCTAAAATCTAGATAGATATAGGGTCAGGGCAGATCCCAAGGACTGGATTTCTCTAGAGACTAAAGTCTAGGAGTATCCTAAGGTCTAAAGTTTAGGAGTATTCTAGGGTTTAGAGATCCTAGGGTCTAGGATCTAGAATGATCTAAGATCTAGAGTCTATGAAGAATCCTAGGGTCTAGAGTAGATCCTAGGATCTGGAGTCTAGGAAGAATCTTAGGGTCTGGGAGGGTCCTAGGGTCTAAATCTTAGAAGGATCCTAAGGTCTAGAGAACCTAAAATTTGGGTTCTAGAATAATTATAGGAGCTAAGTAGATCATAAGGTCTAGATTTTAAAAGGATCCTAGTGTCTAGAATAGGTCCTAAGGTCATAGATAGGTCTGAAGATTGAATCTAGATTGAACTAAGATTTAGATTAATTAGAGGCTAAAATTGTCTTGAGATCTGGATTGATTTAAGTTTTGAATAGGTTGATTTAAGGTATGGGTTAATCTAAAACTTGAATAAATATGGAGTCAGGATTAATTTAAGTCTGGATTGATCTAGGGCCTAGATTGATTTAGGATCTAGATAGATCTAAGGTCTAGGTAGATCTAGGGTCTAGGTAGATTTAGGACCTAGGTAGATCTAAAACCGGGGTAAATCTTAAAGCATAAATTCTAGGAGGATTCTAGAGTCTAGAAGTCCTAAAGTCTGGAGTCCAGGGGCACCCTAGGTTTTGGCTAGATCCTATATTTTGGATAGATCTAAGGTCTAGAATGATCTAGGATCTAGATTAATCTTAGGGTCAAGATTAATCTGGTGTCTGGGTTGGGTCCTTATGACCTCATACAAAAATGAGGTCAACAAATGGAACCCCAATATATATAATAAAATGAAGTTCTATTGTACATATTGGCATTGACCAAACTAAAAGGTCAAGTCTAGAATTTTGATCCTAAGGGAAAGAAAAAATTATCCTTAGGGAATCGACGTTTGAATTGATTTTAGGGTAGTGCCACAGAAGGCGTACTCTACCACTAGTGAGTCTAATCCTAATGGTAGAAGAATCCTAATCTTAAAGGAAAAGAAACCCTGGGTCACCATGTAGTGAGGAAGAATTCCTAACTATAGAGGGTTAAGTTTGAGTTTTTATTTCCAAGGGAAGGAAGACCTAACCTTAAAGGATCAAATTTAAATGAGTAACTATTAGGGTAGTGCTACTTAGGGCTCATATAGGAAGGAGGAATTCCTAACTATAGAGGATCGAGTCTGGATTTGATTCTATGGGGAAAGAAAATCCTAACCTTAGAAGATTGAATTTAAAATGATACTAGGGTAGTATTGGGGACAGTGTACTCTACCACTAGTAGGTCTGGTCCTAAGGGAAGAAAAGTTCTAACCCTAAGGAAAGGAACTTAAATTGTTATATAAAAAGAAAGAACTTCTAGCTACAGATGACTGAGTCTAGATTTTGATACTTGGGTGATGCTATGAGGGGCGTAGTCTACCACTAGTAGATCTAATCCTAAGGGAAGAGAGAAATCTAACCTTAAGGAAAAGAATGTTTGATTATGAATTTGAAATTTGAATTCAGGATGGTGCCACAAAGGTATACTCCATCACTAGGGAGTTTGATTTTAAGGAAAAGAAATAACCTAACCCTAAGGGGAAGAAAACTAAATAACCTTGTGGGAAGGAAACATTGCTTCCCATAAGAGATCGGGCATGTAATTTTGAGTTCTAAAAATAGGATGGTGCCGCAGAGGGCATTATCCACCATAAAAAGATTTAATCCTAAGGAGAGAAATCCTAATGACTCACATCTGTCATTAAGAAAAAGGAAACTAGAGGACCTTGAGGGAAGGAAGCATTGCTTCCCACAAAAGGTCAGATCTGGATTTTGTACCTAGGATGGTGCCACAATAGGTGTACTCCATTATTAGAAGATCTAATCCTAAGGAAAGAAAGCATGATGACTTACACCTATCCTTAAGGAAAAGAAAACTGGATGATCGTGTGGGAAGGAAGCATTGCTTCCTACACAGAATCAGGTTTGAAATTTGAAAACTAGAATGGTGCCACAGAAGGCGTGCTCCATCACTAGTGAATGATTTGGTGGAGAGGAAACTTGTTATACACAGGGAAACAAAATTTGAATTTGAAACTAGGATGGTGCCTCAACGGGCGTGCTCCATCACTAGTGACTCTAATCCTAAGAAAAGGAAGCACTGGGACTCATACCTAACCTAAAGGAAAAGAAGCTAGAATGATCATATGGGAAGAAGCACTGAGACTCACACCTAACCAAAGAGGATCAGCTTTGATATTTGAAACTTGGATGGTGCCACAATGGGCGTGCTCCATCACTAGTGGATGATCCTATGGAGAAAGAACTTGCTCTTCATAAAAGATCAGATTTGAATTTTAAAACTAGGATGGTGCCACAACGGGTGTGTTCCATCACTAGTGGATGATCTTGTGGAGGGAAACTTGCTCTACACAAAAGATCAGGTCTAGATGATCATGTGGGAAGGAAACTTGCTTCACACAGAGGATAAGGTTTGAAATGATCATGTGTAGAGGGAACTTACTTTATACAGAGGATCAAGTCTGGAATGATCATATATGAAGAAAACTTGCTTCACATAGAGGATCGAGTCTGGATGATCGTATGTGAAGGAAACTTGTTCCACATAGAGGATCGAGTCTGGAATGATCATATATGAAGGAAACTTGCTTCATATAGAAAATCAGATCTAGATTCTGGAATTTAAAATTTGAATGATTTTTGAATTTGAATTCATTTAGTTTTGAATTTGAAGATTTTTGAATTTGATATTTGATTTATTTTAATTTTGAATTAGAAGGATCTTGAATATGTGGAGTGTTTCAAATTTGATTTGAATTAGTTTTAAATTTGAGGAGTTTGAATTTGAAATTTGTTCGATTTTGATTGATCTTCAATTTCATTTTATATTTTGAATTTCGATTGTGTTTGATTTGATTTTGATTTATTTGAATTTGATAAGTTTTAAAATTGATTTTATTTGAGTTTGAATATAGAGAGGTTTTGAATTTGATGTGATTCAATTTTGAATTTTAAAAGTTTTTTGAAATTTAATTTTGAATTTGATTTTAAATTTAAAGGGTTTTAAATTTGACTTTAAATGTGACACTAATCTGGCATGGTACTTCCTAAAGAGCCTCCCCAATGTTTGAAAATATTGGGTGGCAATCTTCAGGGTTGATCAGTTGATGAAAAAATTTCATCATGGATCATCATTAGAATGGATGATCCAGTCAATGTTGATTCAAGCTTTCCATTGATTTTGTGATGGATTAAAAATTGGTCTCCAAAAGACTACGACCAAGTCTCTTGCTTGGGGAGTTCTAAAGTGACACAATTTATCATAATCTAGAATCACCCGTAACTTATAAACCTTTTAACTTTGTCGAGCTTAATTTGATTTTAATTTGAGGCCCTCGAGCTCCTCAAATCAGAGTCAGGCACTCTACTCAATTAGAGTTTGATTTTGAATAATAAGTCCCAGCAAAGGAAACTAAGCCCCTAGATCAGAATGATCTAGGACACAACATAGGGTGTGGTTTGATTTTGAATGACAATTTCCAGCATTAGAAAATACTCCTCTAGTGGGATTGATCTTGGACCTAGTATAGAGTATAATTTTATAGAGAAGCCCTTAAAGAAAAAATATCTATGTGGAAGAACTCACACACATTCCTCAGGGACTATATTTAAATTTTCATCAAGAGTAGAAGATTCATTCTTCTTATTAGAAAGCTTTCTCTAGCTATTTGGACCCTATCGGAATGACAAATGGGAACAAATTTAGAAGTGCAAAGAAAAGATGATCAACTCCAACAAACCTGAAAAGGTTTCAAGATTTAGGTTTTGTTGACCCATACCAAGTTTCATAGAAACTAAACTGGGGCCTCCTTTAAATATTTTGAATTAAAATCAATTCCAAAGATGTTTAAGTTGAATAAAAAAATTTGATCTTTTCAATTCCCTTGCACAAGAGATTTTTGTATCTTGATAGATTATCGATGCATGATGATTAATCTAAATTCAATATTTTTAAAATTAAGTGATTTAAAGTTGACTGGATCTTCTTAAATTTAAATATTAAAAGAAAGGGAGGCCTCTTACTCTTCTTCTCTTTTCTTAGTGGCACACTTTGCGCACCTTTTTTGATTTATAGCGCATTTTGCACTATTTTTTGGCACATTTAAGCATCTTTTGAATTCTGGTGCACTTTGTGCATTTCTTGATTTTTTTTGGTGCACTTTGCACATCTTTTGAGTTGTCATAATTTCTTTTGATTTTGAGAAGAGGCTTCACCATCTTTATTTGAAGGCTAAAATTAAATCTCAAGTATAAGAGGAGAAAACTCATTCTCTTATATAAGAATGGATAATCCTCAAGGCAGGACTCAATCTTTTGAAATGAATATTAACTTGACTTTTGAAAATCATTGAACATATTTTAAGAACGCAAGAGACATCTATTAAGATAGAAAATTATGAGAAAATTGAGAAGATGAGGTGGGAGGGAGGGGCTTTTAAACATCTGATTGAGTTAACTACAACTTTCTCCTGCTTAAGACTTAAGGTAGAGGCCAATTTCTCATTAAAAGAGGAATCCATTATCTTAAAATGCTGGACCCAGTACACTTAAGAAATTGATAAGTTTTCCTTAAAGATTATAAATCTAGGTGATAAAATCCCAGCAATACGAAATTAAATTCCTATGATCTCCATGGAGGAGGATATTATTATGGGATTTGCACTATCCTTGAAAGATGTTGCATCATTTCAATCAAAAGATTTATCACGATAGGATCCCGTTGAAAATTAAATTCTGATAGTATCACTATCTGATATAATCTTATATTATTTCCCCTCACTCATTACTAGTGGTCTAGTAATTAGGAGAGTGGCATCCTGAGTGCTTTTTTTACACCTCTTCCTCTGTAGGTGATGTAGTGGGACACATATAGAAATGTGACCTAACATCTTCTACTAGAGTGGACGGGTCATAACCTTCAACTAGAGGCATAGGGCCTAGTGCTGGAGTTTGTTCAGTTTTGGCTTGATTGATTCTTGCTGTGTAGTAGTCAAGAAGGTGTATTGAAGATCATATTCTTGTTTCTACAACCTCCCTCCTTTGAGTAACAGGAGAAGGGTGAAAATGATTTTCACCAATGAAGGGGTACATAGAAGGAGCAACAAACTCTTGATCAGTCTTAAATTTGTATTTCTTTAAGACTTTCGACTAAGCAGCCTTTCTGGTCTTAATAACCTTCTTTCTGACTATTCGAAGGTAGTCCTTCCTCTTATTCGTGTTGGTCAAAGGGGTGCTACCTCCATCTTGGAGATGGGGGAGTTAACTCCTAACCATAAAGTGATATCAACTAGGGGGATATTCCTTTGTATTCCAGCAGATAAATTAATCATTTCTTCTCTGTCGACTGATAACTTGAAGTTTTGGAATTCTATTTCAAACTGGATTAAATTACTAGAAGTGATTCCTTCTACTATCAAGTTTTTATCCATGGAGAAGATGCATTTCCCAGCCATTTGAGTGCTTAATTTCCTGAAATTAAGGAAAGGTAATTTAAATTAGTGGTTTTGAAATGGCATTCAAGTTTTAAATTTGATCAATTTTTTTTGAACTTTGAAACCCCAGCATATTGAGTTTTTACTCAACATGAGAGTTTACAAAGAAATTTTAAGGGTTAAACTTGACTCTTTCACTCCATCAACTAGCTTGGAGTAAAATGTCAAAGCCTAGATTTAAATTTGAAAATTGAAATCAAGATTGAACTTAAGTTTCAAAATGGAAATCAAGTTTGAACTTAAGGTTAAAATTGTGGTTAAAGTTAAAGTCGGATTTGAATTTGAATTTAAGTTTAAAGTTGAATGGATCTTCTTAAAATTTTGTAATTCAACATGTTGAGTTTCACTCAATCATGTAGGTTCACAAAATTGATATGAAAAGTCCAGGGATTGGGCTCGACTCTTTTTATTTAACTAATTGATTTGGGTTAAAATGTCAAAGCCCAAATTTGATTTTGAAATTAAATTTAAAGTTGAATATGGAGTTAAAATCAAATTTGAATTCAAGGTGGAAATTGAATTTAGACTTAAGGTTGAATTTGAATTTGAACCTTGAGGTTTAAAATTGAATTCGAATTCGAGGTTGAAATTAACTTTTAATTAAGATTGAATTTGAGTTTGAAACTAAATTTAAACTTAAGGTCGAAACTGAACGGATCTTCTTCAGAATTTGAAACTCAACATATTGAGTTTTGTTCAAATATGCAGGTTTACAAAATTAACCTGAAGATCCTAAGAAATTAGGCTTGACTCTTTCACCCCACAAGCAATTTGAAGGTTAAATATCAAAGCCCAGAATTGCCTGGAGAGTTTTGGATTCACGTTGCATATGTTAAACTACAACAGAATGTTGTAAAAGACACGTAGCAATGATGGTTAAAGTTGATTTGAGAAATCTTGAAAAAGATAAAAAAAATTTTGAAAATCCAGCAGAATCTCCCCTTATTGTTTGAAACTCAATGTGTTGAATTTGCATTCAATATAAAGGTTTACTAATTTACCGGGAAGATTCTTAAAAGTCAACCCGACTCTTTCATCCCGATGAACTGTTTGGGAGTGAAATGTCAAAAACTGACTATACCAGAAGGATTGAAGTTTTGAACCGAATTTGAAGAGGTAAAATTTTATTGGAGGCTTAAAACTTTGATTTTGAGATTGAAAGATCTTCTGTAAGTTGTGAAACTTAACATGCTGAGATTTATTTGAGTATACAGGTTTGTAACATATATAGGAGGATCTTAAAGGATTTGACTTGACTCTTTTACTCTTACTAATTAACTTGGAGGTAAAATATCAAAGCTAAGACTCTGAAAGAGGTCTCCTACACTCACCTCTCTTTTCACATGTCTTAATTGAGTTGGCCACACTCACCCAAGAGAGAAATGGGTAGAGTGACCAACAGAAATAATGGTAAACAAAATTACTAATACAATAAAATTTGAAATGCTATTAAAGATGGAGAGAGAGATTTTTCCCAGTGGAGTCGTCATTTTTTATTTGATTGAAAATATATATATTTTTAAAAAAGGTTTAATTTTCTTTGGGAGACTTAAAATTTCTAAAATTTTAATTTTAAATCAAACACTTATTATGAATGATATATCAACTTGAAAGGTGAACATATCATTACCTATTAGGTTCAGATTATAAATCTTTGAATTTATCCTGATTATCATAATCAAACTCAATGAGGAATAACATATGATCCCGACGGATCAAAGTGATATTTAATCCAATATTTGACTATGCTAATCTGAATAGATTGATCATTAATTTCATAATCAAAGTTACGATTATAATTGACATATCTATCCGAGGAAAGAAGATATCAATCATTATCGATAGTTTGAATATGACGATAATGATCATCAAGTTTGAATTTTTCAAAGATAATTAATTAATATTTTGAAAGTTTAATTTTTAAAAATTAGATCTGAGTTTCTAAATCTCCTACGAACATAAGCCCTCATAGTTAATTATATTGTAACAAACCAGAAATTTTCTATAAATACTTTCGATTAAAATAGCGATAGAAATTTCATTTAAGATTTTCAAAGATTGATGTCAAAGGAGGCAAGGGTTTAAAATTTAATAGGGAATAGGTCATAGTGGAACACTTATTTCTAGAGTCAAAGGAAGAAGGGTAGGAGGTGTCTTAAGATTCTGAATTACTTCAGGAACACCCCAGCATATCCTAGTTATTGGGCTTAAATTTGATTAAAAGAGATTTAGGATTGAGTGTTTAATTTTATTAGAAAGTTGAGATTCAAATCCTTGGGGTTGAGGTCTTAAGATTGAAAATCTACCTCAGAACCTAAGTCTAAATTGGATACTAAAAGTTAGTGACCTGAAACCTAGCTAATGTAATACAAACCTTGACTTACCCCTGCCTAGATTGGGGAGCTAGCTAAACCACCTAAATGCTTCAAAACCATGAGTCGTCTTTAATGTAGAGTGGTTAGGGATGTTATTTAAGATTGAGTTTAAGAAGAGTGGGGCCGACATCTAGAGTAGATTCCTAAATGGCCCCTTGACTTATGTTGGATGAAATGCTTAAGCTAAAAATATAATTTAAATTTTAGACACTTTTAAATGAGTTTCTAATGTAATGTAAGCAAATCGACTTGATTAAATGTTTAAAATTATATGAAACAGTTTTTGAAAAAGGCATAAAAATAAAGTCCATAGGCAAGTGCCTTTTAATATTACAACCCAGGGTCTACAAGAAAAGTAAAGTGGCCGGGTACCACTGACTATAGCTCGAATTCTACTCCTAAGACTCAATTGATTTTGATAATGGGTCTTCTCATTCTTCACTTCTTCATCTTCCTACAAGCTCCTTGGATCGTTGGGTTCAGATATCTAAATGAAAAGAAACTCCCTCTGAATAGGGGTGTTATCTTTTCTCTTTAGATACTCTGAAAGTATCCTAACTTAGGCTTCCAAATGGAGGAGGACTCTCCCCTAAGGGATGTCCTTTCCTCTTTGGAATCATAGTAGGATATATATATCCCATCTCAAAGCACTTAACACTTACAACTCAATTCTCAAATCAAATTACATTTAAATTTAAAAAATATATATATACTCAACAAACTGCAGTGTTAGCCTAATAATCAGTAATTATATAAATATTTAAAGCAGTTAATATATTAAAATTTAAATGCTCAAAATATAGTCATACTTGGCCATGCTCTTTTTAATTTAAATGGGGTCTTAGCATGCTTAGTACCTGCATAAAACATATTAATTTTAAAGCTTAATTTTATTGCCCACTTTTATTTAATTTTCCCATACAAGCATGACCACCAGCATAAGATTGAATTAGTATAAATCATTCCTAATCTAGGGATAGATCTAATGTACAATCAATCATAAAATATAGAAAATTAAATAAACACATCAGTCAATTTTATCTAGCAAACAACATGTAGTGCAAACTCGAAAACTTGGCACACAGCAGAAAATACTGGCCTAGCTTAGATCTAGAAGTGGTGTCCTAGCAAACCATCTAAAGTATGTAAGGTAGGCTGTATGGTTTGGATATATCCTAAGTAGGATAATTAGTTAAAGTTATTTGATAGTTTGGTTGGTTGAGAGGCTTAAGGGAGATTTTAATTAAAGTTTAAATCTTAATGATTTGAAATTAATTTTAAAATTAATTTTAATTATTTGTTGGATATCACCTTTGTTTCTCATCAAGGCCGTGAAATTTATTTCACCTTCCTTGGGGCTAATTTAATAGCCTCGTAGGCCTGGGTTACCTAGTGGTAGCAGGTATGATTAAGTGATTTGATTTGATTAAGTTTGAAAGTTAATTAAATTTTAATTAAAGTTGATTGGTTGCTGATTTTGAGATTTGAATTTATTTAAATTTTCTATTAACCAGTTCATGGCGTTGTGCCACCAGGCTCGAGGAATAAAGCCTCCTTAGGACACGTAGCCCCGCAGCCCGGAGTAGTCCAACATATAAACTAGATTAATATATTTGAATTAAGGATTTCAAATTTAGTTGAATAATCATTAATCAATTAGAATTAAAGTTTTATACTCCTTTGAATCCATTCATGGCGTTGTACCACCAGGCTCGAGGAACAAAGCCTCCATAAGGCACGTAGCCCCGCAGCCCGAAGTAGTCCAGCCTAAAAATTTCATTTCAGGAGTGGTTGCTGTGTATTAAGGGGTTGGTTGAGTGTTTTAAACATCAATTTAATATTTTTTAGAATTTGAAATCAATTATTAAATTTTAAAATTTTCAAGATTATTTTAATCACTTAATTAAGGGGTCAAAAATTTACTTTTTGATTATGCTTAAATTCTAGAAAGTTAGTATTTTATTAAAATATTAGACCTTAATACAATTAGTTAGACTATAAGTACGCTGGATTTGGATTTTTCTATATTTTATTATTAAGATTTGAATTTTTTATTTAAATTTGAGTTGAAGTTTGACCAAAAGTTGACTTTTTCAAATTTGAATGATTTCTAGAAATTTAATATTTTTGATAAATTTTAGACCTTAATATGAATTTAATGCCTTTGAGTTTGACTGATTTGGAGTTTTCTTGAATTAGTTATGAATTTTCAAAACTTTGTGTATTTATTAAATTTTCAAAATTATTTAATTAAGGGTGTTTTAATGATTTGAGTCCAAATAATATCCAAACTTCTTGAAATCACCTCCAAAAATCACGAATGATCTAAGGAGCAATTATCAAGTGCTTGAGAAATTTTTGAAAATTTTAAATTATTTTTAATTAATCAAATTAATTAAATAATGAATTTCAATTAAAATTAAATTAAGCCTAATTTTAAAGCCCAGTCAAAGGGCTTTTATGTTTCATTGATTAAGAAATTAATTAAGGGATTTAAAGATCTCAAAATAAGTGAGGATTTTTCTTAAGGTTTAGCATGTCACTAAGTTCAATTGGTTTGAGTTTCAAGTCAAAAGGATATGTATCCTAATTTCTGGAATTAATCTAAGTTTCCTAGATATATCCTTAATTATTATCCTTAATGGTGTCACTAGGTTAAGTTGGCTTGAATCAAAGTCTTAACTAACCATTGGACAATCCTAGTTATGCACATACATAAGCACACTCAAATCCTAGATCAAAGAGAGCCTAGACTAAGTGTAAGTGTGTGTATCCTACATAAAATCAAGACACAGTTTAAATATTTAAAAATACATCTTAAATAATGAATAATTAACAAGTTAATTACTCATTATCCGATCCCCATTGAATTAATTCAATTAAGTCCAATCTCTGATTAAAATCTTAAGTCAAACTTAAAATGCTTAAAATGATATATATATATATATATATATATATATATATATATATATATATATATATATATATATATATATATAAAACAAAGGTAATTTTGATAATAAAATAAAATGAAATCAAAATAATGCTCAAAATAATTTCAAAAAGTTCTCTGGATGTTTAAAATACTTTAAAATAATTTTCATAAATTTTGAAAATATTTTAATTAATTTTAATTAAATAATAATTAAAATAATCAAATAATCTATATTTGGAATTACTTAAAATACAGAGAAAACATTAAAGTAATTTTTTTAAAATTAAAGGCCTAAAAAATCCAAGCAATTTGATATATTACATGGATTTTTTGGATTAATAATTATTTTTTAATCATTTTTTTAAAGTTTTTAAGGTTTAAAATGTATTAAAAATAATTAAAACACTTTTAAATAACCATTGGCGATGGAAAAGGGAAGCGTAGCAGGCTGTGGTTGGTGGATCCAAACCGCACGGTGGTGGGTGAATCATTGGCAATGATTCGCCGCAGCACAATCGTTGGCCTATGATTAGAAAAAGCACGTGGGTCCCACGCACTTTCAACTTAACCCATTTAGTAGTGAATATGAGCCGTTCCGTCCTCTGATGTTTGGATTGAATGGCTATGATCTTCGTGGATGGAGATCTGATCGACTAAAGCATACAAGCAGTCTAGAAATACTGCAGTTTGGCTAGATCGAGACCGTTGATCTTATGATCAACGGTCCAGCTCTGACGTGATTAAGGTATTACATAAATTGTGCCCTAGAACTCATTTTCTGGCTTGTTCTCACAAATGAATCAATGGTTTGACTTAAAATTTTAAACAGAGATAGAGTGAGTGAACTTAATTAGTGTGGAAGTGATTTTAAAGCTTAAAATGCACTATAGAGAATGCTATTTAATCTAGCGTATCCTAGACTAGGGTTGGCATTTATACCTAAACCAATCGATGGATTGATGAGGTTAAGGATTCTCTGAGCTTGTTGACTGTACATGCTTAGTTCTTCTTCATAAACCACGGTCTAAAAAGTTATGTATTACAGGAAAATGGATTGAACTGATTATAGCTTGAACCCACTGGAAAGCTCGTCATCAGAGACTTCTGGTGGCTGGATTCGTCTGGAGAAAGGGTGAGGGATGTATGGGGAGCTCAAATGGAAGAAGTTTGAGTTCTAGGAGGGCTTGAGTGGAGAGAGAATGCTAGGGTCTCAATGAGCTTGAATCCTAGCCTTTTACCCTATTTAAGAGTCCTGGAGGCAAGTGGATGGCTGAGATTGATCTAGAGTCTCCCCTGATGCATATTAACTATCCCAGGGTTTATTAGTAACAGGGGAATAAAGGACAAGGGGGTGCATCTCATGTGTAAAGGGATTTGGTCCCCATTTGGAGATGTGGAATTATAGGAGCGTTGTGATCTTGATCTAAGGGCTATGAAGGGTTCTAGGAAGGCTCTAGAGTCTGTTAGAGCTGCTAGAAAGGCTTGGGTTTGAGGGACTACGGCTTAAGAGGTCATTTGACTATCTTTGACCTCTCCAAAGCCTTGGTTTGACCCTTGACTAGTCCACTTGCCACTTGGACTGCTGAGGTGGCATAGGAGGAGGGTATTAAGCTAGCTGAGTGAGTTTGAATGGTCTTAATGCTAGAGTGTTGAGGTTTGAGTGAAAATATGAGAGTTTGAAATGGTTTGACCAAGTCTTATTGAGTTGGCTTGGTTAAATCAAGCTCCATTTGATTCATGGTGACTTTGGAGCATTTAAACCATAGATTGAAATCATTTGAGCATTTGATGAGGTTCAAAATGGATTGATTTAATTAAGAACACTGGATCAAATCAAATAGGTCAAGTTTGACCAATTTTAGACCCAGTTGACCAAGTCAACTGCTGAATGAGATAAGAGAACAATCAAGTCTAAATCATCAAGGAATATGTTTAAAAGAGATTTAATGAGATTTGAATGTATCTAAAGTTTAATTCCATGTAGAAATGGCTTAAAGGTTGAACTGGTCAACCTGGGTTGACTTGGTCAACCAGATAATAAGTGATTGGAAAAGATTTGAACTAGATCAAAGGTAGGATCAAGGTTTGAGTTAGAGTTTGGATTTTGAACTGGACTGAAGTCTTTATTTTGATTGAGGTTTGAATTAAATCAAGGTTTGGATTGGCTTGAAGTGAGGATTGATTTGAAGCTTGAATAGGTTTGATAACCAAATGATTTTAAGGTCTAGATTAACTTGAAGTCAGGGTTTGATTTGTAACTTGGATTGATTTAAGATCTAAGTTAATTCTAAAATCTAGATAGAACTAGGGTCAGGGCAGATCCTAAGGTCTAGATTTCTCTAGAGTCTGAAGTCTAGGAGTATCCTAAGGTCTAATGTTTAGGAGTATTCTAGGGTCTAGAGATCCTAGGGTCTTGGATCTAGAATAATCTAAGATTTAGAGTCTATGAAGAATCCTAAGGTCTAGAGTAGATCCTAGGATCTAGAGTCTAGGAAGAATCCTAGGGTCTGGAAGGGTCCTAGGGTCTAAACTCTAGAAGGATCCTAAGGTCTAGAGATCTTAAAATTTGGGTTCTAGAAGAAATCTAAGACCTAAGTAGACCATAAGGTCTAGATTTTAAAAGGATCCTAGTGTCTAGAATAGGTCTTAAGCTCCTAGATAGGTCTGAAGATTGAATATAGATCGAACTAAGATCTAGATTAATTAGAGGCTAAAATTATATTGAGATCTAGATTGATTTGAGTTTTAAATAGGTTGATTTAAGGTCTGGGTTAATCTGGAACTTGAATAAATCTAGAGTCATGATTAATTTGAATCTGGATTAATCTAGGGCCTAGATTTATTTAGGATCTTGATAGATCTAAGGTCTAGGTAGATCTAGGGTCTAGGTAGATCTAGGGTCTAAATTTATTTTCATGGCATCCTATATATTTTCAGATGTAAGTCCGCTCTTACAACAACCATTCTGCATAAATCAATCTCTAAGATTAATTTTTTAGAATTCAAATATATAAATAAACAATGTTAATACATCAATTTTTTAAATATAAAATTAATTCTCCATTATAAAATTCACTTCTTCTTCTTCTTTAGGGGAGAATTTGGGCTTAGCCCGTATATTAAATAAAGAGGAACATACAAGTAAAAATAGAAATCTCCACCAAAAAGAGGGAGAAGTTCAAAAAGAGATCAAAACAGGCAAAATACAGAATCAACACTTGAAAAGCCCAACAAAAAGAACAAAACAGAGGCCCACAAAAAACACCTTGAGCTGGGACTCAGTCAAATATAACGTGTCATCAAAATGAGTTCGAAATAAAATACCCTGGTTGCTCGAAAACCATCCAAAGGTATAGCCATAGTAAAGCGAACATCATCGTCCCAGGCTCCTCCACATGATCGCTTTGGGACGGAAGCATACTCTAAGCACATAATTAACGCCAGCAAAAAAAGGATTTAAAGCAAATCCAACAGAGCGGGCCCTCTTCTCTACTTACAAACTCTTACAAAAATATTCCTCTTAATCTTAAGAGTAATAGTAACAGAATTGCTAGCATTCGAACCAAAATGCCTATCATTTCTCTCCCGCCATATGTAATAAATAGCACAACAAGTAGTCAAGAAATAAAGCCTTTTTACACCAGAAGATAAGTTCACTTGATCACCTATCCATTCTAGTAACTTAGCAGCATTATGCCTTAAAAGGAAAAAAGGCCGCCCCCGATATCAAATTCGAGATAATATAAAAAGAGTAGTTGCACTCAAAGAAAAGGTGAGCACTGCTCTCATAACCAGAATGGCAAAGAGGGAAATTCGAATCTATCAAAATATTGTGTTTATGAAGAGCTTCGGTAGTTTTTAATCCATCAACAAGACACAACCATCCAAAGACATAAAATCGTAGAGCATTACGCTTATGCCAAATGTGATTTCCCCAAGTGTAAACTGGATGATCATTGTAATACTCCTTGGCATAAGCCCCAAAAGAACCCTTTTCTGTGTTTCCCCACAACAGACAATACTCAGAATGAGCGTTAATAAGGATAGAAAGAATAGCAAAAGCAACAACTGGATCCAGATCAGCAGGTAAATTCAACACATCCCCATGAATGAAATCTCTAACATAAGCATTCAAATTACCAAAAAAATAACTAGATAGCCCATCCATATTACACCATTAGTCCCAAAAAAATCCAGTAGGCGCATAAGGAGTGACCTTGAATTTAAAAAAAGGCTTTGCAATAACAGCAGTGTTGCAAATAGACTTGCAGAAGGTCGAAGCAAGCGTGGGAGCAGGGCGCCAAGGGGATGTATATCTCATAATGAGCCATTTTGATAGCGGGGAAATACAATTATACATCCTACTTATAACAAAACAATTAAAACCAAATTGCAAGGCCTGTAGAGAGTGCAAACCCAATCCTCCCAAAAGCTTAGGCTTATAGACTTTATCCCAATATATTAGATGCATTTTACGGGTAGCCTCCACATCACCAAAAAATAGGAATTTTGAAGAAAGCTTCATGATAAACTTAATGACCGTTTTAGGTATTATAGATCCTCGAATTTAGTATGCTATAGAGTTAAGAATGGTAAACTTAAGAAACTACAAACGACCAAAAAATGACAGGAGGTTGGCCTTCCAACCCAAAAACTTATGAGTAATCCTTTCAATCAAAGGCATATAATCCACAATATTCAGTCTTCTGAAAGAAATAGGAAGGCCCAAATACGAGATCTTACTGCTAACATTATAAATAGATAAAGCAGAGCATATAGCAGATTGATTATTCTCAGAGTTAGGGAGAATGACATAGCTTTTATCAAAGTTGACAAAAAGCCCAAAAGCCTTGGCAAAGATATTTAGGTGCTGAGAAAATTGTTGCAATTCAGAATATCCACATTACCAAAAACCAAGAAGTCATCTGCATATAAGAGGTGAGTGATGCAAAAACCGTCCACCACAATACCATGGAAATCACCATCATCAATCAAGGCTGAGAAAGCATCCATAACAATGCAAAAAAGGTATTAACTAAGGGGACATCCCTGTCTCAAACATAAAGAAGAAGAAAAATAACCCTCCAAGGCTCCGTTAATGAGGATGGAAAAATTAACATTAGTGATACAAGCTTTAATTCAAAGAATAAAAGCACTAGGAAATCCTTATTATGCTAGTCTTGCCAGGAGGAAGTCTCTTGAGACAGTGTCGAATACTATGCGAATATCCAATTTAGCACAGAAATAGCTAGAATTTCTCCTCTGATAAGTAGAATGGAGAATTTCATTAGCTAGAATTATGTTGTCAGTCGAAATTCTGGACTTAATAAATCCAGCTTGATTTTCTTTCACTATCACTGGCATTATATGCTTCATTCTATTCGCTAAGATCTTAGAGATAATCTTATAAAAAACATTGCAAAGAGCAATAGGACTGAAGTCTGATAAAGAAGCAGCATGGTTGTTTTTTGGAATCAAAGTAAGGGCCATTGCTTTAACGGCACTAGGAAAATAACCCTTGATGAAAAAGGAAAGGATAGCTTTGAAAAGAGAAGGACCTAAAATGTGCCATCTAGTTTTGTAGAAGTGGAAGTTAAAGCCATCAGGTCTTGGCGCAGAAGAAGAGGCTAAAAAAAAACAGCTCTTTTAATTTCATCATCAGAAACATGCTGAATAAGAGAAGCAGACATAGAAGGATCTAAAGTGTTACCAATAGGAAATAAAGACATATCCATGTTAACAGGTGGTTGGGGATTATAAAGATCTTGAAAATGATTGATGATGGACCGAATAGACTCTTCTCTAAAGGAATTATGCATAGGATAACAAAGATTTACAACAGCATTTTTCTTAGAGTTTCTAGCTTGAATTTTAGCATATAAAAATTTGAGGTCATCTTTGCCCTGAGAAAGCCATTTAGCTTTGGCCCGCTGGATCACCCAAGAAGTAATCAAATTCAAAATTTCAGTGATTTGGAGGTTAATAGACTTTAAAGAAGCATTATGTGTATCATTCAAGGGATCAACATTAATCCTTTCCAAGCAATCTGCTTGTTGTCTATGAAGCTCTACCAAATGCAAATCAATAATGGTAGAATTGGCCCATGAGTTTTTCTTAATTTCTCCTCTCAATTTTTTAAGCTTGGAATAAAAGTCCTGTATAGGATTCCCATTAGGAGGGACAGAGAACACTTCAAGCATAGTATTCCAATAACTACTCAATTTAGGTCAATAGTTTTTGAATAAGAATCTATGATAAGTAAAAACTAGAGCTCCATATTGTAGGATAATAGGATAGTGATCAGAGCAAGAGGGGCTCTGAACAGAATAGAAGAAGTTTGGGTAGGAGACTAGCCAGTCATCATTCACAAGAACTCTATCTAGCTTAATATGGATAGGGTTATCTAATCTTTGATTATACCAAGTTAAAAAGCTGCCCACAAATTGAAGGTCTTTTAATTTGGTGTCAAATATCAAAGAGTTAAATCCCCCGAGAGAATTTTGGGAGATAGTAGTACCACCAGCTTTTTCAGATGCAAATCTGTAGCAATTGAAATCTCCCATAAGGACCCAAGGGGAATTAAGAGTGGCGACCAACTTTTTGATTTATTCCCATAAGATGGCTCTATCCGCTTCATTGTTGGAGGCATAAATTACAGAGAGGTGGAAGGGAGTATTATTCCCATATGTGACATTACCCGAAATCATCTGGGATGAGATGAAAGTGGGGTTGAAGTTCAGCCTATAGGCATTCCATTTTATCCAAATGCGACCAGATTTTGATAAGTGGAAATTTTTGCAAGTTTCTTCAGTAGAAAAAATTGAATAAGTTGCAGTAAAGAATGGGTCCTGAAGGGAGGCAAGTTGAATCCTGTTCTCCAGCAAACAAATCATGTCTACTTTGAAAGAACTAATCAAACATTTACAACATATAACTTTATAAGGGTGGTTAAACCCCCTTATATTCCAGGCCGCTATAGGGGGAACATATATTATTATTCCGGGGGGTGTGGGGGCTTCCTACCTTGTTTCCCCCTAGTGGACTTTGGTTGATGAATTGTGTTTGGAGGCTGCTGGCTAGAAGCCTTCCTAGATGATTCGACATTAACAGACTTTAAGGGGCTACTTACATCCACATTCTCCCCTTGCTGCTGCAAAACATCATATTTGTTGGGCGATATGACACCAGATGGAGCATCTAAAACGTCAGCATATGATTGGTTAGAAGAAGAGTTACCATCTTTTGTGAGAGAGTTGAGATTTGGAATGGAGGTGAGAGTAGGCTCTTGAGTAGCATGTGGCTTGTGAGGAATCACAACATTTGGCAAGCCTAAGGAATCTTCGGTTCCCAATAATTCCTGCATGTGAGAAGTCATTGCAGGAAGGGTAGGAGGGTCAGAAGTCGAAGATTGGTGAGGGTTTTGAGGGGTAGTAACAACATTAGATGTAGAGGGATCATGAAGTGTGCTGTGCATTTGTGGAGGGGGAGGGCCTATGGTAGGTGGTGCAATGCAGTTTAGCGAAGGTGATGCCTTTGGCTTCCGATAGTTTCATTTTTCTGCTAGAACTTCGACCACGAGGGGGTAACAACTTGTTACTTTGATGCGTTGGGGGTTCAGAGGGATTGCTAGGCTTAGAAGGGCATAAGGATGAGTAATGTACTAGCGAAGGGCTTGGTCTCCATTCATACTGAACTTTTAGGTTAAAAACATCTCCATCAAGAGAAATGGGAATTTCATCAAGGTAAGTAGCCGTACTGTCTACCTGCACACAAACTCTTGCGAATGTAAGCTGGGTCTTCTGAGCTGTGAGACCGTCAACAGAGAGTGGAATTCCATCCTTGCTGGCAATCCTGGATATCCCTTCTGAGTTCCAGCAAACCAAAGGCAAATCAAGTATTTTTATCCAGATTAGGTTAGAAGTGAAGTTTCCCCTCACAGGTCAAAAGTGAGGAGACCACTTCTGCAAAACAAAAGGTTTCCCAAGGAAGAACCACACCCCTCTAGACCATGCTATATCAAAATCCTCAGTAGAGGAGAAATGTAGAAGGAAAAAACCTTCGCTAAGAGATAGTAGCTAGAGCAAACCTTTGAGAGCCCAAGTTTTCCAAATAGCGCCAAGCAGAGCCTCATAAAACGGCCTCCGACCAATCGAGTAGCCAACCAGACATAAGCTCCAATCTTGAGCAGCTATTTTGATTTTATCTCCGTTGAAGGGGATGATCTCAGGTTCAGAAGGAAAGAACGAGAGGGGAAGGTCAATAGCTTGCGGTTCAGTAAAAAACACAATATTTTTCCAGTTGCGGAGGGCTAGCTCCCGCAACCGGAAGGGAGAGGGGAGGGAAGTCGAGGAAGAAATTAGAAGAATCCATGAGGGCAGAGGAGGTCCTCCACAGAGCCAGGGGAGAGGAGAGGAAGAAAGCTAGAACCAGGCGGCTAAAGGGAAGAAACCCTAAGAGGGAACCCACCGATTCTTTAAAAATTCACTTCTTCACAAGTGAAATTGAGCATGACATCTATAAAAGGAATCTGTTGCGGTACTGCTTAATGTATTTTTTTCCCTCTCATTAATTTGGGAGAGTAGCATGTGGAATTGTGGATCTACAATGCAAAGTGGCAAGCAAGGCTATCTTTTTGCATGTGATGTGCTTTTGGAGCTTTGCTAAAAAGAACGAACGTTCTCTTTCTGATTGATGTAGAAAAACAAGTCTTTTTAGCAGAAAATAATAACCAGAACTAAGACAACTGTAGATAATTTAATGATTTATTTTGTGTTATTTTATTAAATTTTTATAGTTTAATAGTTTTAAAAATTATTTATATTTTTATATGTATTTGTTAAATGAAAATATCAAATAAATAGTTCGATAGATAGATATGAACTTTTTTTATTAATATTTATATTTTTATATAAGAATTTAAATAATACTAAATGGATTACATCATTTTTTATTAAAACTTATAAATTTAATTATGTTTAATAATTAATTTATATATTTAAACTATTAGTATCAAATATATAATTAGTTGAGTCTTATTGATGTTTAATTTTGATTTGAATTGAAAAGAAAACTTATTAAGTTTGAATAAGATTTAAAATTTAAGAAATGTATAAACTGTGCTTGAATTTAATAAGAAAATAAATGAATGGATTTGATCAATATAGTACTAAATTCAATTTAATTTATATATAGCCCTAGACATCAACCAATAATAAAATGAAGTAAATGGGTTATACGGTCGTAAATGAGCCTAGCTAATTTGACAAGCTCATTATTTGTTCATATTTGGTTACTTCAAATTTTGGTTTGCTAAGAGTATGGCACATGCTTTAAATTATTCGTGAATAGTATATTTGTTTTTTATTCATTTGTTTTCATGTGGCTTGTGTTTAATTTGAATTAGTTTGAAATAATAAAAAAATATTAAATATTAAATTTTTTAAAAAAACTCATAAAAATAAAATAATTTGTTATTAAAATTTTTAATTACAATAAACAATTAAGTATAAAATTGAACATCTAACAATATAATATCTTACATTATAAATAATAAGTTCATTATTAAAAAAATAAAATAAAATTTGCAATAAATAATCTTCAATATATATATCTTCTTCTCCATTTTGTACATACAATCAATTGCAAAGTTAATAATTGTAATTTTTATCTAAGACAATAAATTCAAAAGTTAAGAATAAAATTATTTTAAATAAGAGAATATAAGAAATTTAAGAGAAATAAAAAAGTTATAATTTACAAAAAACTGAAAGTTACCTACCAACATACATTAGTTAATTAGCTTATGTAGCTTAAACAGCAGCTTTTTAAGATCAAATCCTTATATAAGACTATAAGTAGCCATTCTAAAAAAAATGAGATAGCATGTGTCTAAAAAATAAATAAATCAATAAAGAAAATTAATGCTAAAGTTGATGAAATTGCAAAGAGTTTAATGAAGGCTTAGTGGCATATTATAAATATAGATTACTAAAAAGAAATAAAATTTATAGATTAAAGATGACTTATCATTCAAAATTCATTTTATTTTTGCAAACTCAAAAATATAAAATCAAAATTAAACAATAATTCAGTGATTGCTTCATTTCGACAAATCAATAAGGAAAAAAATCAAAGAAATGATCAAAATCTAAAATCTACCGACATATATAACGAAATATTAAAGAAGAATATATTTATATATAAAGTAACCATGAAGTGATACATAAATAAAATTGAGTACATCAACTGATACAAACAGGTTAATGCTGAGATTGCATTCTTCACATTTTATATCAATCAAATAAGATAAGAAGAAAGAAGTTTGCTTATGTATTTTGAAATTTTCATTAAAGTACTTGGACCTATTATCAGGAAGAAATAGAGATATGACGAATGTGAGCAATCTTGTGCCGATCGGAGCCTCCATCCACTCGATAGCGCTTAAATAACTCTGATTGACGTCCCCAAATTGATAGACATTCTAAAGAGGGAGGAAGGTTCGGTAATTCCCGAAGCATAAGAACGCCACGACCAATATGTAGTTTCTGAAGTGAAGATAAGCTTTCCAAGGAGGAAGGGAGACACTGTAAGGACGCGAGATAACTAAAGTTCAACTCAGAAAGAGAAGACCTGACTTTCAGAAACCACTGCTCCGTCTCATTTGGAAATGAAACCAGCTCATTATTCCACTCAATAGTCAGATTTTTTAAGGAGGCAATACTTCTCAATGGCTCCATCAGCAACACCGATGGATCACTTATCCTGAGGTCGCTGAGTATGAGATGGCAATTATTAGTGGTCTCCACTTCTCGATATCTTCCAAGAGAGATCAGATTGGGGCAATTTTCAATTGTCAAATATCTTAGTGCTGCAAGTCTTGCTATTTCATCAGCCAGAGGAAGAGATGTAATGTTTCGACAATGAACGGCCGCAAATGATTCAAGGGTAATAGGATTTGAATTGCTACAAAAATTCAAAGTCGTCCACCCAATTTTATGTATCTTCAAGCTCTTGAGCTTAGAAGGCAAAGAGCGCAACTCTTTCAACTTCGGGCAGTCAAATAGCACTAGTTTAATTAAGCAAGGAAACAAACATCCATCTTCAGCAGCTACTCCTGCCTCAAACCAATCCTCTAATGCTTCTAATCCTCTAATATATAACTCCTCTAGCAATGGAAAGGCATGGTATTTATCATTCCCATTAAATTTACTTTCGAGCCATTTTACTTTCGGCATGTTAGAAAGTGTCAGTGACTTGAGGAGGGGAAGTTGCCCAAAAGGTGGAAGAGTTTCACACTCCAAGCAATCTGTCAATTCGATTGTCTCTAGATTGAAGATCGGATTGACATTGTTCATCCATATTGCAGACCTTGCACCCATGTATCTCTCTATGCTCAAATTCCTTAGACATTTTGGTGGCTGAAGGTTGTCGAGCACGTTCTCATCTAAATCGATGTTCCTCGAATCTGTGTTACTCCAACATAAGGTTAAATTTGTGAGCCTCCTCTTGGCACATAATTTGGCACTAGAAGCCTCCTCGGCATCCTTAACATTTTCAAGGCAATCGATTCCTAATTTGCAAAGATCATTCATATTCTCTAGCTCCCCAATTCTATAACCACTCACATCTCTAAGATCAAACATATTTAGTTCTTGAAGAGACTTTAGCTTCCCAATCCCACATATCGATGAAATACAATCCTCGGGCAATTTCACGTAATGCAAGTTAGAAAGGTTATTAATGTCACTTGGTAAAAAATCATCAACTTCAGGTTGGCTTGACACCCATCCATCATAGATTATGTATTGCAAGTGATAAAGATTACTTAGAGATCTTGGTAGCCTAGTCAAATTATAACCATCAATCTTTAAGTATCGAAGATGTATCAAATTTCCAATCTCCTCAGGTATCATTTCCAATTTATCAGTACGTATATATAATAAGCGCAGGCATCTCGATGCTTTGAATATTTCAATAAGTGGACTGCAAAGACCCTGATTAGAATCTTCATAGAACAAGAGAAGAGAATGCAAATGTTTAAACTTCTCAATCTTTCTTAAGATGTTTAGATTTGTAGTTTGAACAGACAAGTGTCGAAGAGTCTCGGGAATTTTAGAAGGCAACTTTGTACTATCCTCAACCCTTAAACATTCTTGTATGAAAACTGACTGTGCCAATTTATGTAGTAAATCATGCATCTTGTAGTATGAAAAATTTTTATAGCCATCATCAAACTTGTCAAAGAAAGATTTTTTAGCCAAAACATCAAAATACCTTCCTCCGGTATACTCCATAGTCACTTCTTGATCAAGAGATGGCTGAATGAAACCCAATGCAATCCACATTCGTACTAAATCAACTTTATCAAATGTATGATCTTGTGGGAACATACAACAAAATGCGAAACAATTTTGTAGATGATTTGGCAGAACTATATAGCTCAGTCTTAAGATGGAATTGATAGAATTCTGACCCAATAAATTGCTTTCTAGAACTGTCCTCCAATGCCTTTCATCCAAGTTGTCATTTAGAACACCACCAATGACCTTTGCTGCCAACGGAGATCTTGAAAGCTTTTTAACTATATCTCGAGCAATGACTCTTAAATTTTCATGATCATTAGGGTTCTCTACACCAGCAAATGCATGAGAGTTGAGGAGTTGCAAACACTCATCTTCCTCTAGGCCCTCTAATTTAAATATTTCCTTCTTCTTTTTAATTACCTTTGCAAACATCAGTGCAACTGAGTCCGTTCGAGTTGTTACCAGAATCTTACTACCAAAACTCCCAGAAGCTAGAGGGGCGAGCACATCCTCCCATTTGCTTTTATCCTTCTCTTCATCCTCCTCCCAAATATCATCCAGCACAAGTAAGAACTTTTTGGACATTACCTCCTCCTCGAGACGCCCTTGAAGTGCCACAAGTGTCTCCAAACGAGGCCTCTCTTTCTTAAGACATTCCAACATATCTACAATGACTTTTTTCACATCAAAGTTGTTGGAAACACAAACCCACATTTTAAGATCAAATTCCTTTGTAATTTCATCTTTATAAACATGCTGCAAGAGAGTTGTCTTCCCCATACCACCATGGCCCACTATAGATAGAAGAGAAATGTTTCTGTACAAATCAGTTCCCCGAGGCTCATTTGATGGATTCCTCAACCACTCCATAACAAGCTCCTTCTCCTTGCCTCGACCGATGAGATCATTTTTAGGCAAATATCCTGTTTCACGTGTTTTGTAGAAATCAACGTCCTGCTCCTTTTGTTCCTGCTTCGCGTTGTCTAAAAGATGAAGGAAAGTAGTAACATCAGCCGAAACTTTATCAAGTTTCTGCACAGCCTCCTCCAGTCGCTTCAAGTTGGGATCAATTTTGAGAGCACGTTTACCAAATTTGACAAGTTTTTTCTTCATGGATTTCATGATGGAACGCACCTTTCTTGGCTTCTTGCTTTTGGTCAGCTGTTTTTCAAGTTTCATGTACTCCAGCTCATCCAACACGTCATCTGCATCATCAATGGCATCTCGTAGCTGCCATAGCCATTCATTAAGAGCCGGATTTTGGTCTGTGATCTGCTCTTGGCTGGAAGCAAAGTGGACAACAGCTTGGATCTGTGGGAGATTATTTTGCAGCCTTTTCAGCTCCTTCTTCATGCCTTTGTTCCATCTGACTTGATCTTTCAGGTAACGGAAGCCAGCACTGATGATCTTCTCCATAATTGGATCAAGAAACATATCCGCCATGGCAACGACGATCGATGTAGGGCAGAACAACTGAACAGTAAGAAAAAAAAAGGAGATTGGAAGATATGAGGATACGAATATACGATAGTCTACCGGCTCAGGACGATATCCTGGTAAAGATGAGGAAAATCCTTGCATCCTTCATCTCAACCGTTCCGTTGAAATCCCACGGCCTAGCGGAGGAGACGTCAACAGCGCCAAGGAATTCCAGCTGGACATGGTCATATGTGGCGTCGCATAAACCATAAAACGTAGGGGCTTTTACACATGTAACACCTAAAACAAGTCTATTTACTTACTTAACACATAAACTTTTATATTTACCTATATACTACCTTAAAACTCTTACCCTCATCAAAAATAGCATTTTGTCACCTCCCGTCAACACCAAAACCGCGAAAGAGCGCGGGAATCCCTAACTTGAGCAGAGCAGCTTCCTCTCTCGATTTGAATCGCAAAGTTCGTGAATTTCCAACTAGTGCGATAGAGGCATTTCTTCTGTCTCAATCACACAGTTCGCAAATCCCACCCGCTCGTCTTCTCCTTTTGCGAATCTATCCGCTTGGCATCTTCTCTAGCTAGTGACGACAGGCATTCCTTCTCTTTAGGTATTTTATTCACTTACCATCCAACCTAGAATAGAAAGGTGAGATTAATAGGGTTTAGGAGGAGGAAGTCTTCTACTTGGCGTCTTCTCCACTTGTTGAATCAGTGTCAAACTTTTACAACAAAGAAAAAATAGGTTCTGTAGAATAAGCCGAAACTGCAGCACCTTCTGGTTCCTTTGATCTGCTTTTATTAATATGCTTTATATTTTATAGATATGGAGTGGCGACAAAGCTCCAAATATTTACTGCTTATTTCTATGCTCTGCTTTTATTAATATGCTTTCTATTTTACCTTGGGTTTAATCTGAATCATTTACTTTAAATCAGCTAAGATGTTAGGTAGTCTTATTCTCTTGAGCTATATCTACATTTACTCATGTACTGTAGTAATCTACATTAAGTTTTACATATGTTATCTTCTTTAGCCACTGTCTTCTTCTCCAGAGCATCTACAGTAAATGTATTTTATCATTTATAACTGATTGATATAATTTTTAATTTTACTTATAGATATGGAGTGCAACAATGTGTGCTATATTGTCTTCAAATATGGAGGATATTAGACTGAGGTGAAGGGCTAAAGTAGAATGAAATATGTCGGTGGAAGTCAGGAACCTTTGAAGTTTGATAGAGGTCATATTAATTTTCCATTATTGAAAGAACAGACAGAAGAAATTTGCCAGTGGATTAGGGGTCATGCCTACGACCTACATTATCATATTAGTGAAACATCACCTAAAATTTACATGCTAATTAGGAGTGATACAGATGTGATGGACATGCTTATAGGTTCCTGCAATGGCAACAAAGTGGAGGTGGTGGTTGTAGTGATAGATCATCAAGAAGATATGACTTATATGGATGTAACTCACTGTGGCGATGTGCAAGATTTAAGTGCCAAGAACATGGTGAACAATAAAATATTAGTAGATGGTTTGTGTGATGGCTCATTTGCAGTTGAAGTTTAAGAAAAAAATTATTTATGTGTTGGTTCGTGTTTTGATGATTATCAAGTTTTAAGCAAGCTATTCGTTCTAATGGAATATTACAGAACTTTGCTATCAAGATTAAGGCAAGTGACAAATCAAGAGTTATTGCTATATGCACATATCATTTTACATATGTTGAGTGGGAATGGTTGAAGCCGTTTGCCCACATATGCTTGATGGTGATTTGAACTGTTTTGTCAATGTGTGTTAACAAATAGAAATCAGGTGCCAAATGGAGATACAATTGAACAATCTCAAATATTCTGCAATATATAAGACAAAAAAATTGTCAGAAATCTCTAATTCTTTTCAAAAGCATACTGAGCTTAAGATTGCATTGATTGACAAAAAAATTACATTGACTCAAAGTGACATTTACGCATAGCAAAATTTATTTACAGTGAACGCTACAATAACATTAAGGAAAATCAGTATGACCAACAAGATTTTTATTTGTAATAGATCGACTCTAATTGAAGCAATATGCGTTGTACTGCTTTCAACAATATATGAACTTCGGAAATTTCTTTCATACGAAAATTCATTAACTTCATCACACCATCGAAAATAATGGCAATCGCCTTCAATTCTACTTCGGGAGCATCTGTAGAATTTTCTTCCTCTACTACGAGATTGGTAAGATATAAATATTGTACATTATAAGTTACAATGACAATATATTTGATAGCTAAAGTTTCGGATTGGCATTGCCAAGAAACTAGAACTCATTGTAGATTGCCCTGTAGATTGCCTTTATAAAATACACCTTCAAAAAAATAAAAGAAAATGAAGTCATGAGAAGTAAAATAGTTTCTTTTGCATTCCATTCATTCAGAAAATACACCTTGGCATTTCCTCAAACACCTATTGTGCATTTCTAAATTTACAAACACAACATAGTGAATGAAGACTTGACAAGTTTACCCTAAACAACTAATGGAGAAGATCACCATGAACAATAAAAACTAAAATTGATTATAAATCTGTTAAAAAAAGAAAAGGAATGAAGAAAAAAAACCAAATGTGTCACATTGTTGACCTAAGATTGATGACATAAGAGACTATCATGACTTTGAAGAAGAGGCGAACTCGGCGGAGAAGCAAACAGGATGATTATGTCTAGAGAAGTCTCCACGAAACAGCTATGACTTCGAACTAGGAAGTGGCAAACGAGCGGAGGAGTGAACAGGATGATCGTGCTGAAGACGACGGAGCGAACATCCTAAAGACGGAGTGGTATAATTGATTTAAAATGAGTGTTTTAGGTGGTATATTAGTAAATAGATTAGTTTAAGTGTTAAATTTGTATTTTCAACATTTTTAGGTGTTATGTGTGTAAAAAACCCTAAAACTTAACGTCAAGTCAAGTTAAGCAAACGTACGCTAAGGTTTCGTTTGAATAGTCTTTTTACCAACTTCCAACCTAAAGCAATTTTTACTTTTTTAGTGAAAAAAAAAATTCATTTAAAAAATTATTTTAAACCTACGCTGGCGGATACTCATTAGTTGACTACTTTCTAATCAGTCTTTAAATATAAAGTTTTTTAAAATAAAAATATTTTATTAAAAAATTATTATAGGAAACCTAATTTCTGGAGTGCTTCAAGATTGAATATTTTTCATCATGAGATTTGTTGCGGGCTAGAATATACGCGGTGATAGAGTTAGAGTCCTACATCTTAGCATTGCACGGATATCTAGCTCATATACAGAGAACATAAGATTTTTTACGTGGAAAACCCTGGAAAGGGGAAAAGCCACGGGGCCTGGCCAAGTTGAAAAATGATTCTACTAGAATTCGAGTAGATTATAGCGGGCTGACTCGTTCTTAAGGGTGATCAGATTACAAATATCAACTATAAAGTTGAAATCTAATGACAAACATGTATGATAGTCTGGTGTCATTTGGTGGTTTGGCAGAAGTCTGGCCTAACTTTGAAATCCATGTGTTAATTAGTAGTTCGGTGAAACTCTGGGGTTACTTGGTGGTCTGGCAGAACTTTGGGCATCAGCTGATTATCCGATAGAAGTCCAGGCCTCAGGTGGTGGTCTGGCAGAAGTGAGGGCCTCTAGTGGTGGTCTGGCAGAGCTCTGGGCATCATGTGTTGGTCTGGTAGAACTTTGGGTGTCAAGTGGTGGTCCGACAGAACTCAAGGCCTTAAGTGGTTGGCCGATAGTAGTCCTGGCCTTAGGTGGAGGTCCGAAAGAAGTGACGGTCTCAAGTGGTCGTCCGGTAGAACTTTTGGTGTTGGTGGTGGTCCAGCGAAACTCAGAGCCTCAAGTGGTGGTCCTACAAAACTCAAGGCTTCAAGTGGTGGTCCGGCAGAAGTCCGGGCCTTAGGTGGTGGTCTGGCAGAGCTCTGAGTGTCAGGTGGTAGTCCGGCGAAACTCAGGGCATCAGGTGGTGGTCTGACGGAACTTAGGGCCTTAAGTGGTGGTCTGGTAGAAGTGAGGACCTCAGGTGTTGGTCCGGATGAACTCCAGGCGTCAGGTGGTGGTCCGGCGGAACTCAGGGCATCAGGTGGTGGTCTAGTGGAACTCAGGGCCTCAAGTGGTGGTTCGGTAGAACTCAGGGCCTCAAGTGGTGGTCTGTTCGGGTGTCAGGTGGTAGTCCGACGGAACTCAGGGCATCAAAGTGGTGGTCTAGCAGAATTTCAGGCCTCAGGTGGTGGTCCGGCAAAACTTCGGGCATCAGGTGGTGGTCCAGCAGAAGTCCGGTGGTGGTCGAGGAGGCGAGGAGACAAGAGCGATCTCCAATCTCTCTCTTTTCTCAGGTTTGGGGGTCCCTTTTCAAGAGGAAATGGGGCTCTATTTATAAATTTCTTGGAGTGACATGGCCTGTAAATAGGTGGAAGATCACGGGCAAATGGGGAGTGGTTTGGATGGATGGCCAATGTCAAATCCCTTGATCATGGGCACTTCATCAGACTTTTGAAGTTCTTAATGATGTCGGAATTCTATGATCTTGGACTCATTGGATTCACCTCGTCGAGCCGCTCAATTTGATTATAAGCATGTCATGTTTGGAAATCGTTTGGTAATCCAAATTATGGTTCAAACTTTCCAATAGAGCTTCAGGCCCTTGATTTAGACTCATTTGTGCTTGGATTGAGTCAAATTTAGTGTTGTTGGGTTTGTATTTTTGAGACGTTCATTTCGACTGTAAGTTTGCTAAATTTGGAGTTCATATGGGTCTAATTTTAATGTTGGAAGTTTTCAACCTGATTTTGCCTCGAGATGCGTGCCCGATCATGATAATTTTTTTTGATGATGAATCAAGATTAAATTGTTCTTATTCAAATATTCAGTTTAATATTTAGATGTACATTTGCATAGTGAATTATCATGGATTTAACCACACCTATTAATGAGCCTCCATTCTTCATCTTGTTTGCTTCATCATTGCTTTGCTTTTTGAATGAGAGTGGTATTGTGGTGATAATGATAGGCTATTATGAATGCAAATTATGTCAAAAGTGTCAAACCTAACACTTTTAAGATTATAATCGAAGAATGTGCCTATATATTATATTATGATGGATTATTAGGTTTAAATAAGGAGTGTGGATCATGCAAAAAAAAAATTCTCGAAACTGTTAATTGAATTTCAACCACTTGATTCATAAATTGGAGAGATATGAAAGTGCTAAAATTGAAAATGGCCAAATTTACTTAACTAATTTGAAATAAATTTGATTTAGTCAAAATCAATTTGGTTGAAATTAGTCTTATGTAATTAAATTAGATCAACATAATTCATTTTAATAAAATTCATTTTAATTAGATATGAACTAATTCAATTTGAATTGATCGAGCTTAGTTTAAATTAATTTAATGCAAATAAAATTTTACTTATTCTCAATTTGAGTCGACTTGGCTCAATTTAATATTCTCTAACTCGACTCCAAAAAATGTGACGACAAACAGTGGCGGAGCCAGAAATTTTATTCAGGGGGGGGCCTAAATTAAAATAGTTATGTTTGTCATCTCATTTGGAAGGTTAGAATATATTAAAATAGTTTCATTTGCCATCTCATTACCGGAGCCAAGAGGAGCTGTAAGATCAAAATTAAGAATGCAAATAACATGGCCCTTATAGCTTAAAAGACATAAACATCTGTCAAGGATAGTCTTCGTTTGGGGGCGAGAGAGGAGCGAAAGGGAAAACAAAAGGCGTGCTCGAGGTCGTGACTCGTGAGAGAGGAGTAAAGGGGAAAATGAACCATTGATGCTTTCATGTGTCTATAAAAAAATATTGGTGGCTTCATGGATTAATAAATAACTTTAAAAGGAAGAATTACAAATATTTGAGCAGGTTTTCTTGTTGGCGAACTTGTTGCTCTATTAAGCCACTAAAATAATCAGCTTTAAGCCCCTTCAGGCTTTCAATTTTAGCTTTAGCCAAATCCTTCAACGGAGATCTCTCGTTCTAAGTCATGAGTGCGTGACTAGCCGCAACATTTTCGTTGTGCAAAGAGAGCGAGGAAAAGCAAAAGGTACACTTCACAGTAATTAATTAGATCATTAGCAGTGCAAAAATAATTAAATAATTGGGTGGTAATTTAATATTCATAATTATCATTAGATAATGAATAGTTAGTTAACAATAAAAGTTTTAATAAAATCATATTTAAATAGTTAAATATTTTAAATAATAATTAATTAAATCGGTCTACAACTCATCGTCAAATTCTCTTTTCATCATTCCGTCCTCAATGGAAAGTCATTCCTCCCTCTCTCTTTCAATATTTTTCCCCATTAGTCTTTCTCTCTCTATAACTGAAGCATTACATGATCCAGATAGAAGGTGGATTGAAGACTTGAAATGGAAAAAGCCTGTAATAAATAAAATGAAAGCTTCTGAAATGGAAAAAGCCTGTAATAATAAAATGAATGCTAACACATAGTTTTACCTTTTATTTTTTAGGGACGTGCCCCCCCCTTGCCCCCCTCCCTCTGCCCATGACGACAAAGATTATAAATTTGACTTCGAAAATGAGGCCAACAAAACAAAGAAATATCTATTACTAAGAATGATAATGAGAAATAGCTTTTACATATTCTAAACAGTATCCTTTTCATACTGTTTAATAATCTAAATTAATATTTTGGATGAGTTTAAAATTTCATCACAATTAAGTTGGTTTTTATCTCAAGCCTTCAACGTAACATCAAGCAAGTAAATGAGAATAATGATAATAATAATAAATCTTTATTGAATATTTTTATGCTTTTGCTTTCAAGCTTCCCTGTCTTCCAATGAATTGATGACATTAAAGTCCATAGGACGCCATATGCAGAAAGACTTAGGCATTGTTTGCCAATATTCTTGCTTTTTCGCATATCTCCAAAAGCACGTCACATGCACAAAGATAGCTTTGTCTGCCTCTTAGTAATGTAGATCCACATGCTACTCTCCTAAATTTATTTTACTTTAATGCATAAAGACTCTTCAATTCATTTGTTTGTAGAAGATATCATGTAAAAGAAAAAAAATTACATTAAGCGTCCTTTTTATAATATCATGCTTTTTTGAGAAAAATTTGGAGCGAACTCATTTCATTTATGTAAAATAAAATTACAAGTGTGATTTAAATGAAAAAATAGCCCGTAACAGTGCTCCCACAAAAAACGAGCAACAACAAACAAGAGGAAAAACCACAGCTTGTAAAAGCAAAAGAAAAACCTAAACAACTAAAACAACTGAAGAGGCAATTTCCAAAAAAAAACAAAAACTAAAGAGGCTAAAGAAGCAAAAGGACTATTTTTCTTGATCATCAAAAGGCCCCTGGTTGCTGAAGAAGACCATCAAGGGGCAGTTGATAGAATTAGAGTTCATCACAGTCCTTCAAAAACTTTCTAGCTGTTGGCTCAAGAAAAATGGCACGAAACATATGAATCCCATTTTGCAACTGTAGGATTCCATTTCCCTTAAGTCAGATTAGAATTAACCAAATTTTCCCTGAGGGTAGTCAGGGTTCAATTAGATCTAGGGTCCTTACTTTCCATGAGCTCAACCACTCATAGTTAATTACCCCTCTTAACACGTAAGAAAGAACTCTCGATTAAGGATGAATAAATTTTAAGTGATTTTAGTCTCAGTTGTGGGGAAATTGAAGGTAAACTCGATCAAGATCCCATGGTTCCATCATCCCGGGTATACCGTAGATTTTAGTCTACCAACACTAACAATCATTGACTGTAGTATCTAGGGAATCTGATTAGCAGCCATGGGTTACCTCCTCTCAGGGATCCTAAGTAGACTGAAGTGATGACAAAGATTATAAATTTGACTTCGAAAATGAGGCCAACAAAATAAAGAAATATCTATTACTAAGAATGATAATGAGAAATAGCTTTTGCATAATCTAAGCAGTATCCTTTTCATACTGTTTAATAATCTAAATTAATATTTTGGATGAGTTTAAAATTTCATCACAATTAAGTTGGTTTTTATCTCAAGCCTTCAACGTAACATCAAGCAAGTAAATGAAAATAATAATAATAATAATAGTAAATCTTTATTGAATATTTTTCTGCTTTTGCTTTCAAGCTTCCATGTCTACCAATGAATTGATGACATTAAAGTCCAAAGGACGTCATATGCAGAAAGACTTAGGCATTGTTTGCCAATATTCTTGCTTTTTCACATATCTCCAAAAGCACGTCACATGCACAAAGATAGCTTTGTCTGCCTCTTAGTTATGTAGATCCACATGCTACTCTCCTAAATTTATTTTACTTTAATGTATAAAGACTCTTCAATTCATTTGTTTATAGAAGATATCATGTCAGAGAAAAAAAATTACATTAAGCATCCTTTTTATAATATCATGCTTTTTTTTTTAGAAAATTTTGGAGCGAACTCATTTCATTCATGTAAAAAAAATTAGAAGTGTGATTTAAAAGAAAAAAATATCCCATAACGGTGCTCCCACAAAAAACGAGCAACAACGAACAAGAGGAAAAACCACAACTTGTAAAAGCAAAAGAAAAATCTAGACAACTAAAACAACTAAAGAGGTTATTTCCAAAAAAAAAAAAACTAAAGCGGCTAAAGAAGCAAAAGGACTATTTTTCTTAATCATCAAAAGGCCCTCGGTTGCCGAAGAAGACCATCAAGGGGCAGTTGATAGAACCAGAGTTCATCACAGTCCTTCAAAAACTTTCCAGCTGTTGGCTAAAGAAAAATGGCGCGAAATGCATGAATGCCATTTTGCAGCTGTAGGATTTCATTTCCCTTAAGTCAGATTAGATTTAACCAGATTTTCCCCGAGGGTAGTCAGGGTTTAATTAGTTATGGGATCCTTACTTCCCATGAGCACAACCACTCATAGTTAATTACCCCACTTAATATGTAAGAGAGAACTCTTGATTAAGGATGAATAAATTTTAAGTGATTTCAGTCCATGTTATGAGGAAAATGAAGGTAAACTCGATCAAGATCCCATGGTTCCATTGTCCCGGGTATACCATATGTTTCAGTCTACCAACACTAACAATCATTGACCATAGTATCCAAGGAATCTGATTAGCAGCCATGGGTTACATCCTCTTAGGGATCCCAAGTAGACTGAAGTGGTTAGATTGGGTTTTAATTTTATTTGGAGGTTTTGAGGTCTACATCTATTAGAATACCCAAAAATTAATTTGATTTGAGATTTATAACTTCATTTAGAAGTGACCTATGAGTTTGAATTAGAGCGAGTCTTATGACTTCTTTTGGAAGTAGCCTAGGGATTTAAATTTTAGGTTGGGACTTATAACTTTCGTGGAAAGTAGCTCGGGTATTTGATTTGGAATGGGGCTTTCTACTCTATTTATGAGTTAACCAGATATGGTACTTACAACCAAGCTCTACAGGAAGGCTGCCCGGGGATTTTTTTTTGGTAGATCTTATGACTTCTCTTAAGAATTCGCCTGAAAGCTGGTCTTACAACCTAATCCTATAGATTAGGATGCCCAGGGTTTGAATTTAATTATTTGGATTTTAGGATCATTGCAATTTATTTTAGCAATTTTCCTAAATAGTGGGTCTTACGACTTTACTTGGAAGTTGCCCGATAGCGGGTCTTACAACCTAATCCTATAGACTAGGATACCCATGAATTTGTATATTTTTATAGAAGATCTTATGATAAAAATTCTATATGCTTTTGACATAGGATCAGTATCATAATTACTATATTTTGAAGCATTATTTAAAGGAGAAATTCTCCCTTGAAGCTTTGATTTTTCAATAAGAGTTATCCTTGTGATTAGATTTGAGTAGGGACTTATCGCTTTCATTTAGAAAGTAGCCCCGTTACTGGGACTTACGGCCTCTACTAAGGGTAGCCCGAATATTTTAGTTGGATAAGTCTTTGTACTTCCTTAGAAGTTGCCTAATGATGGGTCTTACGACCTAGCTCGATAAGCTAAGTGGCTCGAGTGATGGGTCTTACAACCTAGTTCTTATAAATAAGGCTACTCGAGGATTTTAATTGTTTGGGTTTTAGGATCATTGCAATTTATTTTAGCAATTTTCCTAAAAATGTGAGTCTTACGACTTCACTTGGAAGTTGCCCGATAACGAGTCTTAAACCTAATCCTTTAGACTAGGATCCCATTGGTTTGAATTTGGTTGTGTGTTTATTGAATTGACACCAGTGTTTTTGAGAGGTTTGACACTAGTATTTGGTTTTCAATTGTCGTTGTGTGACGTTAGTGTTTTTGTTACAGTAGCTCTTTTCCTGCTTTTAGTATATTACTTCTCTTGTATTAGTGTACTAGTAGTTTACTTTCCTGCACTAATGTACTACTTTTATTGTGCTAGTTGCATACTGTAGCTCGTTCTTTTTCTGCATTAGTATTTATTTTGATATTAATTTGATTTTAATACCGAATTCATTTCATTTTTTATTATAGGAGCTTGTTCTTGAGTCAATGTTTAGAGAGTTTGAAGAGTGTCCTGCTCTGTTGGAGAATTTGAGTTTGTGTTGTGAGGTTAGAGAGTTTCAAGGTTGAGAGTTCAGTTGTTGAGAGCAGTTTGTACAAGAGGTTTTGAGAGTTTAAGTTGTTTGTACAAGTTTTGGGAGAGCTGAGTGAGTTGAGTTTGTTTTCATGAGTTGCATAGTTTGTGAAGGGTTTGTGAGTTTGTATAGGAGTTTGTAGAGTTTTGTTGAGTTGAGAGTTGTAGTTGTGTTAGGGAACAATTGGTTGAGTTTGGGTTGGAGTTGTTGTTTGTTGAGTTGGTTTGTAAAGTTTGGAAGTTTTGTTTGGAGAGTTTGTAAGGATTTAGAGAGCAGAGTTTTGTTCAGGTTGATTAGTGTAACTCCTCCCATTTTGTGTTGCCTTTTATTTTATAATTTCTCAATTAATCAATTAATTAACTAATTAATCAAATTAAATTTTAAAGCTCTCAAATTTTAAAAAAATCTCGAATTTACAAATGCTCTCGAATTTGAAATGCTCTCAAATTTGAAATACTCTCGTATTTTAAACAGCTCACAGATTTTACATAATTAACCAATCAATTAATTTCAAATAATTTATGATTAATTAATTTTAATCAATCATTTTTTTTCAATTAATCAATTGATTAATAAAAACCCAATATGAATTTCTCTCTAATTGCTCAAGGGAATTTTTGCCATTTCCAGAAAATTTCGACAGCCTCCCGGTGTCCCCTCCCCACTGAGGGAGAAATCAGGATGGCATTTTGCTGTAATTTCTTCCTACCTGGACCTAAGGTTGATGGCATAGGGTCTTCAATTTACAATCATCTCGCCTGGACTTAAGGTCGTCGGCGCGAGGTCTTCAATTTACAACCATCTCACCCGGTCCTAAGGTCGACGGCGCGAGGTCTCCGATTTACAACTATCTCGCCCGGACTTATGGTCGATGATGCAAGGTCTTCGATTTAAAACCATCTCGCCTGGACCTAAGGTTAATGGCACGAGGTCTTCGAAAGAAGCATACATATATCTAATATTTTTTTAGAACAAATTATTTTAATTATAATTTTTAAATTATGAATCATTAGCTAGGTTCGGATTTTAGAAAGAATTTATGAATCTGATTTTGGATTGGTTTTGGAAATGAAAACAAAAGTAATAGTAATTGGATCTGTATAGATTGCAGAAATAATGCACAGGCATTCAAATTTGTTAACATAAAGTTTTTTTTAATGAGGAATAAGGCAAACTTGGCTTAGAGAACCATAAAAGGTTCGGTCTTAAGTCTCTTTCTCACGACATAGAGAGGTAAAGAGGATTCAGCCTTGGGCTGTATAGGGACACGATTGAATAAAAATGGTAGGCGACTCATGCTCACTGATTGGAAGCGGCAGAGTGGGGATTCAATTGTGACAGATAAGGGCACGGGCAGGCTCAACGACTTGAGAAAAATGAAGCCGGAAGCACACCACTCGGTCCGGCGTATGGAGGCAATTTTGTCTTAGAACAGGCATGGCGACATAGTAGTTGGGTTCTGGTTTGAGTTCTACAAAGGTGATGGTCATCGAAGCAGGCGTTCGCATAGGCGATGAAGACCAGAGATGGGTCTCGCTGGAGGGTCGACGAGCGGCTAGAGGAAGATGGGCTTCGGCCCTTTGGAGCAAAGAGGCGAGGTCGAGCAGTTTCTTCTTCCTGCTTCTCTCCTTTTTTTCATTTATTTTTTGTGTTTTATTGGCTACATCGCTAAGAAGTAGTTATTGAAGTGAAGAAATGCGTCTTTGACTAGGTGGGGTCGGAGAAGGCATCGGAGGAGATAGGTTGCTTCATTTCTGCTTTTTCTAATTTCATTATTCTTTCCTTTTTTTATTAGTCAACAAATTACCTCCCAATAAATTTGTTGTGTGACTTTCACACAATAGATTCATTACAATATCTTTGAATATACTTGTTGTTCATCTTCATCACCACCTTTTTCTTTCTTTCAAATTTTTAGATTGATTAAAATAGCTCAAATCTTTAGATTTGTGAGCCTAAAAAGATTAAAGATTTGGCTCTTAGTCTTAATGAACTTGTATTTTATTTTTAACCCTTATGTTGGTTGATGAAAATAGCTTGACCTTTATGTTTATGAGCATAGAAGATTTTACAAGTTTTGCCCCTAAGTTTGTTGAATCTGTATTTTGTTTCAAGTAATTGGTTGATGAAAACTACTCAACCCTTAGGTTTGTGAGCATAAAAAGTTTAAAGGTTCGGCTCTTAGGCTTAGTGAACCTGTATTTGACATTCAACCCTTATGTAGGTTGATGGAAATAGCTCGACCCTTAGGTTTATGAGCATAGAAGATTTTACAAGTTTGGCCCTTAGACTTATTGAACATGTATTTCGTTTCAACCAATAGGTTGATGAAAACTATTTGACCCTTAGGTTTGTGAGCATGAAAGATTTAAAGGTTTGATCCTTAGACTTATTGAACCTATGGGTTTTAGCTCGACCCTTAGGTTTATGAGCATAAAAAGATTTATAAGATTCGGCCCTTAGGCTTGTTGAATCTATGGGTTTTAGCTCGACCCTGAGGTTTATGAGCATAAAAGCTTTGTAAGATTTGGCCCTTAGGCTTGTTGAATCTATGGGTTTTAGCTCGACCCATAGGTTTATGAGCATAAAAGGTTTATAAGATTCGACCCTTAGGTTTATTGAATCTATGGATTTTAGCTCGACTCTTAGGTTTATAAGCATAAAAGTTTTATAGTTTGGCCCTTAGGCTTGCTGAACTTGTTTGAAATTAGCTCGACCCTTAGGTTTATGAGCATAAAAAATATTTTTAGAGGTTCGGCCCTTAGGCTTGTTGAACCTATAGAGTTTGACTTTACCCTTAGGTTTATGAGCATAAGAAGATTTAGAGGTTCGACCCTTAGGTTTGTTGAACCAATATTTTGATTCTTAACCTTTATATAGGTTGATGTAAGTAGCTCTACCCTTAGATTTGTGAGCATAAAAATTTTAAAAGTTTGGTCCTTAGACTTATTGAACCTATGGATTTTAGCTCGACCTTTAGGTTGATAAGCATAAAATTTTTAATTCCATTATTTTATTTGACAAAGGGGATAAAATTGCCTCTTGACTTTTAGGAGGGAGTTTGGATTTATCTCCCTCATTGTAGGAGAATATAAAAATTACCTCCTGTCTTTTCGGAGGGAGTTTGGATTTATCTCCCACGTTGTAGGAGAATATAAAAATTGCCTTCTGCCTTTGAGGAGGGAGTTTGGATTTATCTCTTGCATTATAGGAGAATATAAAAATTGCCTCCTGACTTTTAGGAGGGAGTTTGGATTTATCTCCCGCATTATAGGAAGATAAAAAAATTATCTCCTGTCTTTCAAGAGAGAGTTTAGATTTATCTCCCACATTGTAGAAGAATATAAAAATTACCTCATGTCTTTTAGGAGAGAGTTTGGATCTATCTCCCGTATTATAGGAAGATATAAAAATATCTCCTGTCTTTCAGGAGGGAGTTTGGATTTATCTCCCGCGTTGTAGGAAGATATAAAATTGCCTCCTATTTTTTAGGAGGGAGTTTGGATTTATCTCCCGTGTTGTAGGAAGATATAAAAATTTCCACTTATCTTTCAGGAGGGGGTTTTAGATTTTTCTTCTGCATTACAGGCAAATTTGCATATATAAAATCTTTATGTGTAATATTTCTTCATGTATTGACCATTTATTGGTGGCATAGGCCTTTGACCTTTTAGGTCTATGAGTTGATAGGCTCCTCCTTCATACACTATTTCAATGATGAAGGGTCCTTCCCAGATTGGGTCAAATTTACCACCGAGGCGACGGTGAGAGATTATAGGTCTTCGGCGAACCAAAATAAGTTCACCCTCCTTAAAGCTTCTAGGACGAACCATTCAATCATGGGCCCTAGTCATTCTTGCCTTGTAGGATTCTAAACTTTATTGAGCTTGAAGTCGAACTTCATCAAAAGCTTTGAGCTCTTCAAGTCATAGAAGATCATTTTCTTCATTGGTTAATTTGTATTGAACAGCAATATAAAGAGATGGCAACTCAAACTTGAGAGGTAATATTGCCTCGGTTTTAAAAACCAGTGAATATGGGGTGGCCTGTATTGCAGTTTTATTAGTACGAGACACCATTTTTTCACTAAGACTTCAGTAGTTTTAGAAGCAATAATTGCTTTGACTTTTTAGCTGATGAGATCTTCGATGTGGGTCTTACTGACCATCTTATCCACTTCATGTTAACATTATAGTTCTTTGTTAGGAGTATCTAGATCAGGAAGAATGGTTTGAGGATCTTCAGCATTTACTGCTGGATGAGCCTACATTTTTTTTTAAAGATTTATAGGTTTTACTTGGCCAACTGTGACTACTAGACCAAGTTGCCCAAGCAGTTCTTTCCTCATGATGCTCATTTCATCCAGGAGAATGTTCAAATGATTAATTTCTTATTTTTTTCCAATTTGAGAAGTTGTATTTCATGTTACAACATTCTCACAACATCTTCAGTTTCTCCCCTTTCAATTTCTTCTGAATGCAAGGGTGTTCTGTTTGCAGGCATTGTTTATTCTTGATTGACTCGCATTTGGTCTTCAATCTATAGATTTAACACTGTATTTTTACGAGTATACATTCTTTGATTACATGGATTGGAGACATGATCAACCATCCGAACAACTTCAATGTCCATAGGACCAATACACCCTTCTGAAAGTTCGATAGGGATGTTAAGCCCTGATGAACTAGTCTCGAGGCTAATCAAGATGGGGGGGGTGAATTGGTTATTTAAAATTCGAGAGAAACAGTAAAAAATCTTTTCGATGATTTGCAGCGAAAATAAGTAAAACACACAAATAAAAAGATCAAATACAGATTTCACCCAAGTAGTTAATAACAGAAAAACAAAAGTGCAGAAAGTAATCAGACAGAACACACCAGATTTTTATAGTGGTTCGGTCAACTTGACCTATGTCCACTCCCCGGAGCCTCCCCTTTGGGTATTGCACTAACTCAAAGTGTCTCTCCTTTTGCTCCCACAGCAAGGCAGAGAAGCCTGTACAAAAATGCCTTCTCACCGACATGGTGAGGCAGAGAACCTAACCTCCTTTAGCTTCCTCCAGAAGCAGGCAGAGAACCTCGGACTCCTTTCACTTCCTCCTGAAGCAGGAAGAGAACCTGAACTCCTTTTTCTTCCTCCTGAAGCGGGCAGAGAACCTGGATGTTCTTGCCGACGATCATCCCAAGAAATACTGACAAGACCAGAGACGACGAGCGGAGAAGACGACTCTGATCCTTTCTTGGAGCAACCTTTGTGAATCCCTCACAAACATCCCCTCACAAGATCCTCTCTCTCTCTAGGGTTTCTCTAGAAAGGAAAGTGGCAAAAAAATTTTCTTGTTCAAAGAAAAATATCTTTTAAAGGACGGCTCTAAAATTGCCCTAAATCTCAACTGGTCGGCAAGAATCATCCAGGATGATAGATAGATCGTCATATACGATCAGTTCAAAATCAGCTGTTTTAGCTTGGACGATCTGGCTCTTCTAGACGATCAGTGGAAAAAATTGATCTGATCGTCCCGTACAATTCTGCGATCGTCCGGGATAATTAGTGTAAATTCAGAAATTTCATCCAGAGGACCGCTCTGGTCGTCCAGAGAAACTTATGCTGGACAATCTAAAAATGACTTGATCGTCCAAGACGATAAGGGTATCGTCCTGTACAATTAGTTCAAAAAGTGCCAAAATCGTCCTGAGCACTGCTCTGGACATACAGCTGAAACACACTAGACGATCTTGCGATCATCCCGAATGATATGATCGTATCAATTAAATATTAATTGCTTTCCTTAATTACTAGACTAATTTAGGCATGATTGTACTGGATCGTCCAGGATGATACACGTATCATCCGGGGCGATTAGACCAAATATCCAAAAATAAATACTTGCCTAACTTGAACTAGCGGCTGAGAATTTCTAATTTGAGCATATCGTCCTGTATGATGTATGGATCATCCAGGACGATCTGCTTAATCAGACACACTTAACTTGGTCGCCCTAATTAGGGTTTCTGGTTTTACTTGGATGATAAGAATATCGTCCAGGACGATCTGAATAAAAATTTAACAGAAACTCTAATTCACTCAAGCTCTCCTCCTGAGTGTGTGTGTGCAAGGTTACTTAGCTAGGGGATCAGTTACATTATAATTGACTCAATAAAAGGAAAAACAGTACATTTAGACACACTTGGACCCGATCTTGAGTTAGCTTGAGTTGCTTTTGATCTTTTGTACCTGAAATGGATTAGCCAAGTAAAATAGAATACAAACATGTTTGTCATCATCAAAACCAGATTTGTAACAATCTCTCCCTTTTTGATGATGGCAAACATTTGTGCAGTAGTTTAAAATAAAAGAACTAGGAGTCAACCAACGCACATCGAAAAATAAATTTCATTGAACAATTAGAGCAGTACAGAAAAATAACTACAAATGACATAAACACTACAAGACAAGATCAATGCATAAACCAAAAAACTACTACTGACTCCCCCTTTTGACATCACAAAAAGGAGGAGGACAAACAGAAAATACATTAAGTAAAATAAAAAACAAAAATAGAGGAAATAAAACTCGAAATGAGAGACACAAAAAAAAAGATATTTGATTGATTTTTTTTTGATCAATCTGCTCCAGTAAATCAGAATTTTCTCTTGATTTTAAATTCAAAAACAAATAAGAAGACAATTGACAGCACTGAAATCCAAAAAAAGTTGGAAAATTGACTTTCGTAACTCCCACCTCAGACACCTTATAGATGCAAATCCCTTTCAAAATAAAAATTCAATTCCGAAGAAAAGAAATTAGATTCGAAAAGAGATCATTTCAAGCCTCATTCTAGAAAAATATCTGATATAATAGTGTTGTAAAGTAATAAATCAGAAATCAGGACTTTCAAACTCAAGCTTTTAAAAATATTAAATGGCGCAAGGATTTTTCTAAGACATTTAACAATCTTAAAGGGAAGAAAGCTTGATTTGGGCTCATTTTGTGCTTCTTTTTCAATTTGTTTGGCGCTTTGCACATCTTTTGATTTTTGATACACTTTGTGTATCTTTTAGTTTGGTGACATTTCACATCTTTTCAGCTTTGGGCTCATTTTGTGTCTCTTTTTTAATTTGTTAGGCACACTGCGCATCTTTTGTAAGCTTTCTCCCTCTCAAAATCATTAAAGGATCTCAGCTGTAAAATTACCTTCCAGACATAAGAGACGCTAAAGCTTACTCTCTATAATAAGGAAGAGTAATTCACAAAACAAAAATCATACACCGTATGATAAGTACAATTACTTAGTTTAAAAAATCATAATAATGACTTAAGACTTTGAAAATATTATTCATATGAGGTAGATTACTGTAGGAAGATAAAATAAATCTCTATTTTAAAAACTAATATTTTAATTTTGAAGAAGATTTTTATCCAAAAGAAGTAATACACCAGTGAAGGAGTTAGAGGAAGAGAAATAATCATCAATGTTTCTTCCCTTTAACAGATCCAGTGGAATCAATCACTGCTTACCAGCTTTCAAATAAAAGCCAAGGCAAAATTCTCAGTCAGAAATCCAATTTATCAGTAGTAGTGAGCAGTGATCTGATTTTGAAAGAGATAAAATAGTAAATAAAAGATATGAACCAGTAAATAAAAATAAGTAGAAATCGCACTCAAAATAAATACTTAAATCAAACTAACACCAAGACTAAAACAGAAATCAGTAGAAAAGCAAAAAATAACAGAAAATAGATAATCAAATCAAATAGCTAACTAACAGAAAAAGAATGAAAAACAGACAAATCAGTATTCATCAGAATCAAGCATTTATATCAATCACTCCTAATCTGGACCTCAAAATGCTGAATGAGTCAAAAGCCAATGGTTTAGTAAATATGTCAGCCAGCTGATTTTCAGTTGCTACATGATGTAGCTCAGTGTCCCCTTTTGTAACATAGTCCCTAATGAAGTGATGCCTTATATCAATATATTTGGTTCTAGAATGTTGGATTAGATTCTTAGAAATGCAGATGGCACTAGTATTATCACACAGAATAGAAATTGTGCCCACAGGTAATCCTAAATTCAAAACTTGTTGCTTCAACCAAAGAACTTGGGCCGCACAATTTTCTAAGGCAATGTACTCAGCTTCAATAGTGGAAAGTGCAACTGAGTTTTATTTTCTACTGGACCAGGAGACTAAAGATTATCCTATAAATTGACAGGTTCCAAAAGTGCTCTTTGTATCCACCCTACACCCTAGAAAGTCAGAATCAGAATATCCAATAATCTCAAAAGAGGTGCTGTGCCTAGGGTACCAGATTCCTAGGTTTGAGGTCCCTAAAAGATATCTAAGAATTCTCTTAACAGCAGTCAGGTGGGACTCTTTAGGATCAGCCTGAAACCTAGCACAAAGACAAACACTAAACATGATATCAGGTCGGCTAGTAGTCAGGTAAAGCAGTGATCCAATTATTCCTCTATACTTCTTTTGATCAATAGATTTTCCACTTGAATCCTTATCTAAATGAACACAGGAGCTCATGGGAGTGCTGATTAGCTTAGCTTTGTCCATTTCATATTTCTTCAAAATGTCCTTAGTGTATTTAGATTGATTTAGAAAGGTTCCATCATCCATTTGCCTTATGCTAAACCCAAAAAGTAGGACAATTCTCCCATCATACTCATCTCAAACTTCGTACTCATTATTTTAGAAAACTCATCACATAAATATTTATCAGAAGATCCAAAAATTATATCATCAACAAAGATCTGGACAATGAGTAAGTCATCCCCTATTCTCCTCAAAAAAAGGGTGGTGTCTACGCTCCCCTTAACAAACTATCTTTCTAACAGGAATGTGCTATGCCTCTCATACCAAGCTCTGGGTGCCTGTTTCAATCCATATAATGCCTTTTTTAATTTGTAAACATGATTTGAATATTGGGAACTCTCAAAACCTGGGGGTTATTCTACAAAAATATCCTCTTTTATTACCCCATTTAAAAAGGCACTCTTGACATCCATTTGAAACAACTTAAATCCCTTATAACAGGAAAAGGCTAGTAGCACTCTAATGGCTTCAAATCTAGCTACAGGGGCAAAGATCTCCTCAAAATCAATCCCTTCAATCTAATTATACCCCTTAGCCACCAATCTTGCCTTATTCCTAACCACCACACCAGAATCATTCATCTTACTCTTAAAGACCCACTTGGTTCCCACAATACTTTAATTTCTAGGTCTTTCTACTAACTCTCAAACATCATTCTTTACAAATTGATTCAATTCTTCTTGCATAGCTAAGATCTAAAACTCATCAGAAAGGGCTTGATTGATATCGGTGGGTTTAGTCATTGAGATAAAGGTAGAGTGGTTTACTTCCTTCCTAAGTCCATGCCAAGTCCTAACACCTTCAGAAGGGTCTCCTAAGATCAGTTCTTTAGGATGACTCAAAGAATATCTCCAATCTCTAGGCAATGTGGTTTGAGGTTCTACCCTTTCCTCCAGATTTGCATTTCCAACCCCTTGGATAATCTCCTCTACCTCTTCTTCTTCCTCAACTCTAGTCACCTTAGGATCAGATTCATCAAACACCACATGAGTTGTCTCTTCCACCACCAAAGTCCTCTTATTGAACACCCTAAAGTATTTCCCCACACTAGAATAGCCTAAGAACACTCCTTCATCAGATTTGGGGTCAAATTTTCCTAAGGATGATTTCCCGTTGTTTAGAATGAAAACTTTATAGCCAAAGACATGGATGTGGGACAGGTTTGAAGTTCTACCCTTAATGATCTCATAAGGTGTTTTGTTTAGATTTGATCTAACATTCACCCTATTCAGCACATAACAGGCAGTGTTCACCGCTTCAGCCCAAAAGTATTTTGGAAGTAAATGCTCAGCAAGCATGGCTCTAGCGGCTTCCACTAAGGCCCTGTTCTTCCTTTCAGCTACCTCGTTCTGCTGAGGGGTCCTAGGAGCTGAAAAATTTTGACTAATCCCTTGCTCCTCACAGAAATTTCTAAATTTCACATTCTCAAACTCTCCACCATGATCACTATAAATATTCAAGATCTCACAACCTAACTTCCTCTGAATCCAAGTGGAGAAGGATTTAAATTCATCAAATGACTTAGATTTGTGTGACAGAAATTTAATCCAAGTTAACCTCGAGTAGTCATCTACAATCACAAACCCATAGACTCTCCCCCCTAAGTTGGCAGTGCTAATGGGTCCAAAGAGATCACTGTGAAGGACTTCTAAAGGTCTATAGGTGCTAATGTCCTTAACAGAGTGAAAGGAGGATTGGACTTGCTTCCCTAATTGACAGGCATCACACAGGTGGTCCTTAGTGAACTTAAGCTTAGGGACACCTCTAACTAAGTCCTTTTGGGTGACTCTCCTAAGGGTTTTCATACTGGCATGACACAATCTCCTATGTCACAACCAAGACTCATCAACAGCATTTTTTAAGCAAATTGAATTTTCAGCATTAATGCAACTTACATCCTGCTTATAGACATTACTTATCCTTTATCCCTGCAAAATAATTTTGTCATTTAAGCTTAAAATGCAGCAAGTGGGCAAAAATTTGATGTTGTATCCTTTGTCACAGAGTTGACTAATGTTTAGCAAGTTATGTTTCAGTCCATCTACATGTAAAATATTATCATTCATAAAATTTTTTGAATCACCAATTATACCTGAACCTACCACCCTCCTGGTGGTATTATCTCCAAGTGTAACCTTGCCTCCAGCCCTGGCCTCCAGCGTAATGAACTGATTTGCATCTTCAATCATGTGTCTTGAACATCCACTGTCCAGGTACCACATGCTCTCACGAGGTCTTGTGTGAGAGCACACCTACAAAATCATCAAATGTCAGATTTAGGAACCCAAACAGGTTTGGGTTCCTTCTTATGAAAAGAAGAAAGCAATGCATGTGTGCTGTGCTGTGAAACAGACATTTTGGGCCTACACACCTAAAGTGTACTATGGTGAATAGTACAGGTGTGAGAAATATATCCTAACATGCCACAGGAAAAACATCTAACACCAGGAAAAGGGTTAACTAATCTACGTGGGTGATAGTGCCTCCTCCTAGGTTTGTATAAAATATGCTTTGATGATTTTGAACCAGATTCTACAAAAGATTGAGGTGCATAAAACTGTGCAAACGTAGGAGGTGTTTCATATTTCTCAAAAGTACTGATCTTAACTTTCAAAAATTCATTTTCTTTCTTTAAACTTACAATTTCAAATTTCAAAGCACCATTGGTACTCTCCACTTCACATGCCAGATTATCTAATTCTTTGAAAGCTTTCTCTAAATCAACATACGTGATTTTCAGTAAATCATACTCAGTAGTCAGATCAGAATATTTTTTATTCAATTCATCAAGCTCATCAAATAAAGACATGTGATTACTGTCAAGTGTGGAATGATTTTTAACTATCGAATCATGCTCTTTTTGTAAATTTAGAAGTTCTAGTTTCAGGCTAGCATGAGTTTTCTTAAGCTTCCTATACGATGCATAAATTTTTTTAGATATTTTAAATAATTGATCGTAAGTAATCTCACATACCTCTTCCTGGTCAGACTGACCAGGATGATCATCAGCCATCAGACACAAATTTATTTCCTCCTCTTCAGCTTCTGTCTCAAAAGAGTCGGATGCAGAATCTACCCAGAACGCCTTCTGAATCTGCTTCTTATCCTTCCTGAACTTGTGTTTCTCCTTACCCTTCTCCTTGCTTGGGTGAGCTTTAAGTGTAGGACAATTAGCCTTAATGTATCCAGGCTTCCTGCATTCGAAACAGACAGTATCAGATGAACCCTTAAAATTTTTGATGGACTTACCCTTGTTCCACTTCTACAAGTTCTTGTGTTTCTTCCTTAGCAAGCTTTTGAATTGCCTAGTGATCAAGGTAACGTCATCGCTATTAGACCTGAAAGAACTAGTATCACTCTCATTGGCCTTCAGTGCCACTATTTTCTCCTTCTTCTTTTCACCTGCATCAAGCTGCCTTTGGTTCATCCCTTGCTCGTAAGCAATGAGTGATCCAAGTAAGCTATCAATAGAGTAAGTATTCAAATCTTTAAATTCAGTGATTACAGTTATCTTAGCATCATACAAAGAAGGCAAACATCTAAGAATTTTGTTCATCTTCGTGGTTTGTAAGTTCTCTTCCTAAGGCATGCAAAGAAGTGATAATTTGAGTGAATCTCTTATACATTTCAGAAATAGTTTCAGTAGGTTTCATGCGAAAAGGTTCATAGTCATGAAGCAAAATATTTAACCTAGATTATTTGACTTCAGTTGTACCTTCATAAGTGATGCACAATCTATCCCAAATTTCTTTGCCAGTTATACATGTAGACACACGCATGTAATCCTCAGATTTTAAAGCACAGAAAAAATAGTTTAAACATTTGACATTCAATTGTGCTAAGTCACGATCATCAAAAGTCCAATCAGTAAAAGGCAATTCAGTTTTAACATTGTTAATCAATCTAAAAGGCGGCTCGTAGCCATCCTTAACAAGCATCCACACACGATAATCAATTGATTAAAGAAAAGTGGACATGCGAGTTTTCCAAAAATCAAAAGGTATATTATCAAATAATGGCAGTCGTGTAATTGAATAACCTTCAGCAGTATTACAATTACCAAAGTTAGCCATGGATCAAATTCAAAAGTTTTTAAAAACTAGATTTTATGAATCCCACTCTGATACCACTTGAAAGCTCGATAGGGATGTTAAGCCCTGATGAACTAGTCCTGAGGCTAACCAAGAGGGGGGGTGAATTGGCTATTTAAAAATTTGAGAGCAACAGTAAAAAATCTTTTCGATGATTTGCAGCGAAAACAAGTAAAACACATAAATGAAAAGATTTAATATAGATTTCACCCAAGCAGTTAATAATAGAAAAACTAAAATGCAGAAAGTAATCAGAAAGAATACACTAGATTTTTATAGTGGTTCGGTCAACTAGACCTACGTTCACTCCCCGGAGCCTCCCCTCCGGGTATTGCACTAACTCAAAGTGTCTCTCCTTTTGCTCCCACAGCAAGGCGGAGAAGCCTGTACAAAAACTTCTTTTCACCGACACGGTGAGGCAGAGAACCTAACCTCCTTTCGCTTCCTCCTGAAGCAGGCAGAGAACCTCGGAATCCTTTCACTTCCTCCTGAAGCAGGCAGAGAACCTGAACTCCTTTTGTTTCCTCCTGAAGTGGGCAGAGAACCCAGATCTTCTTGCCGACGATCCTCCCAAGAAACACTGACAAGACCAGAAACGACGAGCGACGAAGATGACTCTGATCCTTGTTTGGAGCAACCTTTGTGAATCCCTCACAAATTCCCCCTCATAAGATCCTCTCTCTCTTTCCCAAACTCTCTCTCTCTCTAGGGTTTCTCTAGAAAGGAAAGTGGCAAAAGATTTTTCTTGTTCGAAGAAAAATATCTTTTAAAGGAGGGCTCTAAAATTGCCCTAAATCTCAACTGGTCGGCAAGAATCATCCGGGATGATAGATAGATCGTCCTGTACGATCAGTTCAAAATCAGCTGTTTCAGCCTGGACGATCTGGCTCTTCTGGACGATCAGTGGAAAAAATTTATCTGATCGTCCCGTACAATTCTATGATTGTCCGGGATGATTAGTGTAAATTCAAGAATTTCGTCTAGAGGACTGCTCTGGTCATTCAGAGAAACTTATGCTGGACGATCTAAAAATGACTTGATCGTCCAGGATGATGAGGGTATCGTCCTGTATGATTAGTTCAAAAAGTATCAAAATTGTCCTGAGCACCGCTCTGGACGTACAGCTGAAACACACTAGACGATCATGATCGTCCTGGACGATCTTGCGATCGTCCCGGACGATATGATCGTATCAATTAAATATTAATTGCTTTCCTTAATTACCAGACTAATTTAGGTATGATTGTACTGGGTCGTCTAGGATGATACACGTATCGTCCGGGACGATCAGACCAAATATCCAAAAATAAATACTTGCCTAACTTGAACTGGCTGCTGAGAATTTCTAATTTGAGCCTATTATCCCGTACGATGTATGGATCATCCAGGACGATCTGCTTAATCAGACACACTTAACTTGGTCACCCTAATTAGGATTTCTGTTTTTATTTGATCGTCCAGGATGATGTGAATATCATCCAGGACGATCTGAACAAAAATTTAACAGAAACTCTAATTCACTCAAGCTCTCCCCCTGAGTGTGTGTGTGCAAGGTTACTTAGCTAGGGGATCAGTTACATTATAATTGACTCAAGAAAAAAAATAGTACATTTAGATGCACTTGACCTGATCTTGAGTTGGCTTGAGTTACTTTTGATCTTTTGTACCTGAAATGGATTAGCCAAGCAAAACAGAATACAAATATGTTTTTCATCATCAAAACCAAATTTGCAATATCTTCCACTTCTTTAAAATAATTATAATAATTATCACTCTCATCCAACTCAAGATCATCTCCTAGTTGGGATCGCCGCTTCCAATATATGACTGGAGAATCAGGGAATTCATTATAGACAGGATACTCCTTTTCTGGTATAGTCATGTCAACAGAAGTCTTTTGATTGGGGGATAACTTCTAGATATGAGATTTAAGTTGCCATTTATAGGTTTCTTTATCATGATCATCTTTCTGAGCTTCAGAATATTTGGGCCTTTTTGGGACCCAAACTTGTTGTCTTCTCGTAGTCACATACTGATGACCACTAACATCAAAATGTATATTTGAATGACCAGATTCATGATACCATTATCGGGGCCTTCGTTTATCATATCTTCTATTACAACCTCTTGCATGTAGACTATCAGAAGGCTCTCCCAACTTCTTTCTTCTATAATATGAGTGTTAAACCATATTAGGACATAATTTTATTGGCTCTCGATAGTAAAAATAATGTTTAGACTCCTTTCCATAAGGCTTCATTGAATCTTTGTTATTCAAAGGACGAGCTAAATTTGAAGAGATGACCTCATTGATAGGTCTTCTTAATTTTTTTTAAAATTTTTTGTCTTTGATGGCCTTCAGTATCTTGTATATCTTGAAAAATGCAGATTCTTCCTTCTTGGGTAGTTGTTGCTGCGGGCAAGAAGTCTCTCTAAAAGACTTCTTGATTTCACTTTTATCATTATTTCTCTTCACCCACTTCAATGATTCGAAGCCATTATTAGTGGGTACATTAGCTTCAATTGGAGGTAGTGATTCTTCAGTAGAGAAATGTGTCTCCCAACTATTAGCTCAGAAGCGAGCATTGGCTTTACAACAAGCCTTCTTGGAAAGCTTAGTGTTTGCAATTAGGATTTCAGTATTGTACTCTTCAAGAATTTCATTCTGGCTCGCTTAAATTGATGACAATCGACTTGAGCTTAGGACCATAGGTTTTCTTTTGAATGACAGGAGCAATAGTAGGTGTTATAGAGAGCCTTAAAAACATAAAGGCCCTCTTGGGAGACTTTTCACTAACAACTTAAGTAGTAAGCTTTTTAGCAGCACCCTTAACAGTTGGTACTTCAGTAATGTTCTTAGAAAGAAATTGCAGGAATTGTATGACTTTGAAAATAGCTCCAAATTAAATGATTGCTCCGACATATCTTGTGTTCAGAATGACATGAGGGAATTGCACTTTTTCTCCCTTGCCTAGTGTCACAATCATGAATGAGTTCACATGCATTATATCCAACAACTTTTTAACAAAACTTGTAGGGATTTCAGTCAACCTGTATTCTGTTAGAAAAGGAAATACAAGCTTGTGATAAATGAACATCTATATTTATTTTTAAATGTTTGATGATTAAGGCTAAATATTCTCTTTTCATCCAAAGATGGAGAGAGAAGTATTCCCCAGCGGAGTCGCCAGAAATATGTTGGCTCAAGAAAAAAGGTGCGAACGTATGAATCCAATTTTGCAGCTGTAGGATTCCATTTTCCTTAAGTCTGATTAGAATTAACCAGATTTCCCCTGAGGGTAGTCAGGGTTTAATTAGGTCTGGGGTCCTTACTTCCCATGAGCGCAACCACTCATAGTTAATTATCCATCTTAACATGTAAGAGAGAACTCTCGATTAAGGATGAATAAATTTTAAGTAATTTTAGTCTTAGTTGTGGGGAAAATGAAGATAAACCAGATCAAGATCCCATGGTTCCGTCATCCCTAGTATACCGTAGATTTCAATATACCAACACTAACAATTATTGATCGTAGTATCCAGGGAATCTGATTAGCAGCCATGGGTTGCCTCCTCTCAGGGATCTCAAGTAGACTAAAGTGGTTAGACTGGGATTTTAATTTTATTTGGAGGATATGAGGTTTACATCTATTAGAATACTCAGAAGTTGATTTGATTTGGGATTTATAACTTCATTTAGAAGTGACCCATGAGTTTGAATTAGAGTGGGTCTTATGACTTCTTTTGGAAGTAACCCAAGGATTTAAATTTTAGGTTGGGACTTATAACTTTCGTGGAAAGTAGCCCGGGTATTTGATTTAAAATGGGGCTTACTGCTCTATTTATGAGTTGCCGAAAGATGGGCCTTACAACCAAGCTTTACAGTAAGGCTGCCAGAGATTTTTATTTGGATAGGTCTTATGACTTCTCTTAAGAAGTTTCCTGAAAGCGGATCTTATAACCTAATACTATAGACTAGGATGCCCAGGATTTGAATTTAATTATTTGGATTTTAGGATCATTATAATTTATTTTAGCAATTTTTATAAAAAGTGGGTCTTACGACTTCACTTGGAAGTTGCTCGATAGCGAGTTTTACAATCTAATCCTATAGACTAGGATGCCCATGAATTTGTTTACTTTTGTAGAAGATCTTATGATTGAAATTTCACATGCTTTTGACATGAGATTAGTATCATAATTACTGTATTTTGAAACATTATTTAAACATGAAATTCTCCCTTGAAGCTTTGATTTTTCAATAAGAAATGTCCGTGTGATTAGATTTCAGTAGGGACTTATCGCTTTCATTTAGAAAGTAGCCTCGTTAGTGGGACTTATGGCCTCTACTAAGGGTAGCTCGAATATTTTAGTTGGATAGGTCTTAGTGCTTCCTTAGAAGTTGCCTAATGATGGGTCTTACAACCTAGCTCGGTAAGCTAAGTGGCCCGAGTGATGGGTCTTACAACCTAGTTCTTATAAACAAGGTTGCCCGAGGGTTTTAATTGTTTGGATTTTTAGGATTATTGCAATTTATTTTAGCAATTTTTCTAAAAAAGTGGGTTTTACAACTTCACTTGGAAGTTGCCCGATAACAGGTCTTAAACCTAATCCTATAGACTATGATATCCATTGGTTTGAATTTGGTTGTGTGTTTGTTGAATTGACACCAGTGTTTTTGAGAGGTTTGACACTAGTATTTGTTTTTCAGTTATCATTGTGTGACGTTAGTGTTTTTGCTGCAGCAGCTCTTTTCCTATTTTTAGTATATTACTTCTCTTGTACCAGTGTACTAATAGTTTACTTTATTGCACTAGTGTACTACTTTTCTTGTGCCAGTTGCTTACTATAGCTCGTTCTTTTTCTGCATTAGCATTTATTTTGATATTAATTTGATTTCAATTCCTGATTAATTTCATTTTCTTATTGTAGGAGCACTACAGGAGCTTGTGCTTGAGTCAAAGTTTAGAGAGTTTGCAGAGTGTCTTACTCTGTTGGAGAATTTGAGTTTGTGTTGTGAGGTTAGAGAGTTTCAGGTTTGAGAGTTGCGTTGTAGAGAGAAGTTTATACAAGGGGTTTAGAGAGTTTGAGTTGTTCATACAAGTTTTGGGAGAGCTAAGGGAGTTGAGTTTGTTGTCGTGAGTTGTATAGTTTGTGAAGGGTTTGTGAGTTTTGTACAGGAGTTTGTAGATTTTTGTTGAGTTGAGAGTTGCAGTTGTGTTGGTGAACAATTGGTTGAGTTTGGTTGGAGTTATTGTTTGTTGAGTTGGTTTGTAGAGTTTGGAAGTTTTGTTTGGAGAGTTTGTAAGGATTTAGAGAGTAGTGTTTTGTGCAGGTTGATTAGTGTAACTCCTCCTATTTTTTTGTTGCATTTTATTTTATAATTTCTCAATTAATCATTTAATTAACCAATTAATCAAATTAATTTTAATGCTCTCAAATTTTTAAAAAATCTCAAATTTACAAAAGCTCTCGAATTTGAAATGCTCTCAAATTTAAAATGCTCTCGTATTTTAAATAGCTCACGAATTTTACATAATTAACCAATCAATTAATTTCAATTAACTTTTGATTAATTAGTTTTAATCAATCTTTTTTTTTCAATTAATCAATTGATTAATAAAAATCTAAATTGAATTGCTCTCCAATTGCTCAAGGGAATTTTAGCCATTTCCAAAAATTTCAGCAGCCTCCCGGTATCCCCTCCCCACCGAGGGAGAAATCGGGATGGCATTTTGCCATAATTTCTTCCTACCTTGACCAAAGGTTGATGGCATAGGGTCTTGAGTTTACAATCATCTCACCTGGAGCTAAGGTCAACGGTGCGAGGTCTTCAATTTATAACCATCTCGCCCAGACCTAAGGTCGACGACACGAGATCTTCGATTTACAACCATCTCGCCCGGATCTAAAGTCGACGGTGCGAGGTCTTCGATTTAAAACCATCTCGCCTAGACCTAAGGTCAATGGCACAAGGTCTTTGAAAGCAACATACATCTATTAGATGTGTTTTTTATAATGAATTGTTTTAATTAAAAGTTTTAAATTATGAATCATTAGCTAGGTTCGGATTTCAGAAAGAATTTATGAATCCAATTTTGGATTGTTTTTGGAAATGCAAACAAAAGTAATAGTAATTGGACCTGTACAGATTGCAGAAATAACGCACAGGCATTCAATTTTGTTAACATATAGTTTTTTTTAAATGAGAAATAAGGCAAACTTAGCTTAGAGAACCATAAAAGGTTCGGCCTTTAGTCTCTTACTCACGACAAAGAGAGGTAAAGAGGATTCAACCTTGGGCGGTATAGGGACACGATTAAATGAAAAGGGTAGGTGACTCATGCTGACCGATTGGAAGCAGGAGTGTAGGGATTCGGTTGTGACAGATAAGGGCACGGGCAGGCTCGACGACTTAAGGAAAATGAAGTCGGAAGCACACCACTCGATCCGGCATGTGGAGGCAAATTTGGCTTGGAACAGGCAAGGCGACACAGTAGTTTGGTTCTGGTTTGAGTTCTACGAAGGTGAGGGTCATTGAAGCAGGCGTTCGCACAGGCGACGAAGATCGGAGACGGGTCTCGCTGAAGGGTCGACGAGCGGCTAGAGGAAGATGGGCTTCGGCCCTTCGGAGCAAAGAGGCGAGGCCGAGTGGTTTCTTCTTCCTGCTTCTCTCCTTTTTTTTTCATTGATTCTCTGTGTTTTATTAACTTCATCGCTAAGAAGTAGTTATTGAAGTGAAGAAATGCATCTTTTGATGAGGTGGGGCCGGAGATGGCATCAGCGGGGAAAATTATTAGGTCCGAACACCTGACTGGAGAGATTCATCCGGATCTCTCTCTGTCTACAGTAAAAGCGCAGTCAAAGCGCAGGTACTGTAGCACCTGCGCTTTAGGTGCGCTTTTACTGTAGATAGAGAGAAAACCGGACGGATCTCTCCGTCCGGTGTCCGGACCTAATAATTCGCCAGCGGGGGAGATAGATTGCTTCATTTCCGCTTTTCCTAATTTCATTATTCTTTCCTTTTTTTTATTAGTCAACACCAGTAGACACAAATCAGAGTGAAAGTCGTGGTTGTCAAAGTAGGTATGCCTTTTAGATTGATTGATTTTATTTCTACAGGCCTATCTTTTATTTTGTTATGTGTATTTATTGACAAGCGCTATTTAAGACATCTCAAATTATATATATATATTTTTAGATGATAATAAAAGAAATCATTTTTGAAATTCAATAGGATTTGAATGACCTTGATGGATACATGCAAATGCTTTGGTTGATTGATTGACTGTATACGTGTGATGTTGTGATTCTGCGATGAACTTCTAAATTGCCTTAGATTAAGAACGATCTAGGTTGCCATTTAAAGTGTCTTAAAATTAGCCCAAGTTAAGGTCTCAAATGACAGTGGCACTGGAATTTAGAGCCCATGTTGTCCCTTCTTTGTAACAAAGTGTTAATGGGAATGAAGGCCATTAATTAAGCACCCTTTAAGAAAATATAGAATATAAAATTGGGATATTATTACTTCAAATATATTTAAACATTAGATTAATTGGAAAAAGAAGAATTGATTGCCTTAGGTTAGGAACATTCTGGGTGTTTTATTACTAATCAAATCTTAGGTTAGGAACGCTCTATGTATTTTATTACTAATCAAATCTTTTGTTTGATTTCTAAAGCAGTTTTTTAATACAAAAATTTCTTGAATTAAAATTTTTTGTATTAAAAAATTGTTGTATAAAGCATTATGAAAGTTGTGCTAAACAAAGCCTTCAATACATAGCTCTCGATTTCCGGCTCTATTTCCTTCATGCGATTCCGTGGCACTTGAATGCAGAGAAAGATTTCACGGTTTCTTTAAAATTTGAAAACTATTTTACGCTCAAATTTTGTGTCCTCCCATGCATTTGTGAAACTGGGAAATAATTTCATACATTCACTAGAATGTGTGAAATCATTCCATATATTTTTAGAATGTGTAAAATAATTTCACACATTCTATTGAATGTTTGAAATAGTTTCATGCACTCTAACAATGTGTAAAATGATTATCTATTTTCTTAAATCTATTAAATGATTTTCCAGTTGTACTCATTTTTAAATTACTCTCTAATTAGGCTCCTATTACTAATTTCAATTCTTATTCTACACCTTTAAAAAATTTGGCAAAAAATTAATTATTTATAACAGGTACTGATTTACAGTCCACAATGCAGCTCACCTTGATCAGTTGGTTGGGAGCTTTGACTACTAATTAAGTGTTCATGAATTGAGTATTTCAAAATGTCTCATTTGTGAGTTTGAGGTTTTGTTTGGGACAATTTCATACTGCTTTCGAGTACAAAAATTTTTAGAATAAGAAATTTTTGCATTGGAAAGTTGGTTTAGAAAGCAGGAAAAAAGCTACCCCAAATGAAGCCTGACTTAATTGGCCTAAATATCAAAAAAAAAAAAAAAATTACATTCCATAAGCATAATTAATTGACATTAACCACAATGAAGTGTACTTTTTGACTCCTATTACTAATTTATGTTATTATTCTACTCCTTTAAAATTTTGGCAAAAATTAATTATTTATAATATGTAATGATTTATAGTTCATAATGCAGCTCACCTTGATCTGTTGGTTGGGAGTTTTGACTATCAATTAAGAGTTCTTTGATTGAGTATTTCAAAGGTTATGCATTTTTGAGTTTGAGGCTTTGTATGGGACAACTTTTGATACTCATTTTTAATACAAAAATTTTTGAATTAGAACTTTTTGCACAAGAAAATTGCTTTAGAATGGAGGAAGATCTACATGTGTATTATCTAGTTGCAAAAGAACTACATGTGTACATGCTTTATGTTTATACATCATGTCCACACATTCAATGGAAAACTTGCATGCTAATGAAGATAAAGAGCACTTCATATGGATGTTTTGTAAATGATAGTTGCCTTATGTTTAACTAAATATGTCATTGCTAATTACTGACTGTATTAATGTTAAGCGTCGACTAGCGTGCTATTTCAATTCACCAAAAGATAATACATGTGGAATGTCTACTTTGCAAAAAAAATGATTGAACCCCAGTACTACGTGAATGTTTAATAACAAGTGAAATCTATAAATCAGTTGGAAAGCTTCTCATGCATATTTGAGATTAAGTAGTATAAAGATCTACATCCATGTTAGTAAGCTTCTGTGCATTCTATGTATGTGTTAGTAAGCTTTCATATGCCCTATATACATTTTTCTCTTATATTCTGTGATAGAAAATATCTATGTTCCATGTTAGTAAACTTTCATATGATTCATATATAGCTTCTCTTTATGCTTCATGTTAAGTAACTTTCATATTGCTTTATGTTTTAATGGTGGCATGTATATATATATATATATATATATATATATATATATATATATATATATATATATATATATATATATATATATATATATATATATATTAGATAAATTTATATATTGAATTGCTTATTAGTTAGATTTTTATCTACTTGCCTTTCTTTCTGAATGGTGCCAACTCTCATTTTTATTTCTTTCTTTGTTTACTTTTGCTTGCAAGGTACATTATGTCTTTCATAGGTCGTTGGTTGGTGAGTCTCACTTGCTTGAGCCATATGGGAAGGCTTCTACGTTTTGTCTGAGGTCTGCAGATATGCCCCGGCGCGCTATACTCAGGTATAAATTATGCAACTTGTTAAGACTATCCTATGATATATGGTAGGATGTTTAGTCAATTAATCATAGGTTAGTGCACTAACAAAACCTTACAAAGCCAAGGCTTACCCCCTCTGTGAAAATGGAGAGGGAGGAAGCATCAGCTATAACAGCTAAAGTTAGAAATGGCACATTGCCTAGGCAACCAGGTGGTGCTCATATTCAGTTGTTTTTTTGAAGGAGGTCTTTATAGCTTCTTGAGTCTAGTGGGCCTCTGGCCCTTCCTTTTTTGTAACTTTTCTATTAGCTTTTTTTTTTTGTGATTGTTTGAATTTCAATCTTAATTTTTGGTGTGAAATGATTTGTAATTTTTTTGTGTGGGAGAAGTAACTAATGTTTGACAACTGCTTTATAGATTTTTGAGAGATCCTTTGTTAGATCTTTATATCCATATATAAAAGCGGAAATGAAAATCAGGATTTTAGAAAATTAAATTGAGACTTTCTCCATTTTAATTTTCAATTGTTGGATCTTTATATCCATATATAAAAGCGGAAATGAAAATTAGAATTTTAAAAAATTAAATTGAGACTTTCTCCATTTTAATTTTCTTAATAAATAATAAATGTAAAATGTAAAATGAAGAAAACTTACTGAAATATTGATTGAGATCGTAAATCTTTTGTCAAAAAGTTGATTGAGACTATAAGTCATCTTGTTCTAATCATCCCACCAAATATATTTTAGTGAGTGGGCACAATCAATCAATTATTGATGAACACTTTCTTTTGTGTTCTCAACATATTTTCTTCCTTCAAAAAGAAAAGACTATGAGACTAATTTTTCTCATCTATTATCTTCCATCTCTCATGTAAGACTCATATTGAACTTATGTAGAATTTCATTCATTTTTATAGGAAAAGTTCACATCTTTTCAATTTTGGAGACATCTTTTCATAAGCACATTTCTATAATTCATGAAGCATATTTTAATCTACATTAAAATGATAATTATCATGACACATCATCATCTCTATCTTTAATGACATATCATATTCTCTATCCTTAATGACACATCATCATCTTTATCATGACACATCATAATCTCATGAAATAAATAAAAGGTTTTCTTATAACATAAAGGTGTTACTAATGTAATCATAATTTAACATTTATATTATGTTACATTTTAAACAATAGTGTTCAACAGAAAATAAACTTTGTGACCTCATCACAAAATTTGAGCACTTAGTTGTTCAGGTTCTGAATTAATTATTCAAGGAAATTAATTTTCTAACTTTAAAAAATGAAAGGAATGGATTCCATATCTGTATATTAACATTTTCAGCCATTTTTTTCATTGTATTTCTGAGATACAAGGATTGAGTTTATATCTTCTAAACTATTTCTGAGTAAATCAATAAACCAAATGTCACAAATAGTAGTTTATTAATAACTCAGGATTAAGATTGTTTTATATATGATCATCTTTATGATTAATTTTAAAATCTTTCTAGTTGAAACATAATTTATTAGAGAATTTAAAATTAATATGGCTCAATTCTATATAATCATATTATATAAAGTACCTCCATCCTTAATATCTCCATATCGAATAATCCGGATAAGACTATTTCATTCTTAATTTTGATGGACCGTAGTAATAATATTTAATTATAGATTCCAACTATAATTAATAATTATGAACTTATTTAGATTATTATCCATAATTCAATCCTCTTGTATATAATTATATACTGAATTATGGTTGCATAAATAATCATGGAATAACTATAATAATAAATATTATATCAACTGATAATATCGATACATGCTAAACTTGTCTTTAAATATTTATTTCAACAGAAAATATATTACAATAATATTGCTTTAGGGCACATTCCCTAACATCCTTTCCTCGGGCAATTGATGCAGTGCCACACATCAATTGTTTGTGTCATTATTCTTGATAAGGCCTCCTGAGTTCTAACTAAATTAGTTTATTGTGATTGAGCCACTCAATTTGCAAACAACAATTATTTTTTTCATGCTTGTTGTTGAGTTACTTTTCTAAATAATTATACGCAAATCCTAAAAAAAAACTTTCAATTCATAATTTGTCACTTTCAATGCAAATACATGTTTGTGAAATATTTATAGATTCCAATTCTATTAGAATTACTTGTGTCCAAATGATTGAATGTTGACTATGTTGAATTTATTCATGATTTAGATGCAAATAAAATATTTGTTTTTGCTTCCTTTTATTTATATTTTCATTATTATTATTGTATAGACAAATTTTCGTAATATTTTATTTTAGAATGGAACTATTGGATCGCAACTTTCAACATCATCACATAATGTTTGTGAAAATATTGATCCAACATAGAATCATTTTAGTGAGTCTAAGTGTGTTGATGGCAAAAAGCAATATAAGTGTTTGCATTATGGAGTTACATACAAAGGGGAATATATTAATAGAATGAAGTAACACCTAATTGAGGGTAAGTGAGATATTATTCCCTCTAAGAAAGTGTCACATGATGTGCATTATGGAATGCTAGCAAATATAAAAGAAATGTCTTAGAAAAAGAAAAAAAAAATCACGAGTAGAAAAAAAGGTACACAACAATATGATGATATAAAGATAAAAAATGAGAGATGTTCTTCTCATTCAAAATTATTAAATTCAACTACACATGACAAAGGATTGGATAAAAGAAAGAGTAAGCTTGACGATATGGAAATTTACTATGCTCCTAAAACTAAGCTTGAATCACAACAATCTTTAAAATCTATGTAGGCATCAAAAGAGGTTGTTCATTATTCTGATATGATATTTTTTATAGTTGTATACCTATAAATACATTGAATTAACCATTCACACAAAAAAGATGTTATATGACAGTTGCTATTAGGCATCATATATGAACTTCCACCTATTCACCCATACACTAAGAAACGTGAAAAAGGAGCAAAATCGGTGACTCGAGCAATGAACGACGGATGTGATGCATCACTTAAGTGATCAAATAACCTCTGATTGTCAAATGGACTGTGTCGTTACTATCGGAGCGTCAAATTTACCTTAAAGGGAGCCCGTCGCAATCAAATCAAGTGAAAATGGTCAAAATTGATGACCCACACAGACCAAACCACGTCTGATTGCAAAATGAATTTCGTTGTTGCCTTCGGAATATCTGAGTCACCTAAAAATGAATGTAATTTTGCCCGATAGAATTCGAGCGAGAAAATTGGCATAGATACCGAGGCGACGACACACAAATCGAGGCTAAAATAAAATTTCTCTCTCATTATTCTATTATTTTAAATAAAATAATAAAATAATAATTAAAATAAAAAATATCAAAAAAGAAAATACCTCATACCTATTCTACACTGACGTCGTTCACTTCACTGGAATTTCGCTCAAATCCTACTCAAATCTCTATAAAATCGGCGACAAAATAGTACCCTCACACTCGCCTCGATCGTCGCTGCTCTCATTGATAAAATGAAGGAGAAATGGGACCTTCGTTTGGTTTTTCTACCACTCTTGAAATCACGAATCCCTACCTATTTCCTTTATCGTTCGCACATAATGATTGATAGGAACCTCTTCCGTGTGCCAATCTTTTTCACACAGTAATCCCGAGCTTCCATCTGCACACCAGTCGAACACCATGGTCAACCTAATCGGAGCTCCTCGCCTCTATCTCACAAACTGAACCAAACAGCACCTCCTATACCCGATCCTTCCGACTCCAGACCCCTCAGCCTTTTCTTATGCCAAAGCCTCAACTGCACTTCACTCGATTCTGTCTGACCTGCTTGCCTTAGCCGACTTCCTCTCCTCCAAACGATCAAAACCCAGCTCTAATCGAGCCTTCCCGACACTGAAATCACGCAATAGGCCCAACCTACTCTAGTCGTCGACTCCTTGCTCGCGCGTAGACGCCGACCTCCCCATCTCTCTATTTGCACCAAATAGGGCAAATTCATCGCCTACAGTCAACCCCAACCCCATTCGGCCCTTCCTCATAGCTGAACCCAGCTCCAGCCTTCGATCCTTCCAATCTGGCCGAACTTAACTGATCACCTCCTAGCTAACCAACCAAACTCTCAGCTCCTGCACCGAAGTCCTTTCTTTCCTAATAGCAACATTAGCCCAATTCATTCACTATCTCCCTGCTCAGCCCGCACTCTTCTTCTTCCACAGAACCTGCTGCCTACCTACACTCCACAACCCAAATCTCTTAAAGCTCACCACTTCAATTCCCCAATCTGCTGTTCCCCAAGCTCACTCTGCAAATAACCCAATATCTAAAGCAACAACCCAAGCTCGATCTCCACATCTGCAACTTCATCTCACACCCAAAGCAACCCAGCACACCTCAAAAGTCAAATAGCATTTCTCCACTACAAATCAACCCCCCCCATACACACTTCCTGTCTAATTCACCACCCAATTATCCCCCTCTATATTATTATTATTATTATTATTATTATTATTAGTTAAAAAAAAAAGATAAAAGAAACAAAAAAAAGGAGAGATTTCAAAAAAAAAGAAAAGAGAGAGTGATTGTGTTTTGGTCTATCGCCGCCTCGACACCGTCGTTGCTAACTCGCAAAGGTATAATGCTCTCTAAATCAAAAAAAAATCTCAAATCTTATTTTCGGTATGGCGTAATGAGCGAATGACCTATACATGTTTTTTTAGCGTGGTGGAAGGGAGCTCAGTGTGATGCTTGCAGCGAGACGGGTGGATCTTGTACATACTTTTCTTAGCATGATAAGGACACTCCTAAGTATTGTGTATATGCTGCTATGACTACGGGAAAATTTGCAAGCTTCAACACAGGTACCTTGAAGACCCATACACGCTTGTCGTAGCATGGTGGCATTGAAAAATAATGGCCGCGGTGTCTCTCGACACCTATACATATCATACACATTTTTCATAGTATGGTGGGAAGGCCTAGCCCCTCAAAATTCTCCTAAATGGGGGAGACGCTGGGAGGCTACCGAAATTTAAACTGATGATGAACAAAACTTGAACGCTCAACTTGCAAGTTAATAAATAGGGAACTCGACTCTAAACTAATAAATGAATGATCACACTAAAAATGCAGGCGATAGTCTGAGTCACCCAAATAAACATCAAACTCTCAATGCATATGATAACTTGCTCATGAATGATGAAATTAAAGTAACCTGTCATATTCAATTAGCTAGTCTACAGGCGAGGATGAAGAACTTGTATTGAGTGCAAACTCTCATGAGCGAATACAAAAAACTTATAATGAATAAGATAATTTGCCTACTGGCATGAGCATGAACTTATGACACACATAATAGTTAGTTTACAAGTAGCTACAAGAAGTCTGTTAGTGTTTTTAGGCGGCAACGCAAGACATACAAGCGAACACAACAACTTGCCAACCAGCATGAATAGGGAAATTATTGGTGAATGCACCTCAGCAAATAGTATTAACCTGCTGATTAACACACTCATTCGCTCGAAAACAATAACACTGACAGCCACCCTACAAAAACACTCAAGAAGAATGTGATGAATGTAATAACACGTTCATGAACCAAACATGGGAGGCATGCAACAGATAGAGTAATCCCCCTATAACATTAACTTGTAAACAAGTATATCAATCCCCTATGAACATTGAAGGTTAATATGGAATAAATATAGCAACTTGCTAGTCACCATGCTTAGACAAATTAGTGATTAATGTAGTCCAACCAGTGATCAACATTAACATGCAAGCGGGTGCACTATCAATTAATATGCTGAAAATATATGTTGCCTGCAAATGTACACATAATCCTCATAGCAAATGGAGTATTCCGCATAGATCTTCTGCGAGCATGAACAAGAAGATATCAACAAGTGCGGCAAACTGAATTATATATATGATGTTGTTGTTGAAATTATAAAATTCTTGTGGGACTTAAAAATGTTAAAATCGTTCAAGTGTATAATTTGGCATTTTAGACTCTGACTTATTAAACTGTCTAGTACATGTAGAGCTGTGCAAATATGCATTTGATGAATAATTGAATGCTTGTTTATACAATATTTGTTTATTTATATAATTAAATAAATTTCGAACAAAAATTTTAAAAATTTGTCATATAATAAAGAATTTGAAGCATGTTTACTTATTTTTATAAACATGCTTGTTTGTTATTTATCAAATAGTTTGTTGAGAAAAAGATAAAATAATAATCTTATGTGGATTTTTTTTGAAGATTTATTTTTTGGTATTGTAACAAACTTTTTATAATTCTGAAGAAATCATGGTATCGTAATAATGTTATATGTTTAAATTGTTAGTATCAATGATTAGTTTGGTTTTATTTAAGCTTGGTTTCGACTTGAACTCGAAAAAAAACCTATAAATATGTTTGAGTATGATTTAAAATTCAAGTAATATTTGAACTTGCCTTGAATTTGGTAAGAAAATATATACTTATAAATGAGTTTGAATGATGTAATACTCAACTTGATTTAGTTCATTTGAAGTTTTAAGCATCAACCAGTAATAAAATGGATTCAATTGAGCTCTAATATTAAATAAGCATATTTTGAGTGAGCTCGTTGCTTGCCCGTGTTTCTCTCTTTTGAAAATTTATTCATTAGAGTTTGACTCAAGTTCAAAATTATTTGTGAATAGCATGCTCTTATTCAATTTATTTGTTCTTATGCGACTCATGTTCAATTTGAATTTAACTCAAATTAGTTAAAAATATTAAAATTCAAAATTTTTAAATAACTCATAAAATAAACTTTTATAAATGATAATAATCAATTAAGCTCAAAATTTAACAGCAAAAAATTTAATATTTTATATTATAAATAACATGAAAGTTCATTATTAATAATTATCTTTAATAGCCAAATTAATACATGTAATTTTTTATCTAGAAATTAAAAATTAGCAATAAAATTAATTTATGAGAGAATGTAAAAAATTTCAGCCAAATTAAAAAGTTAAAATTTCCCTAGAACTAAAAATTATCTAGCAACAAACATTAGTTGATTAGCTTGTGTAGCTTAACTAGCCGCTATTTAAAACCAAATCACTAGAAGGCAGCCACAATAACAATAACAACAACAACAACAAGCCTTTATCCCAATACATGGGGTAGGCTACATTAATCCTTTTTCTCCATTGTGTCATATTAAAAGTCAAATTCTCATTTAAATCTAATAAAGAAATATCATTTCTAATATTTTCTAATCAAGTCTTTTTAGATCTACCTCTATCTTTCTGAACGTAAGTCAAATCTAATACCTCTACTTTTCTAACTGGATCATCAGAAGGTCGTCATTTTATGTGACCAAACTATCTAAGATGACTCTCTTTAATCTTATCATCCACTGGAGCTACTCAACCTTTTCACGTATATGCTCATTTAGTATCTTGTCTCTAAGAGTAAAGCCACTCATCCACATGAGCATCCTCATCTCTGCAACACTTAACTTAATATGATGCTTCTCTTTTAATTGCCAACATTCTATACCATAAAGCTGTGAAACTCTTAAAATTTTTAAAATTTTTTTTGACCTAGAGTAATCAATAATTACTTCATGAGTCATTATAAGTCCAAATCACAAATCATCTTTATCAGAACATTTATGGTGTAGTGCTTTAATTACCCTATTTTTTCATAATTTTTGGGCACTGTTAAAATTTCTTAAGAAATCGGCACCTATCGGTACAAGTGAGATTTTTGAGACCGTTAGGTAATTTCACTAAAATGTTCTGGACATGATTAGTTAATTTATGAATATGTTTTTTTCTATAATTTTTGAATTTTTAGATTTAAAGATATAAAAAATTTAGAAAAAATTTATATTTAAATATTTAATAATTAAAAAATTAATATTTTATTATAAAATCCTAATCCACTATCATATATTATGATAAAACTTTGTTTTTTTTTTTCATTTTTACCCCAAACAGAAAACAGATTAAGGAAATTAAGGGAGAAAGAGAGGTGAGAGAAAATTAAAGTTCGATTTTGGGCGACTTCAAGCCATTTTTGTCCGTTGGCCTAGTAGGAAACTTATTCGTCTCAAGGTAAAGCACATTATGCCCATCTCAATTTTCAAAAATGCATAATTTTTAGCAAATTTTTTTATCAAAATTTTGTATCTGTTTGCGAAAAACGTGAATAACTTTACATAGGTAAAACTTTCACCACATAACTTTTTATATGTTATAGAGATTACGATTATGCACATTTTATATATTTTCTAAAAATTTTAAAATGGGGATTTTAAAATTTGTAGGATTTTTATTGAATTGAAAATTATTTGGATGTTGAAAAATATTAGTGTAGTGCAATAAAAGTTTTAAAATATTATTTTACACGATCCCTAGTAATTTGATAAATTTTTGAAAATGTGCATTTTAACCTAGTTGAATTTTTTATTGTCAACCGTTATACAACACTGTGAAATTTTAATATATGCTCAATTACTCTTTAATTGTTATAATGTGATGATATATGTGCATATGTGATTAAATTATATCTGTTGGGAATCATAAGAGGCCAGAATTCTCTGAGATTATGTCTGTGTCAGAGAATTACTGGTAGTTATAAGGGGCCATAATCCTTTGAGATTCTGTCTAAGACAGGGATATGTGATATGTTCTAGTGCTATAAGCACAAATAAAAAGGGATTCATAAGGGACCAGAATCCTTTGAGGTTCTGTTTGGGTCTAGGAAATATAATCTAAACTACTCTGTGATATGAATTTCAATTTATTTACTTGTTCAACATTGTTACTTAAATCAAGAAATAACTGTTATGCATTTATTACATCTCTCAGTGTAATAATTTATTTATTAGAAACTACATTTAACTGCTTTTAAATATTCAACAAAATATTTGATAAAAGAATATTTGAAAAATTAGATTGATTTATGTGGTTTACTGAGCTGTTGTAGCTCACTGTGGTTTTGCTTTTGATTGTTAGGATCTAAGAAAGGGAAAATAGAGTTGGACTAGCAGTTCAGGATCATATTTGATGTCATAGGAATTTTACTGTTTTGATTTTTTTTTGTACAAATAAATTTCTTTACCCATTTTCTTGGCTACACATTCTCTTTTTCCTATGGGAATTTTAAATGATTTATATAAAATGTGTAGAAGGTTATTTGGCATAAGCAAAATGGGTGCAATGGTATTCATTATGTGGCTTGGGATGTAATGTGTAAACCTTTAAATAGGGGAGGTCGTGGTATAACTTATGCGACTAAGAAAGTTGGGCATATTCGTACTAAATTTGCTTGGAATATCTTTGCTAAACCAGATTCCCTTCTAAATCGTAGTCTGATTGCTAAATATGGTGATGATATTTGGAAGAATGAAATCAAGAGAGGCAGCTCAGCGGCTTGGAAGATCATTATCAATGGTGTGCCCCGGTCCCTTCATCAGGTGGTCAGATGGGAAGTTGCATCGGATGAAATCATTAACTTCCTTAATGATGCTTAGATTCTTGATAGAAGTTTGATTAAATGGCCTACTTTTGTTGTGAATTTGGAAGAAGTAGGTGAAGGTCTCAAGTATTTTATTTCAAATGGAGCTTAGAATGTGGCACAGTTGGAAAGTATTTTGGAATGCAGTTGGTGGAGCTGATTCAGGGAGTCCCTATCAAGGATGAATTACAAGTAGATCAAATGGAGCTCAAGTGGAAGTTAACAGGGAAAACTATTGCTGATATAATTTATGAGTATTTGACAGAAGATATAGATGATGATAACTACTAGAGCTAGATTAAGAAGCTGAAGCTAAAGCCTCATGTAGAACTTTTTTGGTGGCATTTGTGTAATGATGCAATTCCATCTTGTGTTTTTTTAATGCATAGGAGATTATTGGAGCAGTGCGCTTATCCAAGAGGTTGTGTTGCTATGGAAGATGTAGATCATATTGTGGCGACGTGTTCCAAACTGATTCTTCTGATAAGTCTCATTAACCAGTGGGGGTTTCAGCTTCTGTTGTTTTCTTCATTTGTAAACTACATTGATGGATTAAAAAGGCTATTGAAGAGTAATCCATTTAGTGGGAATTTATATTATACAGCTATATTTTTCTCTTGGAAAAGCAGGAACAAGATAATCCATGAGGGGAAGGAAGATAGTTTTGTCTTCATTGCTATAAATGCCATTTTGTTTGCTTCAGCCTCTTCATTTCTTTATGATATTTCAAGAAACTGGGATGCTAATCAGCTTCAACTGTCATCTTCTACTTGGCATCCTCCTCCACCTAGATGGATAAAGGTGAATATATATGGAACTCTTTTAAAATCTAACAAAGCTGGTATTGGTGGAGTGTTTAGAGATTGTAAAGGGAGGTATCTCCTTGCTTTTGGTTTTAATTGTTTACATTAGGATAGAGCTCAATTGGAAATGATGGCTATGTTTAGAGATTGTAAAGGGAGGTTTCTCCTTGCTTTTGGTTTTAATTGTTTATATTGGGATATAGCTCAGTTGGAGATGATGGCTATACTTTCGTTGGGAGAGGTTATTCAAGATTGGATGAAGGAAGCTAAAGGAATTATCATAGAAGGGGACAACTATAATATTATGAAATTTCTTCAAGGCTCTCTTGGCGGTTCAAAGATCAAGTCAAAGATTTTCTTGGAGGAAGATTTCTTGTTTTTAAAGGAGTTCAATAATTTTTTATTCAATTATTCAAAAAGGAGTTGTAATAAGTTAGCTGATATGTGTGCTAACTATGCTTTGTTTAGTGATTTTATTTGGGAAGATCTTTGTAGTGATCATGTTCCTCTTTCCTTTATGTCTTTATTAAAGCAAGAATAAGAGAGGGTGGGTTCTATTCCTTAGGTTGTAATTTCCTTTATTTTTAATTCCATTGACCTTTCTTAAAAAAAAAACTATTAGAATGACACCTAAGACTACAATCACTAGGAAGAGGTCTAGATCTACGTCCTGTAATGCCAAGAAATTTATCAGTGCTGTTATAAAGGATTGGTATAATAATTTGGTGAGTAAAACTATAATATCTAAGTATGGCTTCAATAATCCTAGGGGAGTGTACCTGCCCTTGTTGTGGAGAAAAATTAAGATTTCCTTGTATTTTAGCCCAATCCTGCCAACACTTACATTATTTGGGAATTCTTCGCAAATGCAAAGGAGCCCCAAAATGAGTGTATTTTATTTTTGTTAAGTGGGTTCCTTTCACTCCCATAACCATTAATCTAGTGTTCCAAACCCCCAACTTCCAATTCGATAGAGTCAAGTCCCTCAATTTTTGTACATCTGCCATAAAATACATGGAAATTATTAGATTCTTAATCAGGAGGATCCTTAATGCCGAATAAAAATAAGAGATACAAAATAATTAACTTTCCTATGTCTACACTCACCTTGAAGTCTAAAGCCTGGCATTATTTCATTTATATAAAGCTTATATCGAGCAAAAATATAAGTGAGGTGATAAAGGATATGGTAATCTTGAATTATTATATCTAAAAAGAATTTACTATCAATTTTGGGAAGATTATCTTCTAGTCTATTCAATATATGCTTAGGGGGTCATCCACCCTTTGAGATTTTCTCAGGATTGTGAAAGATCGATAGGGATGTTAAGCCCTGATGAACTAGTCCCGAGGCTAACCAAGAGGGGTGGGGGGTGAATTGGTTATTTAAAAAATTCGTGAGAAATAAAAAATATCTTTTCGATAATTTGCAGCAGAAACAAGTAAACACAGAAACGAAAAGATCAACCACAGATTTCACCCAAGCAGATAATAACAGAAAAATAAAGTGCAGAAAATAATCAGAAAGAGCACACCAGATTTTATAGTGGTTCGATCAACTTGACCTAAGTCCACTCCCCGAAGCCTGCCCTCTGGTATTGCACTAACACGAAAGTGACTCTCCTTCTGCTCCCACAGTATGGCGGAGAAGCCTGTACAAAACTCCTTTCCACCAACCAGATAAGGCAGAGAACCTGAACTCCTTTCGCTTCCTCCTGAAGCGGGTAGAGAACCCGGACTCCTTTCGCTTCCTCCTGAAGCAGGCAGAGAACCTGAACTCCTTTCGCTTCCTCCTGAAGAGGGCAGAGAACCCGGATCTTCTTGCGAACGATCCTCCCATAAAAAACATCGACAAGATGAGAGACAACGAACGGAGAAGACGACTCTGATCCTTTCTTGGAGCAACCTTTGTGAATCCCTTACAAACTCCCCCTCACAAGATCCTCTCTCTCTCTCTCTCCCAAGCTCTCTCTCTCAAGGTTTCTTTGGAAAGGAAAGTGGCAAAATATTTTTCTTGTTGAAAAAAAAAGATCTTTTATATAAGGGCTCAAAATTTGCCCTAAATCTCAACTGGTCGGCCAATATTGTCTAGGACGATTGTTAGATCGTCCTGTATGATCAGTTCAAAATCACCTGTTTCAGCCTGAACGATCTGGCTTTTTTGGACGATTAGTAGAAAAAAGTTGTTCAGATCATCCCGGACGATTAGTGTAAATCAGGAATTTAGAGGAACTTATGCTAGACGATCTCAAAATGTCTTGATCGTCCAGGACGATATGTCTATCATCCTGCATGATTAGTTCAAAAAGTGCCAAAATTATCCTGAGCACTGCTCTAGACATACAGGTGAAACATGCAGGATGATTTCAAAATGACTTGATCATCCGGGATGATATGGGTATCTTCCCATACGATCAGTTCAAAATCAGGATTATCATCCTGCACATAGCTTTGGACATACAGGTGAAAGGCACTAGACGGTCAGGATTTTAAACACATCATCCCGTACGATCCTGTGATCATCCGGGATGATATGATTGAATCAATCAGACCTTAATTACTTTCCTTAATCACCAGACTAATTTAGGCATGATTGTAATGGATCATCCAAGATAATGCACGTATCATCCGGGATAATCAGATCAAATCTCTAAAAATAAAACTTGCCTAACTTGATCTGGCGGTTGAGAATTTTTTATTTGAGCATATCATCCCGTATGATTAATATATCATCCAGGATGATCGGCTTAATCAGACAGACTTAACTTGGTCGCCCTAATTAGGGTTTTTATTTTCACTGGATCGTCTAGGACGATGTGGATATCGTCCGGGACGATCAGAACAAAAATTGAATAGAAACTCTAATTCACTAAAACTCTCCCCTTGAGTGTGTATGTGCAAGGTTACTTAGCTAGGGGATCAATTACATTATATTTGACTCAAGAAAGGAAAAAAATATATATTTAGACACACTTGGACCTGATCTTGAGTTGGCTTGAGTTGCTTTTGATCTTTTGTACCTGAAATGGGTTAGCCAAGAAAAATAGAATACAAATATATTTGTCATCATCAAAACTATACTTTTTGAATCTAGATTTGCAACAATCTCTCCCTTTTTGATGATGGAAAATATTGATGCAGTAGTTTCAAATAAAACAACCAGGAGTTAACCAACACACATACAAAAAACAAATATCATTTCAAATTTTACATAGAATACAATAAGGAAAAATAACTACAAACAGAATAAACAACTATAAAATAAGAGCAATACATGAAACTACTAGAACAGTATAGGAAACTACTAGTCACTCAAAACACTAACTCCCCCTTTTGACATCACAAAAAGGAGGAACAAACACAATAATACAAGCAGAAAATATCACAAAACACAAAGCTAAAAAGGAGGCGGATCCTGATCAGAAGGAGGAGGAGGTGGTGGCTGAAAGTAGCTGTGAATGGCGGCGAAATGGGCTCCCAACCAGGCCATGTCGTAAAAAAATACTGCTGTTGCTACTGAGCAGTATAGCCATTGAAGCGCTGTAGATCTGCAGTATGCTGCTCCTCTTGGGCAGCCACATAAAAATCAAACCGGGCCTCCCATTAGTTAAATCGCTGCACCAGATGATCAAAAGTAGATGCAATGTGAAGGGGAGCAGGGGCATCAGGTGCAGCAGGAACAGGAACATCTTCTTCCGCTTCCTCCTCAACATCCGTTGCGGGCTGCAGATGAAGTCGGGTGCTGTGGAGGACATGGAAGGAGTTATTTGTGAAGAAGGAAGGAGGAACATCGGTAGGGACTGGATATTGCAGATTATATTTGGTCTCCAAAGCATATGCAATGATGTGTCCTAGAGCTAAATTTTGGCATCGTCTACGGCCCGGATCCCTAATGCTAGTAAGATGCTCGATGTATCGAAAGAGAAGATCAGTAGCATTGAAATCATGGTGGGCCATGATATAGTAGGTGGTCATAGAAAGTAAGGGTGTGATGTGGATGCGGTCCCCAGCCTTGGGGATGACTGAGCAGCGAAGGACATGTTGAATAGTATGGGCATCCTTAAGGAGGGAGGAACATGCATTGTCGTGGTAGTTAACATTGGTGTTTCGAAGGAAATGGTTGACGACACTCCAATCATAATCTGGATCAATAACGAGGGTGTGGATCTTATCAACAGTGATGGAGAGTTGAAGGATATGGTGAAAATCCTGGGCGGTGAGTTCTACAGGATGCTGATTAATGAAGGAGTGAAGGACAGAGTAGTCAGCAGCGATGCACAGATTTGCAAAGAAGACCCTAAGGAGCTCAGAACTAAAAGGGAAGGCTAAGGTGAGAATGAAGGTCAGGGAGGTATGGCCAAACAGATCAAGGACTGGATATGTGAGAGTGTGGGGATTGACAATCCTGGAGTGAGTGATTCCAACCTCATGGTAGCGTTGGAAGGCAGCCCGATCGACTACGTCAGGGAAGCGAGGATCGACATTTCCCCGTGAGGAGCTTGCACCTTGATGTCTAGATCTCTTTCCACCAACCATTAGGATACCAAGAGAGCAAGAAGTGAAGGAAGAAGTGTGAAGAAAATGGAAGAAAATGCTTGTTTAAGTAGAAATTGGCCAGATCGTCCCGTACGATTGTAGGATCGTCTGGGACGATATGAGTAATTATAACGGCCAGGACAATTGGTCAAAATGGCGGTCGGATAGTCTAGGACGATCAGAGATCATCTAGGATGATTAGAGATAGGCGATCGTCCTGAGGAGTCAAGCTGGATGACCGTTGACGAAAAGTATCATCCAGGATGATGAGGTGGATCGTCTGTGATGATATACAATAAATGCATAGGACATGCCGAATTTGAATCGTCCAACTACTGACACGTGGATCGTCCAAGATGATGAGGTGGATCATCCAAGATAATGAATAGTAATTGGTGCATTCTCAGCCATTTGATCAGGATCAGGAAATATGGATCATATCGTCCAGGACGATGTAAGGATCGTCCAGGACAATCACCAATAATTGGTGCATCTCAGCCATTTGATCATAGTGGGGATGATTTAAATGGATCATCTAGGATGATGGATGGATCGTCCAGGACGAAGAAGATCGTCCAGGACGATGTGGGGATTATCCAGGACGATGTGAAGAAAAAGTGAAGAGGATGAACGATGGAGAGGAAAGATCAAGGATCCAAAAACACATACAATAAAAGGAAAATAAAGGCAAAGTAAATGAAACTAGAAACGAGAAACACAAAAATATAAGAAAAAATAATATTTTTTTATTTTTTTTAACGATCAGCTCTAGTAAATCGGAATTTTCCCTTGATTTTGAATCCAAAAACCAATAAGAAGATGATCGATAGCGCTGAAATCCAGAAAAGTTTGAAAATCGACTTCGTAACTCCCACTTCGGACACCTTATAGATGCAAATTCCTTTCAAAACAAAAAACTAATTCAGAAGAAGGAAATTAGATTCGAAAAGAGATCCTTTCAAGCCTCGTTCTAGAAAAATATCTGATATAATAGTATTATAAAGTAAGAAATCAGAAATCATATTTTTTCGTCTCAAGCTTTCAAAAATATTAAGGGTGCATGGATTTTTCTAAGACATTTAAAGATTTGAAATGGATGAAAGCTTATTTCTTTGTGGGCTAATTTTGTGCCCCTTTTTTTCAATTTGTTTGGTGCTTTGTGCATCTTTTGATTTTTGATACACTTTGTGTATTCTTTCAATTTTTAGCGACATTACGCATCTTTTCAGTTTGGGCTAATTTTGTACCTCTTTTCATTTTGGTGCTATTTATGCATCTTTTGTAGGCTTTCGCACTCTCAAAATCGTTAAAGAATCTCAGCTGTGAAATTACCTTTCATACATAAGAGACGACAAAGCTCACTCTCTACAATAAGGAAGAGTAATTCACAAAACAAAAATCATACATCATATAATAAGTGCAATCATTTAGTTCAGAAAATCATAACAATAACTCAAAATTTTGAAAATACTATTCATATGAGGTAGATTACTGTAGGAAGATAAAATAGATCTCTATTTGAAAAATCAACTTTTTAATTTTGAAGAAAAGTTTTATCCGAAAGAAACAATACACCATTAAAGGAATTAGAGGAAGAGAAACAATCATCAATATTTCTTCCCTTTAACAGATCCAGTAGAATCAATCACTGCTTATAAGCTTCCAAACCAAAAAATAAGGCAAAATTTTCAGTCACAAATCCAGTTTATCAGTAGTAGGGAGCAGTGATCGAATTTTGAAAAGCATAAAATAGTAAGTAAAAACTAAGTAGAAAATCGCATCAGAATAAATATTCGAATCAAACTAACAATAAGATTAAAATGAAAATCAGCAGAAAAATAAAAATCAACAGAAAATAGATAATCAAAACAAACAACTAACTAACAGAAACAGAATAAAAAACAGACAAATAAGAAATCAGTAGTCATCAGAATCAAGCATTTATGTTAATCACACCTAATCTGGTCCTCAAAATGCTGAATAAGTCAAAGGCCAGTGATTTAGTAAATATATCAGCCAGCTGATTTTCAGTTGCTACATGATGTAGCTCAATGTCCCCTTTTGTAACCTGGTCCCTAATGAAATGATGCCTTATATCAATGTGTTTGGTTCTAAAATGTTAGATTGGATTCTTAGAAATACAGATGACACTAGTATTATCACACAGAATAGAAATAATGTTCACAGGTAATCCTAAATCAAAAACTTATTGCTTCAACCACAGAACTTAGGCCACTTAACTTCCTAAGGCAATGTACTCAGCTTCAGCAGTGGAAAGTGTAACTGAGTTCTGTTTTCTACTAGACCAGGAGACTAAAGACTGTCCTATGAATTAACAAATTCCAGAAGTGCTCTTTCGATCCACCCTATACCCTATAAAGTCAGAATCAGAATATCCAATAATCTCAAAAGAGGTACTGTGCCTAGGGTACCAGATTCCTAGATTTGGGATCCCTAAAAGATATCTAAGAATTCTCTTAACAGCAGTCAGGTGGGACTCTTTAGGATCAGTTTGAAACGTAGCATAAAGATAAACACTAAATATAATATCAAGTCGGCTAGCAGTCAGGTAAAGTAGTGATCTAATTATTTCTCTATACTTCTTCTGATCAACAGATTTTTCACTTGAATCCTTATCTAACTGAACAGAGGAGCTCATGGGAGTGTTGATTGGCTTGGCTTTGCCCATTTCATATTTCTTCAAAATATCCTTAATGTATTTAGATTGATTAAGAAAGGTGCCATCATCCATTTGTCTTATGCTAAACCCCAAAAAATAAGATATCTCCCATCATACTCATCTCAAACTCCTTACTCATTATTTTAAAAAACTCATCACATAAATGTTTATCAGAAGATCCAAAAATTATATCATCAATATATATATGAACAATGAGTAAATCATCCCCTACTCTCCTTAGAAAAAGGTGGTGTCTACGCTCCCCTTAACAAACTCTCTTTCTAATAGGAATGTGCTAAGCCTCTCATACCAAGCTCTGGGTGCATGTTTCAATCCATATAAGGCCTTTTTTAATTTGTAAACATGATTTAGATATTGGGAACTCTCAAAACTTAGGGGTTGTTCTATAAAAATATTCTCTTTTATTACCCCATTTAAAAAGGCACTCTTGACATCCATTTGAAACAGCTTAAATCCCTTATAACAGGTAAATGCTAGTAGCACTCTAATGGCTTCCAATTTAGCTACAGGGGCAAAGGTCTCCTCAAAATTAATCCCTTCAATCTGATTGTACCCCTTAGCCACCAATCTTGCCTTATTTCTAACCACCACACCAGAATCATTCATCTTATTCTTAAAGATCCACTTGGTTCCAACTATACTTTGATTCCTAGGTCTTTCTACTAGCTCCTAAACATCGTTCCTTACAAATTGATTCAGTTCCTCTTGCATAGCTAAGATCCAAAATTCATCAGAAAGAGCTTGATTGATGTTGGTGGCTTCAGACATTGAGATAAAGGTAGAGTGATTTACTTCCTTCCTAAGCCCATGCCTAGTCGTAACACCTTCAGAAGGGTCTCCTAAGATCAGTTCTTTACGATGACTCGAAGAATATCTCCAATCTCTTGGCAAAATGTTTTGAGGTTCTACCCTTTCCTCCAGATTTGCATTTTCAACCCCTTGGGTAATCTCCCATACCTCTTCTTCTTCCTCAACTCTAGTCACCTTAGGATCAGATTCATCAAACACCACATAAGTTTTCTCTTCCACCACCAAAGTCCTCTTATTAAACACCCTAAAGGATTTCCCCACACTAGAATAGCCTAAGAACACTCCTTCATCAGATTTGGGGTCAAACTTTCCTAAGGATGATTTCCTGTTGTTCAGAATAAAAACTTTACAACCAAAGATATAGAGGTGGGACAGGTTTGGAGTTCTACCTTTAATGATCTCATAAGGTATCTTGTTTAGATTGGATCTAACATTCACCCTATTCAGCACATAACAGGCAGTGTTCACCACTTCAGCCCAAAAGTATTTTGGAAGTGAATACTCAGTAAGTATGGCTCTAGTGGCTTCCACTAAGGTCCTGTTCTTCCTTTTAGCTACCCTGTTCTGCTGAGGGGTCCTAGGAGCTCAAAAATTATGTCTAATCCCTTGCTCCTCATAGAATATTCCAAATTTCACATTTTCAAACTCTCCACCATGATCACTATAAATAATCAAGATCTCATAACCTAACTTCCTCTGAATCCAAGTGGAGAAGGACTTAAATTCATCAAATGACTCAGATTTATGTGACATAAATTTAATCCAAGTGAACCTCGAGTAATCATCAATAATCACAAAACCATAGACTTTTCCCCCTAAGCTGGCAGTGCTAATAGGTCCAAAGAGATCCATGTGAAGGACTTCTAAAGGTCTAGAGGCGCTAATATTCTTAACAGAGTGAAAGGAGGACTGGACTTGCTTCTCTAATTGACAGACATCACACAGGTGGTCCTTAGTGAACATAAGCTTGGGGACACCTCTAACTAAGTTCTTTTGGGTGACTCTTCTAAGGATTTTCATACTGACATGACATAATCTCCTGTGCCACAACCAAGACTCATCAACAGCAGTTTTTAAGCAAATTAAAACATCAGCTTTAAAGCAACTTATATCAAGCATGTAGATATTATTGATCATTTGTCCCTACAAAATAATTTTATCATTTAAACTTAAAATGCAGTAAGTGGGTAGAAATTTGATGTTGTATTCTTTGTCACAGAGTTGACTGATGCTCAACAGGTTATATTTCAATGCATCTACAAACAAAATATTATCAATCATAAAATTTTTTGAATCACTAATTATACCTAAACCTACCACCCTTCTGGTGGTGTTATCTCCAAGTGTAACCTTACCTCCAGCCCTGGCCTCCAACGAAATGAACTATTTTGCATCTCCAATCATGTGTCTTGAACCCATTGTCCAGATACTACATGCTCTCACGAGGTCTTTTATGAGAGCACACCTATAAAATCATCAAATGTCAGATTTAGAATCCAAACAGGTTTGGGTTCCTTCTTATAAAAAGAAGAATGTAATACATATGTGCTGTGCTATGAAACCGGTAATTTGGGCCTCCACACCCAATATGTACCACAGTGAACAATACAGGTGTGGGAGATGTGTCCTAACATGCCACATGAAAAATATTTAACACCAGGAAAATGGTTAACTAATCTACGTGGGTGATAGTGCTTCTTCCTAGGTTTGAATGAAACATGCTTTGATGATTTTGAAACAGATTCTTCGAAAGGTGGAGGTGCATAAAACTGTGCAAAAGTAGGAGGTGTTTTATTTTTCTCAAAAGCATTGATTTTAACTTTTAGAAATTCATTTTTTTTCTTTAAACTTATAATTTCAAATTTTAATGCTCCCCAACTACTTTCCACATCACATGCTATGTTATCTAATTCTTTAAAAGCTCTTTCTAAATCAACATACGAGGTTTTCAGTAAATCATGTTCAACAATTAAGTCAGAATGTTTTTTGTTCAGCTCATCAAATTCATCAAGTAAAGACATGTGATTGCTGTCAAGTGTGGAATGATCTTTAACTACAGAATCATGCTCTTTTTGCAAGGTTAGAAAATTCAATTTCAGACTAGCATGCAATTTCTTAAGTTTCTTATAAGATGCGTGAATTCTTTCAGACACTTCAAATAATTGATCGTAAGTAAGCTCACATACCTCTTCATGGTCAGACTGACCAAGATGATCATCTGCCATCAAACACAAGTTGGTTTCCTCCTCTTCAGCTTCAGTCTCAGAGGAGTCGGATGCAGAATCTGCCCAGAATGCCTTTTGAATCCTCTTCTTGTCCTTCCTAAATTTGGGTTTCTCCTCACCCTTTTCCTTGCTTGGGTGAGCTTTAAGTGTAGGACAATCAGCCTTAATGTTTCCAGGCTTCCTGCATTCAAAATAAACAGTATCGGATGAGCCTTTAAAATTTTTACTGGACTTACCCTTGTTCCACTTCTAAAAGTTCTTATGTTTCTTCCTTAGAAAGCTTTTGAATTGCCTAGTGATTAAGGCAACATCATCGCTATCAGACCCGGAAGAATCAGTGTCAGTATCGTTGGCCTTTAGTGCCATAGTTTTCTCCTTCTTCTTCTCACCTACATCAAGCTATCGTTGGTTCACCCCTTGCTCATAAGCAATGAGTGACCCAAGTAAGTTATCAATAGAATAATTATTCAAATCTTTCGATTCAGTAATTGCAGTTATCTTTGCATCTAACGAAGAAGGCAAACATCTCAAAATCTTATTCACTTTTTCATAGTTTGTAAGTTCTCTTCCTAAAGCATGCAAAGAAGTGACAATTTGAGTGAACCTCATATATATTTTAGAAATAGATTCGATAGGTTTTATGTGAAAAAGTTTATAGTCATGAAGCAATATATTTAACCTAGACTATTTGACTTCAGTTGTACCTTCATAAGTGATGCACAATCTATCCTAAATTTCTTTACTAGTTGTACAAGTAGAAACACGTATGTAATCCTCAGATTTTAAAGCACTGAAAAAATAGTTTAAATATTTGGCATTCAGTTGGGCTAAGTCACAATCATCAAAAGTCCAATCAGTAAAAGGCAGTTCAGTTTTAACATTGTTAATTATTCTAAAAGGTGATTCATAGCCATCCTTAACAAGCATCCACATGCGATAATCTATAGATTGAAGAAAAGTGGACATGCGAGTTTTTCAAAAATTAAATGGTATGTTATCAAATAATGACGGTCGTGTAATTGAATAACCTTCAGCAGTATTACAATTACCAAAGTTAGCCATGGATCAAATTCAAAAGTTTTCAAACTTAATTTTTGAATCCCTCTCTAATACCACTTGAAAGTTTGATAGGGATGTTAAGCCCTGATGAACTAGTCCTGAGGCTAACCAAGAGGGGGGGTGAATTGGTTATTTAAAAAATTCATGAGCAACAGAAAAAATCTTTTCTATAATTTATAGCAAAAATAAATAAACACAGAAACGAAAAGATAAATCACAGATTTCACCCAAGCAGATAATAATAGGAAAATAAAGTATAGAAAATAATCAGAAAGAACACACCAGATTTTATAGTGGTTCAGTCAACTTGACCTACGTCCACTCCCCTGAGCCTCCCCTCCGGGTATTGCACTAACACGAAAGTGACTCTCCTTCTGCTCCTACAGCAAGGCGGAGAAGCCTGTATAAAACTCCTTTCCACCAACCCGGTGAGGCAGAGAACCTGAACTCCTTTCACTTCCTCCTGAAGCAGGCAGAGAACCCGGACTCCTTTCGCTTCGTCCTGAAGCAGGAAGAGAACCTGAACTCTTTTCGCTTCCTCTTGAAGCGAGCAGAGAACCCGGATCTTCTTGCGAATGATCCTCCCATAGAAAACACCGACAAGATGAGAGACGACAAATGGAGAAGATGACTCTGATCCTTGCTTGGAGCAACCTTTGTGAATCCCACAAGATCCTCTCTCTCTCTCTCCTAAGCTCTCTCTTTCAAGGTTTCTCTGGAAAGGAAAGTGGCAAAAGATTTTTCTTGTTGGAAAAAAAAGATCTTTTATAGGAGGGCTCAAAATTTACCCTAAATCTCAACTGGTCGGCCAATATCGTCCATGATGATCTTTCACTAGATCGTCCTGTCCGATCTGTTCAAAATCACTTATTTCAGCCTAGACGATCTGGCTCTTCTGGATGATTAGTAGAAAAAAGTTATTCAGATCGTCCCGTACGATTCTGCGATCGTCTTGGACGATTAGTGTAAATCAGGAATTTCGTCCAGAAGACCGCTCTGGTCGTCCAGAGGAACTTGTGCTGGACGATCTCAAAATGACTTGATCGTCTTGGACAATATGTTTATCGTCATGTACGATTAGTTCAAAAAGTGCCAAAATTGTCCTGAGCACCGCTCTGGACGTACAGGTGAAACATGTTGGACGATTTCAAAATGACTTGATCTTCTGGGATGATATGGGTATCGTCCCGTACGATTAGTTTAAAATTGGGATAATCGTCTGCACACAGCTTTGGACGTACAGGTGAAAGGAACTAGATGGTCAGGATTTTTAACATATCATCCCGTACGATCCTGCGATCGTCCAAGATGATATGATCGAATCAATCAGACCTTAATTACTTTCCGTAATCACCAGACTAATTTAGGCATGATTATAATGGATCATCTAGGACGATACACGTATCGTCCGGGACGATTAGATCAAATCTCTAAAAATAAAACTTGCCTAACTTAATCTGGCGGCTGAGAATTTCTGATTTGAGCATATCATCCCGTACGATCAATATATCGTCCAGGATGATCGGCTTAATCAGACAGACTTAACTTGATCGCCCTAATTAGGGTTTCTATTTTCACTGGATCGTCCAGGACGATGTGGATATCGAACGGGATGATCATAACAAAAATTGAACATAAACTCTAATTCACTAATACTCTCCCACTGAGTGTGTGTGTGCAATGTTACTTAGCTAGGGGATCAATTACATTATATTTGACTCAAGAAAGAAAAAAAAATTACATTTAGACACACTTGGACTCGATCTTGAGTTAGCTTGAGTTGTTTTTGATCTTTTGTACCTGAAATAGGTTAGCCAAGCAAAATAGAATACAAAACATGTTTGTCATCATCAAAACTATACTTTTTGAATCCAGATTTACAATAGATTGTTATTAGCACCAGTAGCAATAGAGGCAACAGGAGAAGAAGAAGAGAAGGAAGAGGATGAGGATGATGCATAGGGAGAGCCCCTACTATTGTTATTATTTTGGTTTTTTTATTTTATCTTAATAAATTTTGTTATTTTTAGTTTTTGTTATAGTTTGAATTATGTAATGAATACAATCAATTTCTCTAGCTTATGAAAAATTTACATGTCTTCCTATATTGCACTTTTTGCTTAAATTATGAAATATTAAAAATTCAAAATTATGAATCATAAGTATTAAATAGTAGATAATTAGTAAAGTTTCTCTAATAAAATAGTTACAAGTAACAACTAAACTTTTCAATTCAATTTTGTAATTTCTGATAAGTTAAATTCCAAAAAATTAGTTAAAGCACTTGACTACTTATAAAGGATTATTTAATTTAAGCATTAAGGTGAATAAACCAATTAGATTAATTCTAAATCAGCTAATAAATATGTAATTAAGAAATTATGAAATATTTAATGAACTATAGATAGTATAATAATTGGGGCAATATATAAGTATTCAAAATCATTATTAAATACTTAGCTAATTCAAAAGAAAAAAGAAAATGAAAAGCTAAATACCATAATGTAAATAATTGATACATGTAATGTCTAGCCCTACTTCTTTACTCCTAAAAGAAATTATTAGAATAATAATACTTTAAATAAGTTTATAGGTGGATTTAAGGATTAACTAAATATGCATATTCCATTAATGCCATAAATCAGTACCCTAAATAAGTTAGTCAAATTATTCACCTACATCCTTAGGAGTTTAATTTAGAAGAAATATTAATTAAGAGTGAAGGAATGGGCTGTTATAATTATTTTATTAGAAAATCTTCCAACCGATATACTTTATAAATAGTTAGATTATTAAGTTTATATATATATTTTTTCCAAAACTCATATTCAAGCCAAAGAAATTTAATCCCAATGCAATACTAATTACTTGATGATAAATATTATCTTAAAGTTTGAGAGAATTTGATAAGTAGAAAAATTGCATGCTCTATGTTACACATATTATTATTAAAGTGCTAGCTAATCCTATGTTTTTGTGAAAAAAATTAGAAAAATATATAAAAATTGAAGCAACGTTACTATTTCCCTTAATGTTGTAGTACCACAATAGCACAGTAGCTATAGAAGTTCCAAATTTTATCAGTAAGCTTAGCATCGAGGCACTGCCCAGCGAGCATCGTATTGCCAAATCACCCCAGCACCATAGTGAAAAATAGTTAGAGATGGTTGAACTGGCGAACTGATGTGATGAGTAGTGAACCAACATGATGGTTCAGTAGCACCGTAATACCACCAAGTCAGCACCGCAATGCCAATTCAATTATTTTAGATTTCTATAGAAATGGAATCTTAATATTCATGTTATGGGTTAGCATCTTGGAGAGATGTGAGGATTATGTGTGTGTGTGTGTGTGTGTGTGTGTGTGTGTGTGTGTGTGTGTGTGTGCGGCTTCTTTTGGTAGAGGCTATCCCTTTTATACCCATTATGTGAGGTATGGGGAGAAGGAAGGAGTGCAAGGAGCTTGTATTGCCTTGAAAAAGGATTTACAGGTCATTTCTATCCTCATCTTCTTTGATGTATTTTATTTTATTCAATTAAATAAAATTGTTTGTTGTGTTCAGTTTTATCTTCATATATGGCTAAACTCTTTTATCTAAACTTATGATAAGTTAGAAATTATGTATTGCATAGAGTAGATTTACAAGTTCATGAATTACTTCATGTTATTTTTAAATCTCTCATGCTTAATTTTAATTATGCATAGGTCGTGCATAACACTAAAACCTAGTGTGATTTGTAGCCTCGACGGAGGAGTAGAAGAACAAATAAGATTTTTTAAATGTAATCTTGCCATGCATAAACCTATGATAGTTAGGGTTATGGGATTTGATGGAGATAAAAGCTGTAGTTTGGAGGAATCTTAGCTAAAATTCTAACAAGCTCGACAAAGATAAGGAGTGCTTATACTCTGATTCATAATAATATTAGAAAGAAATCTATCTATTACAAGCATGTTATTTTTAAATATCATAACTTTAGAGTATTTAAAATTATTAAATTTATCTTTTACAACTACATCTTTAATTTTAATTGCATCACCCTTTATTAATCAATTTAGAAGATAAATTTAGTGGTGTTATTAAGCATTATTAGGGTAATTCCAAATCCTTCTGGGAATGATACTCATTGCATCACTTTATTACTTGATAGGACATGTATATTTATGTAGAATAAGAATTACACCTTAGTGTAGAAAATCATAGTTAAAAGACTAAGCAAGTAGTTTGTAAAAGCGAAGAACCTGTCACCGTTCCTTCATAACATATTTCACACAACCATCTATTGAATCTACTCTATAACAATTCTCATCCTAATCCTCAGGAAACTTCATAGATTTTTAAATATGGAATGTGAATTCCATATCGTAAACTCTTATAGTAAGCTCTCCCTTTTAAACATCAATCATGTCCCTACCAGTTGCAAAGAAAGGTCTACCTACTTATCCTACTGAAACAAAAAATAATATATTTAGAGTTTTATCACTGAATAAAAGAGTAGAATAATTGATATAATATTTAATAAAAATATTTTAGATTGATGAATTCAAATATATTTTTTTTCTAGTTAGACTCTTCATGGTAACGTGATTCAGAGTATATGTATCCCTAGATCTCTATCGAGCTTGTAGGGCTGAATAGTCATGACCTTTCACTGGAATAATATGGGTCTCAGAAGTTATAACAGCAACACCGCAATGTTATTGAAATTCAAGTGCTGCTGGGCCGGATTGGACACATTGGTGCCAAGGCGTGAGAAATTATGGCACCATGGCATTTAAATTCTCAAGAACTTGGCGCTGCCAAGTTGACTTTTTAACACAACGGTGTTGGATGTGTCACCATTGCAGCTCTTAAAAATAGAGAACATGGCACTACTATGTCTAAAATGCGGCGCCTCAGTAGTATTGAAGGTGGTGCTACAACGGTGTTTCTTCTTATGTAGCAGTGTTGTGGGATCCTTAGTATTTTCTACCATTTTTGAGTTTTTCTTGTAAAAAATTACTTAAAACAACACCTTTAACATATTAAATAATACACAATTTTCACTTATCAGATTCTCCCAAACATAAACTCTTAAGGAAATAAAGGAATCTGCACTTCTGATTAATTAAATAACCAAAGTAAAAATTGATAATTTAAAATTACTAAAATATAGGATAATACATCATAGTCTAGATGCAATTGAAAAGAATAAAATTATAATTCTATTTTAGAAAAATCATAATAATTATCCTAACCAATCCCCCTTATTATTGCTTATTTTGAATTTATATGTTGAATATAATCATTGACTTTTGAATTATGAATTAAATAATGTAGCTTAAAAAATAGATATGTTTATAGTCAAAAATTAAAATTTCATTAGTTCATCTTCATCTATACTAGTTCTCCTATTATTTTTTTTATAAATTTAAGTGTAAGATTACAGTCAGACTAAGCTTTTAACTCATACAAATTTTTTAATGTACTCATCTTCTTTTATTTTCTTTTTATAACTCTTTTTCATTTTTTTTTTCTTTTCTTAGGAATTTTATGGAGTACATAATTAAAGATTTTGAATATTAGGTTTGCTTAATGATTTTGATGTTAAGGATTTGATAAGATCATAAATTCAAAATTTAGGTTACTATGATTTTCAATTTTAATTTATCCATATCTATCCTTTAATCTTAATTATTTATCTTTCAATTCAAAGGTCAATATATTAATATATAACTTATAAATTCAAGTTAAGTCAATAACTTAAATGACTATGTTTGTTAATTATTAGTTTTTCTAATCTATGAATTATAAAATAGTGTTAATTTAAACTATAATCTAGGATTTTATTATTATCTTAATTTTATATAAATTTTAATTATTATTTTTATTCTAATTAAATAAATAATCAGAATATGTAAATATTAAGGGAAGATAATGTAACAGTGCAAGCTTAAGGGAAATTTAAATCAAATGTAAATATAAATATAATTAAAACATTAGTAATAACACATGCTTTCATATGAATAATAAAAAGGTAAAAAACATGTGATAGATATAAAACTAAATACAGGATACAAGATAACTAGTGTTTCAAGCACCAATCTAACATCACAATATAGTGGCTCTTACGACCATAACTCCTATCATTACATAACAAAAAACACAACAATTCATCTTATCCTTGGAATCTCCTCCAAAGAAAAAAAGAAAACATTCTACTAAATAAAGGTAGCATTCACTCTTTCTCTTTCTCCTCTCAAACCAAATACAAAGAAAATGAAGACTCCTAATTAGCATATTCAAGATATTTCTTCTTCCTTATCATCATCATCAACAAAGTTTTAATCTATGACCATTAACCTTGAAATGTGAAAAGTTTATTTATCTTAAATTTTTATGGCACTATTAGAATATACTCTAATGTTTGATTGAAAAAGTTGAAATTTGAAAAAGATTAATTTATCTTTGGGAGAATTTACTTTCTAAAATTTTAGTTTTAAAATCGACACTTCATTATGAATAATATATCACCTCGGAAGGCAAAAATATCATTCCTTAATAGGTTCATATTATAAAATATTGAATTTATCCTGATTATAATGGTCAACATCAGGGAAGGATAACATATGATCCCGAAGGGTCAAAATAATGTTTGATCGAGTATTTGACTATATTAATCTGGATAACAAATCATTAATTTCATAATCAAAATCATGATAATAGAATGATATATTTTCTTGAAGAAAAAAATATTATTCACTATCAGTCATTTGAATATGACGATTATGATCATCGTCTTTCATTTTCCTAAAGATAATTAATTGAATTTTAAAAAATTGATCTGGGTTCTAAATCTCCTGCAAGTGTAAGCCCTTGTAGTTAGTTATATTATAGGAAACCTAAATTTCCTACCAATACCCTCGATTAAAATTAGGGTAGAAATTTTATTTTGAATTTTTAAATATTGATGTCAAAGGAGCGAGGCTTGAATTTCAACTGGGATTGGATCAAGATTGAATACTTATTTCAAGAAGTTAAGGGCTGAATGCTAAGAGGTACTTTGGGATTCTGAAATATTTCAGAAGCACCCCAACTTATTCTAAGTGTTGTGCTTGAATTCTAGATTGAATGCGATTTAATTAGAGTTATCAATTTTATTAGAAAGTTGGGATTAGATTCTTGAAGTTTGAGGCCTTATAGTCTGAACCTGCCTTAAAACCTAAATCTAAATTGGGCACTAAAAGTCAGTAGCCCTAACATAGTAAATGCAGTATAAATATGGACTTACCCTGGCCTTGATTGGGGAGCCAGCTAACCACCTAAGCGCTTAAAATCCATGAATCTAGTCTTTTATTTGAGAGTAATAGGGATATTATTTAATTAAGTTTGAAGAAATGGAGCTGAAATTTAGAGTAGATCCTAATTGGCTCCTTGATTTATGTTGGGTAATATGAAGCTTAAAAGTAAAATGCAATTAGAGATTTAGACACTTTTAAATTTATATTTAATATAATGAATGCTAGTTAACTCGATAAATATTTAAATCAAATATAATGCATTTTTTTTAAAAAAGGCTTAAAAAATACTTTTATATTATAGATTATACAACATTCCCTTGATCGGACGACACCCGAATAGGTTAAGTGGCCTACCAGAACCCGCAGGTGGGGAGGCGCCTAACAAGGAAGAGAAGATTTTGAATGCATGCATGAGACTCTCGACGATTCGAGCTTACTTATTAAAATTATTAGAGTTTCTATGTGAGCTTAAAATTTTTAAATTTAATTAAGGTAGAAAATATTTTATTATTCCCTCACAAGCCTTCGATCAGGTTCCAAGCTAAATCAAAATATTACATATAAGAAAATAAAGCTAGAAAAATATATCATTTCTACTGCACAATTAATTTAAAAAATTAATTAAATTTAATATTCAAATTGAAAGTCTATGTGGTAAGTGCCACTTAATGGTACAACCTAGAATTTTGCAGAAAGTAAAGTGGCCGGGTACCACTATCAATAACCCAAAATCTACTCCTAAGACTTAAGTGACTTTGAGAATGGCATTCTTCTTATTCTTCACTTCTTTATTCTTCTGCGAGCTCCTTGGATCCATCGGGTCCAGATATCCAAGTGAAAAGAAACTCCTCCTCGAATGGGGTGTTATCTTTTCTCTTTAGATATTTGAAAGTAATCCTAATATGGATATCCAAATAGAGAGGAACTCTTCCCTAAGAGATGTCCCTTCCTCTTTGGATTCTAAATTGGATGCTTAACATCCCATCTCAATGTGTTATTATAAGTCAAAATTAGAACTCTGGACTCGAATACATCAAATTATATTAAAAATTAAAGTAAAAATCTAAACTCAAACAACATGCAGGATTATCCTAAGTTGTTATAATTAAATCATCCCAAGTAGTTAATATAAATAAAAAATTAAAATACATAAATCACAGCCACACTTGCACATACCCTTTTAATTTTTAAAGGGGGACTTAACATACGTATCACTTATAAAATTTTATGTTAATTTAAAGCTTAATTTTTATTTACACCCTTTAGTTTGATTGTCCTATATGAGCATGGCCACCTGTATAAGATTATGTTAACATTTAAATAGTCCCTGACCTAAGGGTAAATCTAATACCCATCTCATCAATACATAGATTGTAAAAATTAAGTAAATAATTACATGAATTTATACTAGCAATAGCATGCAGGGAAAACTCAAAAAGCCCGACACAGAGCAGAAAAGTAAACACCAGCCTAGCCTAAGATTAGAGTTGGTTGTTCTAGCAAAATATCTAAAGTGTGTAAGGTAGACTATGTGATTTGAATATGTCATATATAATGCAATTAGTTAAAGTTATTTGATGTTCTAGTTGGTTGAAAGGCTTAAGGGAAGGTTCAGTTAAAAGCTAAGTATTAATGATTTAAAATTAATTTTAAAGTATTTTTTAAAGGTTAAATAACTACCACTTTTGTTGCTCAATGGGGCCATGAAGTTTATTTCACATTCATTGGGATTAAGTTAATAGCCTCGTAGGCCCGGGTTACCTAGTGATAATTAGTATACTTAAGTGAATTGAATTTGATTAAGATTTAAAGGTTGATGAGTTTTAATTAGAATTGATTGGTTGCTTATTTTTAAAGTTAAATTAAGATTTTCTAGATTTTTAAAATAAATATAGAATTTTTGAAATTATTTGAATTATTTAAATATATTAATTAAAGGGGGCAGTACTTGACTTTTAGATTAAGGTTAATTTATGGAAAATTAATATTTTTTTTAAATAATAGACCTTAAGATGAGTAATTAAACTGTAAGTTTGCTAAATTTGAATTTTTCTATATTTAGTTATAAATTTTTAAAGTTTTGACTTAATATTGACTTAAAGTTGACCAAATTATTCACTTTTTCAATTTGAAGTATTTTTGGTAGTTTAATATTTTTAATAAATATTAGATCTGAAATGGAGTCCAATGCCTTTGTGTTTACTCAATTTAAAATTTTTTGGAATCAGTTATAATTTTTAGAAGATTGGGTATTTATTTGAATTATTTAATTAAAGAGTTTTCATGATTTGAATCCATATGAACTCCAAACTTCTTGAAATCTGCTTCAAAGGTTAGAAATGATCAAAGGAGGTGTTCTCAAGTGTTTAAGATTTTTTTTGGATTTTTAATTATTTTTAATTAATTAATTTAATTATTAATTATTAATTAAAATTAAATTAAGGTTAAAATTAAAGTCCAGTTAAGGGGCTTTAATTTACCTTTGATTAAGGACTGAATTCTAGTCAGTTAGAGGTATTATTTATAATTTTTAGATTTAAATTTAATTTATTGTAATTTTTTAGAAATTTGAAGGCTTACTTAATGCAATAGTTTTGAATTAATTAATTAAATACCTTAATGATTTTTAAAATCAATGAGAAATTTCCCTAAGGCTAAGGTTGTCACTAAGTTTAAATGGTTCAAGTCTCATGCCTATTACATGTATATTTTAATTTCTAAAACTAACCTAAATTTTTTAAAATATGTCCTTAATTTTTATCCTTACGGTGTCACTAAATCAATATATATATATATATATATATATTATAACATATCGTATTTGAAATTTATGAATTTTAAGATGATACTAAAATGTAACTCAAAATAATTTTTGATAGATTTTATAAAATTAGAGATGATTTGAAATGTATATTCTCAAATTTTGAAGTAATTTTAATTAATATTTAATTACATAATAGTTGAATATAAAATATTTAAAGGTGTTTAAAATTATTAAAAATATATCAAGAATTTAATTTAAAAATTAATTTTACATTAAAGTACGTAATATTCTAAAATTTTTAAGTATTATATGTATGTTTCTGATTTAAATTAAATTTTTAAAGTTTTATAATAATTAAACTTATTTAAAATAATTTAAAATTAATTAATATTCAAAATAATTCTTAAATTAAATTAAGTTAAATCTTAAATATTTTTTAAAATTTTCACATTATTTAAAATAATTTTCTTTTAATTTTTAAAATTATTTGAATTTAATTTTAATTAAATAATAATTAAATAATTAAATATTTAAATAATTAAATTATTTAAAATATAACATATGTCTTAAATTAATTTAAATTTTAAATTAAAATATTTTAAAATAATTATTTAATTATTTAAAATATTTTAATATAAACTTATGAATTTTTTAAAATATAAAATAAATAATTAATTAAATATTAATTAATTACTTAAGTATTTAAATTACTTAAATTATATTAAATATTTTGTATTAAATTTTAATTTCAAAAAAATCTTTAAAATATGTTTTATAATTTAATTTAATTATTTTAAAAGAAATTTGAATTTTTTTAAATAATTAAGTTAATATTTATTTTGATATTAATTAAATATTAGAATATTAAAATTATTTAAAAATATTTAAGAAAAAATATTTTAAATTTTAATTAACTTGTAATATAAAATATTTTATATGTCAACTCTGATTATTTACATTTATTTAAAAATAATGTTTTGAATTTTTAAAAATAATTGGATTATTTTAATTAAATATTAATTAAAAATGTCAAATATTTGATTTTTGAAATAATTTGAAATATATAAAGTATTTTGAATTAATTTTAATTTTAAATGAAAGGTTTTAAAATTCTAAAAAACTTGATATACTATATGTATTTTTTGAATTTAAAAATAATTTTTTGAAGAAATCTGGCTTTAAAATAATTACAAAAACTAATTTTTAATTAAAATAAAGGCTCTAGTGGCGATGGTGGGACACATGTCGGTATTGGATTGGAGGAACAAGATCGCAAGCAATGATTGCCGACCTCGAAAATCATTTGGCATGATTGAGCGGTAACGCAATCATGCCAAATGATTGGCAGGTGGCATAGTACCAAACCGCGTGACTACTTATCCACGTTAGCATGGATTCATAGCCGTCAGATCATACCGCATAGCTATCGGATCATTAGCGGTATGAGATGAATGGAACTGATTGCGCCAGATAGAGGAAATGACTGCGGGATCAAATCCACGATTTGGAAATGCCACGGAACGACAAGATCTCGGCTGTTGATCAGAAGATCAATGGTGAAGATCTCGTACACCTATTGCCGACTATCAAAGTGCCCTATAATCACAAAAATGTCTCATTCTCTCAAAATATTTAATGGTTTTTGATAAAATTTTAAACCTAGATTAATCGCATGAACAGAAATCTTGGGGAAGTTATTTGATAGCTTAAAATAAACTTAATGAAAAGTTAATTAAGTATAGGTGCTGTGACCTATGTCTAAGGCTTTAAATAGTTTTTACCATTGGATCTTTAAGATTTTGATTCAGTTGAACTTATAGATTGTCCTCATACAAATTCCTAGTTGAACGCACGGTTTGATAAGCTCTGGATCGAATAGTACAAGCTTAGGATGAAGTTAAAGCTTGAGGTGGTCGGAGACTAGTCAGTAGTGGCTTTGATCGGTGGGGTTTGATTAGGGAAATGTAGAGGAGTTACTGGAGAGCTCAATTGGACTGAAGGTTGGGTTTTAGGGGGTTATCTTGGAGAGAGAAGTCTTAAGTGATAATGACACTTGATTTTGAGGTTTTTTCCTATATATGTCCCCAGCCTACTTGGATGGTTTGGATTGACTAGGGGCCTTGCTAGATGGCGGCCACATGTCCCTGGAGTGGTTGGAAAGCTGGAAAATCAAGGACACCAAGGACAAGCCATGTGGAAAGCTCTTTGGTCCCCACTTGCACATGTGGAGTGATTGGGGCTGTTTGATCTTCATCTAAGGGTTGGAAAGCAGCCTAGGAATGTTCTAAAATACCTCCAAGCAGCTGGAATGGGTTGGAGTGAAGGGAGTGTCATGTCATTTGGGCATTTAAACCCTTTAGAGAAGTTTGTTGACCAGTCAATTGGTCAACAACAGGTGAGGTGGCACCTAGATGGTCGTAGTGATCTGGTTGGTTGAGTGCCATGGGTTGAAGAAGATTTGATGCTTAAGGGTTAAAGCAAGAGCACCTAAATGAAGGTTTGACCATAAATGCTAGGTTGACTTTGGTCAACTTTGCTTAGATTTGATTAGCTCATGGCTAGGACATCCCTAAGCTATGGTTAGGAGTTGAATTAAAGCTTAATAAAGGTTAAATGGCTTGAATTAATCATGGTTTGACCTACCTTGTGAATTGACCAAGTTAAAGTCCAAGATGATTTGACTTGGTCAAGTCCACTAAGCTTAGATTCATTCGTGCTTGAAAGATGTTTAAGGCATGGAATAGAATAATATTTGAAGCTTGAGGGGATTTGAAGAGGTTGAAATAGGTTAACTAGGTGGGTTGGATTGAGTCATAAAGGCTAACTTTGACCAGTTATGGCCCTAGTTGACCAAGTTAATTATTGACTGGGTCAAAGAGTCCTATTAGGTCCACATCTCTACGGGGAGTAATCAGAGGAGTTAGAGTGCATTTAGAGTTTGATTCAATACCATAGAGCTTAAGGTTTGATTTGGTCAACCTAGGTTGACTTGGTCAACAAGGTTGACCCAACCCCAGGGTTTGGGCTCAGTAGATTTAATTTGATATTCTGAGACTATTTGGTCAACCTAAGTTTGGGGAGGTCATTTCAGTCAAATTGATTATTTAGACCCTTAATGGCTTATTTGGTTAACCTAAGTTGACTTGGTCAACTAAGTTAACCTAGGGCTTGGCTTTGGATACAAATGGTTTGGTTTGATGTTTGGAGTCCAGTGGAGGTAGTCCCAAGGTCTGGATTGGTCATGTCAGTAAAAATGACATATTGGGGCCTTAAGGGGTATTTAGGTCAACCCTAGTTGACTCAGTCAACCAAGTTGACCCAAGGTCTGGGTTTGAGTCCTATGTACTCCTAATTAGGTTTAAGATGCATTAGAGGAGGTTTTGAGATTTGATTTGATTAGGCCTTGTTGAAGTTTGGAAGAAACTTTAGTTTTATCCTAAAGGGGCATTTTGGTCATTTTGACCCCTGATCAATTCGGGGTCAAACTAGATCCACAAAAATATAGTTCACTTCTCAACATATCATGATCAAGGGTTTTGATGTGGTTAGGGGCTTTGTAGAAGGCTCAAAGGTCAAATTCCACTAGGGGATAGGTCGAGTGTCAAAGGTCGTAAATATTTTAAAGTTTTATAGCATTTGAATTTCAATCTAGTTTCTAGGGTTAAAGACCTCAGATTGAGCTCACATTTGGAGGGTAGACCCTAGATATATGCTTAATCAATATGTAATTGATAGTTCATGAATCAGGGGTTATTTGACTATGGTTTGAGGTGTTTAAAAAATAACTGAATAAGGCTTTCACGATAGAGCCTTCTAGCCTTAGATTTTGGTCTGGATTTCAGGATTTTATCTGGATTTTGGATTTAGATGCTTGAATTTAAATTATCAAAATCATTAAAAATCATTTGAATGATCATGAAATGATTGAATAGGATTGAAGCTAGATCATAGGTAGGATTAAGGTTTAAACTGGATTTGAGATTTAGATAGGTTTAAAGTTGGGATAGGTTTGAAGTCTAGGCTTGATTTGAATCTAGATTGATCTCAGATCTGGATTGATCCTAGGGCCTGGATAGATCCTAAGGTCTAGATAGATCCTAAGGTCTAAATGGATATGAGATTTGGATTGATCCTAGTGACCTCATATAAAAATGAGGTCAACATCTAATAATAGTAAAAGGGCTAGTCCATTTAGACTTATATTTTCTATGGTAAAATTTCTTCTTAAAATAAAAAAGCAGGACATATGTATGAGGAAAAAATTTATGATTGAGAATCTCACACCCATGCATCTTCTTCATTTCTGTATTATAAATCTTTGTATCTTCATAACATCTTTTTTGAATTCATGAAGTTTTTCAACAATTCTAGAACTCTGAATTTTTAGAATATAAAAGGAATCTTCATTCTTTAAGCGAACTTCATTTCTTTTTAAGAAAGAATACTTTCATTTCTTCCACCCATTATTTTAAGATACAAGAAAAGAAAAGCGAACACTCAATAACACTTCACTCTAGAAGAATAATCAAAGATAAAAAACCAAACTTCCAACTTACCTATTTTATAACTTCAAATGCACTACGGTGCCAAAATTTGAATTTAAACTACCGCGACATGATTCAATGCAACTACATCCTTTTTCTTGACAATTTACAGAGTATATTTAAACACAAATATGGGTTGCCTCTAAAACAATACTAAGTTTATAATACTCAGCCAGACTTGCCTAAATTTATCAATTTGACTAGGGTACATCACTACCACTATTTAAGTGGTTTTTAATGATATCTTTTCCTTTCTACTTTAGGTTAACTTCAGTATTGCTTGGTAATAAATTAAGAGGTCTACTAATAACTAAAATTACAAGCTGACTTAATTGAATTTTTAAATTTTTAATAGAAGCAGCTTGATTTTATAATTGAGTTTCTAACTGCATCACTGTCTCTTTCAAAGCTATTTTTTTATTCCCAAACTAATTATTTTGATTATATCCTGGAGGATATAAAGGTCTAGAATTAATAATAAGTTGTTAAGGATTTTTCCAATTTCCTTAATTATTTTGACCAAAATTTTATTGATTGTTGTCAACAATATTATTTAACCAATTAAAATTAGGATGGTTCCTCTAACCTAGATTATATATATTAGAGTAGGGATTATTTTGTCTACCAATTAAATTAATATTTTCAATCCCTTGCTCATTACTATCTTCATTTAAATCTTAATCATCCAATTGTATAGATGATTCAGATCCTAATCCAAAATTTACTCCTATAATGCTCAACTTCTTAAAAATTATTACAACTTATGAAGTCAAGATTGATAAAATATCTGATTCATAAATTTCAGCTACTCTCTTAAGATTTACCCTAGCAGTATGCCACTAGAAATTATTAGTAGCAATTTCCTTTATTAATTTATATGCTTTCTAAAATGGCTTAAACATTAATCCTTCAGTTATAGCATCTATGATTGCTCTAATGGATCCTACTAATCTATTACAAAAAGTTTGAATAGCCAACCAATCAAGTAAAGCATGGTGAGAATTTTTCTAAAGCATTTTCTTATATCTCTCTTAACTCTTATAAATTAATTCTCATTCAAATTGAGCAAAAGATGTGATATCATTTTTGAGCTTAACAGTCCTTAAAGGTGGAAATACTTAGCAAGAAATTTATGAGCCAACTCATTTCACATATTTATAGAGCCTCGGGGTAAAGAATTCAACAACATCTTAGGTTTATCTCTTAGAAAAAATAAAAATAATCTAAGTCTAATAGCATCATCACTGACACTGTTATACTTAAATATTGCATAAATTTCTATTAAATTGGCTAAGTATAAATTGGGATCTTCAACAGGAGTTCTCCCAAGCTGAGAATTTTGAACCATTTGAACTATGATAGGTTTTAATTTAAAATTATTAGCTTGGATAGTGGGTCTATTAATGCTCTGATAAATTCTATCTAATACAGGTTAGCATAATCCCTAAGAGGTCTAAAATGATCTTGATTTGGTACTAGTTCAGACATTTTTAAAATCTTTTTGGTTTTTCTAAATTTTGAAAGGGTTTTTTCTGTTTCAGAATCAGATAATAAAGATTCCTTTCTTAATCTACAAAGCATATAATAATGAACATAAATAATAAATAAAATAAAATATAAGATACAAGTAGGTCTAAATATGTAATTAATTTAATAATATAGTTAAAATTACAGTAAGCAAATTACTTTTCTGGCAACGGTACCAAAAACTTGAAGGGGCTGTGGAGTGAACTTTGAATGATGTAAGAATTGTGTGTTCTATCGATCCGAAATAATTCTTAGATTTTCTTTAATATATAAATAATAAACCTCACTTAATACAAGTAAGTATACATGCTGAGTTAAGTAATATAGTGATAGAGTAGAGTGTCGAACCAATGAGAAAGTGTTATGCTTACTTATAACAAAATACTTCTATTTACTCTAATTGCATGAACTATACTACTGAAATAAATTGATATCTTTAGAGTTTTTATCACTAAATAAAATAGTAGAATAATGGATACAATATTTAATAAAAAATATATAGGATTGATGAAAGCAAATTTCATATTTATCTTAATTATACTCTTCATGGTAACGTGATTCAGCCCATATACATCCCTAGATCTCTGTTGAGCTTGTAGGAGTGAAAAGGATATATGCTGATCTCCTACAGTTATAATACCTCCTTAAGAAGTTAGAATATTTAACATCCTATGTCTAGGCATGCCAATATTTTATTTTAATATTCCTATTTGTGCTTATATTCCTCAATCAAGGTTATACATCACACTATATTTTAACTACATATATAATCACTATATACACTAAATAAAGAATGGGATAATACTAAAAATATCATTAGGTTATTAAAGAAAAAAGTTTGTATTAGTACTAAACATGCTCTTTATATCATCAATCCAAAATAAGAGATTTAGTTAAATATATAATAAATGACAAGCAAATTCATTTTTAATACATTTATAAAAGAATGAAAACACAAGACAGTGATATCATCACAAAGGACCAAGGTATCTCCTCTACACTTCTTCTTTCTTTACTTATAGAGTTGTATCAACAAATACAGGCTAAATACTCCATTGAATTGTATCTTATACTTTCCATGCCTCCCTTAAATTTTACTCTAAAAGAGAAATAGAAAAGTACACTAAAAAAATATTAAATTTTATACTAGTAACTCAACTCCTCTACAAATAAAACATAACATCTATTTATAGAAGTACATAAAAAGAAAACTGGCGCTGTGATGCTTGAATTAGTGCCACGACACCATTAAAATGAACTAGTGCACCGACACTAAATTTTTTACTCCGCGACGCAATGCTTAATGATGTGGCACAATTGCTTAGTGAACATTCATGACCTTTCACTGGAGCAATGTGGGCCTTGGAAATTATAACGGCAACATCGTTGCATAGTTGACATTCAAATGCAGCGGTGCCAGATTGAAAAAATTGGCGCTAAGGCATATGAAATTGTGGCACCATGGCATTTAAATTCCAGAGAACTAGAGACTATCACATTGACTTTCTAATGCAGGGGTGTTAGTACCGCTACGGTGCTGGATATGTTGTCATCGCAACACTCAAAAATAGAGAACTTGGCCCTACTATGTCCAAAATGTTGCACCTCAATGACATTGAAGGTGGTGTGATGGTGGTGTTTCTTCCTACATCGCGGTGCTATGGGCTCCTAGTATTTTCTTCCAGTTTTGAGTTTTTTAAAACAAAATTAACTAAAATAGCACATTTTTACTAAAAATAATACATATTAAATAGAACATAATTTACACTTATCAGCAGTCTCTCAACTGTATTCCTAATATTTTTTTTATTTCCTTAGTGGGTTGAGATTGTTCCTGAAACATAATCGATTCTAATGGGGCTTCCTCAAGAAAATTTTCTATAGGTTTCTCCTCCTTCCTAATCACTTCCTCTAGTTCTTTTCCACTCCTGAATTGAATATCCTTGTAAGTTCCTTATCTTTTTCCTTAAGATTTACTTATGTATTACTAGGTAAGGATCCTTTGGGTCTACTATTTAAAGAGCTAGCTAATTACCTTAACTGATTTTTAGTATTTCTTATAACAGTAACCTAACTTTTCAATCAAGTACCCATATGCAAAACTAATTCTTCTTACGAAGGCTTTTTATCCTTTCTTTAATTATTTGAGCTAAAACTATGGGGATAGTTTGGTCTTTAGTTTGCATGATTTTCAAGTGGGTGGTTTCAACTTCCTACTTGATTTGGCTAGGTAGAGTTTCAATTATTATTCCTATTTTTTATTACTTTAGTTAAAGTTTAGGTGATAACACAAATCAAGATTATAAATATTTAAGAAATGATTATTAGTTCTATTAATAATGAAATTTAGGGATTTAATTCCTGATGCATTTAGGTCACTAGATGATCCATTAGCACTCTCATCTACAGGCAAAGGGTGATTTTGGGATGAACTCACTCTGATGTTATCTAGCTTCCAAGATATAGCAGGTACTTGTGTACTTCAAATTGATAAGGCATCTAATTTATCAACAATAACCACCTTTCTAGGGTTAACTTTTTCATACAGACATTAGAAATTATTGGTTGTCATTTCTTCGATCAAAGCCTAAGCTTTATTGAAGGGTTTGAACATCAATGATCCACCAGTAGTCACATCTATAACAGATTTGTGAAAACCTATTGGGCCATTATAAAATGTCTAAATAATAACCCAATCAGGTAATGCATGATGGAGATACATCCTAAGCAATTTTTTGAATCTTTCTCAAGCCTCGTAAATTGACTCTCCATTTAACTGAGTAACTGATGTAATGTCATTTCAAAGTTTAGTAGTCTTAGATGGGGGAAAGTACTTGGCTCAAAATTTACGAGCTTAGTCATTCCAGGTAGTGATTAAGCCTAGGGGAAATGAGTTTAACCACATCTTAGCTTTGTCTCTTAATGAAAAAGAAAATAACCTAAGTCTAACGACATCGTAAAATACACCATTATATTTAAAGGAGGCATAAATTTCTTAAAAACTAGCTATATGCATGTTAGGATCTTTTATAAGGGTTCCCCCAAATTGAGAGTTTTGTACCATGAATTATTACAGATTTGTGTTCAAAATTATTAGTTTGAATATTTGGTCTATTAATGCTTTGATGAATGTCTTCAACCATAGGATTAAAATATTCCCTAAGAGGTCTAGGTTGATCATTTTTCTGAAATTTTTCAACCATTTTAAAGCATTTTTGTAATTTTTAATGTTTTTTATTTATATATATTTTTAGGTTTCTTTCAATTTCAGCATCAAATAAAATTTCTACTTATTTCTAGCTATGCTTGTAATAGTATGCAACACAAAAGGAACAACGTAAAACATATAAGAATTGATAATTAATTAAGAAATTATATTGGCTTTAGTAAAGTGAGATAGTAGTGGCAACACAACTCAAGTAAAATAAAAATAAAGATAAGATTAAATTAGTAGTTCATTCTGCAATATAAAGTGCAAGAAAGGATAATTAACTTTAATTCTCTAGTAATGATGTCAAAAACTTTATGAGACTATGCTTTTATGCACTACTTTCTTGGTCTTTTAACTGTGATTTGCTATGCTAAGGTGTAATTCCTATTCTACGCAAGTATACATATCATGTCATAAAATATAGTGATGAGATGAGTATCATTCCCACGAGGATGTGGAATTACCCTAAATCACTTTAGTACTGCTTAAAAAAGCCAATATAACTATCTTCTCAATCGATTAACAAGGGGTGATGCAATTGAACGTAAAAGCTATAGTTGCAAAATATAAATGCAAAACTTTTTAAAACTCTGAACTTATAATATTTAAAAATACATGATTTCACTAGGAAGATTTCTTTCTAATGTTGCTATGAATCAGAGTATAAGTACTTCTTGTCGCTATCAAGCTCATTGGACTGTTAGCTAGGATTCCTCCCAACTATAATTGTATCAACTCCTTAAGATACCCTAACCCTAACCCTAACCACTATGCGTCTATACATTGCAAGATTACATTTTAATTTTTGTATTTATTCTTCTACTCTTCTATCGACGCTATAGATCACACAAGATTTTAAGGTTATGTACGGCTTATACACAAACTAAATGAGGCATGGAGGATTAAAAACAAAGTTAAGCAAATTATAAATTTGTAAGTCTACTTTATGCAATACATGATTTTTAAATTATCATATGAAGATAAAAGTTAACACAACAAACATTTTTATTTCATTGAACAAAATAAAAGTAAGACATAAGATAAGGATAGAATTGACCTATATATCCTTTTTTCATTAGTACAAACTCTTTTGTACTCTTTCCTTCTCTCCACACAAGTATAAGACTCACACAACATATACAAAAGGGCTAACCTATACCAAATGCAGCCTCACACACTCCCTCATGTCTCTCGAAGTTACCAAACCCATTATATGAACACTAGGCTTCCTATTTATATAAATCCAAATTAAATGAACTGGCACCACAACGCTGGCTTGGTGGAATTGCAGTGCTTCTGAACCATCGTGTCACTCACCACTCGTCTCATCGATTAGTTGATTCAACCATCTCTAACTATCTTCAACTGAGGTGCTCAGGCGATTTGGCATTACAATGTTCCTTGGGTAGCGCCTCGGTGCTAAGCTCTCCAACACTCATTCGGGACTTTATCGAATGTGCAATTATACTTTGTCTTAATATAAGAATTAAGAGTAATAATAATCATAATAGATGCAATTCAGAATGTACAATTTTCTCTTATGAGTGTGCAATCATACTTTGGAGCTTATTCAGGTGGTTTTCTAATGCTTCTTTCATTTCCTTCATCAAAATTATTTTTATGTTTACTACAATGATGCGTCTTTTGAAAAATTATATCTCAATTTTGTCTAAAAAAATCTAAATAATATACTCACTAAATATGAGCATATACTCTAGCTAATATTGTTGAAGCTCTCTAAATACTAATTATTATCATGTTGTATCAATTTTCAAAGAAGGAATCATGGGCCCATTATTCATTCATTAGATAAGTTGTAGATGGTTAGTGACACATAATTTGTCTTAATATCCATAAAACTCAATTCTTCTATATTCCTTTGAAATCAAGTAATATTTCTCATAATTACTATTAGTTTTGAACTTCATGATAATATTCATTGTCAGAACATGTGATCGAATAGAGTTTGAACAATATTTGAACATGTTTAGATCCAAGTTAAAATTATGCACTAGTCATGTTTATATTTGATTTCAACTATATTCGAACAATGATCTAACACCATGGTTCAAATAAAGTTCTAAAATGTGGTTGAACATATTCAATGTTCAATCATGATTGAAATATAATTTACACTCATGTTCTAACAAGATTAAAAAAATAAGAAAAAAAACTTTAGTATTTCTCAATTTGCATTAAAACTCCATCAAAATGACCAAATTTATAATACATGATATAACATTTTAAAAGAAATAGCACCAATGTATATTTAAGTCATCAATGAATGAAAAAATATCAAACTTTAATAGCATGAACTCTCATGAGCAAAAAAATCTCAAATGGAAGTGTGACAATAACAATAAACAAAGTCAAAATGGCAAAAGTGTAGAATATTATTTTTCATATATAATGAGATACAAAAAAAAAGTGAAATATTTTAAACTGAAATTAATTTTCTAATATATTTCTCTAAAAACATAAATATCAAAGCATATTTCTCTTATTATATCTAATATAAGGTATAATATAAGGTATATATAGTCAAATTTTCATATATATATATATATATTATAATAACTTGAGATTATTTAAATATTTATTATAAATATTTAAAAAAATAATCAACAAAACATCTGCTGCGTCGCTTTATCCAACTCCCTAAAGATAATGCATGATTAACTACAAGAGAACCGTTCTCTTGAAAGTATGATCCCCCACAAATAAGATATTACACAAGAAAATATACACTTCAATGGAAAATAACCAAACTTGTTTTGATTGAAATCTGCCATTTAAACAATTAGGTAACTTATTTTAGGGTTAAACATTTTCTTTTGAGATAAAATATTATTCATTTTTTTTGATAAAATATCATTCTAATTTAAATGCAAATCTATTTATTTATTGCATTATTTCTTAAGAAAAATAAATTCCTGAATTAAACAGCGGTTCAACAATATTGCATCCGGTTTGAGGTCTCCAACGTTTGAACTCTACAGATGCTTCATGAATTGCTCATCATTTCCCAAAAAACAATAAAAAAACATTCAACGGAAGCAGCATCACCATTATATAACAAGATCACAAGAACCAATCACCAGTCAATTTCATTAAATGAATAATCTAGAGCACATTCTGCAAACCAGAAGGCCTAAAATGAGTAAATAACTGAGATGGAAATCTTCCAGCATCCGAGTTTGAAGAAAATCATGCATCTGCCACCATGATAGAAAATTCACTGGATCATGATGATGATACAAACAATAGTCACTGCAATAGCCTAGGTGCTTCCAGATGAAATGATATCCCTGAGAGCATCTTTAATAAATGGGTACTTATACGTGAAACCAAGTTCTTTTGCTTTAACTGGTAGCACCTTCTGGCCTTCCAAAACCTGCAACAGAGGCAAGTTCAGATTCACGTAGATATAGAACTTAAAAATGGATTATGTATATTACATACTATTGTGGCGCCTTCACCAAGTACTGCTTTGAGCACAAAGTCAGGAACAGGAAGCCACGATGGACGGCCCATAACTTGCCCCAGTTGATCACACATCTCCGATAACCGAACTGGATATGGTGCAGTTCCATTGACAATACCTGAGAATTTATAATATTTTTTTTCTTTTCAGAGACAACTGAATTTGGTTAAGTATGAAGTAGATTGTAACTCTCTCATGGTATACATTTTAACTAGGTTTTCAGACCCAGGAATATCTATGACTGTTAAAGATCCAAAATTGACCTTGCTCCAATCCCGGATCAAGTATAGATCAACACTGACCAGACATAATACTGATCCGAGCCAAATTAGACTCATGATAATCTTGACATGATCCCAATTCAAGCTAGGCATTGCTAATTGCCAATTTGATCACAATCCCTGTGAAAGCTGATATTCTTTATAGATGCTTTTATACATCCAACATGCATTCATAAATTAATGAAGTCAAATAGCATGAAGGAACTTTTCCATTTTAACTAAGTTTTGGAATTTACTGAATTATTTCACGCACAAGAAAGCTGCAATGATGAAAATGATGACAAAAAAAGAAGCCTAAGGCTATTTGTTTTGGTTTATGCTTATCTTCCTCATCTTTAGAATTATCCCAACAATTAGATATTAGTTTTATTAATCCTCATATATTTGTTCTTGTTGAGTGATGCATGTAGTGCAAGCCTTAGTTTAAACAAATCTTTTTGCACAACTATCCAGCCACATTTCTTTCTGTCTAAACCCATTCCATCCTATTCCTTCATACTAATCTAATATACCATCCTTATTGGTATAACCACTGCACTCAATTGTATGCGCCTAAACCAAAAAATCTAATATCCTCCCTCCAAACTCCTCAAGGTAACTTCTCCATCTCCTCCTCCTCCTCCTTCTTCCTTCGTTCTTTTTTCTTCTTCCTCCTCCTTCATTTTCTTTCTTCTTCTTGTTCTTCTTTCTCCCACCTTCATTTCGTTCTATTTTCTTCCCTCTTCCTCTTCTTCTCCTTGTCCTTCATCTTCTTCTTCCTTCACCATTTTCCTCCATACCCTAACCCTAAACCCTAATTTTCCGATTTCTCCACATCCACCAATCAAACCACCAATCTCTCTTCAGAAAAAATATTCCCACACTTCCTACACATTCCCAACAAAAAAACCCCATCACCCTTCACTTTTTCTTTCTGGCATAGAGAGTGAAAATTTTCTCTCTAGAAAGAGAGAAATTCCTTCACAAATACTTCCCTCTCCATCCCAAACACCTTGCTTCAACACTATTCCCCCATATCTCCCCTCCTAAAGAGAGAAAAAAATTCCCCATCTTTCTCTTTCTAAAATTGGAGGGGAATTTTCTCTCTCTAACACTCTCTCGCATTCCTACACATCCTACATCTCAACCAACAGCCCTCTCTTTCTCTCCCTAGAAAGAGAGCTCCTTTATCCCTCTAGCCTCCATATATATATATAATTAAATAGCATAATTAATGATACAAAAAAAATTAATTCGCGCATTGCAGGTATTTTCTGCATCGCCATCACCGCCATTTCCCGTCGTCGCCTAGGTCGTCGCACACCTAAGGTAATAAACCCAACACTAGTATTTTATAATTCATTGCATGATAAAAAAGTACCCGTGTTCGTTTTTTTATAGCAAGCAGGGAAATTCATTGCATGAAAATTAAGTACCTGTAACTATTTTTTTTTTAGCAGGCGAAGAAATTCGTTTCATGAAATTATGTTCCCGTGACCATTTTTCTTAGCAGACTAGAGAATTCATTTGCATGAAACTAAGTACCTATGACGGTTTTTTTTAGCAGGCTCGGAAAATGATATGCTTTATAAACAGGTGATCGAAGACCCATGAGTGTATTTCTTGGTAGGCCGGGAATGAAGTTTCGGACGCGGTGTCACCTAACACCTATCGTCGCTACCTTTCTTGGCAGACACGAAGGCTTTTGTCACGACCCGGTCACGACCCGGTCCGGATGCTCGATCTAACGAGGCGGGAATGAAAAGTCAGACAATATTACAATTTCATCCCATTCAATAAACACATTAACATAAAGTTTTCATCAATTGAAGAGCCACTAATCATAATGAAAACTATAATCAATCTATGACCGAACTAAGCATTCTCATTAGTCATTTTACCTGTTGTCATTTGCACGTCGTCATCTATAGACGAATTCTTCCCTTTCAGCCATTTCTTGTTCTTTGGGAATTTACCTGAAACATAATTTAGTGGTTTTATAGTGTAAACTCAGTGGGTAATTTCCATCATCACTTAATATGGATAAAATACAATAAAAGTAACCTTTACATTGGTGTACTTTTCCTTTCTTTGTTCATTTCCTTTCATTTGTTTATTTTATACAAATCCCATCATATTCATTTATAACATTTAAAATTACTTTAATTTATATTGTTTTTCTCATTTAATTCGTACAGGAGCACCATCTAAATGTACCCAAAGGTACAACCATTTCCATTTTTCCTTTTCCTTTTCCATAACCTTTTCCTTTTTTGTGCACGGGTACGTTGCTTCCCCAGCCAATATCATACGGGGTGAACTCCTATAAACTTGCATGCATAACATTTTCCCTTTTCCTTTGATTCATTTATATTGGTATAATTTCCTTAATATTTATTTATTTGTATTCTTATATATATAAGTATCATATATATAAACATATATGCTTTTCATTTTCACTTTTTATTTCATTTACATTTATTTTCTTTCACATATTCAAACACTTTCATATTCTTAGTGCTTCAATCATTTTCAGTCAATGCATTAAAATTCTCCTTGTCTCATTCATGATTTTCTCCAAAAGAATTAAACAATTATACGAACTACTACTTTAAGATTTGAAATGAAAATAAAATAATGAAAATTTACACATATATAATTACCCACTTTGATCCTTGGTACCACTTCAAACTTCGAATCTTCTTCCTTGCGGAATTCTTGTTGAATCGGACTCCTACAACTTTCAATCTTTTTCTTTCCAAAATCTCTAAAATCGTACAATAAAATTTTCATGAAACTTAATTTAACTAATAAAATTTAATAACAAGTACATGATAGAAATTTCTTACAATGGAGATTTCTAAAAATCTCAAAAATTTTCTTCTTTCTCCCTCACAAATCTCTTCTCCTCGCTTCCAACTGTCTTCCTTATCTTCAATTTTAATATTTCTACTAATTAGAGAAAGGAATTGAAAACAATTTATAAAAATTTGAAAAATAAACCTTTCTCCTCTTTTCCTTGTTGTTCCTCTCACTCATTGAAACTTCTTCAAAATTTATCACTCCTTTAACGGTAGAAATGAAAATGAGTTGTTTAATCTTACCCTCCAACGCAATCGTTTGCTAAAATTGGAAAAAAATGACTCACCTCGCTCTGGCACGAAGCCTTTGATCGTCCGCCCTTCTCTGTTTCGCGAAACTGCATAGTACCGACCCCTGTTGGGGTCGCGTCTTTTATTAGGAGGCTGGCCGGTTCGGTTGAACCGGCCCAGCCTACCCGGGTCATTACAATCTCCCTTCCTTATAAAATTTCGTCCTTGAAATTTAAATCAAGTAAATAAAACATACCTTTAATCGAATAGATGAGGGTATTGAATTTTCATTTCTGCTTCTTTCTCCCATATGACATCTTTTTCGGTTCCATGTTTCCATAAAACTTTCACAAAAGGTATTGCTCTATTCCTCAATTGTTTCATATCATATTCCAGTATTCGTTCAGGTTCTTCAATATATTTCAAATTATAATGCAAGTCAATTAATTTGGACTGGATTCTCTTTGACTCATCTAGCACATATTTCCGGAGTACTGATATGTGAAATACATTATGAATTCCTTACATATGTACTGGCAGATCCAATCTGTAAGCCATATTTCCAATCTTCTTCGTGATTTCAAAAGGACCTATGCATCTTGGACTTTATTTTCCTGTCTTTCCAAACCTTTGCACACCTTTCATTAGGCTAACTTTTAAGAAAACAAATTCTCCCACTTCAAGCTCAACTGGCCTATGCTTTGCATCATAATACTTTGGTTACCTGTCTTGTACTGCCTTTAATCTATCTCTGATCAACTTGATATTGCTAGTAGCAGCATCTATTAATTCAGTTCCAATTACCTTTCTTTCACCTATTTCTATCCAACACAAGGGTGTTCTGCATTTTCTTTCATAAAGAGCCTCATAGGGTGCCATTCCAATACTAGATTGAAAACTGTTATTATATGCAAATTCAATCAACAGTATGTGAGTTTCTCAATTTCCTCCAAAATCTAATATACACAACCGTAGTAAATCATCCAAAGTCTGAATTGTCCTTTTTGTTTGCCCATCTGTTAGAGGATGAAATGTTGTACTGAAAGTCAATCGAGTGCCCATAGCTTCTTAAATTTTCTTCCACAATTTAGAAGTGAATCGGGCATCTCTATCAGAAACTATTGATTTTGGAATTTCATGCAATCTCATAATTTCATTCACATATATCTTTGCTAACTTTTCCACTGAATTTGTCTGCTTGATTGGTAAGAAATGAGCTGACTTAGTTAATCTGTCAATAACCCATATTGCATCTCGACTCTGCCTTGACCTGGGTAATCCAATTATAAAATCCATTGCAATGTCTTCTCATTTTCACTCAAGTATAGGTAAAGGTTGTAGTTGACCTCTTGCCTTTTGATGTTCTACTTTAATCATCTGATAGGAAATATATTTTGCTACAAATTCTGCAACACTCCTCTTTAATCCTGGCCACCAAAACAACCCTCTCAGTTCCTGATACATCTTTGTACTGCCTGGGTGATTTTCATAAGTTGAGAGGTGAGCTTCCTACAATATCTTCTCTTAAATTTCTAACACTTGGAACACAAATCCTACCCTTATATTTTAATAATCATTCTCCATCAACTTCAAAGTTCTCTAACTATCCTGCTTGCACTTTTTTTATAATGTCCTGAAAATTTTCATCTTGAGACAATGCATTAAGCACTCTATCCTTCAAATTAGATTGAATCACCAACTGATTTAATATCATATCTTTTATATTTTTTTGATTGACCACTGAAATCTCTAATTTTTTCATGTCTTTGATTATCTGTTCCTACTGGGTGATTAGCCAATTTGCATTTCTAAGAGCTTTTCTGCTAAGTGCATCTGCAACTATATTTGCCTTTCCAGGATGATACTATATGTCCAAGTCATAATCCTTAATGAGTTCTAGCCATCTTCTTTGTCTAAAATTAAGTTCTTTTTGATTGAAAATGTACTTGAGACTCTTATGATCTGTAAACACTTCGCATCTGACTCCATATAAATAATATCTCCATATTTTGAGTGCGAAAACTACAACTGTCAATTCTAAATCATAAGTGGGGTAGTTCCTGTCATGAGTTCAGTTGCCTTGAAGTATAAGTCACCACTCTACCATGCTGCATCAGTACACATCCAAGTCCTCTCAATGAAGTATCACAGAAAATATGGAACCCTTCTGAACCTGATAGAATTGTTAAAATTGAGACAGTCATTAAACAATTCTTTAATTTTTTTAAAACTTCTTCACGCTGATCACTCCATTCAAATTTCACTGCTTTCTGAGTTAATCTGGATAACAGCATTGCAATCTGAGAGAACCCCTCTACAAATCTCCTGTAATAACCAGCAAGACCTAGAAAACTCCTCACCTCTGAAACTGTTGTTGGCCTTGGCCATTCAATAATGACTTGAACTTTATTCTGATCAACTGAAATACCTTCACCACTAATCACATGTCCAAAAAAAGTTACACTACTCAGCCAGAATTCACATTTTAAAAATTTGGCATACAACTTATTCTCCTTTAATGTTTGCAGCACTGCTTATAGATGAATGGAATGGGTCTCTTCATCTCTTGAATAAATTAGAATGTCATCGATAAACACAATCACAAATATGTCCCGAAATGGCTTAAAAATTTAGTTCATCAAATCCATAAATACAGCTAGTGCATTTGTCACTCCAAATAGCATTACCACAAACTCATAGTAGCTATATCTAGTTCTGAAAGCTGTCTTTGCTATATCTTCCTCCTTAATGCATAGTTGATGGTATCCATAACGCAAATCTATCTTAAGAGAAAACTGTAGCTCCTTCAAGTTGATCAAAAAGATCATCAATTCTGAGTAATGTATATTTATTCTTAACAGTAAGCTTATTCAGTTCTCTGTAATCTATGTATATTCTGAAGCTCTCATCTTTCTTCTTTACAAACAGTACTGGAGCTCCCCATGGTGCGGAACTTGGCCTGATAAACCCCTTATCTAGCAATTCCTGTAACTGACTTTTTAGCTCCTGCAACTCTTTGACTGCCATCCTGTAAGGTGCCCTTGCTACTGGTTCTGAACCTAGTATCAATTCAATAGTGAAATATATTTCTCTTTCTAGTGGTAATCCTAACAAATCATCTAGAAATACTTCTGAATATTCTTTGATTACATGTTTATCTTTTAACTCTTTAACTTCCTTGCATGGAAATTAAATACCCGTGAGTACATTTTTTAGCAGGCGAAGAAATTCATTTCATGAAATTATATTCCCGTGACCATTTTTCTTAGCAGACGAGAGAATTTGTTTGCATGAAACTAAGTACCTATGATTGCTTTTTTTAGCAGGCTCAGAAAATGATATGCTTTATAAATAGGTGATCAAAGACCCATGAGTGTACTCCTTGGTAGGCAGGGAATGAAGTTTCGGCCGCGGTGTCACCTAACACCTATCGTGACTACCTTTCTTGACAGACAGGAAGGCTTTCATCACGACCCGGCCCGGATGCCCGATCTAACGAGGTGGGAACGAAAAGTCGGATAATATTATAATTTCATCCCATTCAATAAACACCTTTAGCATAAACTTTTCATCAACTGAAGAGCCACTAATCACAAAGAAAACTATAATCAATCTATGACCGAACTAAGCATTCGCATCAGTCATTTTACCTGTTGTCATTTGCACGTCGTCTTCTATAGACGAATTCTTCCCTTTCAGCTATTTCTTGTTCTTTGGGGATTTACCTGAAACATTAATTTAGTGGTTTGAGTTTACAGTGTAAACTCAGTGGGTAATTTCCATCATCATTTAATATGCATAAAATACAATAAAATTAACCTTTACATTGATGTACTTTTCCTTTACTTTGTTCATTTCCTTTCATTTGTCTCTTTTATACATATCCCATCATATTCATTTATAACATTTAAAATTACTTTAATCTATATTCCTTTTCTCATTTAATTCGTATAGGAGCATCATTTAAATATACCTAAAGGTACAACCATTTCTATTTTTTCTTTTCCTTTTCAATAACCTTTTTCTTATTCGTGCACGGGTACATTGCTTCTCCAGCCAGTACCATACGGGGGTGAACTCCTGTAAATTTGCATGCATAACATTTTTCCTTTTCTTTTGATTCATTTATGTTGGTATTATTTCCTTAACATTTATTTATTTGTATTCTTATATTTATATATATTAGTATCATATATATATATATATATATATATATATAAATATATATGCTTTTTATTTTCACTTTTCATTTCCTTTACATTTATTTTCTTTCACATATTCATACACTTTCATATTCTTAGTGCTTAAATCATTTTAAGTCAATGCATTAAAATTCTCCTTGTCTCATTCATGATTTTCTCCAAAAAAATTAAACAATTATACGAACTATTACTTTCAAATTTGAAATGAAAATAAAATAGTGAAAATTTACACATATATAATTACCCACTTTGATCCTTGGTACCACTTCAAACTTGGAATCTTCTTCCTTTCGAAATTCTTGTTGAATCAGACTCCTACAATTTTCAATCTCTTCCTTTTCAAAATCTCTAGAATCGTACAATAAAATTTTCATGAAAATTTAATTTAACTAATAAAATTTAATAACAAGTACATGATAAAAATTTCTTATAATGGGGATTTTCAAAAATCCCAAAATTCTTCTTCTTTCTCCCTCACAAATCTCTTCTCCTCGCTTCCAATTGTCTTCCTTATCTTTAATTTTAATATTTCTACTAATTAGAGAAAGGAATTGAAAATAATTTATAAAAATTTGAAAAACAAACCTTTCTCCTATTTTTCTCGTCGTTACTCTCGCTCGTTGAAACTTCTTCCAAATTTATCACTCCTTTAACGGTAGAAATGAAAAGGAGTTGTTTAATCTTTACCCTCCAACACAATTGTTTGCTAAAATTAAAAAAAAATGACTCACCATGCTCTCGCACAAAGCCTTCGGTCGTCCGCCCTTCTTTGTTTCGCGAAACTGCACAGTACCGACCCCTGTTGGGGTCGCGTCTTTTATTAGGAGGCTGCCCGTTCGGTTGAACCAGCCCAGCCTAACCGGGTCATTACAGCTTTACACACCCCGATGTAGCCCCCCTATGTGGGGACGACGCCGGAGTGCTCCCTAAATTTTTAGCAAAACTCATGACTTAGAAAATTTTAAAGAAATTAAAATCTACGTAAATTCCTAAGTCATCAAAAAATAAAATAAACGACATCCTAGGTTCCTAACACTGAAAATAAAGATAAAAGAAAATCAAGACAATAACATAATATAACTTACAGTGAACTTGTAGGAGAACTAGTTGTTCATCAACAGGTAGGAACCAAACCCTTTTCTTAGATATTGATTTGCACACACCTAAACTCCTCGGCAACACTCTTTACATAAATGGAGTATGAAAAATGGACTAAACCACCCTCCTATTTATAACATAGAATTCAAATCATTTGCAGGCCCACTAGCCTAGAATCCCTTTGCTAAAGGATAGGGAAGGTACGCATACAGGCCCCACCAACCTAGGATCCCTTTGCTAAAGGATAAGAAAGGTACATCTATAGGCCCCACCAGCCTAGGACTTTTTGCTAAAGGACAAGGAAGGTACGCTTGCAAGCCCCACTAGCTTAGGATCCCTACGCTAAAAGATAGGGAAAGTACGCCCACGGGCCCCACCAGCCTAGGATCCATGTTTAAAATGTGTTAAGATTCCATTTTAAGGCTTTGGCTTTGGATTTCTCGAGTATTCACCAGCGGGTGAAATACGAGCATAAATACACATGAATACGGGTGGTAATTATCCTAAAAAGGGGAGGGTAGAAGTAAAAAAATTATTTACTTTTCCTACAAAAATGTATCTACATTAATTGTTAACACGTAGGAATTCCCGCATATCCCCGATAATTATTCTGGTTAAACAGTTCATAGTAAAATGGGAAACTTCAATCTCATCGCAAGTCATGGGTACACAAATGCCTTAATTAGCGTGCATGCCAACTATTAAAGTTAGGAGGCTCGTATGCACCTCGTGAATGTTTTATACATCCCATGAATATGTCTTCAAAAAGAAACAAAATAGCACAGTATTATGTCATGGGTTGTACAACCTCTAACTAAAGTGTGCACATCGCGCCAAATCACTAAAAGAGGTCGCCTACGAGCCCCTATTGTAAAATGTGCATATATCAAACATACAAATGCGCTATACATATGCATTAAACAGCATGTATGTATGCATACCATTAATCATACAAATACATCTTACAAATGCACTAACAATCATACAAAGATAGCATGTATAGATATTGTCAACTACACGAGTGCATTATACAACGCAAGTGCATTATACACATGCTAAGCGACATACAAATGTGTTGCGCAAATGCATTATCCAACATTCAAATTCACCATGCATATGCACCACGCAATGTGCAAAGATATATGTACATGTATTGTGCAATATGCAAATGCATTATATGAAAATACATACGTGCAAATGTGTATGTAAACATGCATGTACATCACACACATCTATTGTGTTGTATGCACACACCATGCAATGTGCAAAATGTATTATGCCAATCATACAACAATCAAATAAGTGCATAACACATCATGCAAATCATATAAATGCATTATTCATACTACGTAAATGCATCGTTCAAATCATAAAGCATGCAAATATGTAGTTGTGCAAACATACACCGAATAACAATACAAATGCATATACAGATGTGTAACTGAGCAAATACACTCAAAAGCTCGTAATATCGCATGGGCCCCAACGAGCATGACACATACACATGACGTTTGAGGATGCTGCACAGATTGAAAAGTAATGAGTTTTTAACATATAAACACACACCAAATATTAATACAAATGCACATATAAATGTGTAATTATACAAGATGCACTGAAAAGTAAATACTCACATTTGCTCCAACAATTGCGTTACGCTCCTAAACCCTTGCTTGAGAATGCTGCGCGGGTCAAAAGTGAACTTAGGTTCAAGTTTGATCCTCCTCTTCGAATGGACCGAAGTTGACATGACTTGAACCACCGAACAAATACACGGTCGTAGCGCCGACAAGAGGATTTTGTTTTATACATTTATATTACACTACAAGAAAATTCTCAATTACCGACAACTTTTTCCAGTGGAAAAGGAAAATTTTATGGCAGAATTTTTATTTTTTGACGGCTTTCTAGCGAATTTTCATTCGCCGATAAAAGCCGCGTAGAAAACGAAAAAATGGCGATTTTTTTCATCGAAAATTATTGCTGTCGGTTTTCCATTTTGGTTGTGGCGACGGTCGGTGCAGTGGCTTTCACAGATTAGCCGCCGAAGATTTCCGGTAGTATTACCGCTGGCAGACGGGCCACCGGAAAGCTGTCGGTAATTTCTGGCAGTTTATTTACTATTCTGGTGGCTTTCTTTGGCGTCTGATATCAAAGTTTTTGACTAACAGGCTGCCGATAGGCCGCCGGAAACCTATAGTATCTTAAAAAAAAATTAACAGCCTCCTTACCGTCCACAAACATTTTCAAAATTGATATATGTAGCAAATATATAATATAAACAAAATAAAATGCACTAACATAATATTCACAATCAATCGTTACTAAAAGAGTTGAAAATATAAAATTCAAAATAAATAAACTTTGAAACATAATAAAATATAAAGTTTCAAATAAACAAACTTTGAAACACATAAAACATAAAGTTCACATCAATATGTTCTCAAATGAAAGCTTGTTCTTCAAAGTCCAACAACTTCAACATTAACTTAAATTTAATCTTCCGTGTTCTCGCTGCCCCGTGATTCATGCACAGGATCCTGATCTTTTCTCTTCTAATTTTCAGCTCGATATAATCTCAGCTCTGCCTGCATCTCAGTTATTGAAGCACTCCCGAAGAATATTATCTTCAGTTTTGATACTGAGCATCCTAATAACAATCTATAATTTTGAATGAGTTATGCAACCATCTCAAATTAATTTTTAAGTAGCATGTAGTAATTCAAAAAAAATTCATTTCTGGGTTTGGTGGCTCTTCCATGTTTCCTCTTAAATTTGGACCTGCTGCATCAAAAACAAGTTTTTCATACGGTCTATTCATTTGATCTTCATCTATTGTTCTAGAAGCAGCGGATGGAACGACATGAGTATCTCTATGTAGCTCATACTCACCAAGTGAGGTCTAGAATCAATATCCTTGAACAAATCCCCTATTATATAAATCAACCTTAACATCATAAGGCTTAAGAAAAGTTTGATTTTTGTACTTCGAGTATGGACATCTAAACATTCCATCAGACTTAAACGAAGGTAGTTGATATGCGACTAGAATGAAACTCCCTAAATAAATTCATCTGTCAATCATTTTCGTCCCGCTAATAATCTATTATACATCCAAAATCTCTCTTCTTGGATAGCCATGTGGATGTTGAATTAATAATCCTAAAATAAAAAATAAATAAAAATTTAGTATTATAAAACAATTAATTTTCTCTTACTAATTCATAGAGCTTTGGTTTTAGCTATTGATAAAACCAGTTAATTTTTCTTATTATTTCATTTTCTTTGATAACTCATTTACTAGTTATTATTTTTAATTTATTTTATTATTTGACAAACATGTGAAAAGATTTCAAGATTTCACCTACATGCATAAAAATTATAATGAAGACAAAAGCCCTTAAACTTACATAGGTGATAGACTATTACCTATTCTAGAAGAAAAGCAGCTCTTATCAAAGGAGACAATTGATTGACACTCATCATTTTGAGTCAATTGATGGGTAGGCGGACTGTCTAAGTGAAAAGAATTCAACTGATCAAAGACCTCTTAGTTTTTATGATTTGTGTTGATGCATTATCAACAATAAACTTTAATAATAAAACTATTCAACTATACAAGACCCCTTTATTCGTACAAGACTGAAATCATATTTGAGTAATATTTGAACCACATTCAAATCATGCTCTTAATCATGTTCAATAAAGTTCGAACATGGTTGAATAGAGGTTAGAACATTATTCAAATATGATTTGAGCATGATTCAATCATACTTCGGACATGGTGTAAACCAATATGTATAACACAATAAAGTTCAATACAATAATTATACCATAATAGTTAATAATCCAATAGCAATATCACTTCAAAGAATAATTAGGATAACTATGATATGGCATATCTAAATAGATATGAATTAAAACATAATAATATTTACAATATAGTGCTACACTACACAATTGAATTGAAATAATAATGCCTACATATTGATTCAATCATGTTCGAATAGACCTGTGAAGCTATATTATTATAAAATCATATACTATCAGGTGTAACTTCTAAAGATTTTTCTTTTCGATTATGCATATTATGTAATATATCCTAAAAATGTAATGGAATACATTCATGAACTATATGTGACAATAATTTGTATAATTTTTTGCCAAAATATCAAATAGCTTATCTTGCTATATACCTCAGGCCCTCATGTATGATAGATCTCCTCCACTTTCAGGACATTTGGAAGAAAAAGGACATACCTATTGTCAAATAATCTTAGCATCTTAAGTAACCTACAAAAACACATGCATGATAAACTCATTATTATCTGCAAAATCATCATTGAGGTGCAAGACCTTCATAAGAACTAAGATAACATATCAATCAAATGAAACTATAGCCCAATTCATTCTAAAATATATAAGTTTCAAACAAATGTGGAAAACCAAAAAGTATAAATTTCAAACAAAAGTGAAAGGAAGAAGAGCAAGGAGAGGAGATCACCTGCGACTGGGGAGAAGAGGCTCAAGGCCAGTGTCGGCTAGGGCAGTTCGGCAGAAGGCGACGAGAGGGGGTCTCGACTTTCTCTGGGATGGAGACACATGAAATTGAGGAAGAAAGAATGGGTCAGGCAAAATAGGGCTTATATCGGCAGCCATAGCCGCCATAATTTATTTACTTGAAATAGGCGATCATTCCGCCATTAAATGTGTCGAACATACATAGAACTAGCGGATTTTCCTGTGGCTCTTAGACCGTGAGAATTTCTGGCGGCTAAACCACCGGTTAATACCGGCGGTCAATCCGCAGGCTAGTCAGTCGTAAATCCAGGCAATCCAAGAGCAGCCGGAAAATCCACCAGTTTTTTATAATTTTCCTGTAATGTTAGGCCTTCAAGGTGTATTACAGGAAATGTTCACTACAAAAAAATATAAACTCTCGGGATCTTCGCTCGTTAAATCAATTAGAATATTTGAATTTTATACGTTCATATTAGGCCTTCAAGGTCTTTTCTAAGAAAAATTCATTCATCAAAATACATGCTCTCGATTCCGATCTGTATACGACAACTCATAAAATTATGAGCTTGAACTGATCCTCTGTTTGTAACCAAATAGAGTTGACAAGGTTTAATCGATTAAATGATCAATCAGCAACTTCATAAATTTTTCTATCAGAACTGTCATTGGATTCAATTTCTCTACATGTGATTGCTCGACATGTCTCCTTTCGAAGGTATTTCCGCTTGATGAATCCGATACCTTTATATGCATCCATATCTTTCCGTCGTAATGGATGCAGTTTCCTTCCGTACCAAAGGCATAGGCACGTACGAAGTTGTCGTTTGGAGGTAGGAATATTGATCTGCTTTCACAACATGCTTTGAATACCCTTGGTATTAAATCTAGGTAGCCTCGTAGGTAGTAATTCTTCAGAATCGACGAGCATATAGCTCCAATCACGATTCACCTCTTCGAGCTTTCCCACTGAGTAGAATATGTTCCCTGGCGCAGTCCCCTTTTCAACCGAAGGCAGATAACGGGTCGTGAGTTCTTCAACCTTATATACCTCTCGCGGGGTGATTTCTTTGAAATACCGTAGGGAAACATGCGTGACTACGAGCACGCTATCTGAGATTGACAGGCTATCAATTCTTCTGGAGAATACATCTTGCACCGTGTTCATGTAGATAGTCATAGTCATAATCGTCATTTAAATATTCAACCTCCCTACTCCATTTAGCCATTGAGTGGCATACCCTCAGGGATTTTGTAGGGGTGACATCATCTTCATCTGTGTCACTCCCCAAGTGAGGTATATATTTTCTTTTTTTAGGAGTGGGATCTATTTTGGGAAGAGTCGGTGACGTCTTCTTTCTCCCCACCTGCTTCTTCTCACCTCCTTGTCCAGGCCGCTTTGCAACCCTTGAGGTTGATGCTTTAACCTCGAAAGAACTCGAAGGCTTTTGCTTCTTTGGGATAAAGTACAGTGCATCTTCATAAAACTGTCGCTTCATGGACTGCAAAGGGCTTGATATCACCAGAGATCCTGAATTCCTCTCCATCTCTGAGATACTTCATGCAAAGGGCTGGATATCACCAAAGATCCTGAATATCCCTGCCTGCTAAGAAAAGCAGTCACGGGTACTTACATTTCATGCATATGAATTTCCCCGCCTGCTAAGAAAAGCAGTCACGGGTACTTATATTTCATGCGTACGAATTTCCCCGCCTGCTAAGAAAAGCAGTCACGGGTACTTATTTCATGCATTGAAATTTAAAATGCTAATATCGGGTTTATACCTTAAGTGCGCAGCAATCGAGGCAACAACGACGAACGGCGGCGCCGAAGGGAAAACCTGCCATTCACAATTCAATATTTTTTATCATTGATGCCATATAATCAAATAAACAATTTTTTTTTAAAATAAAGGCTAGAGGTAAAATCTCTCTCCAATTTTAGAGAGAGAAACAGAGTGAGCTCTCTTTATAGAGAGAGAAAGAGAGGGCTTTTCAGTGGAAGAGGCTTAGGGTGCGTAGGAGATTGGGGGAGTGAGGTTAGAGAGAGAAAATCTCTCTCTCTCTCTCCAATTTAGAGAGAGAAAGAGAGGATAAGTTCTTTTTCTAAAGAGAGAAAGAGAAGGAACGAAGAGGTATTGGTGTGGAAGGCTTAGGATGCTTAGGAGGGTGGGTGAGTGAGGTTAGAGAGAGAAAATTCCTCTTTCTCTAATTTTTAGAGAGAGAAAGAGAGAAGGGATAATTTTTTCTCTCTAGAAAGAGAATTTGGAGGCATGATGGAGAGGTGAGATGCTTGGGATGGAAAGGGAGCCATACATGAAGAAATTTCTTTTTCATTCTAGAGAAAATTTTCTCTCTAGGTTAAAGAGAGAAAGTGGGGGATGATGGAGATTTTGATAGGAAATGTGTAGGATGTGTGTAGAATATTTTTTGTGAAGGGTTGTGGGTGGTTTATGGGATGGATGTGGAGATATGGAAGAATTAGGGTTTAGGGTTAGGGCATGTTTTGAGAAAGAGAGGTTGGAGGAAGAAGAAGAAAATGAAGGAGAGGAAGGAGAAGAGAGGAGAGAGGAGGAAAATGGAAGGAAATGAGGGGGAAAATGGAGGGAAGAAGAGTGAGAAAGAAAAATGGAGAAGGGGAAGAAGAGGGAAGGAAGAAGAAGAAGAAGAAGAAGAAGAAGAAGAAGTAGAAGAAAAGAATAATGGAGGAAGAAGAAGAAGAAGAAAGAAGCATTACCTTGGACATTGGAGGAAGGAGGGAGGAGGCCAGCGGTTGGAATCGCAAGAGAGGGAGAGAGCCGAAGCGGGGGGCCGCCTTCTTGTGTGAGAGGGAGTCGTGAGATTAGTGAGGGATCGGTTGGGATGAGGGGTTTAAGTGGGTTTATGTGAGGAGGGGTATTTAGGGTATTTTTTATTTAGAAATTTTTTTTTTAAACCTCTTTCTCTCTCTCTCTAAATTAAAAAAATTTAATTATATGGCATAAAATAATAAAAAAAAATTTAAATTGTGCGTCGAGTCGATTGCCACGTCATCACCCGCATACGTCGTCGCCTCGATTTGAGCGCAAAATTTAAAATTTTCACCGATCGGCGACCCCAATCAATATGGGTGTCGATCTTAGCTGTTTCCGTTGCTCCGGACGCATCGGCGCTGTCCGTTTTGCGAACGGAGACCATTTCAGTGATTTTGGGTTTTGGGTCGACACACGTCGGGTGAATTATGAGCGATTTTGCACTCTTTTGCTTTTGAAACTCACCTTGCACGGTCGACTCGACCCTGACATTAGCATTGAGGTCAACAAGGGGAGATTAATAGGGGTTGGGATGGGGAAAATACACCAGCCATGGGAATGGGAAAGACTTTAATAAAGTGGAGTTAATGAGGATTGGGAAGGGGAAAAGGGGGCAACTATAGGAAATGCTTTAATTAAATGGAGTCGATGAGGGTTGGGAAGGGAAAAAGGCGGCAGCTATGGGAATGAGAAAAGCTTTAATTAAGTGGAGTTAATGAGGAATGGGCAAGGGAAAAGGTGGAGGGAATACCAAGAGGCAAGGCGGAAGGCTGGCCGGCTAAGGAAAAGCAACAAGGGGTTTGGTCGGCTGTTCGAAAGAGGGAGGGAGGTTTGTTTGGCTATGTAGAGGGGAAGGAAAGGGGTCGGCCGGCTGTTTGAAGGGTGGGAAGGCTCGATGGCTGCTTGGGAAGGGCTGGAATATTCGGTTGGCTGTTTGAAAGAGTTGGAGTGCTTGGTGAGCTGTTTGGAAGGAGGATGGGGGTGAGAGAGGAGATAGGATAAACCCAAGAACCTTGTCACGACGACGGTTATTGGGTGTTGCTTTGACCTACTCCTAGGGACTTTACTCTTCTCTCAAGAAGACTTAAACACATACATAACTCAGAAAAATTGAAGTTTCATTCATAATAATCATCATTTCCATACAATAGCCCAGGGCCTTAATATATAGGCCTCAAAACATGAAGACTCAAAAGACTAAAACGTTCCTTGGGCTACAACATACAAATAACCCAACATAAAGGTAAAATGAGAAATACTCTCAACATTACATGAAATAAGAAAATGAAATACATGAAATAAATCATAAATAAAGGCTAATCATAGTCGTCGATCTATGACTTTTCCTGTGATAGACGTGCCATGATTTCCTGTTGATGTCCTCGTCACAAACATTCATACAACATCAAGTAGAAGCCCAACTAAGCCATCCCAAATACAATAGAACTCGAACAGAAACTCATTAAAAGAAAATATAACCAACCATGCAGTAGGATTTGAATATTGCGAAATAGAAAGGGTAAAGGATGCAAACTATGCGCCACATAAATCAAAACACTTAAAACAGTTCAAATGTACTACACTAACGACAGTAAGAAACTATTTCTTTTGAGTGAGTTTGGGAGGTAGCATTTAAAGCTGTTAACAATAGAAATTGATAAATATGATTTGCATATATTAAACAGAGTATGTCTTACCATGAGGCTGATACCATGAGGCTGCATGACACAAGTCATATGAAAGGGCGAAGGATAGGGAATAGACGAAAGTTGCTCATGCATGTAGCTTGAGGAGAGCAACCATTAGATGCAAATTCTAATATAACAACTGAAGAGAAAAATATTTCAAGAAATGCACACAAAACCCAGCTTAGACATGGTAGTTTTCCTCGTGTACTCCCTCTTTATAAAAGAAAAATTTGCTCTAAGGACTTTGACAAAATGACCTTAATTTTAATTGATATAATTTCAGCATGCTACCTTTATAAGAAGGATTCCTCAAAGCTTCGTAGATAAGGTTCACCAGATCATCCAGATGAATCCAGGAAAACCTGTAGAAAAGATTAGTTGATGTTTAATCACAAATTTGTAGTATATTAAGATGCTAAATGAACCATTTTATCAAAAGAGTAGATTGAAATTTCAAAACAAAAATAAGAAGATTCCTTAGTTCCTAGAAATACCATAAAAGATCATGCCAACAGCCAATTAGGCCTAGTTTCTGTTATATGTTTAAAATAATATCACAAAACAATAGAATCAAACTAAAAGGCACCATGACAAATAGCTACCGCAATAAAAGCATTATTTTGAAAGATCAGCGAATACACATTAATATAGTGCAACCATCAAATTAGCCAACAAAACAAAAGCAGCTGTTTGGGATCATTTGTTGTATTTATTTTTAAAAATATGTTTGCTTTGAATTTTTTAACATTTTTATTTTTTATTTTATTTTTAAATAAAGAAAGTTATTTATAAAAATACTCAACACAACTTTGTAGTACCCAAAATTTTCAAGTAAAAATATAATTTTCTTAATTAAATTATACCCCGAAATATCAACTTTCACAAAAATCATAAAAAATCATTCCATGCGTTCTACTCATAAATTAGAGAGAATTAGCATATAGAAGCATATGCTAATTTATAAATGCGTGAAAGTTACTGAATTAGTTTTGATTGAAATTATTTTCCTAAAATTTTAATTGATTTTCCTATTCCTTCACAATTTTTTGCAGTATAGCAAAGGCCTTTAATTCAACAGGTGTAGTGCATGCATGATAGTGGGTGAGGGTAATTAGGTAAATTATAAGATTTAAGCTTATTAATCACCTTCCCTTACTGCAAATATAATATCCGAAATGTTCAAAACAAATATAAGCATAAACTTCTTCTAAACGTTATCTTATTTTCATTAAATTATACTTTTAATTTCGAGCATTTTGACATATGAAAGTATATAGAAATATTAATCAACTTGTATATGTGTAACTCTTAAATAAATAGATGTTTAATATTAAGTAATTGTTAATTAAAAATTCAATAATAGTTAATTAACTGTACAATTATGAAATATGTTTAATATAGTTTAATACATATGTTGCAGTAAAGCATTTAGCCGAGCATGCAATGACTTGATTAGATCCTACGAGTGGGAACAACTAAATGGCATTAGTGGCTTTATGTTTATATATATTAAATTAATAGTGGAGGATAGGGTATCAAATAATTAGTATATTAAGCTTTTGCCTTAAGTCCTTTCATCTTATTCCATTCTCCGCACCTGATGGAGACTCAGGCACTGAAGCTGGCCGTGAAGAGCTGGGAAGGAAAATGCTGGTGTTGTTGCTATAGGTTGTTGTAGAAGAAAAGAAATCAATAAAATAAGATAAAGAGATTAGGTAGATGCGGTAGTTAGTGGCTGAATTTATTACTGCTGCTCGAATTGTGTTGTTTGCTGAAATCTGCAATGAACATGCTGATGTTTGCTGAAATTCAGGTATATGAAATAGTTGGGAGCTGCTGAATTGCTGAATTTGATGTGTAAGTATTGAAATCAAACAAGTTGATGTTGAATAGGCTGCTGGAATCAACTAATAATAGCTAAAATCAGTAAGGGAGGAAGAAAGAAAGTTGAAATCAGGTAAAGGTGTTTGTTGAAATTTAGTATGCTATTATTTGTTGCTATTATGAATAGGGGTTATGGTTGTTAAATTTAGGAAAAGAAAGGAGAAGTGAGGAAAAGAACTTTAGGAGAGAAAAAGAATTTGGATTGAATGAGGAAATAGATTGAGGTAAATTTTGTAGGATTTTATATTGCCTATTTTATTTTTTATTTGAATGCACATACAGAAATAGTAAAATTTTGTATATTTGCAACTGCACCATTGTTATATTTATTATAGCATTTCAATTTCAGTTTATTCATACATAAATTAATTTATTCATTAAGTAGTGACTACAGTAGCCCAATTTATAACTGTTAAAGATGCATGATATTTGTAAGGTGAAATAAGCTATTTATGGGGGATAGGCCGCACAATTTTATTTTTTATTTGAATGCACATACAGAAATAGTAAATTTTGTATATTTGCAACTGCACCATTGTTATATTTATTATAGCATTTCAATTTCAGTTTATTCATACATAAATTAATTTATTCATTAAGTAGTGACTACAGTAGCCCAATTTATAACTGTTAAAGATGCATGATATTTGTAAGGTGAAATAAGTTATTTATGGGGGATAGGCCGCACAAGTAAAAGTGAAAGACCTGACGAGGTAAGCCTACACTCTCAAAATTCTAAAAGATAGGAATTCATATCCAACCATGAATAAGAGAGCAAATTCAATTCTAAAAGTTGAAAATTCAGACCTAACCTTAAATTGGAAAGTTAGAGGGGTGCAAAAGCCTATAACATCATATGACTTGTATAAATGCGTTAAACAATAAATAGAACAGAAAGTGATGTTACGTATTTCTTATGTTTAGTATACAATTTTACATGTGTTTTACATAACTGGCCAATATGTTCATCATTATTTCTTATACATTGCTTGTGTATTACATTAAGCTCTAGCTCATTAGCAGTGGTTATACTACAGGCAAAGAGAAGAAGCCAGTGGGGTAGTAGTCAGGCCAGTTGACTACTCTTTTGTGTACATACTTTTTGGGTATATAAAGAGATCTAAATAGGAGATGTACAGACTTTTTAGTATGCAAGTAAATTTTAAAGGTTTTAATAAATCTCTGTATTTCAATTAAGATGTGTATTTTATTTGAGATATTTTATATATGCTTCCTGTTATGGAAAGCTTGATATGTTATGATACATTAGAATATTCTGAATAGACTTCTTCTTACATCTTGATTCTGATAGAGGTAGTTCCAGAATGAGTGTTAATAAGAAGGAGATATGTTCAGATTCTTCTTCTCTGTTATACTCTAGATTAACTATAAGGGGGTTAAAATAGGGTGTGACAGTAAATTGTCACACCCCATTTTGACCCTCTACAGTCAATCTAGAGTGTAACAGAAGAAAAAATCTCATTTGAAATACAAAGCTCATTCTGAAACACTGATATCAGAATTAGATAAATAAAAAACAGTTTATTCAAACTATCCTAACATAATTAATCATAATACATCAAAATTTTCATAATAGAAAGCATATATAGTATACTTCAAATAAAATACATATCTCAATTGAAATACAAAGCTTTACTAAAACCTTTAAAAATTTTCTTACATACCCAAAAGTCTGTACAGCTATCACTCAGATAGCTATTCAGATCTCTTTATACACCCAAATTATATATGTACACAAAAGAGCAGTCAACTGTGCTGACTACTATCTCACTAACTCCTTCGCCTTGCCTGCAGTACAATTACTGCTAAATGAGCCATGGCTCAATGAAATACTCAAACAATGCAGAAGAAATAATTCTGAACATATTAACAACTAAGGTAAAATACATGTAAACTTTTATAATAACATGAGAAATACATAATATCACTTTATGTTCTGTTTATTGTTCAACATATTTAAACAAGTAATATAATGGCTATAGTCTTTTGCACCCAAGTTCTCAACCTTTAGAATTGAAGCTGCTCTCTCATTCAAGGCTGGGTCATAATTCCCAACTTTTAGAATTTTGCGAGTATAGGCTTACCTCGTCAGGTCTTTCGCCTTTTTTACTTGTGCAGGCTTATCCTCCATATATAACTTATTTAACCTTCCCAATATCATTCTTTTTTAACCATCATGACATAAGCTATTGTAGTCATTACTCTATGAATCATCTATGTTCATACATGAATAAACTGAAATAAATACTTGAGTAACATAATAAATATGAATTTGCAATTATATAAAATTTTTATTATTTCCCATAGCATTGTTTGGGTATCTCATCTCGTTTTCCAGAACAGTCGGATAATTTGATTAACCTGAAATATCCCGGCCTCTTTTCCTTTTATATACAATTTAAAACATACATTTCTTTGTTTACACATATTTATAAATAAATAAAACAAACAATATGAATATCTTACAAATTATCTCAATTACACTCTTCTTCATTCAACACAAAATTCTCTTTACTCTCCTAAACTTCTTTAACTAATTCCCTTCCTTTCTTTTCTATTTTCCCCTCCTGAATTCAACAAACTGATTTCAGTAATCATCATTTCAGCAAATAGGAGCAACAATTATCACTTAATTTCAACATACACAAAATTCAAAAATCTCTTATTGAATTCTTGCAATGTTTTTCAACAAACATTATAAAATTCTACCTAACCTTTTTCTAATTTCAGCAACCACTATAGCAGTTCATTTCCTCCATATGTCCTGAATTCAGCTACCACCACTTTCAGCTATTATTATTTCAGAAATTCCTGAATTTTAATTCAATATAATGACTGCAAAAATTACTATCTCAGAAATTCAGCTATTGATTTCACTAGATTTCTGAAATCTTAAACCTCCTACCTCAATTTCATTACCTGATAAATCAGCTACCAACCCTGCAGTTCCCACACACAGCCCGTCTCCTTCAATTCCCAGCTCTCCCACGGCCTACACAGCTTCTCACGTGAATGGGGAGGGAAATAAATGAAAGAATGGCTACAGTTGAGTATTTTCACTGATTCACTTGTGTTTATTAATATAATAATATAAACCATTCCACTAAGATTCCACTCTTTATTATAATACTATATAATTAATTCCACTAAGCTACTACACATTACTGTTATCCGTTGGATGGAGTATGTGAGTGATCAGCTATTGTATGCCAACAAGCTAAGTGGAAATAGCAAATAACATAACCAGTACATTAAACTTATATTAAAATTTATGCTAATTAAATCTTAATTATATCTAGTCAAGAGATTTATGCACATATATGTATCTTTTAAATACACTTTACTAGACCACAATGCTCTAAATTAAACTAAAAAAAATTGAAATTGGTGTTTCCCATATGAGAAATAAAATAGGGAGTGATTTCGGGAACTATTCATGCTTACATTTGACAAAACTTTAGATATCATAGAACTCCACTTTCCCTCATTTTCCTTAGTAGCTCTCTGGTAAGGGAAAATTTCATGCTAGAGGTTGCGGTGTTGTGCCGGAGCGAGCAGGACAGTTGAGGGAAGGAGGTTCGGCTGAAGAAAACTTCGAAGAAAGGGAAAAAGAAGAGATATGAGAAGAAATTAGGGAAGGAATAAAAAAATAAGAAATGTAATTTTAGTATATTTCTTTTTGATTGGTGCAAAATTTCTAATTAGATTATACCCAATTATTATTTAGGATTTCAACCGATTTGTGAGAAGGGGAAGTTTTGAGGTAAAAATATTATTTTAGAATAAATTGATTTGATTTATATGATTAGAAAAATAAATTGTAGGAATAGTAGATATAATAGCAATTGTAATATATGGCCTGTGTAGGTGATTTACAAGCGAAAGAAATTGCAAGATATAAGAATCGAGGTAAGAAAAGCAAATTCTAATTTAGAAAGAAAATTCTTTAATTTTTTGACATGTAAAATTTCATTTGAGCTAAATAAAGTGTGAAATGCAATAAAAATTCTTCATATGGTTGAATGTGCGTCTACAACTAAGTATTCAGCTGTAAATGACCACACAGATTTTAACGATTCAAGCTCAAAATTAAGTATACTATGATTATGTAAATGTTTCACTAATTAATAATATTTTGAAAAGAAAAGCAACAAGTCAGCTATCGCCTTCTTTTTCTTCATATATATACATTGTATTATTGATGCTTTTTATAGTCATGTATGAACCATTTAATTATCAGTTAAAAATTAATTAGAAATTATTAAGCCTAAAGAGTGTCATGTTAGATGATGGGTGCCAATGTCATGCTATAATATCTGTGTAAGTAGGACAAAAGAGATCCCGATGGAGGCATTAGGACCTCAATGTTATTCAATAGCGATAATGTTGAGTTTTACCTGAGCTCCATTGAACATTATTATGAAGCTATAAAATCTAACTTTATGTTATGATTATGGCCAGAATTTAGCATCTATTCATGACACATTTATAGGCTTAAGAGAAAATGAAAGATGAAAAATAACATAATTTCTAAGTGAAGTATCTATATGATTAAATTCAAGGTTGGACTTTTAAATCATTAAATGAGGTGATATTGGCTTATCTATGACATTAACAAACATTTTGTTATTACTCGTTTATACAAACATATATTTATGTTATAAATAATTTATAAATTTAGTTCAATTATGAATATAATTATATTGTTTACTATATTATTTTCATATAATTCTGTATTAGAATTGTATATTTTTCTGAGCTTCATAGCTCACCAGATCTTTATTCTGACTGTTGTTATAGGAAAGGCAAAGATAAGATGGAAGTCGAATATACTTAGGTCAATTTAAAACTTATGTTTATTGTATAATTGTGTAAGATGAGTATTGAGCAGAGGTACGTAGGCTGTTTGTTATGATAATATTTTTTAATTGTTTGCTGCTCTGTAATTATATACAAAAGATATAAATGAAATAATTTGAATGCTTACACTTTATAGATGAATGTGGTGAAATGTGACATGAATATTATTGAAATGATTAAGAGTTTTAATTATTGAAGAATCATATATTTTTCCTCTGTTGCATCCTGCATTAATTGGTAGAGGGTCAAAGTAGGTGTGACAATTTTAAGATGATTTCATTTTTTTTTTAAAAATGAAAGCTCAACTAGTCACTAGTCACTAGTCACAATTTCCATAGTCGCCCTTCTTCACCATCTTATACAATATTCAATAACACTAAAAATATAGAGGTTAAATTTCAAAATAGTCCCCCGACTATTCATATATGATCATTTTAGTCCTAGAGTATAAAGTTGCTCCAATTTAGTCCTTTGACTATACAAAATTGATCCAAAATGATCTTTTTGGAACAATATTTGTGGGCTCCGAAAATTCGGCCCCAGCCTCCGCCCGCTTTGTGCTTTCTGAGGGGGGAGTTTTAACAGAATTACGTTCCGGGGTAAATTTTGGAAGGCAGATGAGATAGTAGATAAGACACTACCCAGAGATTTCGCCCTCATTTTGCGAGAACTTTATGATCTGAGTTCTGGTTTCCTATAGGCGCAAGCCCCTATAGTTAATTACCCCTCCCGATAAAGAGAGAGAACTTTCGATTAAGGCTAGTCGTCAATCAGATACATTATATACGTGCATCTGGCATATAGTACCAGTAATAGATATTTGAAATATTGAAAGTGTTGGAGAATTTGATATTTAAAATAGAAATTTCAACATCTTGCACTTAAAGCGGATGGTGGGGGAATGGATGATGGACCCGATCAAGATCCCATAGTTCCGTCGTCTCGGGCCATCGTGGTCCCTGGTCTACTTAATCAGAGGAGGTAGTCGACCCAACCTGACAGAAGGATCCTTGTCGGCAGCCATGGGTTGCTTCGTTCAAGGGTACCTTGTAGACCTGGGATGAATGCTTGTCTAAGGGGACAAATTTGAATCCACCTTAGCTAACAGAGGGCTTTGTGCCCTATCGATCATATCCTATTGATTCATATCTCAAGGATTTGATGCAATTGGGGAGCATACGGGCTCTGGCCATAACCATAATATAATGGTGCCATTTGGCGGCGACCACCTGGTTCAGAGGGCCCCGAGTCATAACCATTTATCCTGCAGTGCCATTTGGCGGCGAAACTGCCGGTTAGGGGACTCGTACCACGTCTTTGCTGGCAGGAGATTGTTTGAGAATGGATCCTAGTGATATTTTCGACTAGGCATTAGCTCTATACGAGCTGAAGTTATTTTCAGATTCGTCCACCTCGGCAAACTGTTGCGGAGGGTGGATGGATTTTGCATTGAGTGCTTTGATAGTTTGATTTCAATTTTTAAATATTTTCGGAGTTTGAGATTTTGGAATTTTTGTGGAGTTTTGGATTTTTGTAGTAGTTTGGGAGACATTTGTTTGAGATTTGTATGGACCCCTCCGGTTGAGATATTTAGTCAATGCGGCCATCATCGGGGTACATGAGCTCATTTATACTTTATTGATTGGACCCTGTCGACTCTATCTACTGGTAGGTAGAGGATCGGGTTTCGTAGGCTTTGGACCTTCGTTAGTGAATTCTCTTGATTATAAGCCTTGAAGGCCTAATATGAACTATAAAATAAATATCCTGGCCGGTCTCGCGACCGCATATTTATTTAATGATTCGAGCCGCGTCGACTCCTATCTACCCGTATAGGAGGATCGGGCTCGAACTGGAATTCACTTATTGACCCGCGCAACATCCCTAGACGTCCTGTGTGTTCTTACTACACGCTCGCCGGGGCCCATGCGGGTGTTTGGGGCATTTTATATTATTTGTTGAATCTTGTCAACTCCTATTCACCTGCTTAGGAGGATCGGGTTCATATTTGTTAACCCGCGCAGTATCCCTAGACGTTACGTGTGTACCAATAACACGCTCGCTGGGGCCCATGCGGGTTTATAATACATCCCCTTATGTGTACCTAAGTGTATACATGTTATAGTGCACGTGCAGGGGTACTTTTAGAATATTTATAAACGCCTTCTGTCTGCTCGTACGGATGTTGCAGATCCGGTGGCGTAGAGTTACAGCTTGTGGACGCCTTCTGTCTGCTTGTACGAAGATTGCAGATCCGGTGGCGTGGCGTCGTACGATCTCCATAACTATTGCTGGTAGGCAGGTAGATGTTTTCATTCATAGATTGGAATTTGACTTCAGGATACTGCATTTACTTAAGTCTTTCTGCATCTACCCACGAGTGACATGTTTTACATACATCTGTACTCGTAGAGAGATTGTATGTATTGCAGATCTCCATCCTTGATAGTATGCAGATCAGTAAGCTTATTTGTATCTTGATATTGACTTTTGACTGAGTTATATCCATCACCAATTTCTCCATGCATACTAGCTAGAGATTTGCTGTGCTCATAACACGTCAATCTTCAGGACTGGTAAGAGACTGTAGTCTTTCATTTGCTTGACATTGCATTATTATAAGTGGTAGAGAAGTTGCTACATTTACTGTGCACGTCTTTTAGTGCTTGTGGGGACTATCGTATGTATCCCTAGGATAACTGCCATTTGGTTTGTAGGGATATTTGTATATTTACTAGATGCTTGATTGATATTCATTATGAGAGTATCTTCGTAATCATCATATGTTGTAATCACCCTTGTTGTTCACAAACAAGTTAATACATTCGTCTATGAGTTGTCTGATGTTGAATGTATATTCGCCATCACAGGGGGGGCATTGTAGCATCCACCACGTGACCCCTTGAGTTCATTTGTATGTTGGCAAGGTATTGACATCAACTTGCATTGACTGTAAGAAGGCCACATTTCAATTTCAACTCACATTTCTTTGATGAATTAGTGTCTTTGCCAAAAATTCCTTCCTTGTAGCGTTGCAAAATGATGTAGTGGAGAGGTCACTACATTTGTTTGCACATCTATTGCTGCCATTACTCATGAGTGGATTGATGTGTATGTTTGCATGGAGGGATCTTTTACCGTCAATTGATAGTGTTGCCTTCTTCAATCAACAAGCATTATAAGGACTGTTGTAGGAGTCTATTACATTCTCTGTTCGTGCGCATTAGAGTCTTGTAGTGTGACTGTTTGTACCCCGATGTTGGTGACGAGGATGTTGCAATATCCTTCCTACAAGAACTCGTGGGTGTTCGCATTTGTCGCATCTTAGTCACATTTACTTACAAGGATCAATATATTTCATCTAACATTGAGTTAAATGTTCTTGTAGCTTGAGTTCCCTCGCATATGATTCAAGCTCTGAGTTCCTTGTATATGTTTGATTCTAAGTTCAGTTTCATTTAGACTTGAATTCATTCAAGTCTTCTACTGTCATATTGAGTTCATCCGGATTTGAATCTTACGCTTGCAAATTCAAATTTCACTTGGCATTATACAATTAAGTTCAAATGCATAAGTTCTTGTTATCCACATCTTGCCCCAGTTTGAGTTCAGAGTACATGTTCACAAGTCTACTATTGACTTATCCAAGTCCTTGTTCAAATTCAATTGAAGTTCAAATATGGTTCAAAACTTGAGTACAAGTCTTGTTGTCCAAAACAAGTTCAAGTCCACATCTTGTAAGTTCTCTGTAGTCAAACTGAAAGTCTTTGTTGGTCTTCATATCAAACTTGAATCTCATATAATGTTGTTTATTCTTCTTTGTTCAATGCCACTTTCCTTGAATCAAGCTCAGGTCCACAAGTCCAACTTGAGTCCAAGTTTAAGCCTCTTGAATTCATTTAAGTTTGAGTCCTTTGTTTGTCCAAAGTTCAAAGTCTTCTGAGGTCCCACTCAAGTCCTTACTTGAGTTCAAAAGTTCAACTCGTATTCGCTTGATGCTTAAATTAAATTCAAGTTCAATTGCTTGTTCATGTGAATCCAAATCGTTATCATTTGTTGCAAGTCCTTGTGGTTCAAATGTTCGTTCAAAATGTTCCAGTCAAAGTCCTTTGTATTTGTAATGGCTGAAGTCCAAATCAAAGTCTCCTGTTGTCTTGTAGGAGTTCAAGTCTTATTATCCAAATCAAGTTTGAATATTCAAAAGTCTACTATGGTTCGAAGTTGATTCAAGTTCTTAGTCAAGGTCTTCGTCATTTGATTCAAGTTTAGGACTTCTGCAAATGTTCAAATTTTCTTGTTGTTTGGTTCAAATCAAAGTTCCTTGTTCTTCACTTGAGTTCGAGTAAAAGTCTCCTTTGGTTCAAGTTTAGGTTGAAATTAGGTTCATTTGAGTTCATTTAGGTCCAGAAGCCATGTTTGTTTAAGTCCAAAATAGGTTCGAGTGTGGTCTTCTGTTCACCCGAAATTTCGGCAGCATTCCGGCATCTCCCCCGTTTAGGGGAAATTATGGAAAACTGGGCCTTTTCCACCACGCTAAGAAAGGCGTGTATGGTAGGTGCCCTCTTTCGAGGACACCGCGACCGTGTAAAGTCTTCAATCCCCCACCACGCTACGAAAAGCGTGTATGGGTCTTCGACAGCACCTGTTTGAAAAACACAGTTATTTCCCCGCGAGCGGGTACTTATGAATATCCCCTTCTCGCCATAGGCGCCGCACCGGCTTTCCATCCCACCACGCTACGAAAAGCGTATATATGCGGTTTGCCGGCGCGCCGTAAATGCCAAAAAAGAGATTTTAGGTGATCATCCACTTCGTCGTAGGCGCCGCATCGGGTTCCCTTCCCACCACGCTACGAAAAGCGTGTATAGGCGGTTTGCCGGTGCGTCGCGAACGACGAAATAAGCTCTCGAAGTGATTACCCGATTCGTTGCAAGCCTCGCGACGCACTTCCTCCCACCATACTAAGAAAAGCGTATATAGGTGGTCGTTTTGTTGCGCTGCGAGCCTCGAGGCGGGCTCTCGGAGTTTTAGGGTTGGAAGGTTATACCTTGGCGACCGACGGTGGTTTGTGGCACGAGAATCGAGGCAAGGGAAGAGTATTCCTCTTTCTTTTTGTATTTTATTAATTATAATCAATCGTAATAATTAATATAATTAATTATAACTAATAATGATTCATTAAAATTAATAATAATTAATTATTATTAATGACTAATCAATTATGATTAATTAAAATTAATCGTACTTAATTACAATTAATAATAATCAATTTATAATTAATATTAATTAATTAAAATTAGTTAAAATTAATTACTAATTAATTACAATAAATTGATAATTACTCGCAATTAGGATTAGGATTATCGGACTACAAAATTTATGCGACATTTGAACAGGATTTATGTGAAATTTGAGCAGGATTTAGGAGACTGTCAATCTCACTGCAGAATAAATCCTTCGTTTCCTTCTTTTTCTTTAGAGCTCGGTGGATTCATGGGATTTAGCCGAAGAAGGACACGATAGGGAGAAAGTTACCTTTACAGCAAGCGAGCTCCCTTTCTTTGCCTTTGATCGAAATGTCGTAGCTTCCTATCCGAAAGGAAAGGAACGTTGTCGAGAGAGGCGGAGGGAAGAGGAGGCTACAGGCGAGGGAGTCGGCAAGGTAAGGTGCTCTCTTCCTCTCCTTCCCTCTTTCTCTCTCTCTCTCTCTCTCTCTCTGTGGACCGACGAGAGCTACGGCAGGGGGCGTCGGACAGAGCTGGGAGGCGGAATCGGGTTTGATCCAGTAGAGGAGGCCGACGGGTTCGACTAGGGCAGATCTCGCGTGGGGTATTGCGGCTCGTTTAGGGGCGTCGAGTGGAAGAGCAAGAAGGAGAGAGGGCGTCGGGTCGCTGCTGCGGCTTGGAGTTCGGAACAGGAGTTTCGCGAGAGTTGCGGGAAGGAGTTTAGATGGAGGTCGACTTGCGTGCGATGCCCGGAGAAAGACGAGGGAGCTCGGTATTTAACGACCCAATCGAAGGTGCGATCGAGGTGAGCAAATCCTGGAACGACGCCGAATGCAGGGTACGGGCACTGTAGCGACGGCAGGGAGGAGAGCTTGTACAGGTAATATTCTTTTTTTTTTTTTTTTCCCCTTATTTGGAGGTCAACAAATGCCCCCCAACAAATGTGGTTCGCGTCTGGAGCGAATCACATTTGTTGTATGCTGATTGACCCTATGGATCTCTAGATATTTGCTCCAGATGTCACATAAAGGTCTTCATTTAGTGGATCTCCAAAAAGTTTACTTGGATGTCACACTAAGATTGTCATTTAGTGGATCTCCAAAAATTTGCTTGGATGTCACACTAAGATTGTCATTTTGTAGATCTTTAAGAGTCTATCCCTGTGTCTTTATAGATCTTTAGATGCACTTGTAATCATCAATACGATTGACATGTTGGCTCTTGTTAAGTAGAGATCCATAGGATAGTGACATAACACTTCAAATTCACACCCCTGGATTATTACTTTATAGATAAATAGCATCTCCACTTTCTGTTCTTCTCCTGCCACCACTTGCCACATTAGTTTCTAGCAATTTAATAATTGCTTAACATTTCTAAATTCATCACTTGGTGGGACTTTGCAGTCTCTTGTACTGATTATATCATGCCCAAATTATACTTCTTGCCGATGACACATCAAGTTTATGGAGGATCTTTCATTCTTTCTTCCTTTAACTGTATTTCGGCAAGAAATTTTAAATATTTATTTGGGGATCTCAGCATGCGGCGCGATGTTGACCCAAATAAATATTTAAAATGCCCCCAGTCTTTAGAGACATTTGTAGAAGTCATTCAGGATACTTCTTTTTGTAGCTTTAGTTTCCCTGATATTTTGGTTCATCCTGTCCTGTGCTTTGTGCTGCGGACATTGACGGAGAATTACCTGATTTGTCTTTACTGACTTGTCAGGTGGTTTGTGCCTTCTGCCCTATGCTTCTTGCTTTGGCGGGCTTGATGAAGGAGTAGATGCCGGTGACCTAAACCTTTTAGGTTTGTAATAGGTCGATGACGAGAAGTCATCGGTCTAGAGCTTTGTGCATAGCGGACTTGTTGATGACGGAATCCTCATAGTTCAGCCCTAAGCTTTCATGAACTTTGGGATGATTTCTTCGGTCCTTTGCTTTGTGCTTTGGTGGACTTGTTGAAGAAGAATTCCTTCGATCCTAGCTTTGTGCTTTATGGATTTATTGAAGGATTTTGCAGGTTTCGGATTTGATTGATAATACCAAATGTAGGTAGCATCTTAATCCTTAACCACTTGAGGAGACTTTAATCTGAGTCACTTAAGCTCATCAGATCGGGAGAGCTGGGATTTGACAGCTCTTCGTCCTCTGGTTGCTGAGATGGGGGTTCCTCTACTACGGCCTTTCTTATGGCGTGTTGAGTAGATGGAGCTGCCAGCGATCCGGCCATATTTAGGCTTGTTGGATCCGACCTCTTACACCCATTCAGGCTTCAGACTTGAGCTAAGGGAAATGTGCTTCCCGATGCTAATTTTGCTGAAGTTGGTAGATTTGGAGTCTTCCTTTGTGGTTGAAGATTTAGAGCCAACGCAAATTTGGTAGTTGCTCGAGATTCCTTCTTCCCACTGGAACTTTGATTCTCCGGTCAATTAGGAGAATTTTGTAGACTACGATCACATGAACTTATCGAGTCAAATTTGCCTTCGTGCTTCTTACAGTCCCTACTGACAGGTTGACGAAGTGGGGGTTCCGCTACTACGGCCTTTCTTGTGGCGTGTTGAGTAGACAGAGCTGCCAGCGATCCGGCCATATTTAGGCGTGTTGGATCCGACCTCTTACACCCACTCGAACCTTAAGCTTCAGGCTGCTGAAAGACTTCAGGTTGTTCTGGCTCAATTTGTCAGAATGTGTAGTTGCAAAAGTCTCTTTCTGACCTTTGAAATATTGGTTTGTTGGAGGAGGTGGTGTCTCAATCTTTTGAAGCTCACCTGCATATACTTTGAAAAGAATTCGTTGTATTCTTCAGTATAAAAGAATATTTGCGTTGGTGATTTTTAAATATTTATTCGGGGATCTCGGCAAGCAGCACGATGTCGACCCGAATAAATATTTAAAATGCCCCCTGTCTCGCAGGGACATTTCATAATGGAGTAAATTTGAAATTTTGTGATTTTAAATATTTATTTGGGGATCTCGACGCGTAGCACGATGTAGATCCGAATAAATATTTAAAATGCCCCCTTTCTTGCAGGGACATTTCGAAATAGAATAAATTTGAAATCTTAATATTTTAAATATTTATTTGGGGATCTCGACGCGTAGCACGATGTCGACCCGAATAAATATTTAAAATGTCCCCTGTCTTGCAGGGACATTTCGGAATAGAATAAACTTGAAATCTTGATATTTTAAATATTTATTTGGGGATCTCAGCGCGGAGCATGATGTCAACCCAAATAAATATTTAAAATGCCCCCTGTCCTATAGAGAGATTTTGAAATGCATTCTTGTAACACAAGAGAATTTCAAAAATGTAGAGTATATATGTTAATAAACATGCATAAAATACACAGTACATAAAACATAATATTTCTTTGAGCAGTTTTATGCATGATACTTTTTCAGGTGTCGACCATTGATCGGCGGCATAGGCCTCTGACCGTGCAGATCGATAAGCTGGTAGGCTCCTCCTTGATACACCTTCTCGATAACAAAGGGACCTTCCCAATTGGATACGAATTTACCACCAATCTTTCGGTGAGAGATGATTGGCCTCCTCAGCACCCGGACCAATTCCCCTTCTTGAAAGGACCGAGGGCGCACCATCCGATCAAATGACTTTGTCATTCTTCCTCGATAAATTTCTAGGTTTTGCTGGGCTTGCAATCTAACTTCGTCGAGTGCATCGAGCTCCTCCATCCTTAGGCGAGCATTCTGCTCTTGGGTGAGCTCATTCTGGATAGCGACCCGAAGAGACGGTAGTTCAACTTCTAGTGGCAAGACGGCTTCAGCCCCGAACACTAGTGAGTAAGGAGTGGCTTTGGTTGGTGTCTTGTAGGGCGTACGATACGCCCACAACGCCTCTGCCATCTTCGTATGCCATTCTCTTTTATTCTTGGTGAGGATCTTCTTCAACAATTTCACCAGCGTCTTGTTGAAGGCCTCAGCCAAACCATTGGCTCTTGGGTTATATATAAACGAGTACCGCCAGTCAATCTTGTGACGATCTACAAACTTATAGATTTTCGTACTTTTGAATGCTGTGCCATTGTCTGAGATCACTCGGCGTGGTACACCGAATCTGTAGACGATATTGTGGGTGAAGAAGTTGATCACGTGCTCGGATGTGACTTCCCTAAATGGAGCTGCTTCTGCCCATTTTAAAAAATAGTCTGTTGCTGCCAGAATAAAGCGGTGCCCCGCTGAAGACGGCGGATCTATTGGTCCAATTATATCTCTGCCCCAACATTCAAATGGCCAGGACGCTATCATTGGGTGCAGTGGATTTGGCGGTTGATGAATAACATCACCGTGAATCTGACACTCGTGGCACCTCTTAGCGTGATTGATGCAATCTCTCACCATCGTAGGCCAGTAATAACCCATTCTTTTAATTTTAGCGGCCATCTTGGGACCTGACTGGTGTGCTCCATAAAGTCCTTCATGAACTTCTGCTACCACTTTATCAGCTTCCTTGGTCCCTAGGCATCGTAGCCACATTTGGTCAAAAGCCCGCCAAAATAGCGTATCATTGACAAATGCGTATCGCAATGCTCTTTTTCTAATTTGTGCAGCCAGAGATTTATCTGTTGAGAGTTTGCTTTCTTTGAAGTAGTCGACGAATAGTCGCCTCCAATCATCTTCGACTTCAACATCTAAGTAATACCACCATGATTCTGAAGCTAGACTGACTTTACGTCTTCTCTTAGGAGCTTGATTTTCTTCATGTTGATATTCAAGATCGACTGGTTGGGGAGGTTGAGGATTAACTGGGGTTATATCCTGCTGGCTCGAATTTGGTATTCCCTCTGCCTGCGGGAATTATAAGATTGCTGGCTCTAAGATCCGGCGATTTTCAACTGCAATGAATATAGGTGGCTTTTTGTCTTCATTTGCCAGCTCCTTGGCCAGTTTGGCCAGACAATCTGATTTTGCATTCTGTCTCGAGGAACTTGAGTTATCTTGACGTTCGGTATTTGTTTTAGAAGCTCGAGAGCTCGTCGATGGTAGTGGGCCAATTCAAGTTTGCAAATATTGTAAATGCCCAGAACATGATTTATCACAAGTTGAGAATCGCAAAAAATTTGGAGATCTGTGATTTGGACATCAATTGCAATCTCCAGTCCTGCTATTAGAGCTTCATATTCGGCTTCGTTATTCGTCCGAGGTTCGGTTAAACTGAAAGAGAATCTCATTATACCTCCCTCGGGTTCTATGAAGACAAGACCGATGCCAGCTTAGGCCTTTGCAAGATTTGGAGGTTTGGGAGACTTGATAGATGATGCCCCATCAAAATACATCTCCCAAAATGGTAGCTTTTCTTCTTCATCAACCTGCATGATTTGTTCATCTGGCAAATCATCATTGAGCGGGGAGTCTGCAGGAATTGAATGCGCGGCGAGAAAATCTGCTAAAGCCTGTCCCTTTATCGCTTTCTGTGGCATGTATATTATATCAAATTGCAGTAATAGCACTGCCCACCTTGCTAAACGACCTGTCAACGCTGGTCTCGTCATCAAGAACTTCAGCGGATCGATCTTTGATATCAAGGTGATTTTGTGAGACAACATATAGTGGCGAAGTTTCTGAACTGCGAAAATCAGCGCCAGGCAATGATTTTCAATCGGAGAATAATGTATCTCTGCTCCGATTAATCTCTGACTGATATAGTAAAGTGCATTTTTTTTCCTTCTTCATTGTGCTGGGCCAACAATGCTCCGAGGGACTCTTCTAATGCAGCTGTATACAGTATAAGAAGCTTCCCTGGAATTGGCGCTGCGAGAATGGGTGGATTCAACAAGTATCTTTTGATGCTATCAAAAGCTTCTTGGCATTTTGCATCCCATTTGAAGTGGACATCCTTCTTCATCAATTTTGAAAATGGCTGGCATCTACCCGACAAATTCGATATGAATCGTCGAATGAAAGCCAGTTGCCCTTGTAAGGAGCGGAGTTGACGGAGGCTTCTTGGCGGTGGCATCTCAATGATCGCCTTGATTTTATTGGGATCAACTTCTATGCCTCGGTGACGGACGACATACCCAAGAAATTTGCCTGAGGAGATCCCGAAAGCACATTTGAGAGGATTCATTTTCAGATCAAACTTTCAGATTCTTTCAAATACAATCCTCAGGCCATTTAAGTGATCCTTTCGGTTTATGCTCTTGACAACAAGGTCATCTATATAGCACTCTACCTTCTGGTGTATTAATTCATCAAAAATATGGGTCATCGTCCGTTAGTAGGTGGCACCAGCATTCTTCAAGCCGAAGGGCATGACCGTGTAGCAGAAAATGCTGATGGGCGTTCTGAATGATGTATGTCTTTCATCCTCAGGAGCCATCTTCATCTGGTTGTATCCTGACGATCTATCCATAAACGAGAACATGTCATAGTTTGACGTGTTGTCTACCAGGAGTTCGGATACAGGCAACGAAAAATCGTCTTTTGGGCACGCTTTGTTGAGGTCCCGAAAGTCAATACAGATACGTATCTGACCGTTCTTCTTCTTCACAGGGACAATGTTGGCGATCCAATCGGCGTATTTTTCTTCTCGGATAAAGCCCGCCTCTATGAGTTTCTTTGTCTCTGCAATCACCTGTTCTTCAATCTCCAATCACATTCTCCTTGGAGCTTGTTTGACAGGTGTCACATCTGGTTTGATTGCTAGTCTGTGAACTGCTACCTCAGGGGATAAGCCGGGCATTTCAGCATATGTCCAGGCAAAGCAATCCCTGAATTCACAGAGAAGTTCTTTAATTTCTTCTACTTGGTCTTCTGGCAGAAGGGAACTAATGAAGGTTGGGCGAGGGTCATCCTCGGTTCCCAAGTTGACTTCTTTTAATTCGTCCATAGTGGTTGCCTGTCCACCATCTTCTAGCTCTTCTGGTGCAGGCTTGGCCTCTAGAGGCTGATCGTCGTAATCATCAGCTTCATAGACTTCTTCATCGAACCATCATTGGATTCAATTTCTCTGCAAATAATGGCTCGGCAAATCTCATTTTGGATGCATTTTCGCCTAACGAATCCAATACCTTTATATGCATTCATCTCCTTCCACCGCATTGGACGTGGATACCTTCCATACCAGAGACTTAGGCACATACGAAGTTGTCGTTTGGAGGTGGGAATATTGATCCACTTTCGCAATATTCTTTGAATACCTTTGGTATTAAACCTAGGTAGCCTCGTAGGTAGTAATTCTTCAGAATCGATGAAGATATGGTCCCAATCACGATTCACTTCTTCAACCTTTCCTACGGAATATAATATATTCCCTGACTCAATCCCCTTTCTGATTGGAGGCAGATAACGGGTCACAAGTTCTTCAACCTTATGCACATCTCGTGAAATTATTTCTTTGAAATACTGTAGGGGAATACGAGTGACTACGAGTACGCTGTCTGAGATTGACAGGCTATCTATTCTTCTAGAGAATACATCTTGCACCGTGTTCATGTAGATAGAGTCGTAGTCATAATCATCATTTGAATATGCGACCTCCCTACTCCATTCGTCCATCGAATGGCATACCGTCTGGGATTTTGTAGGGGTGACATCCTCATCATCTGTGTCGCTCCCAAGGTGAGGTACATGTTTTCTTTCTTTAGAAGCGGAAGTGGTAGCTTCTTTGGGAAGAGTTGGCGTCGGCTTCTTTCTCCCCACCTGCTTCCTCTCACCTTCTTGCTTAGGATGTTTTGCATTTTTTGGATTTGATGCTTGAGCCTTTAGGGAGCTTGATAGCCACGGCTTTTTTGGCATGAAGTACTGCGCATCTTCATAGACTGTTTCTTCATGGACTGTAAAGGGCTGGATATCACCAAAGATCCTGAACTCCTCTCCATCCCTGAGATACTTCATGCACTGGTGTAATGTTGACGGGACAACGCCATATTCATGCAGCCAGGGGCGACCCAGGAGCGCCTTAAATGAAGTGTCCGCATCAATTACATGAAATTTAGCTTCTGTATGGAATTCTCCAAATACAAGAGGTAGTATAAACGATCCAAGGGTTTTCTGCCCTTTCTCGTTAAAACCATATACCATAAGCTTATCTGGCCCGAGATGCTCCACGTTAAGGCACAACGACCTTAGTGCTTTTAAGCTCATAAGGTTAATGGAGGACCCAGGGTCGATCAGAATTCGACTGATTACCAAATCATCACTCTCTGCAGTAACATATAGAGGTCGATTGTGGTCTGCAGTCCCGAGCATCATGTCATCTTCGGTGAAAGTGATGAATGGTTCGTTACGAGCTTGCAGGGCTTCAGTCAGGTTGCGTTCAGCGAAATACGCCTCGTATCTTTCGGGGTCTTTGAGAGCCTGAATCAAAGTCTCCCGAGAATCCTTAGACATCACCAGAGCATCGTATATGCTGAGCTGGGCAGGGATCTTCCTCAGATGGGATAAGATATTATAATCTATTCCCTTTACTGGAGTATGTTTCTTCTTGGGATCCTCGGAGATAATGTCTTCGTTGACAACTATCTCTTTTCTCTTATCTTTGTTGGATATTCCTTTCTTTAGAGGGGACGAAGTATCTTGCCACTTCTTAGCTGTACCTGAGCGATCTCCTCTTGTTCAGACTCTCTTGACAGTGCATTTTCTTCTGAGTCTGTCATCGTCGCATCTAGAGATTCGCCTGTTGATTCAGAATCACCTCCCAAATTTACATGTCCCATCTGCGATGCTATGTCAGGGTCTGATCCATCTATCTTTGGAAAATACAGATCCTCCTCTGAACTGTAGTCCATTGGTAACACCATCATACAGGATTCAGAGGGTATATCTTCGGTACATTCTTCTTTTGTCAATGTATTTAACACCACTGAGATGACCCGACATACTTCTACCGGAAGAGGGACTTCACTGCTTTCTTCAGCTTCCTCTATTTTAAGCTCTGTCATGATATCAGCGAGCTTAATAAGTCGCCTTTCAGTTTGGTAATATTCATCCAAATTGTCAATGACCCTTTGAGTTGTAGTCTTCTTTTCCTTGAGCTTCTTCAGTTTGGTCTTCCTCTTGGAGGGTTTCACCTTTCCAGACCTTGAAGGGTCCGCTTGGTTAGGAAATTGTTTAGAAGCAGACGCTTGTGCCACAGACAATGCTTTCAGATTTAACACTGGCTTCGTAGGAGATTTTCATTTTACACCCGGAACTCCTTCGAGCTGTTTCAGCATTTTCACAATTTTTTTAGAGACCGTAGTCTCCCACTGCTCTTCTTGAGCTGGCTTCTTTTTATTTTTCCTTTCTTCAACAGGGGGTACGGAAGAAGTCGTAACTATCCGAGTTGATTCTTTTCTGGGGTGAGTCAGCACATTGTCGGATAATGTGAGCTCTCCTCTTCGATATTTTCTTTCAAACCAATCTTTGAAGAAATAGCAATCTTCAATTGGATGACTCATCACCCGATGATACGGGCAGTAGTTTGGGTCGCCACTATGTTTTGACTTCTCGGACCTATTGCACTCGGGCAATTCTAAGCCCGCTTTCAACGCCTGTCAAAATAATTTGGCGACACTCTCCCTTTTAAATGAATATTCTTTGTTCATTTTATCTTTGAGGGAGGGGAACGTTCGATCACCAGTTCTCGTTGTTTGCCTCGGACGTTCTCCACCGCCCTGATAAGTTCGTGGTTTATCATTCCCCCCAAGTATCAGCTTCGGCTGGGGCTTAGGGTTATAGACTTGCTTAGATTTTTCCTGATATTGCATTGGCTGCTTGCCTTTGTCTACATTATACGCCACATGTTTCTCCTTATCGGTTCTGGAGAAAAATATGGTGTCAGCCTCGCCTCTTCTAGCACCTGAGGCTTTAGTTTTCTTAGGCTTATCAGAATAATTTTCTGATTTTGACAAGTTCAGTTTCTCGAACTTTGTCACTCTATCTAGTAAATCCTGAAATGTGGTAATAGTAGCCATGCACAGGAATGGTTGCATTTTGTTATCAATATTTCCATTAACAACTGTACGGCATGCTCTTCTTCAAGCTGCTGCTCACATTTCATGCTCAAGTTGCGCCAGGGAGTGATGTATTTGGTCACTGATTCTTCCTTCTTTCTCTTATTCAGAGTAAGGTCAGCGATCGTTATTTTCTCGGTCACACTAGCGAACCTCTTCACGAACATATTTTCTAATTCTGCAAAAGTCTTTACAGAGTCATTTGGTAGTTCAGTGTACCATTCGAAAGCAGCTGCCGTCAAACTGCTAACGAATTGTCGGAAGAGTAGAGCATCGTTTCCTCCAGTGTTCCCGCAGGTGGCTTTGAATTGCGCTAGGTGCTGTTTAGGATTTTTATTTCCATCAAAAGTGTTAAACTTTGGCACGGAATATCCCTTCGGGTATGGCACCTGATCATACTCAGCAGGGTACGGACGACCTTTACCCACCAATTTCTCTGCCTGATCAATAGCTATAATAGCCTTAATCCTCTCGGTGATAATCCCTTCGAGCTGCGCAGCAGTCACAGGCTCGGAGGTACTTGCAATATTCTGCGGAGTGGGTTAGCGGGTGATGTTATTAACTTCATTGCCACCTTCAGAGCTCTACGTACCCCTGATACTTGCGGCGCTTGAAAATTTGAAGGATCAGGGGGAGGATTGGGCATAGAGCCAACTGCAACATTTCTTTGCATCATCTGCATCATCATTGTCATTTGAGTCATCATTTCTGTCATCTTTTCATTCAACTGAGAGATTTCTCTGTCTTTGGCTCTCATTTGCCGCCTCATCTGTCGCCGCATATCAGCGAGTGTGATGTTTTCGACATCAGGGAGATTCCCTTCTACCTCCTCAACTTCCTCTTCTCCTTGGGAATGACCACCTCCGCCAGTGGTGGACCCAGCTTCATGGCGGCGCCGATATACTTGTCTAGGCGGCGGTTGCCAGCGGTCATCATCATCTTCACCTTCATCATAGTAGGCCTCATCATCGACATTGATATGCCTCACCATGTAGACCACTTCCATGTCTAAGTTGTTGTTTACATCTTCTAAGTTTTCTTCAATGTATTCTCCTAAATTTTCATCTACTATATCTTCTTCTAGATTTTCTTCCATATATTCTTCGATATTTTCTTCTCCCATATCTTCTTCTCCTTCTTCTAATACTCGGATCTCCGAGCGGCGGCGCCACTGGATCTCCGGTTCTTGGTTAGGCAGGAAGATCTCTTCAACCCGTGGGCTACGGTCGAAGTTAGATTCATTATTGGGAGAGGTCAGAGAACGACGGGATCCCCTGGAGGATTCTCTATGGTGTCTACCGTCGGGAGGAGCATCATCATGGGTCTTCTTTTGGACCCATTTCTGATATTATTTACTGACGGGGGCGGATCTCCGGGAAGCAGTACCAGATGTCACGCCCAAATCAGTTATTTTTCTTCTATTATCTTCTTCTCTGCGAGGTTTTGGCCTCCAAATTTCCTTTCCTTTTCACCGGGACCTTTCGGCGGTGGATCCCTGAACGCGCGGTTCAGGTGTCACACCCCGATGTTCACCGCGTGGGGCAGATATCTTCTTTCTCTTCTCTCCACAGCAAGAGACAGATGTTCTCTTGGTGGAATTCTCCTGGCTTCGACCACCAGCGGTCGCTGATACTTTCTCTTGTTCAATCCTCTCTTTCACAGTCTTCAAGACCCTGTAGACTCGGGCCGAGAGAGTTTCAGACTCATATCTTCTTGGAGGGGCTGGGACTTCAGGCTGTCGGTCCCAGAATGATTTCTTCAGCTCCCTAGTTGAGCTGTTCCTCTTCACCCACTTCAGATTTGTGAACCCATTTCGGGTCAGAATGGTTACTTCAGGCTCCTGGGCCGGCATGTTAGAGGGATGGGTTGAGAATTGTTGCTGAGCCCGGAGCTCAGCATTCAGTTTCCTCCTCTGCCTTCTCGTCAATTTTCCTCCGGATGAGGAAGCCTCAGAAGTGTTCTCTATGGGTGCAGATAACCCTGTTGGCAGAGGTGTGGTGTTTGCAGTCACCACAGATATCCTTCCTCCGGCTACAACCCTCTTGGTGGCCGGGGTTTCTGGCTACGACAGCCGTTCAAAGACAGAAATCCTCTCACGAGGATTTTCAGCAGCAGGTCGTGCCGCTGGCAGATGCGCACGACGGGTGGCAGTTTCAGTAAAGTGGGGCCTCCTGGTAGACCCATCAGCATTTCTGCCATTCGTAGGAATGGCGGTAGTCCTTTCAACAACGGCAGGAAAGTCAATGCTACCAAACTGGATGGTAACTCCAGCATTCCCTGTCTCAATGATAGCATTCGCTAGTTGAATCCTGGCTCCTTATCCCAGCTAGACAGTCATCGGCGTATTCCGTAGATCCATTTGCATAAATGAAAGGTAAGGGTTAGTGATCAAAATTTGATACATCACCCCACACTTTCAAAAATGCAGAACTTGCACAGAATAGAAAACAAAAATAGACAACATTAGCGAGCAAATTCAAATAATACAAATTTAAAATACTGCTAAATACGTTATCCTGACAAATTTGTCTGAGCGATCATTTTAAGAATATTAAAATTTTGATTCATTAAATGATCATTCTGAAAGATTCAGAATTTTGAATCCGGGTTGAAAATAGCTGCTACTATGGCACTGAGACGACTAGCCAAAGATGGAAAGAGAAACCAATCCACAGTGGAGTCGCCAGAAATCTGTGGGCTCCGAAAATTCGGCCCCGGCCTCCGCCCGCTTTGTGCTTTCTGAGGGGGGAGTTTTAACAGAATTAAGTTCCGGGGTAAATTTTTGAAGGCAGATGAGATAGTAGATAAGACACTACCCAGAGATTTCGCCCTCATTTTGCGAGGACTTTATGATCTGAGTTCTGGTTTCCTATAGGCGCAAGCCCCTATAGTTAATTACCCCTCCCGATAAAAAGAGAACTTTCGATTAAGGCAAGTCGTCAATCAGATATGTTATATACGTGCATCTGGCATATAGTAGCAGTAATAGGTATTTGAAATATTGAAAGTGTTGGAGAATTTGATATTTAAAATAGAAATTTCACCATCTTGCACTTAAAGCGGATGGAGGGGGAATGAATGATGGACCCGATCAAGATCCCATGGTTCCGTCGTCCCGGGCCATCGTGGTCCCTGGTCTACTTAATCAGAGGAGGTAGTCGACCCAACCTGACAGAATGATCCTTATCGGCAGCCATGGGTTGCTTCGTTCAAGGGTACCTTGTAGACCTGGGATGAATGCTTGTCTAAGGGGACAAATTTGAATCCACCTTAGCTAACAGAGGGCTTTGTGCCCTATCGATTATATCCTATTGATTTATATCTCAAGGATTTGATGCCATTGGGGAGTATACGGGCTCTGGCCATAACCATAATATAATGGTGTCATTTGGCGGCGACCACCTAGTTCAGAGGGCCCCGAGTCATAACCGTTTATCCTGCAGTGCCATTTGGCGGCGAAATTGCCGGTTAGGGGACTCGTACCACGTAGTTGCTGGCAGGAGATTGTTTGAGAATGGATCCTAGTTATTTTCAGATTCGTCCACCTCGGCAAACTGTTGCGGAGGGTGGATGGATTTTGCATTGAGTGCTTTGATAGTTGGATTTCAATTTTTAAATATTTTCGGAGTTTGGGATTTTGGGAATTTTTGTGGAGTTTTGGATTTTTGTAGTAGTCTGGGAGACATTTGTTTGAGATTTGTGTGGACCCCTCCGGTTGAGATATTAAGTCAATGCGGCCATCATCGAGGTACATGAGCTCATTTATACTTTATTGATTGGACCCTGTCGACTCTATCTACTGGTAGGTAGAGGATCGGGTTTCGTAGGCTTTGGACCTTCGTTAGTGAATTCTCTTGATTATAGGCCTTGAAGGCCTAATATGAACTATAAAATAAATATCCCGGCCGGTCTCGTGACCGCATATTTATTTAATGGTTCGAGCCGCGTCGTCTCCTATCTACTCGTATAGGAGGATCGGGCTCGAACTTGAATTCACTTATTGACCCGCGCAACATCCCTAGACGTCACGTGTGTTCTTACTACACGCTCGCCGGGGCCCATGCGGGTGTTTGAGGGCATTTTATATTATTTGTTGAACCTTGTCAACTCCTATTCACCTGCTTAGGAGGATCAGGTCATATTTGTTAATCCGCGCAGCATCCCTAGACGTCACGTGTGTACCAATAACACGCTCGTTGGGGCCCATGCAGGTTTATAATACATCCCCTTATGTGTACCTAAGTGTATACATGTTATAGTGCACGTGTAGGGGTACTTTTAGAATATTTATTAACGCCTTCTGTCTGCTCGTACGGATGTTGCAGATCCAGTGGCGTAGAGTTACAGCTTGTGGACGCCTTCTGTCTGCTTGTACGAAGGTTGCAGATCCGGTGGCGTGGCATCGTACGATCTCCACAACTGTTGCTAGTAGGCAGGTAGATGTTTTCATTCATAGATTGGAATTTGACTTCAAGATACTGCATTTACTGAAGTCTTTCTGCATCTACCCACGAGTGACATGTTTTACATACATCTGTACTCATAGAGAGATTGTATGTATTGCAAATCTCCATCCTTGATAGTATGCAGATCAGTATGCTTATTTGTATCTTGATATTGACTTTTGACTGAGTTATATCCATCACCAATTTCTCTATGCATACTAGCTAGAGATTTGCTGTGCTCATAACACGTCAATCTTCAGGATTGGTAAGAGACTGTAGTCTTTCATTTGCTTGACATTGCATTATTATAAGTGGTAGAGAAGTTGCTACATTTACTGTGCACGTCTTTTAGTGCTTGTGGGGACTATCGTATGTATCCCTAAGACAACTGCCATTTGGTTTGTAGGGATATTTGTTTATTTACTAGATGCTTGATTGATATTCATTATGAGAGTATCTTCGTAATCATCATATATTGTAATCACCCTTGTTGTTCACAAACAAGTTAATACATTCGTCTATGAGTTGTCTGATGTTGAATGTATATTCGCCATCACAGGGGGGGCATTGTAGCATCCACCACGTGACCCCTTGAGTTCATTTGTATGTTGGCAAGGTATTGACATCAACTTGCATTGACTGTAAGAAGGCCATATTTCAATTTCAACTCAACATTTCTTTGATGAATTAGTGCCTTTGCCAAAAATTCCTTACTTGTAGCGTTGCAAAATGATGTAGTGGAGAGGTCACTACATTTGTTTGCACATCTATTGCTGCCATTACTCATGAGTGGATTGATGTGTTTGTTTGCAAGGAGGGATCTTTCACCGTCAATTGACAGTGTTGCCTTCTTCAATCAACAAGCATTATAAGGACTGTTGTAGAAGTCTATTACATTTTCGGTTCGTGCGCATTAGAGTCTTGTAGTGTGACTGTTTGTACCCCGATGTTGGAGACGAGGATGTTGCAATATCCTTCCTACAAGAACTCGTGGGTGTTCGCATTTGTCGCATCTTAGTCACATTTACTTACAAGGATCAATATATTTCATATAACATTGAGTCAAATGTTCTTGTAGCTTGAGTTCCCTCGCATATGATTCAAGCTCTGAGTTCCTTGTATATGTTTGATTCTAAGTTCAGTTTCATTTAGACTTGAATTCATTCAAGTCTTCTACTGTCATATTGAGTTCATCCGGATTTGAATCTTATGCTTGCAAATTCAAATTTCACTTGGCACTATACAATTCAAGTTCAAATGCATAAGTTCTTGTTATCCACATCTTGCCCCAGTTTGAGTTCAGAGTACATGTTCACAAGTCTACTATTGACTTATCCAAGTCCTTGTTCAAATTCAATTGAAGTTCAAATCTGGTTCAAAACTTGAGTACAAGTCTTGTTGTCCAAAACAAGTTCAAGTCCACATCTTGTAAGTTCTCTGTAGTCAAACTGAAAGTCTTTGTTGGTCTTCATATCAAACTTGAATCTCATATAATGTTGTTCATTCTTGTTTGTTCAATGCCACTTTCCTTGAATCAAGCTCAGGTCCACAAGTCCAACTTGAGTCCAAGTTTAAGCTTCTTGAATTCATTTAAGTTTGAGTCCTTTGTTTGTCCAAAGTTCAAAGTCTTCTGAGGTCCCACTCAAGTCCTTACTTGAGTTCAAAAGTTCAACTCGTATTCGCTTGATGCTTAAATTAAATTCAAGTTCAATTGCTTGTTCATGTGAATCCAAATCGTTATCATTTGTTGCAAGTCCTTGTGGTTCAAATGTTCGTTCAAAACGTTCCAGTCAAAGTCCTTTGTATTTGTAATGGCTGAAGTCCAAATCAAAGTCCCCTGTTGTCTTGTAGGAGTTCAAGTCTTATTATCTAAATCAAGTTTGAATATTCAAAAGTCTACTATGGTTCGAAGTTGAATCAAGTTCTTAGTCAAGGTCTTCGTCATTTGATTCAAGTTTAGGACTTCTGCAAATGTTCAAATCTTCTTGTTGTTTGGTTCAAATCAAAGTTCCATGTTCTTCACTTGAGTTCGAGTTCAAGTCTCCTTTGGTTCAAGTTTAGGTTGAAATTAGGTTCATTTAGGTCCAGAAGCCATGTTTGTTTAAGTCCAAAACAGGTTCGAGTGTGGTCTTCTGTTCACCCGAAATTTCGGCAGCATTCCGACCTCTCTCCCGTTTAGAGGAAATTACGGAAAACTGAGCCTTTCCCACCACGCTAAGAAAAGCGTGTATGGTAGGTGCCCTCTTTCGAGGACACCACGACCGTGTAAAGTCTTCAATCCCCCACCACGCTACGAAAAGCGTGTATGGGTCTTCGACAGCACCTGTTTGAAAAACATAGTTATTTCCCCGCGAGCAGGTACTTATGAATATCCCCTTCTCGCCATAGGCACCGCACCGGCTTTCCATCCCACCACGCTACGAAAAGCGTGTATAGGCGGTTTTTCGGCGTGCCGCGAATGCCGAAAAAGAGATTTTAGGTGATCACCCACTTCGTCGTAGGCGCCGCACCGGGTTCCCTTCCCACCACGGTACGAAAAGCGTGTATAGGCGGTTTGCCGGTGCGTCGCGAACGACGAAATGAGCTCTCAAAGTGATTACCCGATTCGTTGCAAGCCTCTCGACGCAGTTCCTCCCACCACGCTAAGAAAAGCGTGTATAGGTGGTCGTTTTGTCACGCTGCGAGCCTCGAGGCGGGCTCTCAGAGTTTTAGGGTTGGAAGGTTATACCTTGGCGACCGGTGGTGGTTCGTGGCACGAGGATCGAGGCAAGGGAAGAGCATTCCTCTTTCTTTTTGTATTTTATTAATTATAATCAATCGTAATAATTAATATAATTATTTATAACTAATAATAATTAATTAAAATTAATAATAATTAATTATTATTAATGACTAATCAATTACGATTAATTAAAATTAATCGTACTTAATTACAATTAATAATAATCAATTTATAATTAATATTAATTAATTAAAATTAGTTAAAATTAATTACAATAAATTGATAATTACTCGCAATTAGGATTAGGATTATCGGACTACAAAATTTATGCGACATTTGAATAGGATTTATGTGAAATTTGAGCAGGATTTAGGAGACTGTCAATCTCACTGCAGAATAAATCCTTCGTTTCCTTCTTTTGCTTTAGAGCTCGGTGGATTCATGGGATTTAGCCGAAGAAGGACACGATAGGGAGAAAGTTACCTTTACAGCAAGCGAGCTCCCTTTCTTTGCCTCTGATCGAAATGTCGTAGCTTCCTATCCGACAGGAAAGGAATGTCGTCGAGAGAGGCGGAGGGAAGAGGAGGCTACAGGCGAGGGAGTCGGCAAGGTAAGGTGCTCTCTTCCTCTCCTTCTCTCTCTCTCTCTCTCTCTCTCTCTCTCTCTCTCTCTCTCTCTCTCTCTCTCTGTGGACCGACGAGAGCTAGGGCAGGGGGCGTCGGACAGAGCTGGGAGGCGGAATCGGGTTTGATCCAGTAGAGGAGGCCGACGGGTTCGACTAGGGCAGATCTCGCGTGGGGGATTGCGGCTCGTTTAGGGGCGTCGAGTGGAAGAGCAAGAAGGAGGGCGTCGGGTCGCTGCTGCGGCTTGGAGTTCGGAACAGGAGTTTCGCGAGAGCTGCGGGAAGGAGTTCAGATGGAGGTCCTCTTGCGTGCGATGCCCGGAGAAAGACGAGGGAGCTCGGTATTTAACGAAGCAATCGAAGGTGCGATCGAGGTGAGCAAATCCTGGAACGGCGCTGAATACAGGGTACGGGCACTGTAGCGACGGCGGGGAGGAGAGCTTGTACAGGTAATATTCTTTTTTTTTTTTGTCTTCCCCTTATCTGGAGGTCAACAATATTGAGATCAACTTTATAAAATCAATGGACTAAATTGGGATCAATTTTATATCACAATTATAACATGGACTATTTTGGATCAATTTTATACATCGTGGGACTAAATTAGAAAAATGTGATACTTGTGACTAAATTGGCCATACATGAATAGTCTAGGGACAATTTTAAGATTTTTCTATATTATTTAGTATATCAAATATATTTTTATTTCATTATAACACATAAATAAAATTAAATAAAAATAAAAATAAAAAGTAATCCAAAACAAACAATAAGTTTTTGAAAAGCAAAGCAGCTAAAACATTACAAAATGAAGATGAGACAAAGCATTTCTACCGCCTCAACTTGAAAAATTTCCAGCAAAGTAAAGGAATCCAAATTAACTGCATTACTTTTTGTTTGATTACATTTATACAAAGATTGATTTACCAAAAAAAACGGCTATGTTACCAACAAAGAGCTTGTAAATGCAATTGATACGTGCCTCGTACGTTGTATTTTGCCATGTTAATTAAAATTTTTTATCTTTGATGCATAATAAGAAATATTTGGACCCCTTCTAATACTTCGAACTATTAAATGGGTTACAAATATCTCAATGCTAAAGCATAATTTCTTAGAAGTTCGAAATATAAATGGGTTCCAAAATATCTCAATGTGAAAGTGCAATTGTAGGAATGAAAGATAATTTTCAATGAAGGAATCTCCGTCAAATAGGTAAGCGGCAAGCAAGCATAAAAGTTGGATGGTTGAAATTCCAAGTCAAAGTGCTGGGATGTTGTGAGCATCTGAAACATGTGTGAGCGTTCAGGGGTAATTTAGGGCCCAGATGTTCTATGGTTATCAACAAAGAGCAACCTACTGACAAATAGATGGATATGCGCTGATGCAATATGCTTGAGGGATATATGAATAAATCTCCAAGGTGACTCTTCTTTTGTTCGAAACAAAGCCAAAATAACGAGTTGACAGTAGTTCAAAGCATGGCCTATTTTGGAGGTAAATCAACTTATTTAACATTAAAATGTCCTAATGGAAACACGGTGAATTTTCGATGGAGGGAAATGAAAGAGAACACATTAACACACGTTATTTTGGATTATACAGAAGTTTAAGACAATCAAGAAAGAGAAAAGAGAGTGAAAGAAAAGAAAAGTGCGTGGTCAACTTGATTGAGAAGTATGGAACTTTACCTGAAGAAAAACAGATAAAAGCTTCAAAAAGAATTTAGCGATTTATCTCTTTGTAGTAAATTCTTTTCCTTCCTCCTGAAAACATCCTTCTACAATAAGAGACCAGCATGGAGTTTGGGAGGTCTGATTTGTTTATAATGATAATTAACTGCATCTGTTAAAATATTATAAAAAGCTTTCGGAATGCAAAGCATCTCTTTTGCTTTAAAATTGCTTTGTTGTGCTTCATATTTCACTCTCACATAACTGTCACAAGAAGGCCCTGGTTGTCAACTTTAAACACAGTTACTGATATCAAGCTGTATAAAGAAAGATGCGCACCAATGCATGTTTTTAAGGTATGTTGAGGGAAGTGTTAGAACTGACAGATACAGATAAGAAGAGATGGATAAAAATACTTCAACTTGATATATAAAAATCCCTTTTTAATTTAAGTCTTATTAGCAATCAGCATGACTGATCCGTTTCCACCCGTGAAACTAGGTCAAAATCAAGGTTAAAAAAAAGAAAAGCTAGTCTTTATTTCAGCAAATTAAATGTTCTTTTCTCGAGAGAGCTCAAAAAACATATACATGCAACTCCTGTCTTCCTTTTGCCAGAACCACGGGGCCTATTTCTCCCATATTGAGGGCACCATAACAATCACAGAATGTTATGAATCACTATCAAGCTAAGCATTAGACGTCTTTTAAAAAACTATTTCAGATCTATAAAATGGCCTGAATAAGGGAAATAGTACACCTCTAAAAAAGCCCCGGTCTAGTCACCAGAAGAAAAAAAAAATACTTAACGCTTAAGATGAGCACATGTAACATGGCACTGATAACTAGGAAAACTAGTTCATGATCTGAACTAGAATTTCACAACTATACTTCCATCTTTATTTTTAATGAAAAAACAAGGAAAACTCACCATTGTTTACCACTACCAAGAGGTCCTCCAGCAAACGTCTTGAAGAGAGGAATCATTTTAGCTGCATCATGTAAAAGAAAAATACACAAATTGTGAAAGCTAAAAACATAAGTGTTCTTAGTGTTTTTCTTAATTTCCATATTCTTTAAAGTAGTTGAGGGCTGAAAATGAATGTTAAATTCTGACATATTGTAATATTGATGATTTTTTTTGTTTGGTATCATGAATTGAATGTTAGTATTTTTTTTTTTTTAATTGAATGTTCGTATTAAGTACACACAAAAGGAGAAAAAAAATCGAGGCTTGGATCAATATAGTGTAAGGATGTGGCTTCGTATAAATTGACCCAGTCATTAGTCTTGAGAAAAAGTTATTTTGACAAATTTATTTTTACACAATGCTTCTTGAGCGAGTCTCTTTGCCTATAGGGCAATATTGTAAATAGCATATTTCAGATCTAACCCTCCTCCATATAAAGACTGGAGTTGAAGATATCTAAATTTAATGAAGGATGTCCAAACAACAAGTTCAAATAATTTAAAATAGAATCTATTCTCACCGGTGAATGTATGAGTGTAGAATTAACAAAAATATTTTGCTTTGCATTCATATTAGGATTTTAACATCTTTTACAAAACAAAATTCATTATAAAAATACAAACTCTCAAATTCGCCACACACATGATAGTTCGCAGTGTCAATACTTGAACTCGATCATCTGCTAATAACCAGGTAGAGTTGACACAGTTCAAGCCATCAAATAAAATATTTAAATGCCCAAATGAGGCTGCGTTAATAGAAACGATCAACCGAATGAGATTGTATCTTTCAAAATACCCTTAAATTCTAATATAGATAATTTCTCAAGTAAAACATAAAACTTTAAAATTTTACAAAAAATCTAAATATTTGAAGTGAAATTTATCGCTTTTAAATTCAAACAAAATTTATCCAACTTCCATACCTATTTATCAAAGGGAAATAAATTTGAAAATAACCTCAGCTCACAAAAAGAAATATATCATCGAATGTATCGTTAAGATTCATTCTTAAATAATTTCTTATCAATAAGGACATGAAAAGTATCCTCTAAGCACTAGTTCTATCATCACATAGCACCACAAGTAAATAATTATGATTGAGGCCCTCTGATCTGGTGGTTTTCTCAAAATGTCCATTAAATTATGATCATGGCCAGGGCTTATAGGTTTTTAATGGCTAAAAGCCCCTTAAATAATGAATCATAAGTGTACTTCATAGGATACAAAGCTCTCTTTAAGCTAAGGTTGACTTTATCCCCTTAGACAAATATCTACCATAGATTTATAAGGATTAATTGGATGATGCATCTCATGGTTGCCGACAAGAGTTCTTTAAACAAATTGGATTAACTACATCCTTTGACTAAATAGACTATAGACCATGACGACCTGATACGACAAAATTATGGGATCTTGATAACTTTTTTATCATTCCCCCCACTGTCATACCCCATTTTACCCCCTTTCAAGCAACATGAAGCGTAACGGATAAGGAGAACCTAAACAGAAATATCTCTTGCTAACACCCATCCTAAATTACTTCTATTTGAATTGAATGAGTAGAAAAAAATCTCTTCAGACTTATCCTAACACAATGCACTTTCAATTTTAATAATTGTTTTACACAGTTCATAATTGTAAGCATATCATAACTCATCAAATAAAATATAGAGCTGACATGTTAAATAAAATTTTCATACCCAAAAATTTGACTATAAGGCTTCCTACTCTGACTTCTATATACAACCAAAACATATTTATACAAAAGTGTAGTCAACCTCCTGCCTAGAGCCTCACTGGCTCATTCCCCTTTCATGTAGTACAATTACTGCTAATGAGCTAAATCTCAATAAATTACACAATCATGGTGCAAGAAATAAGAAACATATAATTCACAGTCAATTGTGAACAATATGGGAATTTCTATACTAATTATAAGCTGTACAAGAAATTAATGCATATTTAACTTTCCATATCTTCTGTTATATTTACTTTCCAATACTTTAGGCAAATCATATGATGACTATAGGCTTTTGCACATATACAGCTCGTTCATTCAAGGTTGGGACCGAATTCCAAACTTTTAGAAGTGATAGCTCTCTCATTCAAGGTTGTCTCTGAATTCTCAACTTTTAGAAGTGAGTGTCAGGTACCCTCATGTATGGTCCCTAAGGCTTACCTCGTTGGGTCATTCATATTTACTTGTGCGAGTCTATCCCTCATAATATGATTTTTATCATTTACCTTTCATTAAGCTTCAAATTTTCATAATATACCTTTGTATATCCAGTAAACATCAACTATAACATGCTGAAATCAAGTGCATCAGTAATCCATCAGCATGTTCAATTTGAAAATAATTGCTACCATAGTCAGATAAACATGCTGCCATAATTATATAAAATGCTATTTTTTCCTATATCACAGATTGGATATCTTATCTCATTCTCTAGGATAGTTGCGTAAAGTTGTTCACCTGAAATGCCCCTGCCTTTTTTCCTTTTATATACAACCTAAAGAATATATTGCAAAGCATACATTGTAACATTTTGTCACACCCTATTTTGGTTCCCCTTACGATCAACCTGGAGTATAACGGAAAAGTAAAATCTAAACAAGTCCCTTCTTACTAACACGAATTCTAAGCTACTTCTATCAGAATCAGATGAGGAAAAAGTAATCTATTTAGACTTTCCTAACATATCAAGCTTTACTAATTCCTTTCAAAAACTCCACCCAGCCGTTCATTTTTAGCCTTTTTAATCCGTTCAGTGCATGCAAGGCTAAGTGATGTGGCTACAGTAATAATAATAAAATAATGAAATGGAAAATACTGAAACGGTTGTTATTTAAGAATTAATTAACCTTTTTTTTGCAATATGAATAACAGCATTTCCTTTTTTTTTTCTTAATTTCAATTAACTGTGACAGAGATAATAATCAGTTATTCATATAATGGATGAAATGCCCGAAATTAAAAGTTTATGCTTACATTACTAATTTCTGAAGAAGAATGTGGCTAATTTTGTGGCTAAATGTAAGTCATGATAACTAGTATAGTTGAACATCATAAGCCCAATGGAATGTTATAGTCATTACATATACCTGTGTGAAAGTGAAAGAATATAGCTATGGATTTGTTAAAGGATTTCCAAGTCTAGGCAAGGGCATGATTATATCTGGGTGGTGATTGATAAGTTAACAAAGTCAGTGCACTTCTTGTATATTCATTAGATGGATTCAATAGAAAAGTTAGCAAAAACTATTCATGAAAGAAATTATCGAGTTGCATGAGATTCCAAAAGTTATTGTATCATACAGAGATGACTGATCTACATCTCAACTGTGGAAGGATTTTTATGAAGGATTGGATACTAAATTCAATTTCAATATAACATTTCATCCATTGACAAATGGTCAATCAAAAAGAGTTATTCAAGTGCAAGAAGATTTGTTTAGATTATGTATTTTAGATTTTGGTGGTAGTTGGGAAGATCACACTCCTTCAATAGAAGTTACTTATAATAATAGCTACCAATCGAGCATAAAAATTGTTCCCTATGAAATTTTGTATAGCAAGAAATACAGAACTCCTCTAAGCTGGGTTGAAGTGGGGAAAGATGGTTGTTAGGGCCACAATTGGTAGATCAAGCCACCAAGAATATCCGATTGATTAGGGATAGACTAAAGATGGCACAGGACCATCAACAAGAAGAAGTGGAGATAAAAGAAAAGGGAAAAGCTTTGGGTTTGGTAAGGAATTTCCATTTTTTTTAATTTCTATGAGGAATTGAGTTTAGCTTCGAGTTGTAGATTTAAAATGTGTTGAATGAAAATATAAAGTATTTTGAGGTTATTTTGTGTTAGATTGGATTTTTTATTTAAAAATATGTTATAAATTGATGAAATCATTCTTTTTAGGTTGTTTGCAAAAGGATAAGGCTTAAGAAGTAAAGGAAATGGATCTAGAGCCCATAAAATTGATGAAATCATTATTTTTAGGTTGTTATCTATTTTTCTTGTATATTTGAATTTTATATTAGAATTACTTATCCAATTGAGCATGTAGTTAATATGATGTTATAACTGTAATTTCACAGTAAGTAAAGGAGCAAATGGGTAGTAGATAGATAGTAAGTTTTGTTCTATCAAATAACTCTTTTTGGGTAAATAATTTTGGGTGTATTATAGAAGAAAATATGTGATGTAACTTGAAGACTTTTTGTACAAATGAATTTATATGTCGAAGCTTATTTAGAAGCTCTATGTTCAATTAATGATTTTATTTATATGCGCTATTATTTTAATGCTTATGATGCATCTATTAGATGATTGTGAAGTATAATATAGATTTTTGTGCCGATCAAGTTAGATAAAATTTTCACTTATCCGATCTTGAATAATAAAGTCAAGACAGTTGTTAGTGAGAAATATGTTTGACCAGATTGTCTGCTTATGTTATGCCTCATGATTGACTAAAAGAAGTCAAAGTGGGGCGTGCACCCTCATTTCCAAGTTTTTTATAGAATATTAGAGTTTTTAGAAAAACAAATAGTGAAAAAAAGATTTGTTGAAAAACCATTTGGCTCAACAAAAAAATTCTAAATTAGTAGTTTAGCATATTTCAGTTTTTAGATATTTACTTAGATTTTGAAAAGGATCATATGTATCATTTAACATGCGTTTAAAATAAAGTGAACGAAATGATTAAGAGGGAAATTAAGGAGGTTAAATAAGATTGGCCTTAATTAAAGTTTAAATCTAGCTGTAGCAGTTACTATATGTATATTAAGCCTATTTTGCATTATGAATTCTGGTTTTATTTGTATGTTGAGGGCTGATTTTAGAATAGACAATCAGTAACAAGACTAAAAATTTATTGGAAGGTAACATTTGCATTAATAAAATGAGCAAGAACTTCATTTCAATTGCATGCCTTCTAGACATGCTTGATATTAAAACTGCATATGAAAGTGATTATAAGCATGAATCGAATCTCTTCATCTTGTTCAATAAAAAACTTGGAAATGCCCTATTGGAACAAGAATGAACGGTATAAAGCACGAATACTATCACCGCCCTAAAGTTGTACCCCAAATCAACAACATCCTAGCCTAGCTACAGAACATCTTACCACACATCTTAGCCAGTAGATGTGAAGCTGTTAATCTTGAGTACATGCATGTGGATATGATGATGATTCTGTTCATGAAGCCAAGCCATTGTATTCATGAAATTTGATCCCCAAGTTCTTGTAGTCCATACTTGTTAATGACGAATGGGACAGCACGGCGCAAAGGTCCCTTTGGAGCTATGGCGCATAGCGCACGGCGCGGCGCACACTATTTTAAATATGGTGCAAACTATACAAGAATTATAAAATAATAAGCATGAATATGAAATATTATTAAACTGAAAGACAACCAATAAGCAATCTGTTAGCTCAAGAAAAACGACACAAATGCATGAATCCCGCTTTGCAGCTGTAGGATTCTATTTCCCTTAAGTTAGATTAGAATTAACTAGATTTTCCCTGAGAGTAGTGTCAGGGTTTAATTAGATATGGGGTTCTTACTTCCCATGAGCACAAGCACTCATAGTTAATTACCACTCTTAACACGTAAGAGAGAACTCTCGATTAAGGATGAATAAATTTTAGTTGATTTTAGTCTCAATTATGAGAAAGTGGAGGTAAACCCGATCAAGATCACATGGATCTGTCGTCTCGGGTATACCGTAGTTTCAATCTACCAATACTAACAATCATTGACAGCAGTATCCAGGGAATCTGATTAGCAGCCATGGGTTGACTCCTCTCAAAAATCCCGAGTAGACTGAAGTAGTTAGATGTGAATTTTAGTTTTAATTTTATTTTGAAGTTTTGGGATTTACATCTATTAGAATACCCAAAAGTTGATTTGATTTGGAGATTTATAACTTCGTTTAGAAGTTACACAGGAGTTTGGATTGGAACGGGTCTTATGGCTTCTTTAGGAAGTAGCCCAGGTATTAGATTTAGGTTCGGACTTACAACTTTCGTAGAAAGTAGCCCAGGTATTTGATTTGGAATGGAGCTTACTGCTCTATTTATGAGTTGCCCAAAGATGGATCTTACAACCTAGCTCTACAGCGAGACTGCCCAGAGAATTTTATTTAGGATTTGGGGTAGGTCTTATGACTTCCCTTAGGAAGTTGCCTGAAAGCGGGTCTTACAACTTAATAATTTAGAATAAGATGCCCATGAATTTGAATTTAATTATTTGGGTTTTAGGATCATTACAATATATTTTAAAAATTTTCCTAAAAAGTGGGTCTTACGACTTCACTTGGAAGTTGCCCGATAGCGGGTCTTACAACCTAATCCTATAGACTAGGATGCCCAGGTGAGAGATTTAGGGTTGTATTATCACCTAAACATTTCCCTCATAGATTGGCCTTACAGCTTCTATTAGAAGTTGCTGGTGTTTTAATTGGGGGTTAGGGTTTAGGTCAATTTTACCTAAAACTTTCCCTTATGGTCGGGCTTACGGCTTTCCTTTGAAAGTGGCCGAGTAGTGGGTCTTACAACCAAGTTCTTATAAACAAGGCTACGCAGTTGTTTTGTTTTGCGTTTGTTAAGAGAATATCAGTTGTTTAGGATTTGTTACTTGGAGAGTTTGAGAGGTTTGTGAGTTGTTTTGAGTTTGTGGTTTTTTTTTACACTTCGGAGTTTTGACAGTGGCATCAGTGTTTTAGTTGTTCTGTGCTCGTAGTCTTGTCCTTACTGTGATAGTTCGTTACTCTATTTTAGCACTGTTGTGTTGCTTTTTATATACTTCCAATACATTGTTCTACTTGCAATAACTAGTTTTATTATTTTTCAGCATTGATTTAATTTATTAGGGTTTAGTCCATGAAACAAAAATTAGGATAGGAACTTGGAATATAGGTTCCATTATAGGAAAATTAATGGAATTAATAGATATTATGATTCATACGAAGATAAATATTCTGTGCATTCAGGAAACTAAATGGGTTGGAGAGAAGGCTAAGGAGATTGATAGTTTAGGATTTAAACTTTGGTATTCGGGTAGGAGTCATACTAAAAATGGTGTAGGTGTGGTTTTAGATAAGAGTTTGAAGGATAATGTTATAAATATTAATAGAATTGGAGATAGAATTATAGTTTTAAAGATTGTTGTTGATGCTAAGATTGTTAACATTATAAGTGCTTATGCACTTCAAGTGGGTTTGGATATGGATTCAAAATTAAAATTTTGAAATGACTTAGAAGAATTAATATAAAAGATACCTCTTGAAGAAATAGTTTTTATTGGAGGAGATTTAAATGGACATGTTGGTAGAGAGGTAGATGATTTTAAAAACATTCATGGTGGCCATGGGTTTAAAATGACAAATGAAGGTGGTAAGTCCATATTAGATTTTTGTTTAACTTATGATTTTTTAATTGCTAATACCTTATTTAAGAAAAGGAATAAGCATCTCATTACTTATAAAAATGAATATAGTACAACTCAGATTGATTATTTTCTTATAAGAAAATTAGATCGTTTAGATTCCAAAGTTTGTAAAGTTATTCCGAGTGAAAATTTATGTACCCAACATCGTTTATTAGTTTTGGGCATGAAGATAATGGGGGAGAAAATAAAAAATAAAGTAGAACAATTTTTCAGGATTAGATGGGGGCATTTATAGAATATTAACAAAAATATTTTTGAGAATAAGATTTTAGATCTTAAGATTTTGTCTGTGCATAGGATGTTAATGTTATGTGGGAAAAAGTAACTAGTAATATTAAAAATATTGCAAAAGATGTGCTTGTAATTTCAAAGGGAAAAGCTTCTAATAGTAAAAATAGTTGGTGGTGGAATCCAAATGTGAAAAAAAAATTAAAAATAAGAAGATTTGTTATAAAAATTGGTTTAATTATAATGTGGGCTCCGAAAATTCGACCCCGGCCTCCACCTGCATTTTGCTTTCTTTTCGGGGGACTTTTAACGGATTTAGTTCCGGGGTAAATTTTGGAAGGCAGATGGGTTTGTAGATAAGACACTACCCAGAGATTTCGCCCTCATTTTGTGAGGACTTTATGATCTGAGTTCTGATTTCCTATAGGCGCAAGCCCCTATAGTTAATTACCCCTCCTGATCACGAGAGAAAACTTTCGATTAAGGCTAGTCGTCAATCAGATACGTAGGAAATACGCATTATCTGGCATATAGTAGCAGCATGAGTTTGGGGTTTAAAAGTTTGGAAAGGTTTGATATTTAAAATAGAAATTTCACCATCTCAGACTTAAAGCGGATGGTGGGGGAATGGATGATAGACCCGATAAAGATCCCATGGTTCCGTCATCCCGAGCCATCATGGTCCCTAGTCTACTTAGTCAGAGGAGGTAGTCGACCCAACCTGACAGAAGGATCCTTGTCGGCAGCCATGGGTTGCTTCGTCCAAGGGTACCTTATAGACCTGGGGGGAGCGTTTGTCTAAGGGGACAAATTTGAATTCACCTTAGCTAACAGAGGGCTTTGTGCCCTATCGATCATATCCTATTGATTCATATCTCAAGAATTTGATGCCATTGGGGAGCATACGGGCTCTGGCCATAACCATAATATAATGGTGCCATTTGGCGGTGACCACCTGGTTCAGAGGGCCCCAAGTCATAACCGTTTATCCTGCAGTGCCATTTGGCGGCTAAACTCCCGGTTAGAGGACTCGTACCACGTCCTTGCTGGCAGGAGATTGTTTGAGAATGGATCCTAGTGATATTTTCGACCAGGCATTAGCTCTTTGTGAGCTACAGTTATTTTCATATTTGTCCACCTCGACAAACTGTTGCGGAGGGTGGATGGTTTTGCTTTAAGTGGTTTGATAGTTGAATTTCAATTTTTAAATATTTTAGGATTTTAGGAGTTTTGGATTTTTGTAGGAGTTTGGGAGACACTTTGAAATGTTTGGAATGGACCCCTCCGGTTGATATTTTCATTCAACATGGCCATCATCGGGGTGACCTTGAGGTCACTTGAAAATATTTGAGGTTTGAGGGCATTTTGAAATATTTGGAGTTAACTCCTCCGGTTGAGATTTATATTCAACACGGCCATCATCGTGGTGGCTTTAGGGTCCTTTGTATTTATGGGTTGAACCTTGTCGACTCTATCGGGCTGCCAATAGAGGATCGGGTTCCGTAGGCTTTATGCCCTTGTTAATGAATTCTCTTGATTATAGGCCTTGAAGGCCTAATATGAACTTATAAAACAAATATCTCGGTCGACCTCGCGACCGTATATTTATTTAATAGTTCGAGCCGTGTCAACTCCTATCTACTTAAATAGAAGGATCGGGCTCGAACTTGAATTCACTTATTGACCCGCGCAGCATCCCTAGACGTCACGTGCGTACTAATAACACGCTCGTCGGGGCCCATGCAGGTAAAGATTATACTTACCCCTTTTGTGTTCCTATGTGTATACAAGTTAAGGTGCACATGTGCGGGGTTCTTTTCTTTTAGAATATTTGTAAACGCCTTCTGTCTGCTTGTACGGATGTTGCAGATCCGGTGGCATCTCGTAGCAGCTTCTGGATTGAATTATTTGCTGCTTTGTACAGGCAGATTGTCGTGCACTACTTGCATGATTTGCGCAGGTAGATTGTAGTACACTAACGAATCTCCTGTTTCGGCTAGTAAATGTTGCTATCTACTGTAGCTCCCTTGCATCCTTCTTGTAGACGACATTTTAAGTGTATAACAGATTTCCTGTAGAAGCTCGTAGGGACTTGCATTTGTTGCATTCTTCTGCCTCTACTTGCTGCATGAGGATCATTATATTGGACTATTAATGCATGATAATCTTTCTATATTCATTTGTGGGCAAGCTGTGATGTCCTCAGGCATCTATAACCCTTTTACCAATATTCTCATATGAATGAAATAGGAACTGCTACATCTTCTTGCATGATTGTTACGAAGAATATCATCAATTCTGACTTTGCCGCTTTTTGAGATGTATCCACTTATGCTTTGAAGCCAGTCGTAAAACACTATTATACTTGATGTACATTGGCCTCGTATCGTAGAAGACTGGTGTATTAATCTATATTTTGACAAGTGTTAACCGTAGGATCCTACCATACCCACTTCCCCTTGATGGATGCTTTCACTTGTCACAATGTCCTCTATGCTTTGCTTGTGATCTTTTGTATTCATAACAATTCAGTGGTTGCTTGCGGATGCATCCATCACCTATATTTCCATTGTTGATTGGCGAGCTCCTACCTTCATTAACAGCTTCTTCATATGTATTGATTGGTGACTTTCTACATCGCTTGTACATGTTCCAGTGCTCGTAGGGACCGCTGCAGATGCTCATATGTAGAACAGTATTGATTTCTGGATACTGCAATACTCATCCCCTATTGATGGTCCTCACTTGGAAATGTGTTAGTGTTTGTGATAGATCCCTGGCTTCATTGTACACATTGGTTGATGAATTAGCACGACCATTGTGCATCAGTCTCAATACTTGTAGGGGACTAAGATATTTGCTAGAAGTTTGGTTTGTTAGTTGTAGAAGTATCCTGACCTCTAGTAGATTGCAGAGATGTCCCAATATTTTGTTGCACGAGTGATATGAGCGTTGTTTGCTAGTCACCACCATTTACATGTGTATTCAACATATGCATTTTGTGGAGAAGTTCTTAGATCCCTCTACCTTGCTTATGAATATATTCCTCATGAGTAATTCATCGTATGCAACAGAGCTTCTTTATTACTTGATTTATTTGCATGCAAAAGTGATACAAGAGTCACACATTAATCACTACCACTTGTATATGGTTTACACCAATTGTTGAGACGCTTTTGTGCATAACAAATCTTTCATTTGACTTTTGTTTGAATACTTGGTATTTGCAAAGTCCATTTTCTCGTACATCTATTTGAATTCAAGATTTGTGTGTTTGCTCAAGTCAAGTTCATGTTCAAAATAAACCTTTCTCATTCATTCAAGTCCTATGTGTCCTTGCAAGCTCAAGCTCCACCTGATGTTATATAGTTTGAGTTCAACATTCATTTCTATTTCAATTGGAATGAATTCCCTACGGTCCAACATTGATTCAAGTCTGAGTTCTGTTCGAGTTCATATAGTTCTCTTGCAAGTTCAAGTCTTCCTGATTTATTCAAGTTCAAATTTATTTAGGTTTGAATTCATTTAGATCAATTGCATAAGGTTCACAAGTCCCTTGCAGTCCCAAAATTTGTTCAAATCAGGTCCAAGTGGTCTTCTGTTCACCCGAAATTTCGGAAACATTCCGGCATCTCCCCCGTTTAGGGGAAACTACGAGAAAACTGGGTCTTTCCCACCACGCTAAGAAAAGCGTGTATGGTAGGTGCCCTCTTTCGAGGACACTGCGGCCGTGTAAAGTCTTCAATCCCCACCACGCTTAAGAAAGCGTGTATGGGTCTTCAAATGTACCTGAAAAGAAGAACAGTTGTTTCCCCGCAGGTACAGAGCCGCGTACGGGTACTTAGGATTGTCCCCACCACACTAAGAAAAGCGTGCATAGGGCCTACCCGCCTCGCCGAAGGTGTCGCACCGGATTCCCTTCCCACCACGCTTAAGAAAGCGTGTATAGGCGATTTGTCGGCTCGACACGAACGCCGAGAACGGGATTTTAAAATGAACAAAAGGATCCTCCTCTCTCCATTTTTTTTGGATTTCTTCTTTTTTTTCTTTTCTTTTTCTTTTTCTTTTCTTTCTTCTTTTCTTCTTTTTCTTTTTCTTTCTTTTCTTTTCTTCTTCTTTTTCTTCTTTTTTTTTTGTTTTGCTTCCCCTCCACATATACAAATATACAAGCTCACATTCATAAATACACACACACACACATATATATATATATATATAAAATACTAATTATAATAATATCATCTAATAACAATTAATAACTAATAATAATAATTATAAATATATATATATATATATATCCATATACCTAAGGGTCGAGTATGGGTCTAGAGAGAGTCGAATGGGCTGCTGATTTTGGTCTCAAAGGGAGGAGGTGCAGGCGACGGGATGGAGGCTGCAGATTTCGGCTAGGTAGGGGAAATCTCCCTCTCTCTCTCTATCTCTCTCTCTCTCTCTCTTGAAGAAAATGAGAGGTTGGGCGAAGTAAGGGCAGAGGCGTTTGGCGAGGTCGCGGGTCTAAGGAGGTTGGACAGATGTGGATTTCGCATGTAAGAGCCGAACAAGGAAGAATGACGTCGAAGGAGGCCTGCTCTCGGGTTCAGTTCGGCAACTAGGAGGTGATTTTGGCTTGGTGTGGAGGAAATCGGGGTTGCTGGATAGAAGGTTGGGGTCAGCTGGGGCTTCGGCTTGGGTCGTTGGAGTCGAAGAGGAGAAGTTCAGGAGTTCTGCGTGTGTAGGAAGAGAGGAGGAAGCGAACTGGAGTCGGAGCAAGAGCTCGGGTCGGGTGGAGTTCGGGGCTGGCTTGCGAGCAAGGAAGAGATCACAAACAATAGAGGGAGTCGAATCGTGGGCTTCAGCAAAGTGACAGGGAGTTTCGACTGTGGAGGTCAGCAGGAAGAAGTCGACTTCGATCTAGAGTGGAAGTAGGTAGCAGGATTTTTGTGTGGAGGAAGAGAAGAGAGGAAGTGTGGAGCTTCTGTGCGTGGAAGAGAAATGAGCGAGAGCCTGAGCCTCCTCCCTTCGGTATTTAACGATGAGAAGGCAGGGCGGGGGTCGAGGCGAGCGCGGGAATAGCGGAGAAATGACTGGAGCGGCACCGAGTGAACAGTGTTTTGGCTGAATTTGCGCACGAGCTTCAGCGGGATTTCAGGTAATAGCTTAAGCTATTCTCCCTTTTTTGTTTCTTTACCTTAGAGGTCAACATATAAAAATTCTGATAATTGAAAATTATATAAAGAGGCACGTAAGGAATCTAAGAAAGCAATATGCGATGCAAAGAGTTTTGGTTTTAGTGATTTATATAATAAATTAGATACTAAGGAGGGAGAAAAATATATGTATAAGTTAGCCAAACAAAGAGATAGGAGTAGTAAGGATTTAGTTCACGTGAAGTGTATTAAGAATGAAGATCAAAAAGTACTTTTTTTAGAAGATGATATTCAGCAAAGTTGGATGAGATATTTTGCTAAATTTTTTAATAAAAAATATGAAAATAAAATTGACTGTAGTGACCTTAGCACCCTAAATGAAAATAAAGATTTTTGTTTTTATCAGCGTATTAGTAAAACCGAAGTTAGAGAGGATTTAAAGAAAATGAAGAGTGGAAAAGCTATTGGACCTGATAATATTCCGATAGAGGTGTGGAAATGCTTAGGAGATGAAGGAATTTCTTGGCTAACTAAACTTTTTAATACTGTTTTGAAGACTAAAAACATGCCAGATGAGTGTGTTAATCCCTATTTTTAAGAATAAAGGTGATGCACAAGATTGTGCAAATTATAGAGGAATTAAGTTAATGTGTCATACTTTAAAACTATGGGAATGAGTTATGGAGCATAGGTTGCGGCGTGATACAAATGTTTCTCAAAATCAATTTGGATTCATGCCGGGTAGGTCTACTATGGAAGCTATACATTTATTAAGAAGTTTGATGGAGAAATATAGAGAAAATAAGGAGGATTTACATATGATATTTATTGATTTAGAAAAAAAATATGATAAAGTTCCAAGAGAAGTGTTATAGAGAGTTCTTGAAAAGAAAGGAGTTAATAACGCTTATATTCAAATTATTAAAGATATGTATGCAGAAGATATTACTTGTGTTCAAACACAAGGTGGTTTGACCAAGTATTTTCCTATTTCGGTTGGATTACATCAAGGATCAGCCTTAAGCCCATATCTTTTTGCTTTAGTCATGGATGTTCTCACTAGACATTTGCAAGAGGATGTACCTTGGTGTATGCTTTTTGCTGATGATATTCTTCTTGTTGATAAGACTAGAGAGGGAGTAGAAGGTAAACTAGAATTATGGAGGTCAACCTTAGAGTCTAAAGGTTTTCGCTTGAGTAGATCTAAAATAGAATATATGAAGTGTAAGTTTAGTAATAATGGACCTAATGAGGGGATTGTGACTTTGGCCGATCAAGTCGTTAATAAGAGTACACGTTTTAGATATCTTGGATCTATTGTTCAGAGTGATGGTGAAATAGATGGAGATATTATCAGCAGAATCCAAGTTGGATGGTTGAAGTGGAGGAATGCATCGGGCTTATTGTGTGATAGAAAAGTACCCCTCAAACTTAAAGGAAAATTCTATAAAATGGTGGTGAGACCTGCAATGCTTTATGGTGCCGAATGTTGGCAATTAAAAGAGAAGCATAATTCTAAGTGTTGCAGAGATGAGGATGCTCAGGTGGATGAGTGGCTTTACCCTTAGAGATAGGATACGAAATGAGCATATTCGTGAAAAGGTTGGAGTAGCTCCAGTGGAAGATAAGATTAAAGAGAGTCGCCTTAGATGGTTTGGTCACATAAAACGGCGGCCTCCCGATGACCCGGTTAAGAAAGTAGAGGTCTTAGATTTGACTTATGTTAAGAAAGGTAGAGGTAGACGTAAAAAGACTTGGTTAGAAAATATTAGAAATGATCTTTCTTTATTAGATTTAAACGAGAATTTGACTTTTAACATGACACAATTGAGAAAAAGGATTCATGTAGCCGACCCCACGTAGTGAGATAAAGACTTGATGTTCTGGTTCTTGTTGTTGTATTGATTTGATTTATTTACGTTGTACTGATTCAGGTGTTCATAGCCAGTGGTTACAGTAGTAGGGGCTTACAGTTGCAGAGGATAGAGCGCACAGGTAGTTGCAGGAGCTCGTAATCAACAGTTGCAGTAACAGGAGCTTGCAGCCAGAGATGATGCAGTTGCAGGGATTAGAGCCTGCTAGGAGCTTTACCAAGAGTTGGGACCGGAGCCCACTAGGGGCTGAGTTTAGATTAGGATTTTGGAGGCTTTCTTTCAATTTTTGTGTTTTGGTTAGCTTTCTTAAGAGTTGAGTTTTAGTGTGAGTTGTACATAGTCCATTAGTGTGAACATTCTTTGGATTTTATTTGATTTTTAATTTAATTGCTCCAATTGATAAATTATAATGCTCTCGAATTTTAAACGATAGCTCTTGGATGTAAACTATTCTCAATTTTTTAAACTTGCTCTCGTATTTTAACATTCTCGGATTTAGAATTTTCATTTAAAAATGCTCTCGGATGTAAAATTAACCAATTAATTTTAATTAGTTAATTAATTTTGAATAATCAATTAATGGGATAATTTGTTGCAAGTCTTGCTATTTCATTAACTGAAGGAAGAGAGATGGTATTTTGATAGCAGAGACCCCTAACATTTTAGAAGGAAAATAACATTTGAAATGCCATAACAATTCAATGTTTGTCACTTAATGTTACTGATGTTGGAATCTTTTAAAGAGATGTCTCATTTGGAAATATTTGGAACATTTACATTGAAATGCTATCCAAACAGTTCTTATTTATATTGAATGTCATTTGAGAGAATGATAAGCGGAATAAATGTAAATAGAGGAATATGCTCGCCCCTTTATCTTATAAAATTTTTGTAGTAGGCTCTTAGTAACAATTCAAATGAGCCTAATTCCAATGATGATTGCAAAGGTCCTTAAAAGAAGGAAATATTTAGATTAGAGGGACTGGAGGAGAATGAGTGTTTGTAGTTTCTCAGCTCCCATGCATTTGACAATCTAGGTAATTTTAAAGATCTCAATTAATCAATTATTTTTTATTAATTTTAATTAATTAATTTTATAAATATTAATTAACTAAATTAGTTAATTAATAACTAAAAGTCAGTTTTAACATTATAGTTGAATCAGCATTCAAATTGAATTTCCCTCGAAATTTTTGGAGAAATTTCGGCAACCTCCCGACATCACCTCCCCACCGAAGGAGAAATCGGAACGGCATTTGCCGTAATTTCTTCCTACCCAAACCTAAGGTCGACGGTGTAGGGTCTTCAAATTAAAACCATCCCGGCCGGATCTAAGATACGACGGCCCGGAGTCTTCAAATTTTATTTCAACCCACCCAAATCTAAGATCAATGGCATGGGGCCTTCCAATTTTAAAACCATCCGCCCAAATCTAAGATTGATGGCGCGGGTCTTCGACACCTACTTGAAAGTCTTTTTTTTTCTTTTTTTTTCAATTTCTCCTTCTTTCATTTTTTTAGATATACAATATTATATAAATAATAAAATAATATATTATGATATAGATATATCATAATATATATTTTTATATATAATATTATATATTATAATATACATAAAAAAGGAAGTGTTTGAGTGGAGTCGACTCGGGCACGATTAAGTTCGACTAGGCTAGTCATCGAAGGAGAAGGAGCATAGTTGAACAGTCACAAAGGAACCGAAGAAATGACTCGTGTAATCTCTATACCTCCTAGAAAGCAATGAAGTCGAACAACAATAAAGGGGCCGAAGAGTGACCCGTGAAAACTCCCGTGAAGCAAGAAAGTCGGACAGCCAGGAAGGGGCCAAAGAAGCTACTTGTGCGATCTCTCCCCTTCCTGCGAAGGAACGAAGTCGGACGGCAATAAGGAGCCGAAGAAGCGACGCATGAAATCTCTACACCGCCCGCGAAGCAATGAAACCGAACAGCAATGACGAAAAAGAGAAGATGAAAGGCGAACCCTGGACGCTCCTGTGAGGCAACGAAGTAGAAGAGCGACAAGGGAGCCGAAGGAGCGGAAGAAGCAACAAAGAAAATAGTCATTTTTTTTTCTTTCTCCGTTTCTTCCCCCTTTTATCGACTGAATGACGTTACGGGAGTGATGCCTCGCATCTTTTGGCAATGAATCGTTCGAGTAGGGTCGATGACAGGTAATTTGCTTCGTACCTATTTAAATTTCAAAAATTTTTATTCATTCATTTTTTTATAGTCAACACTTTCATAATAATGAAAGATAACCATAGTGATATATAAGTTCAAATAAGCAACACCTCAAATATCTCATAATTCAAAATATTACAATCATTTTTTAAAGGTTAATGATTTATAAGAATTTAATCTACTCTTCTTGGCAATCATCATCATCAGCAAATGTCAAAAAAACTTCGTTATCTTCATCAACATTTTCTCCTACTTCATAGTCCTATTCACCATCCTCCTCGTCCTCAATCTCAATACTAGCAACGTCATACTTAGATGAAGATTCCTTCTGTTTGCCTTTAGATCTCTCTTGAATGTTGTATCTTTTATCATAAACACCAATAGCCTTAGAAACACTTTTTCAAGTCATTTGCATCATCTATCTCAGTCAAAGAAACAGGATCAATCACATCACGATGATTGTATCTCAGAATAAATGCTCTATTATATTTTACATAAACTAAGTCTTTTAAGCGACCATGATCCAATTTTCTTCTTCATTTGCTATGAAGCTACAATTGAAACATTATTACATTACTATACTATGCAATTGAAACATTATTACATTACTATATTATGAACATACATAAAAAAGCAACACATACTCAAAAAAAATACTTACATGTTCAAAAATACTCCAACTGCATTCGCATCCGGAGATTGGATAGTTCTTTGCCTTATAGCTTAGGACTTTGATAGCAAAGCTTTGTAAAGCTTCATAAAGATTCCTTCTGTTTGCCTTTAGATCTACATGTTAGACTTAGGACTTTGATAGCAAAGCTTTAAAAATTGGGAGCTCCTTGGCAATATGCCAACCACCAATCAATTGGAGGAAATGAAATATTTATTTTCAATATTATATATTTACAAATCAATCTTCATTTTATGTAAATAATAATACCTGGAGATTGGATAGTTCTTTGCCTTACAGCTGGAGGAATACCAAATAGTCCTTCACCCCTTATGTATAAACTTAATTTATTATTGATTTTGTCTTCTTCATCTACATCTCTAGACAATCTTCCAATACATTGATAAAGGCCATCAGTTATTTCCATATCATTGGCAATATTCGGGTTATTGAAGAAATGTTCAGGATTTAAAAAATGTGTCACTGCATGTAGAGGCTGGTGTAATTGCACTTCCCATCTTCTATCAATAACTTTAAATTTTTGTTCATACTTATCACTGTTATTGATGCTTGCAACAATTGCCTCTTTTGCTTTATCTATTGCTTCATATGTGTAAGCCATTAGGGGCTTCTTCTCTCCATCAACCAATCTAAGAACCTTTAATAAAGGACTAGTTATTTTTAATGCACACACTATAGTGTTCCAAAATGATTGTTGCAAGATTGTATGTTGAGATTGTTTTGCTTTAGCCTCTTTCGCATAAGGCCCCAAGATAAACTCTTCACAAGTAAACAGTTTCTTCAAGTTCAGTTGTTGTTGATGAAAACGTTGTTAAGTTAAGAAAGCTGTTGCAAAATGAGTTTTGGCGGATTTGACAAATGCTCTTTGATTTGTGCACCTTCTCATTAACTCAAGTAAGGCCTAGAATATATAAAACTATGTACTGCCACCACTATTTCAAAGCATCGCCATAGCTTTTAAATTTTAAAAATGTCCTCCATTAACTATTAAATCCAAATAATGAGCAGCACAAGGAGTCCAATAAATATGAGGATATTTGTCCATCAATTATTTTCCTGTACTGTCATTATAATTTAAGACCGAAAATTCATTCTTCATATGAAATAACAAAAGTTTATCTTTTCTTCTAAATCTTTTTTTCAACATGGATGCCTTAATTTCAGACTTTACGTGCTCGGAGCAATTAGAGCAAGATCTAGTATTCTTAAAACCTTCAACAAGGTATTGTTTGTGGCATGTAATTCCTCCTTTTATCATTTTGCCATAAAAATATATGTCACGGTGTTGTTATCAGATTCATTTGTCAGTATTGTATATTTCCATGCTGGATCTTTTTTTAAAGATTGAATTGAATCTGACATTTTATGATCAACTAAAAGCAAGCAAATTCAAATAAATAAATTTGTCTCCATTAGAATTAGATGAATAAAATCAATGTAAACTTCATCATACAAAACACAAATCAATTTAAAGTTCATCAATGTTCGATAGGGCTCATGAGAACGATCTTGTAATCACAATGTTTGGAATAAATATAATCTTCAAAATAAAATAAGACGAATCAATAATGTAACTATCTCATATTATAGTGTTCATGCAATCAAAAGCATAAAAAAAATATTGAACAACAAACATTTTGATTCTTTCTACTGTATAGTTTCTTCGATGTGAGATTTAAATCAGACATACATGGAAAAGATTTGTGGAAATAGAAACAAAAACAAAAAATAAAAGAAAGTTATTTGTGAATGCTGGTAGGGCTCACCTATGAATTGAACGGCTCAGCAAGAAATGGTGGTGGCCTCCATCAAAAACACAGGAGAAACACTCGGGAGCAGTCGCTTCCGCTGGCATGCGGAATAGACTCGGGAGCAGCGTCACATGCGGAATCAGACGAGCAGCCGCTTAGATCGGTGCGGAATCAGCCAAAGGTCCTGCGGAACAGATGAAGGAGGGGGCAGAAGCAACAAACAGAACAGATTGACAAAGGAGAAACGCTCCGTCGTTTCTCTTTTGTGCGTCGAACAGCTCGCGGGAGCAGAATGGTTCGTGAGATTAGGGCACCCGATAAGAGCAATATAGAATTTATCTAATACTTTCAATATATTTGGAAATTAGAAAATATATTATCTTAAAAATAAAAAAAGATAAATATAAAAAATATTTATAATTATATTAAAAAATTTTAAAAACAACTGCGCACGTTATTTTGTGTCGTGTTCCATGCGTCATGGAACGTAGGTGGCGCAAATAGCGCACGCCATTTTGAACATCTGTGCCACGCCATACATATGATACCGTAGGTACGCCGCACTGTGCGCCATGGCGCGTGCTGTTTTGTGCTATTTACATCTATGTTCGAGTCAATCCCACATATCTTGATGTTATGTATAATGTTTCCTCATAAAAATTAATCAATTTGGCTAGCAAATATTTTCCACAAAAGGATGTTGGATTATCCCTAAACTTTAATCATGATTTACAATGCATGAATTGATACAAGAGCATCATAAAATAGAAGAGGTATTAGCACAAACCTAGAGCACCACCATCACGTCCCAAAACTACACCTATACGCAAAAGCAGCAGCCTTACGTCTTTATCAACTTCTAGTGCTATTGTTTCCCATTCTCTACAAACCTAAAAAAATGTTTGCATATAATAGAACGGTGAGGGTTAAGCTTACACTTGGAATGCAATTCAATTGAAAACATTCCACCTGATAGTAAAAGAAACTGATTAAGAACATAAAATACAACATAGAACAAATTCTCTATAAGCACCAGATTGCAAAACAGCATGAGATGCAATGATACTACTTGCAATTAAAAGAAAAAGTTAGTGTAGAAAACATTCCACCTGATAGTAAGAGCAACTGATTAAGAACATAGAATAATACATAAAACAAATTCTCTATAAGCACCATGCCGCAAAAATGAGATGCAATGATACTCACAGTTCTATTTGGAAGAAGAGAAATTTGGCTAGCATATTAGATTTACAGCTACAACTTCATCAAAACAGTGACAAAAAAAATGTTAGTCTTGAATGCAGCTGCAAAGAAACGGTCTCTTCTAATTTAGATTCATATTGTCCGGCAAACCTTTATGCTTTCTTGGCAAGTGAGCTAATGGGTCCTAATTGCAGAATTCCTTAATGGCTACAGCTGGCATGCTCCCTAAAAGGAAAGACAGTGGCTCTATTAGAAGAGCAGCAGCAGGAGGTGCCCTTGTTGGCTGAATCTCTGAACCACAGCCTTTGATTGATGACTTTGGCAAGAATCGAAAGCAATGGATGCTGCAATTCTTGACTGATTTGGCAGAAGGTAATTGTCGGCTGTCTGTTGATTCTATCAAATAAATTAAGTTTCTAGAAGAGAAAATTCTTGCTTTCATTATAGTTTCTTTTTTACTAGGATAAGCATAATTTCTTTTTTGTTTACCCATTATAAACATCTATATATTGGGCCAAGTTTCAGTCAAATAAAAACATGGTATTCAACTTTCCTTCCTATTTCTCTTCTACCTCTATTTTACGTCTGGCACTGACAATCTATAATGAAATATAAAGACCATATTTATTTTATGACAAAAATATATGGGCATTACATCGTAACATACGTCGCCAGCATGCTGATGGTTGGTGCCACATCAATGTCAAGTAGACATAATAACAAATATTTTTTATTTGGCTTAGTTTTATTACACAAAACTATCCCTATTTATAGATCTATACAAGATATGTTAATAAGGAAACAAATAATTAGAGAATAATGTATAACTGTACTAATATAATCCTTCTTAAATCAGCAACCCAAATAGGGAAGGAGATCGGTGTGATCATAGTGAGCCTCCCATGAATCCCCATGCTAGCCATTTGAGATCAAGGGCTAAGGAAGAGCTGAGATTTAACAGCAAGATCCAGGTAGCCTCTCACAGATCCCCATGCTAGCCATAGGATCAAGGGTCAAAGGACGATTGAGATTTTAACACTCCCCCTCAAACTAAGGAATATAAATCTATCATTCCCAGCCTGGTAATTAGTCCTAGAAAAGTAGAGTTGTCAAGTCTCTTGGTGCACCATAGAGTCCTCCATTTAGTCAAACCTTTGGGAGGAATTAGCATCAGAAATTACTGTGGCAAAGGATAGCGATGAAGGCTATATAAATCAAGCCTGCAAGGTGCAGGGCAGCAATGAAGGCTGCATAGAACAGTAGCCCTCAAGATACTGGAAATGAAAATAATGGCTGGAGGTGGGACAGCAAGAAAGGTAGATTAATTATCCTTTGGGTCTATCTCCTTCTCAATTCTCAAGGGAAGGCCGACAATGAAGGCATGAAAGTATAAAGAAAAAAAATTGTTTTTAGGGTTACGGCAAGCTTCAGGGATAGCAGTAGAAAAAAAAATATCTCAAGTGGCTCAGCACTCGACATACAGACCTCCACTCGTCCGATCGAGCCAGCCTTTGGCCTAACGCAAATCAATCGTCCGACTCCACCTGAACAGACTCTTCTTCGATTGGCCCCAGGAAGTGAAGAAAAAGCTTCTGGTCGCACGTAGAGAACAGACTGCTCTGGCTCGACACTAGCACACATAGAAGTCATAGGCACAGGTCCCTTTCACATTCATTTCACTCGATCGACTCCCAGGTCACACGAACGGCTTGGTTCGCTCGGCTTCACGTTTACAGGGAGTCGCTTGATCCTTCTTTCTCCCTCGCATGGTCCTCTTCTTCACTTGGTTCAGCCCCCAGGCCCATACGAGAGATTCTCGTCTCTGCTTCTTCTGGCCACAGGCACGAAACAGAGAGCACGAACGGTTTGGACTGCTTAACTCTTGTTCAATCTCCAATGGCAATGATGGCCACTTGCTCCTTTATGCTTCCTTATATTCTTATATCCCAATGATTCTGGCAATGAAGGCCGGTGGAATGACCAGTATTCCTCAGAATTTCAGCAATGAAGACCGGTGAAAGAATCATTATTCCTCAGAATTCAAGCAATGAAGGCCGGTGGAAAGCCCAGTATTGCTCAAATTCTAGCAATGAAGACCAGTAGAAGGCCCAGTATTGCTCAAATTCTGGCAATGAAGGCCAGTGGAAGGCCTACTATTCCTCAAATTTCGGTAATGAAGGCCGATGATGGGTACCTAAATTTCTCAGAATTCCGGCAATGAAAGCGGTGGTGGGAATCTGCATTCCTCATATTTTTGGCAATGAAGGCCGGTTGCACCTCTCTGCTTCCTTCGATTCAAGTCTCTAATACCATGTTCAATTCAGAGAATTGGAGAGGGAAAAAGGCTTAATTTTATTACACAAAATTATCCCTATTTATAGATCTATACAAGATATCTTAATAAGGAAACAAACAATTGGAGAATAATGCATAACTGTACTAATATAATCCTTCCTAAATCAGCCACCCAAATAGGGTAGGAGATCGACGTGATCCAAGTGAGCCTCCCAAGGATCCCCATGTTGACCTTGGGATCAAGGGACGGCTAGGATTTAACAGCATGATCCAGGCGAGCCTCCCTCAGATCCTCATGATGGCCGTGGGGTCAAAGGCAAAGGGACGATTGAGATTTTAATAGTTTCTAATAAGCATAAGGTTAGCAAGACATTGAATTATAGGTGGATGTAAGAGAGTACAAGCAGCAAGGTCGCATAGTGAGCACACAACTAGCAAGGGAAATGGGGTAGGCATGGTGAGCATGCAAGCATTGTGCAGTAAGTGATAGAAGCACAACACGCACGTGAAGGCAAGAAAGTGTATCAGCTTGCAATTAACGAATTTAGAGGGTGTAGAGGGAGAGGAAGAAGTACAAAACAGAAAATCAATAGTTAGAGAGGAATGGGAAGGAGAGGTAATTGATAACAAGAACTAATATGGTTTTAACAACATAAATAACTTGATATAATTGATTATCATACTATATAAAGATAAATACAAAAAATAGAATAGAATTAAAATAACATTAAAAATATTCTCAATTAAAAGAATATATTACAGAATAAGAAAAAATCTATAATAATTATGAACTTTTAATCTAATAAGATCTATATGATAATATCAATGATTTGTTATTCTTTTGGCTCAACTGAGTTGCATGTTCGATGATATGGAATTTATTCATTCCACTACAGTAGTCATGCACATATTTGATGATGTAATAGAATGCTTGCTGGCCTGAAATGATTGCTGAAATGGTTTTTGTGGTACTTTTGCTAGGGATTATTATATTACCCGAAATTTTTAAAAGGTAAATTTAATTTTATGATTTCCCTTAAAACATTAAATTCTAATTGGATATATGTACATAGAGATTCATGTGAGCATTTAAAAACAAAAAATCATTAGCAGTAATTCATTGTTCTTCCTATAATGATTTATTCAAAATCATTAGCAGATTTCATGAGGCTATAATGATTCCAGCAACTACAACTAATATTATATATTAAATTGCTACCATTAAATTCTCCACTAAGCAAACCATGGAATGGTTTGATGTGATCATGCGGCTGGGAGATAGTAGGGGTATGTTAATGGAATTTTAGTGGTATTATTATATTAAGTTGTTTTAAGCAATAAAACTACAGCATTCCCTTTCATTCCTTTTCCCCTCCCATCCACGGCATTTATTGGCATTTGAAGCAGAAGACTGCTGCCGAGTGAAGGTCGTGATCTAGGAGGGTGGCGAATGGAAACTAGCTTCGAGGCTGCGATAGCTGCTTCTAAGCTTAGGTAAGAAAATTTTATTTGCAGAATTCAGGTTTTGGCATTGGTAAGAACTGCTGTAGATGCTGAATTGCTAGATTTCTGAATTTTGGTATATGAAATCAGAAAGGAAAGTTAAGAAGAGGCTGCAGGGTTTGTTGAATTTATAGTTGCTAAAATCAATTATTTGTTGAATTCAGCTGATAAAAAGGACTGTAGTGTGTAAGGGCTGCTGCATTTTGTGTTGGAATTTCTGTTGGTTGAATGCAAGAATTTGGGAGGGCTCATGTTGTGCCACACCTCATTTTGACCCTCCTACAGACAACCTAGAGTATAACAGAGAAAGAGAATCTGAACAGACTTATCTCTTACTAACACTCACCCTGAAATACTTCTAACAGGATCAAGTGAGTATAAGATAGCTTATCCAGACTTCCCAACGCATCAAGTTTTTCAAATCAAAACTAGAATTAATATTTCATCACGGAAAGCATATTTAAACACATCAAATAAAATACACGTCTCAATTGAAATAAAGAGCTTTACTAAAACTTTTAAAATTTACTTATATACCCAAAAGCTTGTACAGCACTTACTCAGATATACTTTTTGTACATAAAAGAGTAGTCAATTGTCCAAATTACTACTCCACTGACTCTTTCCCCTTGCCTGTAGCATAATCAATACTAAGGAGCTAAAGCTCAATGAAATAAACAAGTTATATATAAGAAATAATAATTAACAATTGATTTAAAACACATGTAACTTCCATACTGGTCATAAGAAAAGCATAATATCACTTTCTGTCTTATTTACTGTTCAATACCTTTATACAAGTCATATTATGACTATAAACTTTTGTACTCTTCCAGCATTTAAATTCAAGGTTGGGTCTGAATTTCAAAGTTTTAGAATTTCTAGAGTATAGGCTTACCTCATCAGGACTTTCGCCTATACTTGTGCAGACCTATCTCTCATATATGACTTATTTCACCATTCCAATATCTTTCACTTCTAGCAATCATAAATATGCTATTACAGTTACTACTAAATGAATCAACATATTTATACATATATATAAACTAGAATGAAATGCTATTATAAACATAACAAATGCGAGGTTGCAATTATGTAAAATATTAATATTTCCTATGATATTGTTTGGGTATCTCACCTTATTAGTAATTAGTTCTTCTAGACTCTACCTTCTTTTCCTTTTGCAAACAGCCTAAAACATAAATGACTTCATTTATAAATGCTTTCAAATAAAATAAAACAGGACAATAACCATCTTACAATTTACCTCAATTATACTCTTCCTCATTCAACCCAAAATTCCCTTTCTAAATTTAAATTAACAACATTTATTCCGGCAAATACAACAATCAGATAACCCTATATTGACTTCATCGTTTCTTCCCCTTTTTGTTAGTGATTTCAGCCAACAAGAGCTAATGTATGAAATCTGATTTCAGTTATCTTAATTTCAGTATTCCCTCAATGAATTCCTGCAACTATTGTCAACAAACATTGCAATATCCTACTTAATTTCAGCAACTCCCTGCAACAACCCCTTTTATACAAATCAGTAAATAACTTAATACACCAGCCCTTACCTAATTATAGAAATTCCCAGCAAGCTGCAGCAGCTCGAGCAAGAACCCTTCCTTCTTCTAGTATGCTCAGTCGCTACCTTGCTTCCCGAACTCCAGAGAACAGGGAATAACGGGAGGGGCTGAATGAGGGAATTGCTCAAGGCATTTAACATTTCACTAAAACCTAATTAAATGCTTTGCACTCTTGACAGAGAAATTCTAAATATAAAATCCTAATTCCACTAAAATCCTCCAGCCGCCTGATCCAAATCAAGCCCATGCATGCCTTGATTAGTGGAATCTGCCACTATAGTGGAAATTGTCTCTTTAATTAAATGGAAAAACTATCCACTTAATTAATTAGCTATACAATTAATTAATAGTATTATATTTAGATAAATATAATTGTTCAGCTACAATAAACTTTATTGATTAAGGTTTACTGAGATCGATTAAATACTCAAAATGAAAATAGGATTTTCATGAAAAAATAAATTTAATTTCTTACGGAGGAATAATAAAATGGGGTAACTTTGAGAAAAAATTCATGCTTACATTTATTTCAAATTGTTGGGTATTATATGTTACTTGCTAGGAAGGTTAGAAAATGGTTGTAAATTGCTAAAAACAGTAAGGTTATAAAGGAAAAAGGAAACGAAACAAAGTAGAGAGGGAATTTTGGAAAGAGGAAAAGAATTTGGGTTAAATAAGGAGGAATCCCATTGAGGTAAATTTGTAAGATTTCATATTGCCTATTTTAATTTCTATTTGAATGCATGCATAAATTAAGAAATTTATGTTTTAGGTTATATGCAAAAGGAAAAGAAAGCAGGATCTAAGAGAACTAATTCCTAGAAATGTGAGATATCCAAATGATGTCATAGGAGATAGTAAAATTTTATATATTTGCAACATCACATTCGTTATGATTATGATAAGCATTTCATTCCAATTTCTTCCTATATAAATTTATTTATTTATTAAGTTGGGATTACAATAGCATATTTTATGATTGTTAAAAGTGAATGGTATTGGAAAGGAGAAATAAATCATATATGGGAGATAGACTCGCACAAGTAAAGGTAAAAGACCCGACGAGGTATGCCTACACTCTCCACATTCTAAAAGGTTGAAATTCGGACCCAATCTTAAATGAGAGAGCAGTTTCAATTCTAAAAGTTGGGAATCCAGGCCCAACTTTTAATTAAGAAGCTGTAAGGATGCAAAAGCCTATAGTCATCATATGAGTTGTATAATAGTGTTAAATGGTAAACAGAACACAAAGTGATGTTATGCATGTCTTATGTATAATATGAAAATTTACAAGTGTTTTCAATTGATTGTCAATATGTTTATTATTATTTCTTATGCATTATTTGCGTATTTCATTGAGGCTTAGCTATCAGCAGTGGTTGTACTGCAAGAAAGGGAAAAGAGTCAATATGGTAGTAGGTAGGACGATTGTGCCACAACCCGGCCCGGGAGCTCGAATTAACGAGGCGGGAACAGACGGTCGAATGGTGAAATCAAAATTTCATTTTCTAATTCAATTTCAATTCATCTTAAACTATCTTAATACAAAATGAAAGAGCCACTAAACTTCAAATTGTGAAACAAATTAAATAAAACAATCAATATTTCTCGTTGGGTGCATTGCGTTTACGGTATACATTTCCACTTCTTCTTCTCATTTTTTTTACAATAAACTTACCTGAAAGAAAAGTTATAGCAATTAACAGTAAGCCAAAGCTTAGCGAGTAACACATGCTTCTAAACTACAGTAACTCAAGGCAGTAGAAGTAATATGCTTGTAACACATGCTTCTTTTCATTTCATATCATAAATATTATTTCATTTAATCATATATTTTATTTTCTCAAGACTTTAAATGCATAGTGTTATGCATAAATCATAAATGCATATCATATCATATTCATCATATTCAATCTCTATTCATCATATATGTAAATATATCTTTCTCATTTTCATATATAGTACAACCGTCACAGGAGCCACCGTTTAGTACCAATGGAGGTACTCCTTTACCATTTTCATTTCCTTTCCTTTTTCATAACATTTTCCTTTTAACGTGCACGGGTACAACATCCCCAACTAATACCATCAGGGGGTGAGCTCCATCTTTCAATATGCACATGCAATCATTCTATATCAATCATATCATCTCATTCTTATAATATATAAACTTTATATGATCATGTTACGAAATGTAATATGTAAATTTTTTCCTTTAATTCAGTATGATCAATCATTAAGTATAAGAGACATGAATTATAATCTAAATAAAAAGAAGATTTCATAAGCATGCTTTGACTTTAAAAACATAAAACTGGAGAGAAACAAAATTATCACTATAAGTAAAGAAACATGAGTACTCACTTTGAAGTTAAATGTATGAAATTTGCCGTTTTTCCCTCTTCAATACCTTTCTTCTCCTACTTCGAAATCCTAAGAAAAATAATGTAACTATGATTGTCAAATATTTACTCTAAGTCTTGCTCCAATCCTTACTAATCTAATCTTCATTGTCATTATCCTCCATAACATTAAACATTAAACCTCCTTAACATTAGGATTCTTTTCATTAATTATCATTCATATTACCTTGTCCTAAATCCTTACTTTTCTATTTTAATACTATCTTTTTTCCTATAAAATTTAAATTCTTTTTCTTTTCTTTTATTTTCGGATTTAAGTATATTTTAATTTATAAAAACTCTAATTTTATGAAAATCATATTTTTAGCCCTCTTTAACCCTCATTAAAAGTTTAATAATCATAAAAGAAGCTTCCTAAGACCCTTAGGAATAAATTTGTTCAGAAATTTTCATAAAAATCAATCATTTAGAAAAACCCTAATTTTTGAAACCTATGAAAAACTTAGGAAAACTTAATTTTTATGATTAGAAATCATCCCTCAATCTTCCCTAACAATTTCCCAAAGAAAATACTATGTTTTGGAAAACCCTAAAATCTTTCACCATGAAAAATCTAAGGGAAATCAAGAAGATATTCATTTAGAAACTCACCTTCTTCCTTCCCAAGGCTCTCCTTTCGATTTCCTCCAAAAACCGCCACCTAAAACCGCCCAAACGCCGCCGCCCATACGTCGCTCGTCGCCCTTCTCTCCCTTTCTCCCGCGTGCAGCCGAAACGAACAAGAGGGACCAAATTTTCATTCGGTCCGTTAGGCTTATGAGGTATTAAGGGAAAAGGTTGAGTCATTTTACGCATGTGCCCTTGCCCCCTAAGTATGTCTTCATAACCATGAAGGGTTATTTAGTCATTTGGAATTAATTTTTATTTAAATAACCTTCATCAAATTTTAATTTTAAAACTGTGCAAAATTTAGTATAAGTTCTTTTTATCAATTTGATCGAAATTTCGTGTAGAATTTTATAACGTTAATTGCACCGAATTCCGACAACTTCGAAAATTCGCCTAATCTCGTCGCGGTGCATCGAAATGCGTGCAACGCTTACGATCGACATTTTCAGATTTTACAGATTGATTGCCCTTTTGTGTACGTATATTTTAGGTGTACATAGAGATCAGAGTAAAGGCTATACAGATACTTTTGGGTATGTGAATGTTATTTTAAAAATTTAGTAAAGCTCTATATTTTATTTGAGGAGTTTTAAATATGTTTCTCGTTGTTATATACAAAACTTGAGATGCTGAGATAGTCTGAATAGACTATTTCCTACTCACCTGATTCTGATCGAAGCAGTTCAAAATGAGTGTTAGTAGTGAATAGGTATGTTCAGATTCTCCTTCTCTGTTACATTCAAGATTGATTATAGGAAGTCAAAATGGGATGTGACAATTATTAAGTATGATGGCAGTAGTCAATACTGATGAGAATCTAAATAGAAAAAGGCGAATAAGAAATAGATCACTTGGGCAAAGTTATGGTAAAATAATCAAAAAGCACCAGAAAAGGTATAAAATAAACATACTTTATTCTAATAAGCACCAAACTATAGAGAAAATTAGTGAAGAAAGCATAAGTCCTGATGTTCGTCTAACATGTGAGTAGTCATACTTTGATTCAACTGGCGTTTTATATCCTCAGCATTCTGACTCAAACACATTGACTTTGCCAATGTCTTTGGCTCAACTGAGGTGTATGGTACCGTTCAATGAGGCATATGATGTTCATTACTACATTCCTCTGCATACAACAGTCATGCACATACTTGGTAATGTAATAGAAATTTGCTTATTGGCTTGGCATAGTATTGTTATCGTGATAATTTTTTTTATAATTCTATCCCTCGTTCAAAACAGAATTTGGAATCTCCTATCCACCTAAGCTTCAGTCCTCAGAAGACTAACATTTGAATCACAAAGCTACACGGATTTAGTGACATCAACAACCTCTGCAGTAGTAATGGGATCAAAGGCAAACTCCTCTTGGGCTTCTGGAAGATCTGTAATAATGGTTTTGAATGTAGAAGTAATGGGATGTGAAATAACATTATTATTTCACATCTTGTAATCAAGGTGAATTAGGACTCTAATGAGGGAGCTCTTCTTTTCATGGTAACAGCCAAAATAGGACAATTGAGTTGACATATGAAAGTTTAGCATCATTTCCTCACCACTGTAATCCAGTATTCAAAGAGTAACTGATAAACGCGACTTTGCCCTTAGACTATATGTACGGAAAAAACAAAAAAACATTGTGTTCTCACCTCAGCTAGATAGTCATTTCCCGAAGGACTTGTCTCATCAAAAACTTGTGTTTCACTTGTACCTACGACATGTCAAAAAATAATTAGAAGGAAAATTTTGAAAATTCACTTGGCACTAGCTTGGGAATGAAAGTGCAGATCATTCCAAAATAATAGAAGTTTCTACTCGTGAAAGACACTTAAAATACGACCCAATCATTAGAATCATTGAAGTAACATTTAAAATATAAATAAAATATTTGCTTCTAAGCTAGGATCAGATTCCAACAACTAAAGACTCGTCCTCTAGCTATTACCTTAATGATTCATCCACTCTACATTATCGCACCTTGCATTTGCAAACATGTTTTGTTTTTAATTTATCATTTCTTAAGCATCAGCATTAAACTAACTCAAATTTATTAGAAAGGTTGGTATAAAGCTTTACAGATATGTATGAAGACAAAGGTCGGCAAGATCATCGAAGTTGCTAATGATGAATGATGTCAGGCTGCGTAGGTGGGGACAGGGGGAGCTTGTACTTTGTCAATTGGAACGTAAGGCAAGTCCTCCCATAATATGTTAAACGATTCTAAACCAGAAAAAACATACATTTCAAATGGATTAAATAAAGAGCTATATTAGAACATGTTATTGTTACCATGTTCAAGTTGTGAGAAATTGTAGAGGCTAAGTGACAATGAGCGCAGCAGCATAACTGAAGATAGTGATAAATTTTTTACAGCTCGATTGTTAACAAGGGATGAATCCCTTGTAGGAAGAACTGAGAAGATAAGGGGGTAACATGTAAACAAGGAAGAAGAGGAAGCTTAAGAAAAATCCCTTTGTTTATTCTATAGTTAGCCACTAATAGTTATAACTTCAAGTTTACTATTTACAAAAATAAACATGAAATCATGGGCATTCTAACCCAAATAAAATTATATTTTATAAGAAGCATATATAAAACAATCAAGAACACAAGGGAAACTATGGAGTAAACAAGGGCAAGAAAGAAAATTTTCTTATTCCTCCAAGTATTCAACACAGTGTAATATATAGACTTATTTACATAATTAAATACAGATTTTAAAAATACGATTTGCCTATCCTTCCTTGCATGAATGAGACCAATAACGACACTAAGAAGGGAAAAGATTGAATTCTACTAGCTGATATTGATGTGAAACAGATTTATACAACTAGATTTAAGTCCATTCTTGGTACAAAAAATCAAGACTATTTAACCTCACCAAGTATTCTAGGAACACAGAAAATTCCAGAAATATTTCAGGCTTTGCACAGTTTTTGTTTAAGCCTAAAGCTTCTCAGTTTCATCCCAAATTAAATTCACGACCAATGGAGGCTGGACTAGCTTGCAGGTGGGGTAGTTGACCCCAGCTGAGAGTGTCAAATGCTCAAAACCTGTGGTTGGAAATGTTCAAACCTACCTTTAATCTTTTTTGAATCAAGATGTGATTGGCACCATTCTAGGCCAAAGATATGCAAGCCTCAAGGTTTCCAACGTTTCTCTCCTGAATTCCTTCCTAAAAAGAATAAGGCTGGAAATGGGAAAATTATTCTGTTCGGACACCGGACGTATCCGGATTATCGGTATACTCGTGATTCTAGCAGTACCGATCGATATCCAACCACGGTCAGTACCGCTCGGTACCGTAGGATACCGATCAGTACCGCTATAATACCGAGCACCGGATACGTCCGGTGTCCGAACAGAATAATTTTTCCTGGAAATGGGAGTCATGCAGCTATCCACAAAATTCACATATAACAGTGAAACATTCCAAAGAAAGAATGGATTAAATGACAGAAAATACAACAACAACATCATCAACCATTTATCGCACTACATGGGGTCAGCTACATGAATCATTTTTCTCCATTGTGTCCTTTTTTTTTTTTTTTTGAGAATTTGCAAATTGCATTCAAGAAAGAACTAATTACAAGAAAATAATAGCCTCACATTCCTTCTTTAACAAACTAGACAAATTAGAAGGAATATTGGCAAAAGAAAAACTATCAAAACAAAAACCATTTTGTAAAGCCAAAGTAGCGCAAACATCGGCTACCTTATTACATACTCTATAAACATGATTAAAAAAGACTTTATTGAAATCATTCAGAAAGAAAAAATCCTTAGTACTCCTTGTTGTTGAAATGCCACTTCAACTTCTTCAAAGAATCTTGAATAAAATTGATAATATTTATGTTGTCTCCTTCAAAAATAACTCATTTACTATCCATCATCCAAGGTTGTATGAAATCCTTTATAGCCAAAACAGCCTCCAACTCAAGTTGTGACATATCCCAATGAAGTTTCTTCTTCCCAAACGCCAACAACAACCTCCCTTTATGATCCCTAAACACACCTCCAATCCCATCTTGATTAGATTCCAACAATGAAGCATCCACATTGATTTTGATCCAACCTAGCGATGGAGGGTGCCAAACTTTAGTAAACTCCCTTAAGAGATTAACACCCCAGCTATCTAGGTTTGGATACAATTTCAGTTTAGCCAAAAACAGAACATTTGCTGCCACCATTGAACTAGAGGGAGCGGTCTTCCCATGCACCAGATCATTTCTGTTTTTCCAAGAAAGAAAAACTGCTGTAAAGTAGATTCTCACCATATTAGGGAAATGAATCGAATGTCTTCTAAACTCCTTCAAACAATTTTCCAATGACTGAAAAATGGGAATATAGAATCCCCATTCTCTCAACCTGAGAATGATCTCCTTCATGAATTTGCAATGAACCACAATATGAGCGTAGCTTTCTACTGCTTGACACCCTCTTGGACATACGTCATTAAGACTTAGCCTTCTATACTTAAGAAACTCATATGTAGGAATGGCAAACTTACTCATTCTCCACCAAAAAAACTCCACTCTCGGGTTAAGCTTTAGACTTCTTAACCGACTTACAAACTCGTAGTCTTCCTCCTTAGACCACCTCTTCATCGATTCCTCATAAGCCAAAGCAGTGATAGATTTCCCATTGTGGCAATACATAGTTTCCAAATAATCCATCTCAGCCTCATGGTCAAGAGGGACCTGCAAAATAAACAAAATAAGGTCATCATTGAAAAACTGTTGTAGCAACTCCACATTCCAGCTGCAATTTGGCGAAATGAAATGATTCAGTTTTATATTTTACAGCCCCACACAATCAGCTAGAGTAGGCCAAGTGTTGAAGCACCTATCTAAAAGCCAACTGTTCTTCAAAACATGGATTTTCCTCCCATCAACAACTCTCCATCTAACAATTGGTTTAAGGGACTTCCCACCTTCTAACAAAATCTGCCATGCCATAGAAGCTCCAATTTTTTCTTTCTCCACTCAAGATATTATCACCATATTTAGTAATAATATTCTTATGTAACAAATTCCCTGGATATTGGATACATCTCCAAGCTAACCTCGATTTATGAGGCCCCACGCAATGAACAGCTGAATGCAATCCCAAACCACCATCTACTCTCAGTTTGCATAGTACATCCCATGCATCATAATGTAAACCCTTTCTACCAATGCCTTTGTGCCAAATAAACTCTTTGCAAAATTGATCTACTTGATATAAGACTTTCTTTGGAACCAAAGAGTGTGTTGATAAGAAGCTTGGTAGTGATAAAAAGGAGGATTTAATGAGGGTGATCTTACCAGCCATAGATAAATGTTTACTACCCCAAGCATTTAGTCTTTCCAAAATATGGTCAATCATACATTGAAAATCATGTCTTCTTAATCTTCTTAAAGTTACTTTAACACCCAAATAAAGCAGCTCCTTAACAACCTTAAAACCCAACTTCTTCCTTATTTGATTCTTCATTGGATGCTTCACAACTTTGCCAAATAAAATCAGAGATTTGGAGTCATTAACTCTCTGCCCTGTCCACCTACAGAAATCTGCCACAATGGCCTTCACCTCTTGAGCTGATATTGTAGAAGCTCAAGCAAAAACTAACACATCATCTGCATACAATAGGTGTGTAATTTTCTGAGCTTTGGGTGAAATCTGAACTCCCAATTGCAGCCCTCTTTGATTAATTGCATGTGATAAAAGCTGGGAACACATAATAAATAAATAAGGCGATAACGGGCAACCTTGGCGAAATCCACTATCAACTTTAATCCAATTAGAAAGTCCTCCATTTAAAATGAAAGAAAACCTGACATTCATGACACATTCCATGATAAGCTTACAAAAAGATAAAGGAAATCCAAAAACTTTTAGCACTTGATACAAGGTTGGCCAACCCATGCTATCGAAAGCTTGCTCCATATCTAATTTCACAGCCATCAGCCTCTTCTTATCCTTTGAGATCCTAAATTTGTTGAAGATCTCTCGAGCAAGTAAACAATATTCAGACATCGCTCTACCCGAGATAAAAGCAACTTGCTCTTCCGAAATGATCTTGGAGATATAAACTTTAAGTCTATTAACCAACATAGTTGTGACCAACTTATAAGTGGTTTGACATAGGCTAATAGGTCTGAAATTTGATGGCACCGTAGGATTCTTTACCTTTGGGATTAACACAAGCAAAATATCTTTCCATTCATCCTTCATGGAACCAGTTTTAAAGAAACTATCAACAGCTTTCCAAGTTGATTCTCTCACAATGCTCCAAAAGAATTGAAAAAATGAAAGTGTAATCCCATCCAACCCAGGAGATTTATTCCTACCTTGCTAAAAAACCGCAATTTTTAATTCTTCATGAGTAAAATCTCCACTTAAGAACTCCACATCCACGGAATTAAGCTTCTGGTTTTCTGGAATAAATGGCCAACCCGTCAAAATGCAAGATCTAGACCTCCATTTATTGACAAACAATCTCTGAAAGACAGATAAAATCTGCTCGAAATTGTCCACCAAGACGTTATCTTCATCCCTAATTTGTCTTATAAGGTTCCCATTCCTCTTAGCTGAAGCAAACTTGTGAAAGAAATTTGAATTAACATCACCTTCTTCGTGCCATCTCACCTTAGCTCTTTGGTTCCACCAAGTTGATAATCTTCCTAAAGTAACATTAAGATCATGCACTTTAATTCTGAGTAACTTAAGCCTTTCCACCGTCAAGCCACCTTCTGAAGCTTCTTCCAACTGTAGTTCCAAAATCTCTTTCTTTAAGTCTTCTTTCAACAGATTCAAACTCTTACATTTGTTCTTGTTCCAGAAGAATAAGGCTCTCAAAGATCTTCTTAGCTTCCTCTGCAACACATCCATATCATTACCATGATCAGATTTTCTCCAAGAGTTTAAAACAATGCTCCAGGCCGCCGGATAGGACTTTCAAGTCTCCTCAAATCCGATAAATCTAGAGATGTACTGAGCCTCCAATACCTTGAAAGCAATTGGACTATGATCAGATGCTACCCCTGCTAAATGTCTAACACTTGCCAAAGGAACCTTTTGTAGAGCCGCCGCATTTAGCAAGCACCTGTCCAGTCTCTCACAAATTCTCAGAGCACCCTCTTTGTTATTGCACCAGGTGTATCTAGGTCCGATAGTACCTATATCATGAAAATTATTGTTAGTCATAAACAATTTCATCTCCTGAGGCCCTTTGGAAAAAAGGAACCTCTTGCCTCCTTTCTTATCATCTTTGGACAATATACAATTGAAGTCTCCACCAACCACTGAAGGTTTATTGCCCACAACAAACCTCTCAAGCATCTTTCATAAACTTCTCCTTACACGAAAGTCCTTGTTAGCATACACAGTAGCCACATTCCAAGAACCAATCAAGGGAGCTTCAAGTACTCCAATGACAACATGAGAAGAATGATCCACAACCTCAAAAGACACCTTATTCCTATCCCACAAAACCAAGATACCACCAAAGGTACCTTCCGCAGGATGGTGAAAGAAATCCCACTCACTCCCAAAAGCCTTATCAACATCAACCCTATCAATATTAGATAGCTTAGTCTCGGTAAGACCAACAAAACATCCTCCATAATCTTTCACTATCTCTCTAAGATAGAGGGAGGCCTCCTTCTTCCTAGCCCCCCTACAATTTCAAAATATAAAGGAAGACATTAATTACCTGGAGGGGAAGCATCCCTGCCTCTCTTTCTACCCTTAACTTCACCTCTTCTATTCTTGCAAGCAACATCAACAAGACCAAAAGACTTCAATTCTTTGGCAAGTTTGAATTTTCCTGAAGTTGAGATAATACCAACAGAACCACTTGAAACTCCATCTCCTGTTTGTACTATATCATGTTTGGAAGAATCTCCCAGTGAAACACATTCTCCTTTATTTACTTCAGAAGAAAGAATGCTACCTTTCACCATCTTATGAATGCATTCAGCTTCCATGACTTCATTCAATCCTGATTATTGATTCTCCTCTTCCAGAATGCTGAATTTGTTTTTCAAACAAATGTCAGAACAATTGGAAGGTTGTATCAAACCTTTTGAGCTCCTCAAGTTTTGATCAACAATAGGCTTGTACTTGGAATATGACCTTCAGCATTCTTGTCCTTAGATAAAATTTCAACGATTTCTCCATCTTCAATGCTGGATTGCTTATAAACAATTGAATCCTTAACTTGATTTCCAGATTTCTGATTCGAACGAAGCAAAGCAGTTCAGCCTTCTTAAAATTTTTAATTTTATTATTTCTGAACTTAACATGTATCCAGGGACCGTATTCATCATGCTCATAAGAATTGCCTTCCTCATGGATCTCCCCAACTCTTCTTTCAGGAGGCACAACATCAACTGCCTTTGTAGGAAGACTATTGTTGGTAGGACACATAGTCTTCAAATGACCAATTTTACCACAATGATACAAAGAGATGAAATCTTTTCATACTCAACTTTTTGAAAAGATCTACCACGCATACCTTCAATCCATACCCCTTTTGGTAATTTTTTGTCTAATTCAATTCGAACACATACTTGGGCATACTCTCTCTTACCCCATTTAAATGAATTTCCATCAAGATACAAAGGCACTCCAATCATAGATGCAATTCTCGCAATATTTTGTTCAACCCAACAATGCAACGGTAGGCAAGGCATACGAATCCATACCGGTGCTATGAGGCCTTTAAGCGATTCAGGGGAAAACGAAGGGGACCATTTGTCCATGCCAATAATGTGGCCTCCAATAAACTAAGGGCCACCACTTAAGACTTCTTCCAATGCTTCAGGACTCTTAAATGAACAAAGGATCCAATTCAAACCCAATGTTGTTAAGTGGAAATTATCATACTTACTCCATTGCCTCCGAAGCTCCATACTACAAATTGGAAAAGGGATGTTGTCACCAAGAACTTTAATCACAAGTGATTTCTTCAAAACCTGGGAATTGGCATTTTCAACATGTTATCGCAAGCAGGTTGCTTTTCGTCATATTCATGAAAATCCTTGTTACCCTTATTCAAGAAATTCGCATTTATCCCTGGCCTATGGCCAGCGATTGCATTTGAATATCCGAATTTTTTAACATAAATTTTCATGTCTGATGAAGAAGCTTCGCAATCGTTAGATTTCAGAGGCGATTCAACACTAGACTTCAAATGCCGAGGAGAAATACACGCAGACGTATTCAAAATACCTTTACCCTTACCTTCCACAAAATCAATCTTCTTCAGATGAGAATCACTAACCTCCTTAATAACCAAAGGACACGCAGTCTTCCTCATGCGCGCTTCATTTGCCTCCAGCCCCAGACTCACACGGCGACAATGCCCATCTTCTCTAACCCATTCATTTAATCCACTAGGTTGACGGTCAGCAGCAGGTGCAGCCGCTGATGGCCGGTGGCTATCCGCCACCATCGCTTAAAGTGCGCCGACGAAGGTGGAAGAAAATCAAGAAATGGAATATTTGAAAAAAAAGGGGGAGTTTCTCTCTCTAACGGGAGTTTCTCTCTCTAACTCTAGGGTTACTCGGGCTTCAAATGTTTCCATTGTGTCCTGTTAAGAGTCAAATTCTCATTTAAATCTAATAAAAAGGTCATTTCTAATATTTTCTAACCAAGTCATTTCAGATCTACCTCTACCTTTTTTTGTCATAGGCCAAATCTAATACATCTACTCCTCTAACTGGGTCATCGAAAGGCCAACATTTTATGTGACTAAACCATCTAAGGCAACACTCTCTAATCTTATCTGTAACTAGAACTACTCCAACCTTTTCACATATATACTTGTTTCGCATCTTGTCTCTATGAGTGAAGCCACTCATCCACTTAAGCATCCTCATCTCTACAACACCTAACTTAATTTTATGCTTCTCTTTTAATGGCCAAAATTCTATGCCACAAAGCATTGCAGGTCTCACCACCATTTTATAAAATTTTTCCTTAAGTTTGAGAGGTACTTTTCTATCGCACAATAGGCCCGATGCATTCCTCCACTTCAACCATCCAACTTTAATTCTACTAATTATATCATGTGGGCTCCGGAAATTTGCGCCCTAGCCACCCCGTGCTTTTCGGGGGAGTTTTAACGAATTAAGTTTTGGGGAAAATTTTGGGAAGGCAGATTACGTTTGTAAATAAGTCAATACCTAGAGATTTCGCCTTCATTTTATGAGAACTTTAGATTTGAGTTCTAATTTCCTATAGGCGCAAGCCCCAATAGTTAATTACCCCTCTCGATAACGAGAAGAACTTTCGATTAAGGCTAGACGTCAATGAATACGTCGCACACGTGGATACGCGATATCCGGCATATAGTAACAGCATTGGGTTTATGTGTTAGAAATTTGATATTTAAAATTAGAAATTTCACCATCTTGCACTTAAAGCGAATGATGGGGGAATGGATGATGGACCCGATCACATGGTTCCATCGTCCTGGGGCATCGTTGTCCCTGGTCTACTTAGTCAGAGGAGGTAGTCGTCCCAACCTGACAGAAAGATCCTTATCGGCAGTCATGGGTTACTTCGTCCAAGGGTACCTCGTAGACTTGGGATGAATATTTGTCTAAGGGGACAAATTTGAATCCACCTTAGCTAACAGAGGGCTTTTTGCCCTATCAATTATATCCTATTGATTCATATCTCAAGAATTTAATGTCATTGGGGAGCATACGAGCTCTAGTCATAACCATAATTTAGTGGGGTCATTTGGCAGCAAACCAGCCGGTTCAGAGGGACCCGATCATAACCATTTACCTGCAGTGTTATTTGGCAGCAAAACTGCCTGTTAGAGGACACGTACTACATCATTGCTGGCAAGAGACTGTTTGAGAATGAATCTTAGTAATAATTTCGACCAGACATTAACTCTTTGTGAGCTGAAGTGATATTTAAATTTGTCCACCTCGGTAAACTATTGCAGAGGGTGGATGGGTTTTTCCTTAAATTTTTTGATGGTTTATTTTAATTTTAAATATTTCTGATTTTTCAATTTCGAGGTTTTTGGAAATTTGTATTTTCGGGCATTTGGGAGGCATTTAAGGCTTTGTGAATTAACCCCTCCGATTAAAATCTTCAGTCAACACAGCCATCATCAGGGTGTTTACGGGAAATTTCATTTATGGATTGAACCTTATCGACTCTATCTACTAGCCGATAGAGGATCGGGTTCTTTGCAGGCTTTATGCCTATGTAAATGAATTGTTCCTTGTTGAGGGCCTTGAAGGCCAAACATGAACTATAAAATGAATATTCATGTCAACACCGTTAACGTATATTCACTTGATAGTTTGAGCCGTGTCGACTCCTGCCTATCCACATAGAAGGATCGGGCTCGAACTTGAGTTCATTTATTGACCCATGCAGCATCCCTAGACATCACGTAAGTACCCATAACATGCTCGCCGGGGCCATGCGGGTGTATAATTGCACATGCATTTCTTGTGTCTGTGTGTATATGTATTATAGTGCATGTGGGGTATTTTTAGGATATTTAACGGGTCTTCTATGGCAGCTCATAGAAACTTGTATTTGTCATAACATTTCTGTATTTGCCCATAAACATCATGTCGAGTACACAATGGGTCTTCTATAACGGCTCGTAGGCATTTATATTTGCTGTATATTTGCTACCCTTATTCGTAGACAACTTGTTCATACAACAAATTTACTGCAACGACCCGTAGGTGTTTTGAACCTGTTGTTCATCTTCTATTTTTGTCTATAGATATCCAATACACTATGGATCTTTGTCTTTGCTTGCAAATGACCCCTTGAACAAACTCCTTTACGCTCAAGAGATTCATCACATCGGCAATGTATCTCCTACTGCCACTTGCATACAGATCAATATGCATATTTGAGTTCTTCCATTGATTACAGTGGTTATGACTTGCAAATATGCTATTGTGTTTATGATAGATTTTTTGTATGCACTTCAGGTTTCATTGAATGCATTGATTGGCAGATTGTTGTACTTGTATGCATCTCTTCTAATACTTGTGAGAACTACTATATGTCTTTGTGTGACATTTGGCATTGGTAGTGAGGAGGTTGCGGCCTCCACAATTTGACCGCTATAGTCATTGTTTATTAATGTTTGTATGCATTATAGACTTTTCATCCTTGCTTGTAAGTGGTATCCCTCATTTAGTGTAACTTCCTTTCAAATGTGTATACAGGATACATGTTTTTCACGAACTAGGCAACATAGGTGGTATGCATAATATTCCCTGTATGCCTTCTTTGCATTTGCTTGCAGGTACATTGCAACTCTTATGAATTTCATCTTGATGATCAAGTTCATCATTCGTATATATATTCTTCTTGTCTTTCAACCATACATTTCATCAAATGAGAGCTTCAACTTTTTGATCTTCCTCTTAGGTTTTACTCCATGTAGTTCACATTGTATGTTCAGTATATTTCAATTCAAGTTCAATTCAAGTCTCATATAATCACTCACTTGAGCTCAAACCGGATCATCTGTGTCGTTCACTTGAATTCAATCATGGTCTTCTGTCAATGTATTTGAATTCAATTTGAGTCCAAATCAAGGTCTTATGCATTCGTTCAAGTTCAAATTTATGTGAGTTCCCTATGGTCTAGATCGAGTTCAAGTTCACCTTCATTTACTTCAAATCCAAATTCATTCAAATCTTGCTTAATTCACATCCTTTATACTTGCTCAAATTCAAGTTCAAATTATTTGAGTTAACTTCAAGTTTTTTATAAATCATTTTAAATTTTGTTCAAGTCCCTTGTTGTTCAAAAGTCTGCAAGTTTGGTCCCCTATTTTGTTCACATCTTTGTGCGCTTTTTGTAACACCCACAGTACCCCTTAACAATACTTTAGAGTGTAACAAGAATAAACATAACATTTTCATCACTAAACATCTCATTCATTTCATTTCAGATCTATATAAAAGATCATATAAACATCATCTGATACAACAAAGAAAGCATCTAATCATTCCCAAGTTTCATCTAAGACCTAGTACAGAGCCACTAAAGAAATCTAAACAAATTCAAAGTAATACAATATTAAAACTGTTGACTAACCTCAAGAGTAGACTTCAAACATAGAATAAACATTAACATAAAATTTAAACACTTGCAGATTAGTCTTCTTCCACCTTTCCCTTTCCTTTTCCTATAACAACAGCCAGTAATAAAATACTGGTGAGCTATGAGGCTTCATAAGTTATGCAACTTTAAATAGCATTTAAATTTCAAGATTATACAATTCATAACATTGAAAACATAAAAAAAGTTAGACTACTTGAGAAACTTCATAAAATCTCATTTGACATTCATCAGTAATTCCTCTTAAATCCATACTGAATATTAATTTTATTCATTAAAAGATTTGGCTACTCATTTATAAATATATTCAATGGAGCCCAGGTAAACCTGGCATTATCGCTATTGAATTACATAGATGTCCCTTTTGCCTCTTTAGGGGTCCTTTTTGCCCCACCTGCTATACAGGCAACATATCTCTGGGGTCCCTATTGCCCCACCTGCTATACAGGTAACATATCTCTGGGGTCCCTTTTACCCCACCTGCTATGCAGGTAATATTTCTTTGGGGTCCCTTTTGCCTCACTTGCCAAACTGTTTAATATATGAGGACCCTTTTACCCCACCTGCATTGATAAGTTATACATAAATCTTTAGTCAAACTTTACTTTGAAATTGATATTCAGTACACTTTCCATATTCATTATCCATACTAGACTTGCTGCATGTTTTCTTATTCATTTATTGTATAACATGAATATGCACATAATAAATAAAGAAAAGAATTTCCTTCCAAAATATTATCAATAAGAAAATATTTAAATAAACATAATAAATCTTGATTTAAACTCACATATTGAATTTATGTAAGTGGGTATTCATACTTGAAAACTTGACTATGAATATCATTTAGAAAAAAAAACTAACTAGTAGTGTTTATTTTCCTTAAATTCATGAAATATCAAATTTACAAAAGTTTTTTTTTAAACTTTTAAATTGCATTACTTTCTTGCCGAGTGGCCCCTTCCCATTCTACACCACGAAATCTTTGCCTTTGATACACTATCCCAAAACCTTCATTCTACATAAATTCAGATAATTCCTACATCCAAGGTGGCAATTGATATACTCATTTTGAAAGTTAAGACTGTTTTAAAGAAATTACCTCTCAAATAAAATACTAAAATACTTACCTAACTTTCCTCTTGTCTTTCCTTCAACCCACTGTTTCTATAAATAGTTTGTACAATTCCTCCCCCTACAAGTCATTATAAAATCTCACATTAATCATAACCAAATCTTTGTTACTGTTTCACCATATTTAATTAACTTTCATTTCACTTACCATTACTGTTAAACTCCAAAACACTAATCCAATTTGAACTTCTTCCTTCTTGCACTGGCCGCTTATATGCAACAAAATCACTGTCAAATTCTATAGGAAACCCATGTTTTGTCTTTACCAAACTGCTTCACAGTGCCTTCAAGCACTGCACCGACTACACTTCAAATCTCTGTTGTTGGCTTGATACAAAGCCGCCTATAGCCTGCTGTTGTAAGCCTTACAAATTTTCGCCTCTTGCTACAGTAAAATCTACAACTTCTTCTACAGTACCGGGAGTGGTTTCTGCGAATTTGCTATTGTCCCGTAGCCTGCTCTTGCCGAATCCTCTACAATTTGATTACAGGATATGGATAAAAGAGTGGGTCCCACTCTAACTGCTCTCACTTCTTATCCAATCCAAGGGAAGCATCTATTCAAGAATTCAGTAATTAATTTATATTTATAAATAGAATTACTAATAATTACTTAATAATAATCTAATTATTATAAAAAATTACAGTTCCACTAAAATAAATTATATTTACCTGACTTGAGACTTTGGATATTACACTTTTAGACAGAATTTCGACAGCCTCCCAACGTCTCTCCCTTTTACGGGAAATCCGATAGACATGGCCTTCCCCTCTACGCTACGTGAGCACTTTAAGTAGGCGCCATATGACACCGCAACCGCATTTCTTCAATTCCCGCTACGCTACATGAGAGCTTAAGGCTACTTAGTTTTCATCCTCGTCACGCTATGTGAGCGCTTTGAGGCTTACCCGCCTCATTGCAAGCGTCGCACCGATTTCCCTCCCACCGTGCTACGTGAGCGCATAGGGAGGTCTGTCGGCTCGTCGCAAGCATCAAGTGCGGGGTTTTATGTTAGAAATTTTATACATGCACGTGATGACAACGATGTCAATGTAACGGCAATTTGTAAAACTACCCAAAACTCCTTATCATCCTCAAAAAAAATATATTCCTCACTTTTTTTTCTTCTCTTTTCTTCTTCTTTTTTGTTTCCTCCTTTTTTATTCATGCATATATATATATAAATACACATATGCATATACATATATACCTATATAATTTAACTCCAAAAAAGAAAAGTCTTCTCTTCTTTTGTTCGTTTTTTTTTTTTGGAACCCCTCTTTGTTCTCTTTTTTTTTACAAACATGTAAATATACATACACATATATACTTCTTAACACTAATAATATCAAAATCAACAGTATTAGTCAATAGAAATTAGCTACACCAAATAATGATGGTAATTGACACAAGTGGACAAGTGAATGAAACATTCACTGCCTGTTTGCTCTTATCTTTTTTTTTTTTTTTGCAAGTAACAAGTGATACTAATTAACTAATAAGAACAGCTAATAGTATTATCTGCCAATGATGAACTAAAACAACTAAACACTAGCAAGAATTATAAGGAGGAAAGTAAAATAAAAGAAAAGGACTATGGGGAAATAAAGATAGAGACAAATGCTATAATCACATGCAAAAGGTAAAGAAAAGAAACAAACAGACAAAAGCATTGGGGCTCACTACTTCAGATGATTCAGACAAGGATTGGACAGTAAAAAAAAGTTAAAATGCAGAAAAAGTGATTCCGATGATTTGTATAAAAAAAGAGAAATAGGAGAGCAAGGAACATAAATCAAGAGAGCTGTAGGCGCCGGTGGGTTTGGCGATTTACGTGGAAATTGAAGAGGGTTGTGCTTAAACTTCAGAGGAGATCGGCTAAGTTTGTGATGTAGGCAAACTAGAAAGAAAAGTTAAGATAGGAGAACACCAAGACTAAAAAAACATGACTCAAAAACAAAACTCACATGGCACTCACATAAGACACCAAGGCACACACAACAACCATGCTCTGATACCAACTTGATGCAAGCAAAAAATTAGGAAGGACCATAATTCTTGCAAGCATACAGAAAGACTCCTAATAAAAAAGATAAACTCTCCAAAACATGTAGGAGAACACAAAAAAAACACTTAGAGAACTAAAGTATAGAGAATAACAACTTAAACCACACATAAAAAAACCTAAAAAAGCTTTTCCATTCATTTGAGAAGAAAGATACAAGTGGCGTCGAACTTGCGGAGAGAAGAAAGAGATTAGAAGCCGAGACGAAGAGAGGAGAAGCTCGCAAGCTTTCCTTGAAGAGGAGAAGGAGAATGGAACAAGCTCGCAAGCTTTTCCAACAAAAACCATCAGGTTTTTAGCTTCCAAAAATTACATCATAATCTCATAAATCTATTACAAAACATCACATATTTATAATAGAAAAGGGGGCAGCCAAAACAGCCTCCAAAATAAACCAACCAGGATAAGGAAATTAAGGCCAACAGGCGTCCAGAAACAGCAACCAAAAATCAGTCTAGAAACAGCACCCCAATAATCACACAAAAACCCGATAAAGCAGCCATGGGATAGGCAGCAAGGGGAGGAACCGAAGGGGCAGCATAGGGAACCGGGACAGCAGCCAGGGGACCACATTGGGGAGAGGAAGAGGCAGCCACGGGAACAGGAAAAAGCATCCACGGGTACAAGAGGCAGGAAGAAACCGAAGGGTCACAGAGAAGGGGAAAGGCCAAGTCCACTTCACATTACCTTTCAAATAAATGAACTAAAACAGAAGCTCAAGTAATTATGAGCTAGAACCACGTAGCTCCCAAAAAACACAGCCCAAAACCAAGCAGCCAAGCCCAAATCGAGAGCAACTAGCAGCCCAAAGTCCAAAGAATTCACATGATGTTTTGACCCCCCCCCCCCCCCCTTTGCATGCATCAATTCTCCCCACTTGAAAGATCTCATCTCCCGATGATTTTGTTTTTAACTTTTCCATTTGTGTCTCATATTCCAAATCCAATTTTTTAATCATAGAAGCATACTTCCTTTCAATCAACTCCTTTTCTTGATGAAATTGGTCCTGAAGACGTTTCTTCCTTTTCTCGAATTTCTCGTCACAAAAGTACATTAATCTTTGCATTTTATAAAGCTCATTTTGACTTGCGTCAGTTGAATCTCCCTGAGGTGGAACCCCTTCTATAGTTGGAATCTTCACATCCTGAATAGTTGGTTGATTGTAAATTTGGCAGGGTCAAATTCTCCTTGGGACTCTTTCAAAACTTGAAATGAGATTCTGACGGCTGATTGCATGGACTATGACTCAAAAAAAACATGACTCAAAAACAAAACTCACATGACACTCACATAAGACACCAAGACACACACGACAACCATGCTCTGATACCAACTTGATGCAAGCAAAAAATTAGGAAGGACTCTAATTTTTGCAAGCATACAGAAAGACTCCTAATAAAAAAGATAAAGTCTCCAAAATATATAGAAGAACAAAAAAAATACTTAGAGAACTAAAATATAGAGAATAACAACTTAAACCACACATAAAAAAAACCTAATGAAGCTTTTCCATTCATTTGGGAAGAAAGATATAAGTGGCGTCGAACTTGCGGAGAAAAGAAAGAGATTAGAAGCCAAGATGAAGAGAGGAGAAGCTCGTAAGCTTTCCTAGAAGAGGAGAAGGAGAATGGAACAAACTCGCAAGCTTTTCCAACAAAAATCCTCAGGTTTTTAGCTTCCAAAAATTATATCATAATCTCATAAATCTATTACAAAACATCACATATTTATAATAGAAAAGGGGGCAGCCAAAACAGCCTAAAAAAAAAACCAATCAGGATAAGGAAATGGAAGGCCAGTAGGCGTCCAGAAATAGCAACCAAAAATTAGTCCAGAAACAGCACCCCAACAGTCACACAGAAACTGGATAAAGCAGCCACGGGACAGGCAGCAAGGGGAGGAACTGAAGGGGCAGCACAGGGAACCGGGACAGCAGCCAGGGGACCACATGAGGGAGAGGAAGAGGCAGCCATGGGAACAGGAAAAAGCATCCATGGGTACAGGAGCCAGGAGGAAACCGAAGAGTCATAGAGAAGGGGAAAGGCCAAGTCCACTCCACATTACTTTTCAAATAAATGAACTAAAACAACAGCTCAAGTAATTATGAGCTAGAACCAAGTAGCTCCCAAAGAACACAGCCCAAAACCCCAAGCCCAAACCGAGAGCAACCAGTAGCCCAAAGTCCAAAGAATTCACAAGATGTTTTGACCCCCCCCCCCCCCCCCCAACATGCATCAGTTTGGGATTGGGAGGTGGGACCTCACGTGAAGATAGGGACGGAATGGAGAAGAGGGATTTGGCCTGAGCAGGTTTTGAAGAATAAGAGTTCTATCTAGAGGGGCGGACGACTGGGTTGAAGGGGATGTTCGTGAAGGGAAAAGCAAGCCACGTGAGGTCAGTTGCTTAAGAAGTTGGGTCGAACGACTGTTTGAGTGAGGAGGTTCCGATCAGAAAGGTCGGACGTAGCCTAGAATAGGGACGGACGTGTGGGTTCAGACGGATATGATGGGAAGGGCTTGGGAGAGGCTTCATGAGCTATGGCTTTATGGAGCTCGACAGAAGCTTGCGATCGCTGGAGTTTAATTGAGAACAAGTGTGGAAGAAGAACCGCGAAGTCTCACTATACTTCATTTTAACAACGAAATTCTTCATTCACTCGAGGCCAGTTGCGACATTTTACGCGAAGAGACTGCTGATCAGCGGGATTCAAGGGATTTCTAATGAGGATGTGGCAAGATACGAGGTATGCATTAATTGCGACTTGAGCTCTATTTTGACTTTTCAACTTATTTTTTTAAATTAATGTTAATATTAAAAATATTACATTATTAATAGATTATTATTAATTCAAAACAACAATCATGCGTTGATTTCAAAAAGAAATAAATGCTTTGGTATGCACAATTTCTTCGATTAGCACGTAATCTCTTCGAAATTTGCGTCAATTTTGCTACTTAATTTTCATTGGGTAAATTGATAGTGTATTTGGGTATTAACGAAGTTCCAAAAGCAACATCGAAGTCTGTTTTGCAATCGAATGTTATTTGAACAACGTCAGAAGCTAATTTCCTCGATTTGCGCGTCGTTGCTTTGGCACCCGCATCGATTTGCGCTCGTGATTTTACTCAAACAAATTGGTAGCCAATTTCAAGTGTAAACGATGTTTCAAGTGCAATGGCGAAGTCTGTTTTGCAATCAAACATCATTTGGGTAGCATCACGTATTATTTTTCTCGATTTGCGTATTGCCTCGAGATGTGTGTCGACCTACTCGTACACCTTTTAATTGGTCCAATTGGCTGCCATTTTTGGGTATTGGGGACATTCCGAACGCAACGACAAACAAACATTGCTTAGGTAGCATCGCAAGCTAGTTTTCTTGGTTTGCGCATCACCGCTTTAGGTTCATGCCACTTTGCAGGGCAATTCCATTTGAACAAATAAAATGTAGTTTTTAGATATTAACGATGTTCTGAAAGCAAAGACGAAGTCTGTTTTGCAATCGGACGTCAATTGGGCAGTGTTGCGCACCAATTTTCTAGTTTTGCACATAGTCGCCTCGGGATTTGTGCTACCACCTCGATCGATCCCAATTGAACAAATAAAATGTAGCTTTTGGGTGTCAACAATGTTCCGGACACAATGGCAATATCCATTTTGCAATCGAACGTCGTTTGGATGACGCCGCGCCTCAATTTCGAGTATCGATCACCCCTTTGGACCGATCTCGTCTGATTTGACTGCGAGGGGTCTCCACTTAGGCGAATTCAACATCGTCATTGCAACGGCGCAGTCAATTTGACAATCAGAGTTTGTTTGGCTCTTTAAGTGCCGTGTCGCGTCGACGCGCGCGTTCCTTATTTTGCCGGTTTAGCCCCTTTTGCACGTGATTTGATATATAGGGGTCAACATATCCCTATCTATTTCACCATCACTTTGACCAATAATCCTGAGATATCTAAAATGTGTGCTCTTATTAATGAATTGATCGGCCAAACTAAGAATCCCCCCACTAGATCTATTACTATTAAAATTACACTACATGTATTTACTTTTATATCTACTTAAACAAAAAATCTTTACTCTAAGGTTAACCTCCATAATTCATGTTTACCTTCAGCTCCCTCTCTAATCTTACCAATAAGAAGAATATCATCAGCAAAAAGCATATACCAAGGTACATCCTCTTGCAAAGGTCTAGTAAGAATATTCATGACTAAAGCAAAAAGATATGGACTTAAAGTTGATGCTTGATGTAATCCAACTGAAATAGGAAAATACTTAGTCAAACCACCTTATGTTTGAATACAAGTAATAACTCCAGCATATATATCCTTGATGACTTGAATATAAGCATTATCAACCCCTTTATTTTCTAGAACTCTTCAGAGCACTTCTCTTGACATTTTATCATATGCTTTCTCTAAATCAATAAATATCATTTGTAGATCCTCCTCCTCTCTATCCTTTTCCATCAAACCTCGCAATAAATGTATAGCTTCCATAGTAGACTTACCCGGCATGAATCCAAATTAATTTTTAGAAAAATTAGTATCACAACGTAACCTATGCTCATAATTGTTTATTTAGATCATTGTCAATAATTTTTTGCGAGTCATTGTAAGATTCAAAGATATGTTTGTTCATTACCTTTACTCCCTTTTCGCCGAAGGGCAACGAAATTTAGTCCTCTAATGACCTAAATGATGTCTTGAGCATGCAGACAACACCAAAGTTAGAAAACAATTGCATCAGTTTTCTCTTGATCATTAGCCCAAAAGATATTAATGAGAGTTTCATCCTAATGCAATTGCCAACTTGAAAGAAGTCACTCACAATATTTGAACCAAAGATCAAGGACCCTTCAACAATTGCATTCTTTTAGGCAATTTCCAAAAGCTACTATTGTTATTATTATTACTAATATAGTTCTTTTTATTTTGGTTTTCACGCCTACAGCTAAGAGAACAATGGCAACATTCAATTTTCCTCTATTAAGCTATGAGCGGGATCAAGAGCACCGGAAAGCTTAGACCAATATAGGAAGGACAACCATTTAATAGTGATTTGAGATTCACCATTGGAAGTTTGAACGAGCATAGTAATGGGTGAGAAAAAAACCACCCCCTATATCCGGACCAAAGATAAAAAGAGGAAGGAAAGGCCTGATGCCAGATAAAAGATCAACCGTAGAGAGATGACCTTCAAATCCAATCAGACCAAAGATTGATAAAACAAGATCTTCAATTTAGTCAAACAAAAGATTAAAGGCTCTTCAATTGTTTTTATGCATTGCATCTGTGTGCAAGTGAATTGTGAGAAAGAAGATAAAATTATAACAATGTTCATTCTTAGAGAATCACAAGAAAAAGCTTCTAATAGTAAATATTGTGTAAGAAAAGATCAAAAATAAGAAACTTTGTTATAAAAAAGAGTTTAGATGTAAAAGCACGGAAAATTGGATGATTATAGAAGAACTTATAAGGATTCAAAGAAAGCAATATGTGATACAAAGAATTTAGCTTTTAGAGATTTAATAATAGATTAATATTAAAAAGGGCGAAAAATATATGTATAAATTGGCCAAGCAAAGAGGTAGGAGAAGGATTTATTTCAAATAAAGTATATTAAGAATAAAGATCAAAAAAATGCTTTTCTTAGAAAGGATGTTCAACATACAATAATAACATCAAGCCTTTGTCCCACTACGTGGGTTCGGCTACATGAATCCTTTTTCTCCGTTGTGCCCTGTTAAAAGTCAAATTCTCGTTTAAATTTGACTTTTAACAGGACACAATGGAGAAAAATGATTCATGAAGCTGACCCCACATAGTGGAACAAAAGCTTGATGTTGTTGTTATTGTTGTTGTTGTTTTTTTTTTTTTTTTTTTTTTTTTTTTTGTTGTAGTATCTTTTTAGTCATTTTTCATACATTAGAAATGTCATGTCATGCTTATGGTCTTTGGCCCCTTTGTGTCAACTTGTCCTTTTTAAAGATTGGGCTAACTAGCTAACTTTCTAGTATTAAGAGTTATGAATTCTTTTTCATTTATCTTTTCCTAATAAAATTTAGGCTAACAAACTCTCTAGCATCTGTTAACCTTATTTTTGAAACAAACTTCACAATCCTCGTCAATTCATTTTTGAACTAAAAAGATAAAAATAAAAAATTCATGTCAATATCATGTTCATACATCAGTTATATTGATTATTTCTTATTTAACATTTCATGTATTAACTAATAACTCATACATTAAATTAATATCTAATTCATAAAGCTCGTTATGCATAATTGAATATGGATGATTCTTATAGCACATATGAGCATAGCATTTGCATATTCTTTTCTTATATACTTGTTTTTATCTTAGAATTTTTATCTCACTGAGCTTGTAGCTCATTTATAGATTTGATATGATTTCAGGAAAGAAAAAAAATACTAGTTAACAAGTAACTAATTTTTCTTTGTATAACAATATATTAGATATATGATGTAAGAAATTAAAAATGACATATGCATGAATATGTAAATCAAGAACTTGGGCATGTACGAATTTATTTGAAAATTAAATTAGAAGTTGTGTATTTGATTAGATGATTTTACTGATGAATGCTTCTACTTCAATGCATATGTTGGTTTATAAGATAAGGTTAAGTGTTACGTGAAATTTTGGATGATAGTATTAGACTATTTTTCACTTATTTGGTCTTGAAGAAAAAAATAAGGATGGGTGCAGTGAAAACTATGCTTGTCTAGATTGTCTACATCTGTCATGCCTAATAATTGTTATGAAATGAAGTGTTGCAAGGTTTTCACTATTGTGCGGCAGGTTTTTACCACACAAGAACTATCAGAGCAAGATGTGGTCTAAGTTGTTCCGGTGGTTCAAGGATGAAGAGGCTGTTTTGAAGATGGAACTTAAGAAGAGATTAAAGGGCTCCTGTAGATAATATCCATTGCAGGAATTGTAAGAGCTCTCCAAACAATGATGAAAACCCAAACACAACAAAGTAATGTGTTTTTGAAGTTAATTAATAATAGTACTGCACTAATAAAAAAATACTGAGTTAGTATCTATTTAAATTGTTGATTAAATTAAAAAAAAAATTGATATTTATTTACCACCAACCAAACACAAAAATTATTCCTCCACGTTTATTTTGCTGCCAACCAAACAACCCTTGAAAAATCAAAATTGAATGTATTTACTTGGCATTGTATTTCTAAATACATGGTTCCTGAATACTTGGTGGATAAAATTGATACATCAAATGAATTGTCTATTTAGAGTAAAGAACACGTCCACAAGAAGTTGAAATATAAGGAAAGCCATAAGCATTTTATCTAAAATTAAGGTAGAACTACATAAATTGCATAACGCCTACCATAATAGCCAATTGCTGTTGCACTGATCAGAACAGAAGGCCGTGCACTGGAATTCAACTTATTAATCAGATCAACTACCTTCAAAAATGGCTAAATATCAGATTTTGAGAATTTTCGGTTTGGAAAAAGAACTTAAATTTCTGAGTCAAATAGTTGATTAAGCAGAGAGGGAAGATACCTTCGAAGTAACTTTGATCCGGCTTTGCTTAATTTCCTTCTTGACCTATTAGAGGTAAAGAAAATCAATGCAGAAGGATGTTCTCAATTACAACAACAATATTACTAAATTTGTTGATAATTAAAAATAAATAAAATGTGGGTGCCTAAAATTAACTAACCTCAGATGACCATCTCGTACTTATGGGCATTCCCGCCAAGTTTACAACAGCATTTGAACCTTCAATACACTTACTCCACTCTTCTTCCTCAGCGATCACAATCTCAGGAAACCTTTGGTCTGCAATTTATCAAAATTTTGTTTCAAAAAAAATTAAAAAAAAATCAAAAAAGGTTAATGTAGAACAGTTAACAGAAATGCTGTTTAGCACCACCATGTTGGAACATGGCATGTTGGAACATGGCACGCAGCAGGAACCAACCTGGTGCTCCTACTATGTTGAGGCATTGGTTTTCCCTGAAAACTATGCCCACTTCATGAGAGCACTAGGTAGTTATCTGGTACATTTCATGGATATCAAGCTCCAATGAAAAAATAATATTAAAAATACAAAACGCATCAAAAATAATTTCACTTCACATTATCCCAATGTTCATTGCTTAATTCAGGGGAAAAAATTTTCAAATGCTAGTAAAACAATTCAAGCATACTTGAAGAAAAGAGTATAACAATACACCAAAGCAGATTATGCAATAACTTTAACAAGATCTAGAATAATAAATGTTTCATTAACAGATTTCCTTTTGCCTGCTAAAAACACTATTAGTAGAGTTTTAGTCCAGCAAGATATCTCATGTTTAAATGTGTACTCTATATTAGGATGCACATATAGCAAGAATCGAAGAAACTCAATCTACCAGATGTGCCTTTTTTCTTATTGAGATATTAAGATTATGAAGACATTTATGTATCATGTACAATACATTACCAAATATAATCACAAATCAATTGATAGATGTTAATAGTAAGCAAGGTATTCGCAAGGCATGCTTACACATTCCATGATACATTTGCATAATGAACTTGCATATTTCTTGAAACACTTGTATGATGCATTCACACGTTTTTTATGCACTTATGCAATGCACCTACACACTTGCACAATCTTTGGTGCACTATATAGTGCATTTACACATTCATCAATATCTGCACGTTCTATGCATTTACACAGAGTACCTGTTATGTCTTTCTATATTTTTACACAGTGCATTTCGGGACTGCATGGAGAAGATTAATTTTTGTTATTTAATGTATCATACAAACCCTAATGAAATGATGGTGCGACTTGTGTTACGCAATAATGCACTAATTTGTCTCATTTGAAAAACTTTCATTCATGAGATATACATTATTCATTCATGGGACGTAATATTTATTCAAATGCGTCTTTTAGGGCACATGTGCAGCCCATGACATGCAACAAGTCAGACCATTTTGTTTTGTTTGAAAATCATTCACATGAACGCAACAACTTGAGATGTATAGAATTCTGCTAGAACAACTGTTAAGGTTGTACATGAGCCAATCAGGCTCACAAGCCGGCTCAAACTCGATTTATTAACGAGCTTATGAGTCAAGCTTATGAAGCCACGAGTTCGAGCTCATGCTCAGCATAGCTCGACTCTTAAGCTGCTCGTTTAATTAAAATACAACATTAATTATTTTAAATTCTTTCCCAAATATATAAATTCTAAACCTTTTAATATATATATATATATATATATATATATATATATATATATATATATATATATATATATATATCCAAATTCAGCCTACACTTTTCATGTGCCATATTCGCAAGCCCGATCTTCCATTTCCCATAGGGTGCTGATGGACACAGGCACTAGCGGCTTAGAGCTTTTTTTGTGAAATCGACAGCTGATGAAGCAAGAAGACTCGATTACCATCTTTTCTCTAGCGGGCAGCGACGACTAGGGTGTAAGGTAGAATAAGAGACTTTTCATATGATCTTTACAATCCTGAGGAAGCAAGAAGATGAAAGTCAAGCTTTGATCACAGCAGGTAGCTCTTTAATCTTGTATAGCTTTCTTTCCTCTATCAATCTTATTGCATGTGGTGATAAATATAGTTTTTCAATTTTTCAGCGGCTGAAAAAAAAAACAGTACAAATAAATAAGCTGCTTACGAGTTTTTATTTACATTTAACTGTAAAGGTCCTTTCCTATTTAAAAAGCCTTGATGCAATAGCAACTGTCATCTCCACAGCATTAAGCGGGAAAAAATTGGTGAAGTTTCAAATTAGAGACTATATAGACAAGCAAATTAGTGAAGCAACCATCTTGAACAAAGTATGAATCCCAGCAAAATGTTTCATTTGTTGTTAGTAATTGAGTTTTCTTATTTTGAGATACCTCCAAGAAACAGAAACATCTGAAGTTTGATACCTTTTTTTTAACTGAAAGGCAGGCCTCATCGAAACTGGCAGAGGTGAGAGTCTGAGACTCTGAGTCATCTAAGGGACCGAGCGTAGACTTAATTTGATAAAACTCTTAAATAAATTTTTCTCCTAGGATATTTTTTGAACTCTTTTGCCTTTTCTATTGTTAAAATAGCAATTATTTTTCTTATAAATTAGTTCTATAATATCTAATGTGTGAAGGCAGCATTTTTTTGTAAATAAGCATTTTCTTATGTAATGTATAAATCAACTTTTTTTAGTTGAAGGCAGCATGATTATATTTTTTTAATTTAATTTTAAAATGTCAACCACAAGAGACATAAAGAATGATATTAACGAGTCAATGAAAGTCTTGAGGGTCAATTCCAATTTTACATTGTTAGTGAGCCAATAAATGATGTTTTGATTGAAAATAAGATCTTTAGTGATAGTGATAATATTGACAACAATAATGAAAGAGAGAATGACGGAAACAATGAAAATGACATTGAAGAAGTGGACGACAAAAATGAAACTGATAATACGATAGAACGGAAGACAAGAGAAAAGACATCAAAAATTTGGGATGAGTTTAAGGAAGTTACTCTTTCTGATGGGCAAAGGAAGGGAAAATATTTTTAATATAAGAAAACTAGCTCTAATAAATAGTGATGCAACCACTTAATTCAAAAGGCACTTGGAACGTTATGCATCTAGGATTTGTGCTTTAAAGAAGAAGAAAATATTACATTTTCAACCAAAAGAATAACAACTTATATGCTCAAACTAGTCAAGGATACATATAAGAAGGTTAAAAAAATAATTACTCATATATTAATTAATGAGAAATCATTTTCAATTATTTGAAAATTTGAATTTAATTTAGTTTTAAAGTTTATATCACCTGACTTTATGGAACACTCATGGGCTATTGCACGAAATGATGTCATGCTAGAATATGAAAGTTAGAGAAAGCTTTAAAGAGTATTACAATAACAACAACATCAAGCCTTTATCCCCTACATGGGGTTGGCTACATGAAACATTTTTCTCCATTGTGTCATGTTAAGAGTCAAATTCTCATTTAAATCTAAAAAGAAATGTCATTTCTAATATTTTCTAACCAAGTCTTTTTTAGTCTCCCTCTACCTTTCTTAACATAAGCCAAATCTAATGCATCTACTTTCCTAATCGAGTCATCGGAAGGCCGCCATTTTATGTGACCAAACCATCTAAGGTGACTCTCTCTAATCTTATCTTCCATTGGAGCTACTCCAACCTTTTCATTGCCATTGCCAGGTCCCAAAGTCTAGATGAGAAAAATGGAATATTGTGTTAGGTAGTCAACAACCAACATAAAACACGTCGAATAATAATGACATGAATTTAAAGAGTATTAATAAAGTAAATTTCATTACAGATTTATGGAAGACAAAAATCATATAATATCAAATATATTAGAGATAGTTCATTATGCTGAATCGTTGATTCTAACTGAAGATTATAGAAACAAGTTTTAATTTTTTTCCATTTGCCACCATCATATACAGTTATGTAAAGCTCTGCGTAATTGAGATAGTTGATACATTATGTAAAGCTCTGCGTAATTGAGATGTTGAAAACAAAGTCTTTATTATATTGGTTGATAATGGAGAAAAAATTGCAAAGCCATAAGCTTCTCAAGAATAGCTTCGGAGTCAAGAAAAAGTAATTTCTTTTTAAAGGAGACTCTTTCCTATTTTTTGCTATGCCCATATATTAAGCTTAAATGGTGAAGAATGGGTGAAGAATATTGAATATATTGTTATTAAAATTAGAGATATGGTGAGGTTTATAAATGTCATTTGAAGAAAGATAGTTAATATTTGTTGATGCTTTTCAACAAGTACAATTACTTACAAAAAAGCTTGTAATGGATTGTCCAATACATTATAACTCTATATACTCTATACTGATAGTGGCATTGCAACTAAGAGAAGCCATTTTTTATATAGTAAAAGAAAAGTGTATATGTTAATTGTTCAACAAAGGAGTTGGACAAAATTGAAAAAGTTTGTAACATGTTGGGGTTATTTAATAAAGCTACTAATATCATTTCAAAAACTGAGTACATAATAGCTAATCTATTATATTTACAAATTTGTACTATAAATAAGGTTATGGATGAGGGTGCAACTTAATTGATTAATTCATCATGGAAATGACAAGAAAAAGAAAATTTTGACAAATAATTGGATGAATGTAATATTCTCATGGCATTTGTTTCAATAATGTATGCGCGAATGAAATTTGTTATTGAATTTGCATATCATATATATCCTGGAGAAGAAAATATGAGAAATATGTCACTTGTTCAATGTCTACAATATGGATTATATGAGGAATATGCAAAGTTGTGAAAATCTGAATGGAAATAGAACTAGAAGGAGAGGTTCATCAATGGTTCGACCAGGTTTAAATTGAAATATGTAATAAGTATTAAATTATTTAAATAATATTTAAAAAATATAATAATTATATAATAATGTAAATTTATGATTAAAAAATTAAAAAAGATCATACATAGATAATATCTTCTGTAATTTTAAACATAAATATCTTCAATTTTAAATTGAATCATATTTAATATGAATTTAGTTCACATATGAGCTTATAAATTTAATATAAAAAATTAATAATTTATATTATATATTTAGATATAATTTACATCGATAAATTCCTTACCAAATTTACATTACAATTTGGACTTGTATATCACTTATTTTAGATCATTTATCATTAACAAATGATAAATAATTAATTTTATAGTGTATAATTAAATAAATAAAAATATTAAATTGATAAAAAATTAAATATTATTAACTAAAAAATAAATAGTATACCCATTATAAAAAAATAATTAAAAAATCTATTTAAGAATATATAGTGTATGTGTTGTGAACATGATAACTTCAACTTAATTATTTAATCCAACATCATTAGGAACTTTTTCATAGTATTGTTTATATAGCTTTTTAGGTTTGCATATGTTAGGAACTCTCATAAAATGATTGGGTTATATGAGAATGTTTAGTTTGTGCTTCTTTAGCAAATGTTTGTTATAATACTTATTAAAAAATTAAATATATATAATCTAAATTAATCCATTAAATTTAATATTTTATTTAATATACTGTATAGATTAAATTAATTTTTTTAACTATTTAGATGGTTCAACTGTCCAATTTTGGTTGGGATCAATTTGCTGGTTACCTGGTCAAACCAGCAATCCACTCTGATTTTGACTAGTCCAAAGCTGAAGAGGTTCTCGGCTTTGAGCGGAATGATTACCCAATTGATTCCTGGCTGAATCGGCCGATCAAGTCTGCTTTTTGAAACACTGGGATATGTCATAAGTTTTGAACCATAACTTAAGGGTGTTAGAGGTACCACAGGAATCAATTCAAGAAGCACAAACAATTCAATCAAAGTTCTAAACTAACTTACTAACTCAAACAAAGACAATGGATTGCATCACTTTATTTCATATGTATCAACAAAAACAAGTAAAAGGCCCATAAAATTTCATTTGGACAAATGTTAGGAAGATGACTTAGAAATTAGCAAAGAAGGTCAAAAAATTTGATATCATAATATGGTGGAAAAAAACAACCAAATCAAATATCGCATACTTTCTATTGACATCATTATTTTGAAAATCAAACCACGCTAACAAGCTCAAGCATTTCAATCGGGAACTGGTCAACTAGCCAGTACGAACTATTTTGAAAGCTAGTTTCAAGTCGAATCAAAAAAACAGATTTGAACCAACGATTCAACTGACGAACCATCCCAATTTCTTACAATTGGTCGGTTCAATTGCTATCTCATGCAAATAATTAAATAAATTAATTTAATAAAATTAATATAAATATTAAACTACAAATTACTTTAAATTTAATATAATTTATTTTAAAATAAGACTTAAATTTTTATAATAATAATTTGTCAAATAAGCACCAACCAACCATTTTCACATGGTCACACCATCCCATGTGACTTCCAAACTCATGAATACAAAACAATATACATAAATAATACTGAGAAAAAGTTCTTAAGTAATGTAGGACTAAATAACTAATATGAAGTTCTTAAGTTTACAATATATATATATATTATATTTTTAAATATATTTTTAATTACTGCTTCATAATATGAATAATATTTATTTAATAATTAATAATATTTAATTTCTATCGATTTAGTTATTTCTTTACTTAATTATACAACATAGAAAATTAGTTTTTTATTTATTTTTAATTATAAATAATCTAATATGAATTTTTATATGAAAAATATATCTAAACATATAATATAAATTAGTAATAATTTATATTAAATTTATAAACTTATATGTGAACTAAATTTATTTTGCATGTGAATTAAATTTAATGATTGAATGTGTTTAAATTTAAATTATTTGCATAGAGATTTTATTTATTTTTAAGTCATAAATTTATATTATTGCATAATTATTACATCATTAATAAGTTATTTAAATAATTTTAAAATTTTTACATCATCCAGTTCAATAGATTTTCACAACTTTGGTTGACATATGTCGATCACATTTGACTTTCTCTCATCAAACTCACTTGCTTTAATTATCCAACAATAACATATGAAAATGTGATGTTCTTTGCTTTTGTTGAAAAAAGATGACAACTAAGAGATAGAGATTCTCATACCAATTACATGAGAAGGTAAGAGATTGGAAATATAACTCATTTATATATTCTTTAACAGGATTGCATTGTTCCTCTTTGTCTTTTTTCAAGTTAACTAAATACAATGTTGCTATCTGCTAATCACCTTGGATCTTTCAAGGTAAAAATATAGCATAAGAGTTATTTATGTTAATATTTTTTTTTTCATGACCTTATTATATTAGTGATAAGAAGAAGAGAGTCAATTGACAAAGATAGCATTGTCAGGCTATGCAAATAATATTTTCAACACTTCTTTTTTTCATTGTCCAACTATTCAGTTTGATGTTAACGAGACAACTTTGAATTTATCTTTACGTGCAGAATGTAGTCTTCTTATTGCCTGGATGAGGAATAATTTTTGTAATTCGATGAATTTTTTTGTCATTGTGCATTTAAATTAAGGAAATATTATTACATTAGACTTTGTAAGTGTATACATCCCATCAGCATTTTATTTTATTGTTCTATATTGGTATAAATGAAATACTAATATAATGCAATACATTACAAAATTTTAATTTTTGACTTTGATTTTAATTCTCAGGTTTGCATTCATGTCAATTAATACTAAAGAGGAAAAAGTTGGAACAATATGGAACAAAGGCAAAGGCATGAATAATTTTATCTTTTGTCGAGTTCTTTTTCATCTTTATTATAGAACTTTTTAATGGGTTGTAAATTTCAAATTACCTTTTTGTAATGATGTGATGATCTACCAAAATTTATGTTTTCACCTGTTTTGATTTTTTAATTTGATATTCAACAGTTGATGTAAGATTTGTTTTATGTTTAGCCACATAAAAAATATACTTGATATTCGGGAGTCAATTTAAGCTCATATAATCATTTATTGTATACACTCTATTTTTTTTTTTTTTAAATCAGAAGTTAAAGTTCATGCGGACTCTGAAAATTTGCGGACCAACCTCTTTGCCCTTTTTTTTATAGCGGAGAGAGTTTTAATAAATTACGTTTCAAGGTAAACTTTTGAAAAGCAAATTGGATTTTAGATAAAACACCATCCAAAGATTTCACCCTCATTTTGCGAGGACTTTATGATCTATGATCTAGTTTCTCATAAGTGCAAACCCTTATGATCAATTACTCCTCCCGATAACGAGGCGTATAGACGGTATAGTAGTAGCAGCTTTGGGGTTTGGATTTTGAATTTTTAGGAATTTTAGAATTTTGAAGTTTATCATCGTACACTTAAAGCAAGTGATGGGGGAATAATGATGAACCCGATAAAGATCTCATGGTTCCGTCATCCCTAGCTTTTGTAGTACCTAGTCTACTTTGTTAGAGCAGATAGTCGACCCAACCTGACCGAATGATTCTTGTCGGCAATTATGGGCTGCTTTGTCCAAGGAATCTTCTAAATTTCGGGTGAATGTTTGTGTCAGGAGAGATTTAAATTCACCTTAACTAACAAAGAGTTTAATGTCCTATCAATTATTCCCTATTGATTCATTGCTCAGGTGGATTAACCATTATGAAACATACAAGCTTTTAGTCAGGATTGTAATTTAGTAGCGTTGTTGGGCCAAACCATCCAGTCAAAGGGCCTCGGTCATAATCATTATCATGTAGAGTTGTTGGGCTAAACTACTAGTTTTGTGGAGTCGTTGAATCTAACCACCGATTAGAGGACCACATTATAATCGTTTTACCACATGGAGCTATTGGGCCAAGTCATGGGTTTTGTGGAGCCTTTAGGCCAAACCACCACTTAGAGGATATTTTGCCACATCCTTACTAGCAAGAAATAGTTTTAAAATAAATATTAATGATATTCTCGACTGGACATTCGTTCTTTATGAGCTGAAATGATTCCCAAATTTATCATCCTCGATATACGGTTGTGAGAGGTAGATGAAATTTTGCTTTAAATTTTTAGGTGATTAATTTCATAATTATATATTCAAACTTTGATAAATATTAGATAAAGAATTTCATTTAAATTTGAGCCCCCTAAATAATTACTTTTGAGATTTGGGGGCATTTAAAATATAGAGACCCCTCCAATTGATATTAAGCTTTCAACACGACCATCGTCAAGTTTATAAGTAATTTCACTTCATTATTTGAACCTTGTCGACCCTAATTGCTTGTCAACAGAAGATCGAATTTCGCTTCAAACTTTTAGGGTTGTCGTATAGATATCGGAACAGAGAGCATGATTTTAATAAGTGAATTTTCTTTATAAGAGACCTTGAAGGTCTAATGTGAACATTTAAAACTAAATATTCCATCAGTTCAACAAGCATCGATTCCAAGAGTTTGTGCTTTTAATGATTGAATCTTTCTCATAAGAGGCTTTGAAAGCCTAAGATAATCATATAAAAAAACCAAAATACTCCGGTTAATTCAATAAGCGCCAGTCCGTAGAATTTATATTTTACTGGGTAATTTTTCTTATAAGAGGCCTTGAAGGTATAATGTAAACATGTAAAACAAAATACTTCAGTCGATACTACGACCGTGTATTCATTCGTTGGTTCAAGTCATGTCAACTGTAGTCCATTCAAGGAGGAGGATCGGACTTGAACTCAAGTTCAATTTTGACCCGTGAAGCATTCTACAACCTTGGTTTTAAAATTTAGCATAGCGATCGGAGCGCATGCAGGTAATTTCGTATTTAAATGATATACACACTTTTTGATATGTTGAATAGTTCATTGGTCATTTTTTGGTCCGTGTTGCATCCTCAAAAGTCACGCTTAGATGTCAATTTCATTCGTCGGGGCCCATGCGGATATTTAAAGTTTCATTTAAATGATGCGCGCATGTTTTTCAATGCATGTGTAATGCATTCTGAAGATGATTAAAGCCTTTTATATTAAGTGCATGATACACATTGTACTTATATTATAATGCATTTATTTGGTGATTTACATTTCTATGATTAGCATAATGTATTTACATGATTGACATAATACTTTACATGATTAATGTATATATATGATGTGCATCATACATTTGTATGATGATTTGCATAATATGCATAGATGATTTCCATAATGCATTTAAATGATTTGCATGATGTATTACGCCCTTGTATAATTCTCAATGTATCTGCATAGCAGGTTTGCTTATGGAACACATGTATATTTCATACTGGATTTGCACATGTTTTAATGCATTTGCATGATGTACTTTCATATTGTTTAGCATTTGCAATATGCACTGGCATGTTGTGTGGTGCATGAACACATTTATATGACGCACTCGCAAATGCACTTGTATGTTTCATAATGCACTTGCACGATGCACTCGCACGTATATTGTTTTATTTGCATGATGCAGTTACATGTTTACATGAATAACGTGCATTTACAAAGTGCATTTGCATGATCTACAACATGCATATACACAATACTTAGTGTTCTTATATAGTGCACTTGTATGTCGTGCGTACATTTGCACTATAAGATCAAGAGATGTGTAAAAGACATTTCTTTTGATGATTCAATAAGTCATGCAGCCCGTGACACGCAATAGTGTACTATTTTGTATTTCTTTTCAAAAGAGCTCACGGGGTATACGATGCATTCACGGGAGGTATGAGTCCCCTCGCCTTTAGTAACTAGCGTATACGTTACCTAGGGCACTTGCATGCCTGCGACTTTCAATATGATTACTCATTTCATTTTATTAAGAAGAATTTAATTGAAACAATTATTGGGGATGTGTGGATCCCATATGATAATCGTTAACATGAATGCATTGTCGTTGGAGCGTATACAGCTATACATTTTTTAGTTAGTTGGTATTTGTATTTAGGTACATTAATACTCATAATCTTGCCCACTTATACGCATAGGAGAATTTGGTGTCAATGCTACAAATGGCATCTTGGCACATCTTAAATATTTGAATTCTCCATGTCCTTTTGTTGATAGAAACCTAGGTTGATGGGGCCCGCAAGCATACCATTCTATCTTTCAATGATAGGATCCTAAGTTGGTGGCCGCAAGCGTACCTTTCTTGCCTTTCAGTGATAAGATCCTAGGCTGGTGGGGCCCGCAAACTTACCTTCTCTGCCTTTTAGTGATGGATCCTAGACTGCTGGGGCCTGCAAATAACTTGAATTTTAGGTCATAAATAGAGAGAAGCTTAATTCATTTTTCACACATTTCAATTCAGAGTGTGTTACTTGAAGGATTTGAGTGTGTGCAACATCCTAGGGGCTAAGGGAGAGAGTTTTGGTTCGCATTTGTGATTGTCAGTGAGCAACCAGTTCTCCTACAAATGCACTGCTAGTTTTATTTTTTATTTTTTCAATTTAGCAACTTAGGGTTTGCTACATTTTATTTTTTCGAGAGTTTAATTTCAACTTTCAATTTCCCTAAATTTAATATAAGTCATTTATGTTGGTTGAGATTTCGATAGCACCCCAACATCGTCATCGTGTAGGGGTCAGCATCGGGGTGCACTGAGCCTGCCCACCAAGTTAAGAAAGACGTCCATAGTCGATGTCAGGTGACATTGCGACCGAAATCTTCAATCCCACCAACCAAAAAAGGCAATGCACGAGTCTTCAAGTACCTGTTTACCAATCACAGAATTTCTCCGCCCACTAAGAAAAGTAGTCACGGGTACTTATAGTCACATGCATAACAGTATTTTCCTGCCCGTCAAGAAAAGCAATCACAGATGCTTATAATTTCATGAATCACAGCCTTTACCCACGTGTCAAGAAAGGCAATTATGGGTACTTAGGGTTTCACCTCGTCGCATTACACACGTCGCCAATGAGTTTCTCCCACCGGTTAAGAGAAGCATGCATGAGTTACGCTCGTTGCATTGCATTTGGGACTTTTGCAATCTATAAATAAAATACAAGTGTGGTTATAGCTCAAAGTGCGCGACGGTGAAAGCGGCGATGGTGATACAATGGCGATGGCGATGACACCTTAGGTGGCTGATTGCTATAGGTTGGCGACAGCTATGGCAGAAGGACGATGGCGGCGTCCTCCTTGGCGTGTGAATTAAAGACAGAGGGGGAGGGAGATGGGTCGCTTGAGGCTTTCATATGCATAAGTTTGAGTCCTGAGAGGGGTGGCCAAGTATTAATGATGGAGTAGGAGTGAATGTGAGGTATTTAAATTAGGAAAAATTAGGATTAGATTATTTAGATTTAAGAATTTTTTATTTCATATTTTTTATTGTTATTTTTTAATTAATTTTAAATATAAAATTGATATGAATATGTTTAAATTAATCACACTTCGACTCAATTGTCACCTCATCGTCATTCATGTGCGTTGGGTCCACCTCGTCCTGTGCGCACAAAATTATGATTTTTGTCGAATGACAACCCCATCCAATATATGTGTTAATCATAGCTATTTCAGTTGTCCTGAATGCCCCAGCACAGTTCGTTTAGCCTACGTAGGTCATTTTGACGATTTGAGTTTTTGGTCAAGTCGTGTCGGGCAAGTTTCGTTCAGCTTCACAATATTAGCTTTTTTGCAATTCATCGACTGCAGTGGACTCAACCCCGACATTAGAATTGAGGTCAACAATTCAGTACATACTATGACTAGTTAAGGTATTTATCATAATTGAACACAAATTTTAATTACATGTTAGAGATAACATTCATAGACAAACTAAAAATTTTGACTTAAAACTAAACAATCAAGCTCAACAAATGAATCAAGTTTGAGCTTTCTAAACAAGCTTGAGCAATCGAGCCAAGCTCAAGTCTAATAATTTACGAACGAGCCAAGCTCAAGCTCGAGTGTGAGCAACGTAAGAATTAAACAAGCTTAACTCGATTAGACAGATACTCGACTCGACTCATTTACACCCTAGCAGCAATTCATGTGAACGCAACTATTTGATATGTAGCAATTAGTCATATGAACGCATTGTCATTAGAATGTGCATGTGACTTAGTATTTTTACTCAAATGGGCCTCACAGGCAGTCGCTCTTTTCATATATAAATAAGAACTCACACGAGTTCATTTTCATTCCAAATTCGATTCACCGAGTTTGTTATAAGAGTTTTTAAGTGTTCGAGAGAGTTTTTCAGTGTTGTGGAGAGGTTTTGTATTCATAAGCGAGCTTTCAAGTTTATCACTATTAACTTGTAAGTCCACTTATATGTTCAATCTTGTGTTTAGTTCTCATCCTTGCAATTCATTTGATGCGGCGTATATTGCATTTTAGGTGTTCAGCATTTTTTTAATAATTTTATAATGTATCTTTAATTTTGGTCATTTTATTAAGTTCAAAAAGTTCATGTTAATTTTTTTTCATTTCATATTTGTTAATTATAAATTTTAGTAGCCTCTCAATGTCTCCAGCCGTAAGGGACGTCTTCTTGAGTGCAAGGCATCCCACCACGCTCAAGAAAACGTGCATGGATGAAGTCATGAGACACTGCGACTACGTAATCTTCTATCCCACCACACTTAAAAAAGTGCACCAGGTCTTCATATGCTTATGTAAAATTTATAGTATTCCCCCATCGCATTAGAATAATGCACATGAGTGCTTAAGTTTGAATTTCCTCATTATGCTGAGAAAAAGTGTCCACAAGGCTTATCTGCACCGCAAGCGTAGCATATAAGTTTCACCTATCATGTTAAGAAAAGTATGCACAGGTTTTGCTTGCCACACCAAATGCATAGCAATCGTAATTTTGAGAATTTCAAGTGTTTGCAAGCTTACATCTTTGCGCACAAGGTGATCACAATAAGACAACAATGGAGTAGGTGATGAAATTGAATGCACAAATTTTTTTTTCTCTTTACTCATTGTCTTTCTTTTTCCTTTTTTTTCTGTTTTTCCTCTTTTTAGAGAGATAGAGAGGTGAGAAGGACAAAAAGAGAGGAAGAGAGAGAGTGGGAGATAGAGCGAAAGAGAGGGGAGAGATAGAGAGATATAGAGTTAGGGAGAAAGAATTAGAGAGTGTACAAATGAGAGGATAGAGAAAGAGGAAGAGAACAAGAGAGGGGAAAAGAGTGAGGAGAGATAGATAGGTAAAGAGAGAGGAAAGAGGGAGGAGAGAAAGAGTGTGAGAGGAGAAGAGGGAGAAGATGCTGACAGCCACTTAGCTACAATTGTATGTTGATGCCTTCTCCAATCATCACCATATGTGACAGCCCTTATCACGAGCTACTAGTCTTGTTGTCCCTTCTACCAGCAAGCTCTAAGCAATCTTCTTGCTTCTTTGCTATCCAGGGTTCAGACACGAGCTGAAAAACAAGAGCAAGGGAGCGAGGGGGGATCAATCTTCACGTGCATCGGCATGGGGGGTTCGTGGACTCGGATATGAACAATGTGTGGGATAGCACAGGTATTGGGACACAATGTAGGAAAAGAATTCATGTAGCCAACCCCACGTATTGGATGTGGGCTTTCGGTCGTTGTTGTATATTAGGTCAACATATAAAAAATATATATAAAATAATATAGAAAAATCTCAACTATATAAAATTGATCCAAAATGCTCCATCATATTATAATTGTGCTATAAAATTGATCTCAATTTAATCACTTGACTATACAAATTGACCCCAATTTAGTACCAAAGGGGCTAAATTGGAGCAAGAGACTAAATTGGCTATATATAAATAGTTGGAGACTCAAAGGGCTATTTTGAAGTTTACCCCTAATTTAAAAAAAATCTCAACAAAGTACCCATCCTATTTATGTGATAAACATACTCGGCTATATTACTATAATAATATACATACATAAATATACTCAAATCAATAGTTATACTACTTGAAAAAAAATGTTTTCCAATCCAGTGGATATTAATCAAAATATCAACACCACTGATCTTAGCCTTGCAGAAATTAAATTTCAAGAGATTTTATGATGGTTTGATTATGCATCAAATATAAAAAAATAACTAAATATGACATCAGAAAACCTCATTAGTAATGTACATATAGAAAATTAAAATTATCGGTCATATTCTATGTAAAATGTTAAACATCCATTCATAATTTCATTTGATTTGAAAAGCATATGATATGCAAATAATGGAAGCTCAAATTACATTGTCTAAGTCACTTAGTAGAAAAAAAATTTATGTACTTGATCAAACGTTTAAGGATAGAAAAATTGAAAATGTTATACATCCATTCATAATCTCATTTGATTTGTCCAATTCACAATACACAAATAATGCAATGTCATATGTCTGAGTTGCCTGTTAGAAAAGTCATTGAAGTACTTGATCTAAAGCTACAGATGATATAATTCGATGAGTTTTATTCCTATCTAGTTTCAATGAAGATAGACCTCTTGATTTCCATTTCTGTATCTTGAATTTAATAAAGTATCAAAGAAGAAAATAGATAAGAAATTTGTGATATCAAATTATTTGGAAAGGACTATCTCTGAGAGAAAAGAATCAAAATGATTTTCTAACTATTTGTGGGAGATTATTTTAGTCCCAGACTATATTAAAAATCTGATTTAGTCCCAAGACTCCTTATATAGGGTCCAAAATAATTTCATCATCATATGTGATTGAAATTAAAGTTAAATTTAACAATAGATAACTTTGTGTATAGCATGAATATATCAAATCGTGTAATTATAGAGTGAGGATTTTTTAAAATGAATAATTTTGTCTTGATATTTTTTATCTTGATTCCATTTTAATGAAATATATTGAGTTTACTTTTTCATTTCACAATATTAAAGTTCTAAATTTTTATATTAATTTTATTGAAATTATTTTATTAGAAAAATAAATTATTTATTTCAATTGTTTAATTATTTTCATCAATATAATAAATAAAATCAAAATAGGAGAAAAACTCGCTGATTTGAGATTAAGGCTACATATTAATAGTATATATCAGTAAATTTTTTTTCAATTTGACTTGATTTAATTCATTGATGAATATATCTAAACAATTGAAACATATATTTTATTCTTTCTTAAAAAATTCAATAAATCATTATAAAAATTTTAAAAGTTTAATTTTCAGAAGCGAAAAATAAATAAATTCAATGTATTTCATTCCATTGCAATCAAGATTAAAAATGGCAAAAATATTTATTCATAACAAAAAATCATCTCACTCCATATGTTCACAATCTCAATTAACAGATCTTATATCTAAAGTCGGCTATTGTACAGGAGGAAATAAGGTAACTATGAAATTAGCTTTTGCAAAAATTTCAAGTAGCAAATGCGTGTTCCTAAAATAACATCATTTTTAACACCATTTATTAACTCAAACTTCAATTTCTATTATTTGTTACGATGAGACTATTTAGCTCTATCCAAAAATTCAAATAACTAAATCAGATAATTTATATAGTTTGGAACCAAAATGGCCGGCCACAAACAATCAAAGGGCAATTTGTAATATTTAGCATCCCATGAAATTGTGCGACCATTAATAAATCCCTTGAGAAAAACTAAAATAATTACAATAAAGATTTTTTTACGAATAAAAGAGCATGAAAGGAGGCCATTTATGGCCAATCGAAGGTGGATTTCTCAACAAATACTCATTAGAAAAAATAGAAATGAAATGAATATGCAAGCATGGTATCAAAATAAATTGTGTGCGCCCATTAAGAACTGATTGTGAAGAAGTCGATCATATTACAACGAATAATTTTGAAGAAAAAGAAGAGTATGAGAGAAACTTTTCATGACCAATAGATGCTGAATTTATCCTCACATGCTCGTTTGGAAAAGTAAAACAAAATGATAAATTACCTTCTTACCAGGAAAAACTACCCGTGCATTTCTCCTGGATCTCGTTAAAATGCGGACAATATGATCATCTGTTAGAAAAAAACACACCGAGATTGCATTGAAAAATTAACTTGTACTCAATTAAAGGTAACATAATACATGGAATAATGACACAAAAATAAGTGAAGCAACTAATAAGAAAAAAAAATATGCACGCACTCCTATTGTTGTCTTGGCTTGGCAAAATCCAGAGTCAACAAATCATTCAGTAAATAAAAATTTCAGACCTGCCAAACAGTTGCATGTGGAACGGATATAGGCTATGTTGCCTTGACAAAGGGTTGCTTTTCAGCCAAAAGAAAACGGAAAAAACAACCTAAAGAAAAAATTTATCTAAGAAGGATTAAAGAATGAGGATTCATAAAGATGACTCCGAATAATGACAACTGCTGCAGCTAATGATGAAGAAAGTCTGATCCTCAAATGGAGAAAATCAAGAGTTACGTGTAAAAAGTTGAACCCTCGCATTTATCCTGAACATGTTGCATAATTGCAATGCATAAAGTTGAAAAGAGGACCAACATTTTCGTTAAGGCGGTTATGCATTTCAGCAGCCAGCCACTAAGTGCATAGGTGAAATAGAAAGCCCATAACAATATGAAATTAGTAACTTCTGTTTTGTTGAATAATATGTGATGATAATTCTACTTTTTTTATTTCGATGGGTAGAATAGAAACAATATTTAGCAGTGAAACATTGCCAATAAAAAGGGGAAAAACAAAAATGTAATTAACCTAATCAATTACACCGAATTCTTAATTCAAAAACATAATACCGCAGTAGAAATAGATGTTGGCAGATTACAGATGGAAGGTAAGAGATGCAAAAGGCTGAGCTAGAAGATCGTATGGTTGGCGGCCTTTTTATCAGGTAGTGCAGTCGCAAGGCTAACAAAGCAAACTAGTGGGGCCTGCAAGGAGTGTATCAAGTGGGAGAGGCAGCAATTGGCTCTGGCATGGCTAGCTGGAGGTGGATCTGTTGGGTTAGATGTTGCAAGCTGGCTGCTCTAGCGTGGGTAGCTGCAGGAGCAGGATTTCCACACTCCTCAAACTGGAAATAGATATTAATCATTCCTAGGTTTAAAGTAAGATTGAAAATTGTGATTGATCAAGAGTTTTAGCAAGAATATATGCAATCTAAAATGTTTTTTGAGTGGAATTCATCTGGATGGTTTCTTGATTAATTTTCTCCATTATAAAGTGTCTATCAATTTCAAAATGCTTAGCATGATCATAGTGGGCAGGGTTCTTAGCAATACTAGTAGTAGCTTAGTTGTCAGATCTCGTTATCATTGGTTTTGTATTGAAAATTTTTAAATCTTCAAGAAAACTTTTAAGCCACATACCTTCACAAATTTTATGGGCCATAGCCCTAAATTCTGCCTCAGCAATGCTCTGAGCAACAATAGAATATGTTTTGTTTCGTCATGTAACTAAATTTCTCCACATGAGTAATAACCAGATATGAATTTACATTAATTATAAATCCGGCGTAGCTAGCATTCGTGAAGATTTACATATTTGTGCCAGTCCCCTTTTTGAAGAATAGCTCCCTTCCAAGTGTCTTCCAAGATACCTTAGTATCCCATATACAGCATCAAAGTGCTCATATATAAAAATATCTAGTCTAATGTGGGACAAATATATGGTTTTTCCCCCAAAACCACATGTACCTTTGTCAACGGGGGTTGAATCTTACCAAGTCCCAAGTTTGTTGGATGAATCCATTGGTGTGTTTGTGAGCTTCTATCCTCCTATGTAAGTTTTTTTAGCAGGTCCAAGGTGTATTTCTTTTACAAGAATAATACCCATTTGATTGATGTTTGTTATTTCCATACCAAAGAAATAATTTAATGAACTAAAATCCTTGATTTCAAATTCTTTAGCTAAGACACATTTCAGCTTGTTTCTCTCCTCATACTTTTCTATCAAGATGATTCCATCGACATAAATGATCAAGACAAACTTTATCTACATAAAATTTCTTAGAAAATAAAGTATGGTAAAATTATCCCTGAGAGTACCCATGCCTTTTATTCACCATGATAAATCTAACGATCCATGATCTTACTGATTATGTAAGCCAAATAGAGATTTCTTGAGTGTGGAGCCTTAGTTTATATTAATCTTAGGGGTTGTTTGATTGGATAAAAAAAGAATGCAGTATAAAGAGAATCCAGTATAAAAGGAATATAGTGTAAAAGAAATACTTTTAAATTGTTTGGATGAGTATAAAGTAAATGCAAGTGAATGTTCTTTTTTTCCCCAAATTAAATAAATGTAGTGTAAATTCCCAACATAGTGGTTGGCGGCGGTGGCAGGCGGTGAGTGGTGGCGACCGGCTATGGTGGCGGCCGGCAGCGGCGGTGGTGGTATCGGCGGCGACAAATGGCAGCATCGGTGACGATAGTCGGCAGTGGTGGTAGCCAGCGACTAGTGGAGAACGGCGATGGGTGGTGGTCGGGGGCGAGTGGCAGACGACAATGGGTGGTGGCGGCAACCGACGAGGGGTGGTGATGGTGACGGGCGATGGTGGTGGGCAGCGAGGGGTGGGGAGGACAAACAAGCTTGCTTGCAATGTAAAAGATTCTCGCTCAAAACTGGGCGAGTTTAATTTGCCTCAAAAATGAACTAAAATGATTTACATTATATTTACTTTACTTTGCATTCCTTTTTTCTTCCAACCAAACACCAATATTTTCAAAACTCATGCATTTGGAATACTTTACACCCATTTTACTTCCAACCAAATAACCCCTTAATCTTAAATCCAAGAAAATTATCATATAACTTCATCTTCTAAGTCCCGACTAAAAAGCCAATTTTTCAATCTAATTGATTGACTGACCAATTCATATTTATATCAAGAAAAAAAAATTATCTTGATACTATTCATCTAATTGATTGACTGACAGAAGGATCCTTGTCGGCAGCCATGAGTTACTTCGTCCAAGGGTACCTTGTAGATCTGGGATGAATGTTTGTCTAAGGGGATAAATTAGAATCCACCTTAGCTAACAGAGGGCTTTGTGCCTTATCAATCATATCCTATTGATTCACTTCTCAAGGATTTGATGCCAATAAGGGCCGTATTGGCTCTGGCCATAACCGGAATCACGTGGTGCCATTTGGTGGCAAAACCACTCGATTCAGAGGGCCCCGATTCTTAACCGTTTATCTTGCAGTGCCATTTGGCGGTGAAACTGCCGGTTAGAGGACACGTACCACATCCTTACTGGCAGGAGATTGTTTGAGAATGGATCCTAGTGATATTTTCGACTAGGCATAAGCTCCATGTGAGCTGAAATAAATCTTAATTTGTCCATCTCGGCAAACTGTTGCGGAGGGTGGATGAATTTGCATTAAGTGATTGATTATTGATTTCAATTTCAAATATTTTGAGATCTTGGGAATTTCTGTGGAGTTTTGGAGTTTTGAATTTTTGGGTGTTTGGGTGACATTTTGAATTATTTGAAATGTACCCCTCCGGTTGAGATCTTCTGTCAACGCTGCCATTATTGGGGTAGAAAGGAGTCATTTGTATTTATGGGTTGAACCTTGTCGACTCTATTAGGCTGTCGATAGAGGATCAGGTTTCGTAGGCTTTATATCTTTGTAAGTGAATTTCCTTGATTATAGACCTTGAAGGCCTAATATACAACAACAACAACAACAACAACAAGCCTTTGTCCCACTACGTGGGGTCGGCAACATGAATCCTTTTTCTCCATTGTGTCCGGTTCAAAGTCAAATTCTCGTTTAAATCTAATAGAGAAAGGTCATTTTTAATATTTTCTAACCAAGTCTTTTTAGGTCTACCTCTACCTTTCTTAACATAAGTCAAATCTAATACCTCTACTTTCCTAACTGGGTCATCGGAAGGCCGCCGTTTTATGTGACCAAACCATCTAAGGCGACTCTCTCTAATCTTATCCTCCACTGGAGCTACTCCAACCTTTTCACGTATATGCTCATTTCGTATCCTGTCTCTAAGAGTAAATCCACTCATCCACCTAAGCATCCTCATCTCCGCAACACATAACTTAGTATTGTGCTTCTCTTTTAATGGCCAACATTCTGCACCATAAAGCATTGCAGGTCTCACCACCATCTTATAGAATTTTCCCTTAAGTTTAAGGGGGACTTTTCTATCACACAACAAGCCCGATGCATTCCTCCACTTCAACCATCCAACTTGAATTCTACTGATAACATCCCCATCTATTTCACCATCACTCTGAACAATAGATCCAAGATATCTAAAACGTGTACTCTTATTAATGACTCGATCGCCCAAAGTCACAATCCCCTCACTAGGTCTATTACTGCTAAAATTACACTCCATATATTCAGTTTTAGATCTACTCAAGCGAAAACCTTTAGACTCTAAGGTTGATCTCCAGACTTCAAGTTTACCTTCAACTCCCTCTTTAGTCTTGTCAACAAGAAGAATATCATCAGCAAAAAGCATACACCAGGGTACATCCTCTTGTAAATGTCTAGTGAGAACATCCATGACTAACGCGAAAAGATATGGGCTTAAAGCTGATCCTTGATGTAATCCAACCGAAATAGGGAAATACTTGGTCAAACCACCTTGTGTTTGAACACAAGTAGTAGCTCCTTCATACATATCTTTAATGATTGGAATATAAGCATTATTAACTCCTTTCTTTTCAAGAACTCTCCATAGCACTTCTCTTGGAACTTTATCATATGCTTTCTCTAAATCAATAAATATCATATGTAGATCCTCCTTATTCTCCCTATATTTCTCCATCAAACCTCTCAATAAATGTATGGCTTCCATAGTAGACCTATCAGGTATGAATCCAAATTGATTTTGAGAAACATTAGTATCACGCCGCAGCCTACGCTCCATAACTCGCTCCCATAGTTTTAAAGTGTGACACATTAACTTAATTCCTCTATAATTCGCACAATCTTGTGCATCACCTTTATTCTTATAAATAGGAATCAATACACTCATTCTCCATGCATCTGGCATCTTTTTAGTCTTCAAAATATTATTAAAAAGTTTAGTTAGCCAAGAAATTCCTTCATCTCCTAAGCATTTCCACATCTTGAAGGCCTAATATGAATGTATAAAATAAATATCTTGGTCGACTCCGCGACCACATACTTATTTAATGGTTCGAACCCTGTCAACTTCTATTAGCCTGCATAGAAGGATCGGGTTTGAACATGAATTCACTTATTGACCCGCGCAGCATCCCTAGACGTCACGTGTGTACCAATAACATGCTCGTCAAGGCCTACGCGGGTGTTTGGTGGCATTTTATAATTATTTGTTGAACCTTGTCAACTCTTATTTACTTGCTTTAGGAGGATCAGGTTCAAGTTTATAGACCCGCGCAGCATCCCTAGATGTCACGTGTGTTCCTACAACACGCTCGTCAGGGCCCATGCGGGTATTTAGATTGCACCTACCCAGTTTGTGTACCTATGTGTATACAAATTACAGTGCACGTGCGGGGATATTTTTAGAATATTTGTAAACGCCTTCTATCTGTTTGCATAGATGTTGCGGATCCGGTGGCGCTGTGCAGCAGCTTGTGGATTGTGTTGATTGCTGCCTTGTACAGGTAGACTGTTGTGTACTACTTGCATGATTTACGCAGGTAGATTGTAGTATACTAACGAATCTCCTGCTTTGGCTCGTAGGAGCTTGCTCTTGCTGCAATTCTTTCTTATCTACTTGTAGATAATATGTTAGACATGGAACAGGTCTCTTGCAATGACCCATAGGCATTTGCATTTGTCACCGATCGGTCATCTGTTGCTTGCGAGGGATCTCTACATTTGGTTGTCATTATATAGTTGTTGATCATAAGAGTGTTGCAACAGTTCACAAGTGCCTTATGTGTGTACTATAAATACACTGCCTTTGGTTACAGAAACTTATAAATACCTCATAGGCATTGCATGCATACTACTCTTATCTGTAGACGATATATTCTGTGTATATTTACATCCATAGAATGTTGATCATCCTTGTAATCCCTCTATTGTTGTTGTTTGCAAGGACTACTATATCTCCTTACAAGACTGCCATGGGTACTACACATCGACTGCCATCATTTATATGCATGAGAGATCTCCTTACACTGGTTTGTAGGTACTTGCATTCGTCGTAGTCCTTGGTCCGCTGTATATCTACTACTGTTGCAGATAGGTAGATATGTTTACTACGGCCCTCTCATTCATGTTTGTTGGTGACTCATTGAACTCATGGCATGTGAACTTCAACAATCTACAAGAGATTGATGTGTCTATATGCAGATTGTTACTGACCATCGGGTCGATCACATCCATTGTTAATTTCTTCGCATACATTGGCCTCCCACCTGCTACATTCGCTTGTGTGCTAATTTCCTTGTGCTTGTAAGAGACCGATGTATTCGTTTGCAAACCAAATCCTTCCAACAGCAAGGGACAAATATATTCACTCGTATGATTAATATGAGTATCACCAGCTTTATTTGTTGATTTGATCTGAATGCTATACGAAATGTCACAATCGTTTCATGTTCCTTTTGGATTGTTCAAGTCAATTTTGGACTTGAATTCAGCTTGAGTTCACAACGCAAGTTCAAATGCAAAACAAGCCTTTTGTTTCATTTGAATTCAAGTTTAAAGTCCACTACACTTAGTTCTTTTGAGTTCGAGTTCAGATACAGTTCGAGTTAATTTAGGTCAATTACATCCAGTTCAGAAGTCCCCAACTGTCCAAATCAACTTCAAGTCCTTGTTAATTTGAGTCAAAGTTCTTTGCATTTGTTCTTTACTTAGTTTATTTGAGTTCGACTTCACAAGTCTTGTTCCCCTTCTTTTGAGTTCAATCCAGCCCAAGTGCGGTCTCAAGTCCACCCGAAATTTCGACACCCTCTCAACGTCTCCCCCGTTTAGGGGAAAAACTACAGGAGTCTGGGCCTTCCCACCACGTGCAATAAAGCGCGTGCATGTTAGCTGTCCTTAGACACCTCGGCCGTAGTCTTCATTCCCACCACGCGCAATAAAGCGTGTGCATGGTGTCTTCGACAGTACCTGTTTCAAAAGAAGAGCAGTTGTTTCCCTGCAGGTACAGAACTGCGTACGGGTACTTAAGATTGTCCCCACCACGCTAAGAAAAGCGTATATAGGGCCTACCCGCCTCGCCGTAGATGTCACACCAGGTTCCCTTCCCACCACGCGCAATAAAGCGCATGTATAGGTGGTTTGCCGGCTCGACACGAACGCCGAGGATGGAATTTTAGGTGATTACCCGCCTCGTTGTACACGTCGCACCGGGGTCCCATCCCACCACGAACAATAAAGCGCGTGTATAGGCGGTTTTCCGATGCGCCGCGAACTCCGAAAAGAGAATTTGAGTTTAGAAATTATACCTTCGCGGCGACGAGTTAGCGGCGACGAAAAAGCATACAAAAATCTCTTTTTTTTTTAATATTTCCCTCTTTCTTTTGAATTTTTTTTTTTTGAATCTCTTTCTTTTTCCTTTTTTTTTTGAAACACTTCTTTTTACTTCTCCCTTTTTTTATCATCTTTCCTCTCTCTCTCTCTGTGTATATATATATATATATATATATAAAATAATGTCTATAATAATATAAATAATAATAATATTATTATTCATAATAATATCACTAATAATAGTATTATTATTATTTATAATAATACTAAAATGATAGAAATTATACTATTATTATTATGATAATAATGATAGTATAATTATAATAATAATATTAATATTAATATTAGCATTAACATTAATATTAACATTAATATCAAATGTACTTAATGTCAAAATATTTGAATGAGGGAGGGTATTCACCTTGGGCTGAGTTGGGTTCGATTAGGTGTTGGCTAAGGCTTAGGGATTGGAAGATGGAAGCTGTGCGTGGGTTCGGCCTTATAGTCGTCGGGCTGGGTCTGCTTACGATAGATAGAAGAGGCTTGGAGATCGGATGAGGCTCAGATGGAGATCGGCAAAGAGAAGAGCAGGTGAGGCTTGAGGCGTTTGGTCGGGTTTAAGGCCAGGAGCTCGACGGGATTTCCGACTTGTTGAAGTCGGCCGGCTACAGGGATTTCGGGTGGAGTAGAGATCGGGATTTGTTCAGCTTATAGCAGGGGGTTTGCGGCTTGCGAATGGATTTGACAGGGAGATCGGGAGTTGCGGCATTGGGGAGTTCGTCTTCTAGCAGAGGGATCAGCAAGGTAGGAGCTCTCTCTCTCTCTCTCTCTCACTGTGGACCGATGACTGGATGAAGAAGATGAAGGAGTCGGTGGCTTGGGATTTGGCTCAGAGTGAGTGTAGAGAAACTAGCTAACGGATTTCATTCCCGTGGGTATTTAACGACATGTGTGGGTGCTCGATCGAGGCAGGTTTTGCGCAGATATCGCGGAGAAGCGACGCGAACGGCTCCGAGCTATAGGACTTTGCGGGATTTGCGGATTTGAACGGGATTATAACCAGTATTTTCGCTTTAGACTCCCCTTTTGTGTTTATTTTGGATGCATAACAGAGATCTACAAATGCCCCCAACAAATGTGGTTCACGTTTAGAGCGAACCATGTTTGTTGTATGCTGATTGACCCGGTGGATCTCTAGATATTTTGCTCTAGATGTCACACAGGGGATTCCCTTTAGTGGATCTCCAAAAGTTTGCTTGGATGTCACACTAAGATTGTCATTTAGTGGATCTCCAAAAATTTGCTTAGATGTCACACTAAGATTATCATTCCGTAGATGTTCAAGAGTCTATCTCTGTGTTTTTATAGATCTTTTAGATGCACTTGTGATTATCCATACGAAAGGCATGTGGGCTTTAGTTAATTGGGAATCCATAAGATAGTAATATAGCACTTCGTACTCAAATCTCTAGAGAGTTACTTCGTAGATTAACGATAGTAGAGAACACTGCCACCCTAAGCTCTTCTTTTGCACCACTATTTTCTTAGTTTTCAGCACTTTAATAACTGCCAAACATCTTTTTCTATTGCGGTCATATATGGATGTAATAATTCTGATATACAAATGCAGGTTTCATTCAGACTTTGTATGGGCTTTAGGGGTTCACCAGTTTGCAGGTCTTTTACTGCTTCAGACTTTTCGTAGTTGCTTTCAGCTCAGGTACGGTCTCTTTCCCTTCTTTTCAGTTTTGATTTCATAATTATGCTGATAATGCTTCATGTCTTATGCAGGTTACTATAGGGGCAGGATCTAACTAGTTCACTGCTACATGAGGTTTCAGTTTTGGTACATTTTTACTTTGTTTGTGTAGTTTCTTTTTTTTCTTTAGTTGCTTACTGACACCCTTGTTTCCCTACGCAGGTTCCAGGAAGAGCGAGACACCAGTTCGTGAGCTACTATGAGAGACCTCTGTTTCAGGTACCTCCTTTTTGTAGTTCATACATACCTACACGATTTTCTCCTTTCTACTGACGTTTTTGTTGCTTTGTGCAGGCTCTAGAAAGTGCAGAACACCCGATCTTTAGAAGGAGCAGAATAAAGCTGTTGACTTCCTCTTCAGGCGTAGTTTTAGGAGATAGATTTAAGTCATTTGTGAATGACATTGTACTTTTCTTTCCTTTGTTGTATACTTATAAAGAAGATGTGAACTGAAAACTTATATATGAACTCTGAATTAATAAAATAAAGCATTTTTATGAGTTTTGATATTGTTGAGCTCTCTTTTTACTGTTCTTGTAACTTCTGTGATTGTAACTTAAGTTGTGTTGATGGTTTTAAATATTTATTTGGGAATCTCGGCACGCGGCACGATGTCAACCCAAATAAATATTTAAAATGCACCTAGTCTCTGAGGACTATTGTGAGCGTAGTAGCTTTAGTCACCTATTAGAGTCAGTAGTTGTACTCTTCCTGACTTCGGCCAGAGTTTTGAGATTTTGATTTCTTATGCCCTGTGTTTTGTGCTGCAGACATTGATGGAGAACTACCTGATTTGTCTTTATTGACTTGTCAGGAGATTTATGTACCTTCGGCCCTTTGCTTCTAGCTTTGGTGGGCTTGATGAAGGAGTGGATGCCGGTAACCTAAACCCCTTAAGTTTATTTTAAGTCGATGGCGAAAAGTCATCAGTCCTGAGCTTTGTGCGCAGCAGACTTGTTGATGACGGAATCCTCTTAGTTCAGCTTTAAGCTTTTCATGAACTTTGGGATGATTTCTTCGGTCCTTTGCTTTATGTTTTGATGGACTTGTTGAAGAAAAATTCCTTCGATCCTCGCTTTATGCTTGACGGATTTGTTGAAGGATTTGTAGGTTTTGGATTCAGTTGATAGTACCAAATTTAAGTAGTATTCTGATTCTTAACCACTTGAGGAGACTTTAATCTGAGTCACTTGAGTTCATCAGATCAGGCGAGCTGGGATTTGACAGCTCTTCGTCCTCTGGTTGCTGAGATGAGAGTTCCTCTATTACAACCTTTCTTATGGCGTGTTAAGTATATGAAGCTGCCAGCGATCCGGCCATATTTGGGCTTGTTAGATCCGACCTCTTACACCCATTCAGGCTTCAGACTTGAGCTATGAGAATTGTGCTTCCGAATGCTGAATGTACTGAAGTTGGTAGATTTGTAGTCCTCCCTCGTGGTTGAAGATTCAAAGCCTACGGATATTTGGTAGCTGCTCGAGATTTCTCCTTTCCACTAGAACTTTGATTCTCCGATCAATTAGGAGAATTTGGTAGACTATGATCACTTGAACTTGTCGAGTCGAATTAGCCTTCGTATTTTCTACAGTCCCTACTGACGAGTTAACAAAGTGGGGGTTCCGCTACTACGGCCTTTCTTCTGGCGTGTTGAGTAGACGGAGCTGCCAGCGATCCGGTCATATTTGGGCTTGTTGGATCCGGCCTCTTACACCCACCTGGACCTTAAGCTTCAGGCTGTTAAAAGATTAGCTCAATTTGTTAGAGTGTGTTGTTACAAAAGTCTCTTTCTGACCTTTGAAATCTCGGTTCATTGGAGAAGGTGGTGTTTTGAATGTTCAGAAGATCACCTATATATACTTTGAAAAAAAGATTGTTGTATTCTTCAGTATAAAAGAATATTTGCATTGATAATTTTAAATATTTATTAAGGGATCTCGGCGTGCAGCGCAATGTCGACCTGAATAAATATTTAAAATGCCCCCTGTCTCGCAAGGACATTTTAAAATGGATAAATTTGAAATTTTGAGATTTTAAATATTTATTTGGGGATCTCGAAGCAGAGCACGATGTCAACCTAAATAAATATTTAAAAATGCCCCCAGCGTTGCAAGGAGACTTTGGGTAGGCTTTCTATTTTGAGATTTTAAATAGTTATTCAGGGATCTCGGCGTGTGACACGATGTCAACCCGAATAAATATTTAAAATACCCCCTGTCTTGCAGGGATATTTTAGAATAGAATAAATTTAAAATTTTATGATTTTAAATATTTATTTGGGGATCTCGGCACGTAGCACGATGTCAACCCAAATAAATATTTAAAATACCCCCTGTCCTACAGAGAAATTTTAAAATGCATTCTTGTAACACAAAAGAATTTCAAAATGTAAAATGTATATGCTCATAAACATGTACAAAGAGAATAACACATTAAGCATAACATTTCTTCAGGCAATTTTATGCATGATACTTCTTCAGGTGTCAACCGTTGATCGGCGGCATGAGCCTCTGATCGTGCAGGTCAATAAGTTGATAGGCTCCTCCTTGGTACACCTTTTTAATAACAAATGTGGCCTTCCCAATTGGATATGAATTTACCACCAATTTTTTGGTGAGGGATGATTGGCCTTCTCAGCACCAGGACCAATTCCCCTTCTTGAAATGCCCGAGGACGCACCATCCGATCAAATGATTTTCCTCGATAGATCTCTAGATTTTGTTGGGCTTGCAACCTGACTTCATCGAGTGCATCGAGCTCCTTCATTCTCAATCGAGCATTTTGTTCTTGAGTGAGCTCATGTTGAACTGCTACTCGAAGTGACAGCAGTTCTATTTCCAGTGGCAACACTATTTCAACTCCGAACACCAATGAATAAGGAGTCGCTTTGGTCGGTGTTTTGTAGGTTGTACGATATGCCCACAATGCTTCTATCATCTTTATATGCCATTCTCTTTTGTTCTTGGTGAGGATTTTCTTCAGCAATTTCACCAGCGCCTTGTTGAAAGCCTCTGCCAGGCCATTTGCTCTTGGGTTGTATATTGATAAATACCGCCAATCGATCTTATGTCGATCAACAAACTTATAGATTTTTGTACTCTTGAACGCTGTGCTGTTGTCTGAGATCACGCGGCGTGGTTCACCAAATCTGTAGACGACATTGTGGATGAAGAAGTTAATCACGTGCTCGGACGTGACTTCTCTGAATGGAGCTGCTTCTGCCCACTTAGAGAAATAGTCTGTGGCTGCTAGTATAAAGCGATGTCCTGTTGATCATGGTGGATCTATTGGCCCGATTATGTCTGTGCCCCAACATTCAAATGGCCAGGACGCTACTGTTGGGTGCAGTGGATTTGGTGGTTGATGAATAACATCACCGTGAATCTAACACTCGTGGCACCTCTTGGCATGGTCGATACAATCTCTAACCATTATAGGCCAGTAATAACACATTCTTTTGATTTTAACAGCCATTTTGGGACCTGACTGATGTGCTCCACAGAGTCCTTCGTGAACTTCTACTACCACTTTATCAGCTTCCTTGGTCCCTAGGCATCGTAGCCACATCTAGTCAAAAGATCGTCGATACAGCGTATCGTTAACAAACACATATCGCAATGCTCTTTTTCGGATTTATGTAGCCAGAGATTTGTCCGTCGGGAGTTTGCTTTCTTTGAAGTAGTCGACGAATGATTGCCTCCAATCATCTTCGACTTCAACATCTAAGCAATGTAACCACGACTCTGAGAGTCTACTGGTTCTTCGTCTCTTTACTACATGGTGATTCCCTGATTGATTTTCAATAGTAATCTGTTGAGGAGGTTGAGGATTAACTGGGGTTATATCATGCTGGGTTGAATCTAGTACTCCCTCTGTCCGTGGGAATTGTAGGATCGCTGGCTCTAAGACCCGATGATTTTCAATCGCAATGAATATAGGTGGCTTCTTGTCTTTATTTGCAAGCTCCTTGGCTAGTTTGGCTAGACAATCTGCTTTTGCATTTTCCCCTCGAGGAACATAAGTTAGCCTGACATTCAGCACTTGTTTCAGAAGCTCAAGAGTTCGTCTGTGGTAGTGGACCAATTCAAGTTTGCAAATCTTGTAAATACCCAGGACCTGATTTATTACGAGTTGAGAATCACCAAAGATTTGAAGATTTGTGATTTGGACACCAATCGCAATTTCCAGTCCCGTTATTAAAGCTTCGTATTCGGCTTCATTATTGGTCCGAGGTTCAGTTAAACTGAACGAGAATCTCATGATACCTCCCTCGGGTTCTATAAAGACGAGGCCGATGCCAGCTTGGGCTTTTGTAAGATTTAGAGGTCTGGGAGATTTGATCGATGATGCCCAATCAAAATACATCTCCCAAAATTGTAGCTTCTCCTCTTCCTCGACCTGCATGATTTGTTCATCGGGCAAATCATCGTTCAATAGCGAATCTGCAGGAATTGAATGTGCAGCGAGAAAATATGCCAATGCTTGTCCCTTTACTGCCTTTTGTGGCATGTACACGATATCGAATTGCAGTAATATTACCGCCTACCTTGTCAAATGACCTGTCAACGCTGGTCTTGTCATCAAGAATTTTAACGGATCGATCTTTGATATCAAAGTGATTTTATGGGAGAGCATTTAGTGACAAAGTTTCTGGACTGCGAAAATCAATGCCAGACAGTGTTTCTCAATTGGAGAATATCGCACTTCTACTACGATTAATCTCCGACTTATGTAGTAAAGTGTGTTTTCTTTACCCTCTTCATTGTGCTAGGCTAATAATGCTCCGAGGGACTCTTCTAGTGCTGCCGTATACAGTATAAGAGCCTTCCCCGAAATTGGCGCTGCGAGAATGGGCGGATTTAACAAGTATCTCTTGATGCTGTTAGATGCTTCTTGACATTCTTCATCCAACTTGAAACGAACGTCTTTCTTCATCAGTTTTGAAAATGGTTGGCACCTACCCGACAGATTCAATATGAATCGTCGAATGAAAGCCAATTGCCCTTGCAGGGAGCGGAGTTGACGGAGGCTTCTTGGCGGCGGCATCTCAATGACCGCCTTGATTTTGTTGGGATCAACTTATATGCCTCGGTGACGAACGACATACCCAAGAAATTTGCCTGAGGAGACCCCGAAAGCACATTTGAGAGGATTCATCTTCAGATCGAACTTTCTGATTCTCTCGAATACGATCCTCAGGTCATTTAAATGATCGTTACGGTCCATGCTCTTGACAACAAGGTCGTCTACATAGCACTCAACCATTTGATGTATCAACTCATCAAAGATACGTGTCATTGCCCGTTGGTATGTGGCACCAGCATTCTTCAGGCCAAAGGGCATGACTGTGTAGCAGAAAATACAGATGGGTGTTCTGAAGGATGTGTTTCATCCTCAGGTGTCATCTTGATCTGATTGTATCCTGACGATCCGTCCATAAAAGAGAACATATCGTAGTTAGACGTGTTGTCAACCAGAAGTTCTGATACAGGAAGCGGAAAATCGTCTTTTGGACACGCCTTGTTGAGGTCCCGAAAGTCAAAACAGATACGTATCTGACCATTCTTCTTCACGGGGACGATATTGGCAATCCAATCGGCATATTTCTCTTCGCGGATGAAGCCCGCTTCTATAAGTTTCTTCATTTCAGCAATCACCTGTACTTCAATCTCCAGTCTCATTCTTCTTGGAGCTTATTTGACGGGTGCTGCATCTGGTTAAATGACCAATCTGTGAACTGCCACATCAGGGGATAAGCCGGGCATTTCAGCATATGTCAAGGCAAAGCAATCCCTGAATTCACAGAGAAGTTCTTTCATCTCTTTTGCCTGCTCTTCAAGGAGAGAACTAATGAATGTCGGGCGAGGGTCCTCCTCAGTCCCCAAGTTAATTTCTTTTAGTTCATCCATAGTAGCTGCCTGTTCACCATCTTCCAGTTCTTCTGGTGCTAGTTTGGCTTCTATAGGTTGATTCTCCTGAGTATCAACTTTATATGTCTCCTCATTACTGCTGTCATCGAATTCAATTTCCTCGCAAGTGATTGCTCGGCAAGTTTCCTTTCGGAGGTATTTTCGCCTGATGAATCCGATTCATTTATAAGCATCCATATCTTTCCGTCGTAAAGGATGTGATTTCCTTCTGTACCAGAGGCATAGGCATGTACGAAGCTGTTGTTTAGAGGTAAGAATATTGATTTGTTTTCGCAACATTCTTTGAATACCTTTGATATTAAACCTAGGTAGCCTCATAGGTAATAATTCTTCAGAATCGATGAGCATATGACACCAGTCACGATTCACTTCTTCGAGCTTTCCTACGGAATAAAATATGTTCCCTGGCTCAGTCCCCTTTTCAAGCGGAGACAGATAACGGGTTGTGAGTTCTTCAACCTTATGCACCTCTTGCAGGGTGATATCTTTGAAATACCTTAGGGGAACATGCGTAATTATGAGCACGCTATCTGAGATTGACAGGCTGTCTATTCTTCTGGAGAATACATCTTGCACTATGTTCATGTAAATAGAGTCGTAGTCATAATCATCATTTGAATATTCGACCTCCTTACTCTATTCGTCCATCGAATGGCATACCCTCTGGGACTTCGTAGGGGTGACATCATCTTCCTCTGTGTCGCTCCCAAGGTGAGGTATATGTTTCTTTCTTTAGAAGTGCAGCTTCTTTGGGAATAGTCGGCGACGCCTTCTTTCTTCCTACCTGCTTCTTCTTATCTTCTTGTTTAGGAAGGTTTGCAGCCTTTGGGTTTAATGCTTTAGCCTCAAGAGAGCTTGACGGCTTCTGCTTTTTTGGCATTAAATACTGCGCATCTTCATAGACTGTTGCTTCATGGACTACAAAGGGTTGGATGCCACCAAAAATCCTGAATTCTTCCCCATCCCTAAGATACTTCATGCACTGGTGTAGTGTTGACGGACAATACCATACTCATGTAACCAGGGGCGACCCAGGAGTGCCTTAAATGAAGTGTATGCGTCAATTACATGAAATTTAGCTTCTGTGTGAAATTCTCCTAATACAAGGGGAAAGATAAATGATCAAAAGATTTATGCCCCTTCTCGTTAAAGCCATGCACCATGAGCTTATCTGGCCCGAGGTGCTCCACGTTGAGGCACAATGATCTTAGTGCTTTTAAGCTCATAAGGTTGATGGAAGACCCAGGGTCGATCAGAATTTGAATGATTATCAAACCGTCACTCCCTACAGTAACATACAGAGGTCGGTTGTGGTCTGCAGTCCCGAGCATCATGTCGTCCTCGGTGAAAGTGATCAATGGTTCGTTACGAGCTTGCAGGACCTCAGTCATGTTACGCTCAGCGTAATACGTCTCGTATCTTTCGGGGTCTCTGAGAGTCTAAATCAAAGTCTCCCGCAGGTCCTTAGACATCACCAGAGCATTATATATGCTAAACTGGGAAGGGATCTTTCTCAAATGTGATAAGATATTATAATCTATCCCTTTGACTGGAGTATCTTTCTTCCTGGGGTCCTTGGGAATAATGTATTCGTTGACAACTATCTACTTTCTCTTATCTTCACTGAATATCTCCTTTTTTGATAGAGATGGCAATATATTGCCACTCCTCAACTGCACATGGGCGATCTCTTCGGGTTTAGACTCATTTAATGGAGTTTATTCTTCAGAGTCAGCCATTGTTGCGTCTAGAGATTCATCCGTTGATTCAGAGTCACCTCCCAAATTTACATGTCCCATCTGCGACGCTATGTCGGGGTCTGATTCATCTATCTTTGAAAAATATAGATCCTCCTCTGAACTGTAGTCCATTAACGACGTCGCCAGATAGGTTTAAACAATCATCTCTCTGACATATTTTTCTTTTGTCGGAGTTATTGGCGTTACTGAAATGACTCGACAAACTTCTATAGGAAGAGGATCCTCATTAGCTACCTTTGCTTCGTCAATCTTGAGCTCTGACATAAAGTTAGCGAGCTTAATAGGATGTCTTGCGGTCTGGTAATATTCATCCAGACTGTCTATAACTCTTTGGGTTGCTATTTTCTTGGACTTCTTTAGTTTGGTCTTCCTCTTAGAGGGCTTCACCTTTCCAGACCTTAAAGGGCCAGCTTGGTTGGAAAATTGCTTAGAAATAGAAGCTCGCACCACGGGCAGCACCTTGGGGTCTATCACTGGCTCAATGGGAGATTTTCACTTTACACCCGGGACTCCTTCAAGCTGTTTGAGCATTTTCACAGTTTTTTTGGAGATCGCAGTCTCCCATTGCTCTTCTTGAATTAGTTTCTTTTCTTTTCTTATTTCCTCAACTGGGGGTACAGAGGAAGTCGTGACCACCCGAGTTGATTCTTTCCTAGGATGAGTCAACACATTGTCGGACAATGTGAGCTCTCCTCTTCGATATTTCTTCTCTAGTCAATCTTAGAAGACATAACAATATTCGATTGGATGACTAATTACCCGATGATATGGGCAGTAGTTTGGATCGTCACTGTGTTTCGACTCCTCGGGTCTCTTATATTCAGGCAGTTCTAAGCCCGCTTTCAGTGCCTGTCGAAATAGCTTGGCGATGCTCTCCCTTTTGAATGAATATTCTTTATTCATCTTATCTTTGAGGGAGGGGAACATTCGATCACCAGTTCCCGTTATTTGCCGCGAACGTTCACCACCCTGAAAAGTTCGTAGTTTGTCATTACCCCAGAGTATCAGCTTCGGCTAGGGGTTAGGGTTGTAGACTTGCTTAGGCTTTTCTTGATATTGCATCGGCTACTTGCCTTTATCTACAGTATACGCCACCTGTTTCTCCTTATCAGCTTTGGAGAAAAATATGGAGTCAGCCTCACCTCTTCTAGCACCTGAGGCTTTAGTCTTCTTAGGCTTATCAGAATAGTTCTATGATTTTGACATGTTCAACTTCTCAAACTTGGCCACTCTATCCAGTAGATCCTGAAATGTTGTGATAGTAATCATACACCGGAATGGTTGCATTTTATCGTCAATGTTTCCTATTAACAATTGTACGGCATGCTCTTCTTCAAGCTGGTGCTCACATTTCATGCTCAAGTTGCGCCAGCGAGTGATATATTTGGTCACTGATTCTTCCATTTTTCTCTTATTCAGAGCAAGGTCAGCGATCGTTATTTTCTCAGTCGCACTGACAAACCTCTTCACGAACATATTTTCTAACTCTACAAATATCTTTACAAAATTATTTGGTAATTCAGCATACCATTCGAAAGCAGCTGCTGTCAACCTGCTGACGAATTATCGGAAGAGCAATGCATCATTGCCCCCAGTATTCCCGCAGGTGGCTTTGAACTGCGTCTGGTGCTGTCTAGGATTTTTATTGCCATCAAAAGTGTTGAACTTTGGTACAGAATATCCTTTAGGATACGGCACCTGATCATACTCTGCCGGGTACGGGCGACCTTTACCCACCAATTTCTCCGCTTGATCGATGGCTATGATAGCCTTGATCTTCTCCGTAATTATCCCTTTGAGCGATGCAATAGTCACAGGCTCGGAAGTGCTTGCAATGTTCTGCGGAGTGGTCTGGCAAGTGATATTCTGAGCCTCATGGCCACCCTCAGGAGTGCCCCGTACTCTCGAGACTTGAGACATTTAAAAGTTTGGAGGATCGGCTGGGGGATCGGGCACGGGACAGGCGACAGCAGTTCTCTGCATCATCTACATCATTGCCGTCATCTGGGTCATCATCTCTGTCATTTTCTCATGTAACTGAGAGATTTTCCTGTCCTTGACCCACATTTGACGTTTTATTTGCCTCTGCATTTCTGCAAGTGTGATGTTCTCTTCAGCAAAGGGATTCTCCTTAGACTCTTCTCGTTCTTCTTGGGAATGGCCTCCTCTGCCAGTGGTGGACCCATCTTCACGGTGGTGCCGGTATACTTGTCTAGGCGGTGGTTGCCAACGATCGTCGTCTTCACCGTTGTCGTAGTAGACCTCTTCATCGACATTGATGTGTCTCACCATATAGACCACTTCCATGTCCAAGGTGTTATTTATATCTTCTAAGTTTTCTTCAATATATTCTCCTAAATTTTCTTTTTCCATATATTCTATATATTCTTCCCCCATATCTTCTTCTTCTTCCTCTTCTAGTACTCGGATCTCCGAGCGACGGCGCCACTAGATCTTCGGTTCTTGGTTTGGTAAGGAGATTTCTTCGATCCACGGGCTGCGATCAAAGTTAGATTTTTCTTTTGGAGGGGATGGTGAGCGACGGGATCCCCTTGAGGATTCTCCAAGGTGTCGACCGTCAAGAGGGGCATCATCGTGGGTCTTCTTTTGGACCCACTTTTACGTTGTTTGTGGATAGGGACGGATCTCCGGGAAGCTGTACCGGATGTCATGCCCGGATCAGTTCTTCTTTTATCTTCTCTGCGAGGCCTTGGCCTCCAGATTTCTTTTCCTTTCCGCTGGGACCTGTCAGCGGCGGATTCCTGAACTCGAAGTTCAGGTGTCGCGCCCCGATGCTCACCGCGCTGGGTATATCTTCTTTCATTTCTCTCCACTATAACAGACAAGCGTTCTTTTGGTGGAGTCCTAGTCTCAACCATCAGTGGTCGCTGGTTTTTTCTCTTCTTCAGTCCTCTCTCTTTCACAGTCTTCAAGACCTTGTAGACTCAGGCAGAGAGAGTTTCAGGCTCCTCTTCTGAGGAGCTGGGACATCAGGCTGCTGGTCCCAAAATGACTTTTTCAGCTCACCAGTTGAGCTGTTTCTCTTCAGCCATTTCAGATTCGCAAACCCATTCCGGGTGGGAATGGTTACTTCAGGCTCTTGGGCCAGCAGGTTATGATTGATAAGGCACAAAGTCCTCGTTATCGGGAGGGGTAATTAACTATAGGGGCTTGCGCCTATAGGAAATCAGAACTCAGATCATAAAGTCCTCGCAAAGTGAGGGCGAAATCTCTGGGTAGTGTCTTATCTACAAACCCATCTGCCTTCCAAAATTTACCCCGGAACTTAATACATTAAAACTCCCCCCGAAGAAAGCAATGCGGGTAGAGGCCGGGGCCGAATTTTCAGAGCCCACACTATTAGATAATTTAATTAAGTTGATAAATTTATATTTTTAGGTTATTTACATTGAATTGATGATGAATATGTTTTACGCATTGAAATTTAATTTGTTATTACAATTTAGAGTCAATGTATTTATTATGATTTTATTTTTTAGTCTTGAACGTATTGGAACAAGTACAAAGGATTTAGGGATCTTAGTGGATAGTATTTAAGGATGAGGAACAAGGAATATGATGTCAAAGGGTCTTAGTGTTTAGAATTTGGATTTAAGGTTTAGTGTTAGGCATTCTTTGTTGCTTAAAGGAAAAAGAACTTTTTTAATAATTTTTTTAATGTTTTTTAAAAAATACACAGAGAGCAAGGAGAGTATACGCAGAGCATGCGCATAAATTACACAGTAATTCCTATTAATAACTTGCTATTAGATAATTTAATTAAGTTGATAAATTTATGTTTTTAGGTTATTTATATTGAATTGATGAGGAATATATTTTACGTATTGAAATTTAATTTCTTATTACAATTTAGAGTCAATGTGTTTATTATGCTTTTATTTTCTAGTCTTGAATGTATTGGAACAAGTGTAAAGGGTTTAGGGATCATGGTGGATAGTATTTAAGGATAAGAAATAAGGAATATGATGTCAAAGAATTTTAGTGTTTGGAATTTGGGTTTAAGGTTTGGTATTAGACATTCTTTGTTATTTAAAGGAAAAAGGACTTTTTTAATAATTTTTTTTAATATTTTTTAAAAAATACGCAGAGAGCACGCAGAGCATACGCAGATAATGCGCATAAATTACGCAGAGCATACGCAGGATTATTATGTCAAAAGAATATTAATTGGGTTTAAGGTTTAGTGTTAGGCATTCTTTATAGTTTAAAGAAAAAAAAAACTTTTTTAATGGTTTTTTTAATATTTTTAAAAAATACGCAGAGAGTACGCAGAGCATACGCAAGGCATGCGCATAAATTACGCAGTAAATACACAGTAAATACGCAGTAAGTTTGCACAATATACACAAAATAATACTAAACACAACTAGTACGCATACTTTAGGCAGAAAATCATCTCTTTTATTAACTATTAATACAAAATGAAACATTAAGTTACAACTTACAACTGCTCCGACTGCTAATTTACAAATACTTTAAAAATAGATTGCAAACCTGAATCCCAGACTTTCCCAGGTTTATATTGTCCTAATTTTCAGATGTCAAACAATCTGAAACTTCCTCTCACTACAATCCTTATCACCACTTTTAATGGAGGATTTCATTTCTGACCTATTATCTGTGTAAAACATTTTTACTCATATAGGAGGTCAGAAATGAAATAATCCACTAAAAGTGATGGTAAGAATTACAGTAAGAGGAAATTTCAGATTGCTTGACATCTGAAAATTAGGCTAGTGTAAACCTGGGAAGTCTAATAATTCAAGTTTGCAGCTGGATGGTTAACAACCAAGCACTCAATCAAAGAAAAACTCAGCCTTATGTTCTCATAAGGTCCAAGGCTCCAAGCCTTATATAGAATATTCAAATACCATTACAATAGAGACGGCATTAAAAGCGGTCAACATAAAAATAAATGACCATTAAATTTCAACTACCATCCGTCAATATACAACTAACACCAATTATTAATACATGTCAGGCCCCCCAAGAATCCACAACTACCACCAATTATTAACACATGCCAGGCCACCCCAAGAATCCACAACTACCACCAATTATTAACACATGCCAGGCCTAATCATTGCTGGACAAACCTATTCTGATGTCTGATTTCTTGGAATCAGTCTCGTATGCCTCTTTCTCATTCTCATAAGCATCCTGATAAATAAGAAATAAATAAAAAATTACGCAGCTAATACGTACAAAACACGCAGACAATACGCACAAAATACGAATAAAATACACACAACACTCATTAAATATGCAGTATGCACAGCAAAAATGCAGTAAATACGCACATAATACGCACAAAATACGCAGTGATAATGCACAGACAACACATTAATTACTTCTGTACATACTGCATTGACCACTTTTATTGCTATATCGACCATCTTCTCTATATAAGCTGGCTCGCAGTTTACATTTTTCCTTACTTGTTATGCAATGCAGTTTGTGTTATCTAAGATTTTTCAGTGCATATTATAAGATTAAGAAAATACTGAGTGCTTTTTGTATTGCCGCCACTATAGAGATTGATACCATTTTAGCATACAATATACTGGTGGCAATGCAATTGGCACTCAATATTTGTTTTAACTGTGCTTTCATTCAGTAAGTACACTTTGCTTTCATCGGGCTTTCATGCACAGTATGTACGCAGTATATACAAACAAAGTACGCAGTATGTACGCACAAAGTACGTAGTACGTACGCACAAAGTACGCAGAGCGTACCCAGTGTTCTGCTTCCTCGACGGCTCGACGTGTTCATACTTATTTTCGTTTCCTACATTCTCTAAGAATATCATCTGGTCGTAAAAAGAAACGTCCTCTTCACCTTTTGCTTGGAAGTTTCTTCTACTGTGAGTTGGGCTGCTGTCTCCTCCGACCGACCGCTTTAAGCTCTTCTTATTCGTGGTTGGAGTTTAGGGTTTATTGACAAAGATGAAATACAGTTACTTCCTATTCTTCTCATAAAGGATGGTCAGAAATAAAGATAAAGCTGCATCAGGTCATAGAAAAGATCCAGCATGAAAACATAGCACTCAGGTGGATGTAGGAGGAAGTGATAAAACATGTCTATCGAAAATGCAATTACTGTGACAAAGTTGTAAAGGGTGGTATGACTAGGATGAAGGAACACCTTTCAGGGTCTCACAAGAATGTTGCTGCATGCTCCAAAGTTCCTGATACTGTAAGGGAGGAGATAAAGTCATACATGAATAAGTCTATCACGTCAAAACATCTTGCACAAAAGCAATTTGAGGACAGAGTTGATGTTGGCTCTTACTACGGGAGTGAGCGCAGCGTTAGGGATTCATCTTCTTTGGTGAAGCCCATTTCATCTAGGGGTGGTGCTAGAGGACCTATAGATCATTATATGATTAACACATCAAAGGATAGGCCTCCTACTACACAGAAGATGGCCCCAGAAAATGCAAGGGAGGCACGGAGAAGAGTGTGTAAGGATATAGGTAGATTCTTCTACGAAAATGCAATTCCATTTAATGTTGCAACATCACCTGTCTATTACAATATGATTCGTTCAGTTGGAACATTTGGGAGAGGGTTCAAACCTCCAACCATGTATGATTTGAGAACATAGATTCTGAAGGAGTTGGAAAGCACTGATAAAAACATTGAAGAAATTAAGAGGACTTGGGCCCAAACAGAGTAATAATTATGTTAGATGGGTGGTATGATATCAAACATAGAAGTCTGATCAACATCCTCATTAATAATTCTTATGGTACTGTGTTTTTAAGGTCAGTTGAAGCATCTGACCAGGTCAAAGATGCTGAGTTCATATTTAGATTATTAGATAGCACTGTTGATAAGGTTGGAGAACATTTAGTTGTACAAGTTGTGACAGATAATGCAATTGCTTACAAGGCTGCAGGTAAAAAACTTATGAAGAAGAGGAAACATCTGTACTGGACTCCATGTGCTACACATTATATAGATCTGATTCTTGACAAGCTTGGGGAGCTATCTCAACATAAAAATACACTTACTAAAGCAAAAAAAATAACCAAGTTTATTTACAACCACTCTTGGGTTCTAGCTCTTATGAGAAAATTTTCAAAGAAAGAAATTCTAAGGCCAGCAGCAACAAGATTTGCCACCACTTGACCTTAGAGAGCATGCTGGATGCTAGACAACCTTTAGAGGCTATGTTCACATCTACATAGTGGTTGAGTTGTGCTTGGGCGAAGAAGGCTGAGGGAAAAGAGATTAAAAAGATTATTTTAAATGACATATTTTGACAAAGTATCTTATATATGCCATTACAACCACTAGACCTTTAGTTCAAGTTTTAAGGTTGATGGATGCTGAGAAGAAGCCTGCAATCGGTTTCATCTACAATGCCATGGATGAAGCCAAAAAGATGATTGCCTCCAACTTAGGAGGCAATGAGGGAAGCTTTAGGGAAATTTGGAATATTATTGATGATAGGTGAGAGCTACAGCTTCACCGGCACTTGCATGCAGCTGGCTATTATCTAAACCCTCAGTATCAATACGCAGAGAACAAGTCTATAAACCCTGAAATAAAGTTGGGATTGTATCATTGCATGGATCAGCTAATAAATGATGCAACTGAAAGATCAAATGCTGACATGCAATTAGTACCTTCTAGGAACAAAAAAGGCTTTTTTGGATTACAAGCAAAAGATACAATTGTCAAACGATCTCCAGGTGATTTTATTTAATATTTAAACATTTATTTAAAAGTTATTTTTTCATACTAATTAAACTCTCTTATATAAATATTAGTTGGGTGGTGGATTCAATTTGATGATGGGACTCCAGAATTGCAGCGTTTTATTGTGAAAATTTTGAGCTTGACATACTCTTCATCTGGCTGTGAAAGAAATTGAAGAACCTACAACCAAGTACATATAAAGAGTAGAAATCGCTTGTTGACATTGAGGATGAATTCACTGGTGTACATTATGTATAATAGTAGACTCAGAGATAGGAATTTAAGAAATAAGGATTAATGGATGATGAAGATCCTTTGCTTTGCGAGGATGTGGCATCTGATGATGAGTGGTTTGTAGATGATGAAGTTGAAGTGATGCCGTCTGAATTACAAGATGAAGATTTAAATGTTAATTTCTTTGATGATCTTAAAACATCTACATCCACCACAACTCAAGAACAAATCAAAAAAAGTATATAAATAATATAATTTTCTTAGACTTTTATTAATGTATTACACTATTATTCATTATGATATTATTCAAAAATATTTAGGGAAGAGGAAGATAACTGATATTGAGGAAGGAGCTGATTGGAAGACATTAGACTCTATAGGAGATAAGAAAGGGGAGAGAGCAGTTCATCATAATGATGGTTCAAATAAAGACCCCCTTAGTGATGACAGTGCTGATGACTTATGAGTTCTTAATAAAAAGAATACTATAATTTAGAAAAGATAAAATTTGAGTTGAACTATATTTCATGTTGTCTTATTATTGGGATATTTTGATTTCACTTCATATCTTGTGCCTTTTTATGTTTTATATTTTTTACTCATTAGTATATAAAAATTTTATCATTTTATGTTTATGCAATTTTTTGATTTTGAAGCTTATGCCTCAAAACGCCTTGAGGCTTACGCCTCGCCTCACGAATGAAAAACACCTCAATACCCGATTACACAATTTTAAACCTTGAGTGGAGGTATTAATAATATTATAATATATAGATAAAAGTACTATAGTCTAAAGCAGCAAGATTATCCCATTTCTTCCATCCTTCCAGCATCGAAATTCTCTGGAGTCTAAAGCAGCTTCCCGCGAGCACACCACTTGCTGGGAGACATTGGAAAGGCCTATGGGTTGCGGCTTGCTGGGGAAAAGTTAGGAAATCAGTAAGGTAAGAAGAAGGGAAGGGAGAGGGAAAGAAGATGATTTGTGTCGTTCTTTGCTGTAAATAATAGCTGTGATACTGCTATTTGCTGGAAATGACAGCTGCAAACATAAATAATCTGAATTTCTAAATTTAGGAAGCTAAATTGGGGTGCTGAAATCAGGTGTTGTTGCTGTAGAATTGCTGAAATCAGCTAGAATTGCAGAAATCAGTAAGAAAAGGGAAAAGCTAGGAACAGTTACTGAAAACAGTCGCTGAAAATAATAAGAAGACAAATTCAATTGGTTGTGCTTGAATTCAATTTTAGTTAAGAAAGAGAGAGAGCTAATAAGGGAGGGAGTGGGTTGAATGAGAAGTTTGGTAGAGGTGGTGTACAAGAGGAAAAGAAAGCCAACTTTAGGAGAACTAATTCCTAGCGATGTGAGATACCCACTCGATTGATAAGAAATAGTTCAAATTTTATATATTTGTGAATTAATATTTGTCTTATTTATGATAGCATGCCTTTCATGTGATATCATGTATGTCCATCTATTTCAATTTATTTGTTATAGTTGATTCCAGTTTATATAAATTATGGTTATGATTATGAAAATGTACCTGAAAATGAAAGAGTATAAAGCGATTTAAGCCATATGTTGGAGAATAAGCCTGCACGAGTAAAGGAGAAAGACCTGACGAGATAAGCCTATATTCTCAATTCTAAAAGTTGGGAATGTGGACTCAACCCTGAATGAGAGAGCAACTTTAATTCTAAAAGTTGGGAAGCTGGACCCAACCTTAAATTGGAAAGCTGAAAGATGCAAAAGCTTTTAGCCATCATATGACTTGTTTCAAAAATGTGGAATAGATAGCAAGATGGAAAGTAATGCTATGAATTTCTTACGATCAGTATGAAATTTTAATCTGTTTTATCCATGTTAATATTAATGTTATGAAATTCGTAAATGTCAAATAATGTTATTATTGTTTCTTATACATTGCTTGTGTATTTCATTGGGTCATAACTCATTAGCAGTGGATGTACTACAGGAAAGGGGAAGGAGCCCGTAGGACATTAAAGGGGTGACTATCTTTCTTTTGGTGTACATATTTTTTGGGTGTACATAGAGGTTCAAGTGTAAGCTATACAAAGACTTTTGGGTATGCAAGTAAATGTACAAGTTTTAGTAAAGCTAGGTATTTACTTTAATTATATTTGATGTTAATTAAGGTATATTACATGCTTCCTATCATTAAGTGTGGATTTTGATGTGTTGACGTGTTAGGAGAGTCTAAATAGATTTCTTTTTACTCACTCGATTCTGAAAATAGTAGTTCGGAATGGGTGTTAGTAAGAAAGATCCAGTTTAGATTTTTTCTCTCTATTATACTCCAGATTGACTGCTTGGGGAGGGGGGGTGCGGCCAAATTGGGGTGTGACAAGGTTCTTCAGATGTTAATCCATCGGCAATTTTAAATGTATGTTCTTTTAAACATTGATGAAGAGTTTAAAATAAGGAAGCATCCCTGGTCATATAACCAAAGGTTTTAGATTTTCGTTTGGGGTATTAAGCCATAAAGACTATATACTTTTGAGCAACCACAATGATGATGACTTATGAAGCTAATATACTTGTCAATAGCAAATGGCACAACACAGTATAAAGTTCATTATAAAGTCAGAGTGCACGACGCGATGCATGCCAATTTGAAACATGGCACATAATATTAAATAATTGTAAATAAAAATATATATTAATATGAAATACTATTAAATAGAAAAATAAATCATCATGATAAAAAAAACATCCAAAATGGTGTTTAAGTTCAAGTAATCAGCATCTCAATCACTAAAAATTTAAAATATTGTAAATGCTTATTTGTTTTACTAGAATTAAACTAGTCTTCCTAGTAGTCATCACCATCATTAAATGTCAAAAAAGCCATATTTCCTTCATCAACATCATCTTTTAATTCATAATCCTCTTCATTTGCCGCAAAAAATACATATCATACAATTATTATCACCTTCATTAGCCAGCTTTACATATTTTCATGGGTAACTTTTTTGTGGGTTGAATTATATCTGACATTCTTTAAAATGCCTATAAGCAAGCATCTATTAAAATTTTTTACCTTATTTTTAAATGTGTTAATGAAATAGTGAATAATAAATTGCTACAAGAAACGCTCATTTCTAGCAAATAAATCCGCTGGAAAATGTGTAAAATCTGCTGTAAAAATAGCTTTCGGTGGAAATAATTTCTACGGTAAAACACGCATCAAAAATATGCCTACGGCGGAAAATTTCCGTCGGAATCATTTTCGACAGATTTCTACCTGATTTCCAGCAGAACTGTGAACCAAAAACAATGTTTTTCTAATCGAATTACCGGCGAATTCTTTCGCCTAAAATTCTGGCGGAATATTTCGGCAGTTAAACTGCCAGAATTTCTAGCGAACAGTTCCGTCGGTATTTCCGGCAGATATAAACCACCAGAAATGTTTTCATAACTCGTCTTATCGTAATTTCCGGCAATTTATCCACCGGAAATTTGCGAAAACATGTAGCACAACAATAAAAAATCATCACCTTACCTCAATTCTTGTATAACATAATAGTTCCACAATCAGAGACGGTCAAAACATTTAAAGTAGCCTCGCATTTCAACATTGCACAAAAATACTGATGCTAAATAAAAAACGCATTTAATCAAAAGAAAATGTTGTACAATTACCAAATACTGCTACAATAAACATTCAATTCTTATACAATAAATACTCAACATAAAATCTATAAACACGTATAGTTTAGTCAGAATTTGTTTCGTCATTCTCCTCCTCTGTCAATGCTGGCTGTTTTCCACTAAACTGCTCCCTCATTTTCTAAAATTCCTCCAATATCTGACTTTACTGCAACTGCATATGCATGCTTTAGCTCTGTTGTAAGAGAAGAATTCTTTTTCTTCTCATTTTTCTTCTCAAATGGTATCAGAAGGTTTTGGAGTCATTCTGAAAATTCCATTCTCGTCATAATTATTAGTATCTTCCCTTGAAGAAAAAAGAATACCAAAATCTCAGAATTTACGATCTATTCATTCAATATTTCCCTTTTTAGAGGATAAATTATCGCATTTAAATTATGTATCAGATCTACTAATACCCCATCCCATTCATCTGGAAATCTTGGTTCAAATCCTTCAATGTTGGATCAAAGATGTTCCTTCTTTGCATTTATTGCGATTGTTTTTCCACAAATATCATAATTTGAATAGTCTCTTTACTTCAAAGAAATCCATTTACGTATTTTCAAAAAGAATGAAAAGATTCTTTTGGTTCCTATATAATTCTTATGCATATGAATGCGAATATCTATTCCTATTTCTTCGTAAACAGTCTTCTTATTTACGATCAATATCTTTTGGAGTCTTTCTTGAGCGAACACATTTCTATGGAAAAATATAATATCTTATAGTCGTGTGTTGTAATTATCTTCAGAGGATCCTATGGTTCCTCAAGGATACTTTCATACATTATGTTCGATATCAAGGAAAAGCAATTCTGGCTTCAAAAGGAACTCTTATTCTGATGAAAAAATGGGAATTTCATCTTGTGAATTTTTGGCAATCTTGTTTTCACTTATGGTTTCAACCTTATAGGATCCATATAAAGCAATTACCCAACTATTCCTTCTCTTTTCTGGGGTTCTTTTCAAGTGTACTGAAAAATCCTTTGGTAGTAAGAAATCAAATGCTAGAGAATTCATTTCTAATAAATAATCTATCTAAAAAATTAGATACCATAGCCCTAGTTATTTCTCTTATTGGATTATTGTTGAAAGCTCAATTTTGTACTGTATTGGGTCATCCTATTAGTAAACCGATCTGGACCGATTTATTGGATTCTGATATTCTTGATCGATTTTGTCGGATATGTAGAAATCTTTGTCGTTATCACAGCGGATCCTCAAAGAAACAGGTTTTGTATCGTATAAAGTATGTACTTCGACTTTCGTGTGCTAGAACTTTGGCTCGTAAACATAAAAGTATAGCACGCACTTTTATGCGAAGGTTAGGTTCGGGATTCTTAGAAGAATTCTTTTTTTATGAAGAACAATCTCTTTCTTTAATCTTCCTCTAAAAAATTCCTTTTCTTTTACACGGATTACATAGAGAACGTATTTGGTATTTGGACATTATCTGTATCAATGATCTGGTGGATCATTCATGATTGTTCATGAGACTTTTTCATTTTCATGAAAAAAAAAAAGATTCATGAATTTTTATTCTGAAATGCTTATATCTCATGATCTATCGTATATATATTCGTGGTGAAATTCATTGAGTAGTCAAAATTATTATACTTTCTTCTCGATATTTAATTATTTCTTCTTTTTGATATATTCATAGGGAAAGTCGTGTGCAATGAAAACTACAAGCACGGTTTGAGGAGGGATCTTTTTCTTCTATAGCAACAAAGAAAAATTATCTACTCCATCCGACTAGTTCCGAGTTCGAGTCCCGGGCAACCCATCAACCCATACAAAAGTAAAAAAAAAAAGAATCTTTCTTTTTTTAGTTTTATTTGAACTCTTTCTTTTATTTCAAATTGTTCTGATAGTTTTGGTCATTCCTATAGATATTCATTTCGATTGGTTGACATTGGCATAGAAGACATATTATACTGTTAAATAACAAGCCTTTCATTAGCTATCTCATTTCTAGTTATAGCTAATATGTGTGCTTGGGAGTCTTTGAAAATGGAATAAACCAAGATCTCACCATGACTGTAATTTTAGAGAGACGCGAAAGTACAAGCCTGTGGGGTCGCTTCTGCAACTGGATTACCAGTACTGAAAACCATCTTTACATTGGATGGTTTGGTATTTTGATGATCCCTACTTTATTGACCGCAACTTCTGTATTTATCATTGCCTTCATTGCTGCCCCTCCAGTTGATATTGATGGTATTCGTGAACCTGTTTCTGGATCTCTAGTTTATGGAAACAATATTATCTCAAGTGCCATTATTCCTACTTCCACAGCTATAGGTTTGCATTTTTACCCAATATGGGAAGCAGCATCTGTTGATGAGTGGTTATACAATGGCGGTCCTTATGAACTGATTGTTCTAAACTTCTTACTTGGTGTAGCTTGTTACATGGGTCGTGAGTGGGAACTTAGTTTCCGTCTGGGTATGCGCCCTTGGATTGCTGTTGCATATTCAGCTCCTGTTGTGGCTGCTACAGCTGTTTTCTTGATCTACCCTATTGGTCAAGGAAGTTTCTTTGATGGTATGCCTTTAGGAATATCTGGTACTTTCAACTTCATGATTGTATTACAGGCAGAGCACAACATTCTTATGCATCCATTTCACATGTTAGACGTAGCTGGTGTATTCGGCGGCTCTCTATTCAGTGCTATGCATGATTCTTTGGTAACTTCTAGTTTAATCAGAGAAACCACTGAAAACGAGTCTGCTAATGAAGGTTACAGATTCGATCAAGAGGAAGAAACCTATAATATTGTAGCCGCTCATGGTTATTTTGGCCGATTGATCTTCCAATATGCTAGTTTCAACAATTCTCGTTCTTTCTCATGGTTGCTTTCTGAGAAGTTGGAGCCACCAGAGGACAGTCCCTCATACGCGCAGGCTTGCGAGTCTAATACATAAACTCATCCCTTCTGCATTCCACTTATTGCCTGCGATCAAATGCGGTAGTCAGAATAATTTGCAAATCCCTCAGAGGAACCCTCACCTGCTCCAGGCTAGCTCTCTCAAAGATGTGTATACTCATCCTACAAAAGATAACATAATATTAATCAATTTATAGTACACTTAAATTATTTCTCTTAAAATTGTAAACTTATATACTCACATAGGTCCTCATATATCTGATTTCCAAGAACATACAAATCAATCAATTAGCATCCTAAACTAGATAGCAATTTTTGTATGCATAAAATCTTAAAATTACTATGTACATTCACTCAATAAAAAACCCTACACTATCATATTTTTGGAAGTATCCCATGAACAGCCGCGGCTAAAAAAAAACCATTAATGGAGAAACTTATGGAACAAACATGAAGGGTGAGTAGAGAGGATGAACGGCCTTGGAGAGGATGTTGGACGGAGTATAATCAACAAGAATAGCCGATTGGAAGCAGTCAAACCGAGCGGCGAACGGGAGAGGGATTTCATGTGAGAACTGACACAGCAGAGAAATTCGCGTAATTAGACAGAGCACGGAGCAGAATATTGAAGTAGAGCCTTCTCCGGCGGAATTTCACCAGAATTTTACCAGCGGAATTTCCAATAGAAAATCCGCTGATCCACTTAAAGCCGGCTATACTTTCCGGCGAAAATTCCACTGAAAATCCGCCGAAGAATGTTATGCCAATTTCCATCACCAAATCCCCCGGTACTTCCACGGCTATTTCCGGCGGCCTATTAAGAGCCAGAAATTCCGCTGAACATAAACATTTTTCCAGTAGTGAATAACACACATGTGGCATCAACTAATTTGATGTAACGTAAAAGATATTTCATAAATAACTTATGCCTACTTTTTTTTAAAATTAAGTCATATTTACATGTAATAATTTCACTATTAAGTTATTAAATAAAAAATAAAATTAATAAATCTATATATAAAAATTAATTTTAAATTTAAAATACAAAATAGCTCGTACCATGTGGGTTTTGCGACATGTGCTATTGCTCCTGTATAGTATGTAGCACGCCACTTTCAACATGTATACCGCACCATGCCATAGTGCGCACTATTTTGTATCATTGACGTGTAAATGCTAAAGCATTTGATTTTAATTAAATAACTGGCAACTTGGAGCAGATTTCTGGACTCTCAGTATTGTCATAAGGCCTTAATTAATGGCAGGAGATGGCACCACAAGAGAATCTTCTTTCAAGAGGAAGAGGCAACAGCTAGAGTTGTTGCTAACAACAGTTGGCTTTGGCATGGCTGGCAGTAGGTGGACTTATTTGGCGAATGCTGCATGCTGGCTGCTTTGGCATGGCTGGCAGAAGGAAGTTGTGGGAGCAAGATTTCCACACTTATATTTCCCTTTGTTATGAAAAAGAGTTGGAATAATATCAATACATGATTATTACATCCCCTCAAGAAGAAAGGATAGAGGCCTTGCTCTTCAAACTGCAATCCGTATCCCAGAAGGATAAAATACTAAACCCGTCACATAGTCTTATACCTCACAACCAAGAAAGTGAAAGAATGATTAGATTGAACATACACACCCAAAACAACATTTTTTTTCCCGGATAATTGATGCTAGGACCAAACACAAAAGCTGGGACTATGTTTACCACAAAAAAAGAAGAAGAATATACATAAAATGCAAAAACGTGCATGATTTAATCACGCTCATGGCTACAAGCCTATACGTCAATCCCTCTCATCCACAAATATTCACATCTTGTGTCTCCCACTGTCAGCAAGTATCTAAACCTTAGGTTCCTACTCATTCTCTCATCTCTCTTTCTCGTTATATTCTCATATATTGCTTTGTGGCTCCTTTGATAGTACATCAGACATTCACTTCTCTCTTGTGAGCGTAAGCTTTAACAAGCTAAATCATATAAATATCAGTATGTCATGTTCTCTAGTTGTTTGATCTCTTCTGTGCCTTTCTTTGTAATTCATCATACTTTGATCTTAGAGGCATATCCGCATTTGATTTAGATATTCCATTACAACAAATTGATATCACAGCCTATTGTGGAGGATGATGGCCATGAATTGAGATCAAGTTTGATGGCCCAAAGAGCTTTGGCCTCCATAGAACCAACCAAGATCCATGGCCTTCTTATTCAACACAAACTTATGAATTCATGTCGCATGAATGCTTGCGAACAATGAGTGAAGTACAAGGAAAGATGAATGAAAAAGCTCTTTGAAAGTTCCAACTATGTTTGGCGGAAAATGTCTTGGAGAAAATAACCACCAAGGGATGATTGTAGATCAAGATGGAGCCTTTAAACAAAAAGAAAGCCTCTCCAAAATATTATATCAGAAGCAAATACTTAATTTGCTTTGCATGCCGGAAGATATACCTAAATGTCACAATTGAATTAATTTAATAATATTATTAGTGACTTGAGGAATACTAACGTAAGTGCTGATGATGAGGATCAAGCTCAATTGTTGTTGTGTTATTTACCATCTTACAACTATGAATATTGATGTAAGTGCTGATGATGAGGATCAAGCTCAATCGTTGTTGTGTTATTTACCTTCTTACAAGCATTTTTATGACATCATCTTATATTGGAGAGATACAATTAACTTAGAAGATGTAAAGAATCTATTTCTTTCAAAGGATGTAATTTTTAACGTGAGGGTGTTGAAGAAGAAATACAGGCAAAGAGATTTTTAAATAGGAAGGCGACATTTTAAGAAGGGGTTGAACTCTACTTATGATTTAGGAAATATATTGGCAGAATACTTTTTTTTTAAGTTATGTGAATTCAAGAAATATACAACGAAGAGGAAACAACAAGCCCATGATAATGATGAGGAGGACAAGTCTTGGATGCTACTATAACATCACATATATGTTTCATTAATTTTCCTTCAGTGACAACAGGACTCACATTAAGCATTAATGGATAATTGGCTCATCTTGTTCATATCACATGTTCATTGATGATGAGATGACTTTTACTTATGATTCAAATGATGGTTATACTTATCTAAAAAAAACAATTAATACAATTTTGATGGTTTTAGCACTATGCAATTGAGGCCGCGGGATTGTATGACTATGGAAATGTATACAATAACAACAACATCAAGAATTTATCCCACTACGTGGGGTCGGCTGCATGAATCTTTTTTTCTCAAATGTGTACTATTAAGAGTCAAATTCTCGTTTAAATCTAATACAAAAGGCCATTTCTAATATTTTCTAACCAAGACTTTTTAGGTCTACCTCTATCTCTACCTCTCTTAACATAGGCCAAATCTGTGACCAAACCATCTAAGGCGACTCTCTCTAATCTTATATGTCACTAGAGCTACTCCAAACTTTTCATGTATATGCTCGTTTCGCATTCTATCTCTACGGCTAAAGCCACTCATCCACCTGAGCATCCTCATCTCTGCAACACTTAACTTTATTGTATACTTCTCTTTTAATGATCAACATTATGCGCCATAAAGAATTGCAAGTCTCACCACCATCTTATAGAATTTTTCGTTAAGTTTGAGGGGTACTTTTCTATCACACAACAGGCCCGATGCATTCCTCTACTTCAACCATCCAACTTGAATTCTACTAATAAAATCTCAATCTATTTCACCATCACTCTGGATAATAGACCTAAGATATCTAAAACGTGTACTCTTATTAATGACTTAATCGCCCAAAATCACAATCCCCCATTAGATCTATAACTACTAAAATTACACTCCATGTTTTTGGTTTTAGATCTACTAAAACAAAAACCTTTAGACTCTATGGTTGACATCCATAATTCAAGTTTACCTTATATCATTAGCAAAAAACATACACCATAGTACATCCTCTGGCAAATGTCTAGTAAAAACATCCATGACTAAAGCAAATAAGATATGGGCTTAAAGCTGATCTTTGATTTAATTCAACTAAAATAGGAAAATACTTGGTCCAACCTCCGTGTATTTGAACAAGTAACAACTCCAGCATACATATCCTTAATGACTTGAGTATAAGCATTATTAACCTCTTTCTTTTCTATAACTCTCCGTAACACTTTTCTTGGAACTTTATCATAAGTTTGCTCTAAATCAATAAATATCATATGTAAATCCTCCTTATTCTCCCTATACTTCTCCATCAAACCTCTCAATAAATATATAGCTTCTATAGTTGACCTACCCGGCATGAATCCAAATTGATTTTGAGAAACATTAGTATCACGACGCAACCTATGTATGATTTATTAACTTAATTCCTCCATAATTTGCACTCTTATGCATCACCTTTATTCTTAAAAATAGAAATCAACACACTCCTCCACTCATCTGGCATCTTTTTAGTTTTCAAAATAATATTAAAATGTTTCGCAAGCCAAGAAATTTCTTTATCTCCTAAGCATTTCGACACCTCTATTGGAATATCATCAGATCCAACAGCTTTTCCGCACCTCATTTTCTTTAAAGCCTCTCTAATTTCGGTTTTACTAATTCACCGATAAAAATTAAAAATCTCTATTTAAGTATGAATCTAATATTTTTAGTACTCTCAGTGAGATAAGGTATACACGGTACACATTTCAAGTGATGTTGAGGTTCTTAAGGTTCGCAAAGGTGCACTAGTTGTCATGAAGGTCATTAGAGCAAACTCTACGTGTTACAGGGTGCAACTTCATGTATGGCTGCTTCAGTTATGTCCTCATCTATGTAGAGCTTCAAATTTTAGTGAACCAAAAAAGAGTTATCTTATTGGTTAAAAGAAAATTTTTGAAACAGAATAGAGCACGAGAAAAGATTTCAAGATCAAATGGATCAATCTAGTGGTGCACAATCCATCTTGGTGTCATACCATTGCAATATTTAGGACAAGGAGACAAATATTCAGTGGCATATGCACTATAAGTTTCAATGGATCAACCTTGATATGTAACAGTTGTGCTTTAAAGGTCTCTAATAGGTATTCAATTCAAGCATCATGTAAACTTATTAAGCTTGTGTGGTGCTAGCCCTTCAAGACTTTGAGAGCTTAGAATGTTTGATTCGGAGATAGTCACATAAGAGATCCCTGCTTTTGCCACAATATTGGGTCAATGAAAAGAATTTTTACAGTATTTACTCAATATTATGATGTTTGGGATAACTTGCATTGCACCTAACTTGAAGGAATGCTGCACAATATCTAATATACCAAGAATAGTCCCTTGATGAATGATCAAACTTTTGAGATTATACCCAGCTCAAATTGCATGCATAGGAGATATGAATGGACATTTCTTGGGATCTATGTATGGTAAGAATTAGGAGGGGGGCTGGGTTCCATGCAGTTTAGTTTCATTTTGCAGTATATGCCTTGGATTGAATGCAAATGGCAAGAGGTATAGTATCGTAAATTCTTGATTTTCTAGATTATTAAAGACATCTGTGTGACAGCATGATTGATAGATTTTGATATCTTCAATTTTTATAGCTTCTCACTAGTCAAGGTTTCTTAGAGGATTGATTTTGACATACCCTCTGGACTAGGGATTCGTTGCATGGGAGAAATCTCATGAGGTAAACTTATTATGAGGGTTTCTTTTAGCTTCTTTTGACTAAAACTGGTGGTAATAGGTGTGTTGGGAAGGACTGGTATGAATCATTATATTTTTAGATAATGCTTTGTGGTTTCTTTAATAGCGAAGTGGATCTTCTCTCATCAACATAAGTTTTGTTCAAGCTGAATCATGTAAACATTAGTGTCTATTGTTCTCGTGTACTTCTTTGTGGTTCATTGAACTCGGCCATGGAAGCACTTTACATTAGATTTAGACATTTCGTTGCAACACTCTAAATAAAACATCATCAGAAAAGCAACAAAAGGGAATCAAGGTCACTACAAAAACTACATAATTCTAGAACCCAATGGTCCCTTGCTAAATATTGATGAAAAGTTTTTTTTTAAGAGTAATGTACACACAAGTACAGAAAAACAGATGCAGTCCACAAGAATCTACTGCCAATTCCAAACTAAACAAGTGCTATGCTGGTAGGAACTTATCTCAGAATCATCAATTCAGAATTCACAAGCTCAAAAAGCATCTGTTTAAATGAAAATTCCATGATATCAATCGGCATGATTACAATCTTTAATAGGTAGAGTTGGATGGAAACCTGCAATTAATTTTTGGACCAATCTTCGCCCAATAAATCCAGTAGCGCCAGTTATTGATACTACCAACTGGCTTTTCTATTACACAGGAAAACATCGGATTATTCCATAGGGCTATAATCACCTAATTAAAGAAAAACTATCATAATTCGAAGTGGAACTTTAGTTCCTTCAGCTAGATACGAAAATCATATGCACAGAAGTTAAAAAGTAACTTTCTAGGAAAAACAAAGAATGCTTGCAACTTTTCACCAGAAAGAAATTAATATGATATAAATCTACTCGCTAAGCAAGCTCATGGTACAAAAGAGCAACCATAAAAGAGAGAATGTAGATAAAAAATCAAGATCAACAATATAGGAAATGCAGAGAGATATAACTTAAAAACAGTAATAACAACAGAAAAGCAGTTTAATCACAAATTCCAACTGCTCTCTCTAATATATTATAACACAAGGATCGTAGGAAATAAATTAATCTTTCCATCAATGCCCTATGGAACCCTAACTTCATGTTCATTCACCACGTGTCACACAACTTTCAAAGGAATAACAAAATCAAAGAGCAAAACTACCTTCAGCGTATGACCAATGGCTAGATCACTATCCCTATGTGCCAAATAAAACAATAGCCAAGACCTAAAATACCTCATGCCTCTGCAAAAAGTTTGTAATCATGAGCCTCTTATTAATTAATTTTATCTATGGGCCTTAGCCCAAGCTATATACTCCTTGATTTCTAGCCTAGAGGTCTTCAATATCAGTCTCAATATATTATGCAGCTATGATACATAGATTGTGATAACAATCTCTCTGCTACAGCTGAACAAGCTCCCCACTAAACTCCACTATTGCTGCCGTATTCTCTTTGTGGTTTATCAAAATCTTTCGTCCCTAACTGAATGCAAACCATGCACCCATGGATTATTACTGTCATTGCTCTATATAACCAAAACCTTCAAATCAATGCTTTGTACTTATTGTTGCAATGGATAATTCAAGTTAGCAGCTTCAATTCACCATTCTCACAGTTCAATCTTCTCTTCTATCTATTTCTATTTCTAACTTCTTCTATAATTCGTTTATTCATATTTACTCATTCCACGTGGTATCAGAACATCAGAACAAGTATCAAGATTGAGAACTTAAGGAAGAAGGGAACATAAAATGACAAGGTAGAGGGCATCGGCTAAGTTTTGATCAATTAACATCCATAGATTGTAATGGGGATGTGGGCAAGGGGAGCCACTAGAATCACTGATGTGTTTGACCGGACAATGAGTTATTCCATGTAGAATACCTTCAAACCCATTAGCTTGATGATTTTATGAATTTGAGAGTGCCAACATGGGTGATTATCACCTGAGAGGGGAGTATTAATGATGCTCTTAATACTGATCATGAGATCTTGAGCTATGGTGGGATTGGTATCTTGGCCATAGCAGGAAGCAAAGAGTTTGGTGAGGATGGGTTGTTTGCAGATGAAGATCCTGAGTTTTGGATTGCAGTATGAGATCAATCAATGGCTTTGGTTTAAATGTCGTTAAGCATTTTTCTAATTTCCACTCACCAACTTACCACTAATAATTCATGCATTGTATCCTTTGACTCTCATGGCTATCAGATCAAATCAAGGATTTGATGACCAACTACTTCCTTCCCCCACGATCCATGCCATAATGAATTGTATCCAGTCTACATTTCTTCACCTGTGCCATCACCATTCTACCCTTCAGCCTTTGTTACTGCTATAGTAACTCTAGATTTATAGAACCAGTGGCTTGGACATACTCACTCTTCAACTTTATCAACTCTAGCAGCAATCCATCTTTATGTATTATAGTTAAAACTGTAGCCTGTGTACTCTTTTAATCTAGTAGTGTCACAAATTATCATTTATTTTATATGAAAATTATAGCACTCGGCCTTTGCAAATTATTCATTCCATTGTATGGGATCCTTCACCAATTACCTCTATTCAATAGTTTAAATATTATGTGATGTTTGTTGACAATTATTCTTATTTTTTATGGGTATATCCTATGTTGTATAAATCTGAAGCCATCACTAAGATTTTGCAATTTAAAACTATGGCTGAGCGTCAACTTAACATCCCCATCCTCAGTCTTCAAAATAATGGTAATAGAGATACAATTCAAAATTATTTCAACAACTTCTAACCAAGCGTGGTATCATCCATCACTTCACTGTCCCTACACATCTAAACAAAACAGTGTTTTATTATCGAAACTCTTTGAATGCTATTCTTAGATGCCAATATTCTACATTCTCTATGGATTGATACCCCCCCTAACCTCCTTATGTCTTATCAATCGAATGGCCACACCAGTCACACAACAAAGCTCATCGTATTACCTTCTTCATGGCAAATAACCTTACTATCATCACCTCAAGATCTATGGCTATTGCTGCTACCACTCCTACCAAGAGGAACTCATCACAAGCTTGCTCCAAAATCACTAATTGAGTTTTTTTTTCTAGGCTACGCTTTCTCTCAAAAGGGCTATAAATACTATGATCTGCAAACTGGAAAAAGTATAGAATCTCTCCATATTCTGTTTCAAGAACAGTAGCTTCCATTCGAACATAATCCACAATGGGCTTCAACTCTTACTCAATCGACATGGCTCACATCTCTGCCTCCTCGTACTCTAGGTCCAGCTACTCAGAAAAAACAACTCAACCCTACAATTATTTCCCAAGCAACCTCTACACCAGATATTCATTTGAGCGAACAACCAACCACACCCCCAGCCTCTTATAGTTCCATTCAACCATCTCATCCTCCTACACTGCAAAATATTTCCACTTCAATATCCCAAACTATTCTACAGCTACAATTGCATCCCTTCCTCTAAAAATATCTCATCATATGCAAATAAGAGAAAAAAAAAGACATTTGAAGCCACGGGTCATACTCAATTTATCCTATAGTTTAACAACACCACCATAATTTATGTTTACATTCAGCTCTCTCTTTAGTCTTATCAATAAGAAGAATACCATCAACAAAAAGCATACACCAAGGTACATTCTCTTACAAATGTCTAGTAAGATCATCCATGGCTAAAGTAAAAAAAATATGGGCTTAAATCTGATCCTTGATGTAATCCAACTGAAATAGGAAAATACTTGGTCAAACCACCTTGTGTTTGAACACAAGTAATACCTCCTGCATACATATCCTTAATGACTTGAATATAATCATTATTAACCCATTTTCTAAAACTCTCCATACCACTTATCTTGGAACTGTATCATATGCTTTCTCTAAATCAATAAATATCATATGTAGATACTCCTTATTCTCTCTATAATTCTCCATCAAACCTCTCAATAAATGTATAGCTTCCATAGTAGACCTACCCGGCATGAATCCAAATTGATTTTGAGAAATATTAGTATCATGTCGTAACCTACACTCAACAACTCTCTCCTATAATTTTAAAGCATGACGCATTAACTTATTTCTTTTATAATTCACACTCTTATGCATCACTTTTATTCATAAAAATAGAAATCAACACACTGCTTCTCCACTCATCTGGCATTTTTTTACTCTTCAAAATAATATTAAAATATTTCATAAGCCAAAAATTCCTTCATCTCCTAAGCATTTTCACACCTCTATTGAAATATCATCAGATCCAATAGATTTCCCCACTTAATTTTCTTTAAAACCTCTCTAACTTTGATTTTACTAATATGCAGATTAAAAAAAAATCTTTATTTCATTTAGGGTGCTTAGATCAGTAAAGTTAATCATATTCTCACAATCTTCATTAAAAAGCTTATCAAAAAATCTCATCGACCTTTGTTAAATATCCATTTCTAATAAAAGCAATTTTTTATCTTCATCCTTAATGCACTCCACTTGAACTAAATCTTACTTCTATCTCTTTGTTTGACTAATTTATACATACATCTTTCGCCCTTCTTAGTATCTAATATATTATATAAATCATTAAAAGCTAAATTCTTTATATTACATATTGATATCTTAAACTCTTTACCTCTTTATATCTTTTCCAATTTTCAAATTTTTACTTTTAAACTAATTTTTTATCTTTTCGCGCAGATTTTGATTCTACCACAAACTATTTTTACTATTAGTAGTTTTTCATTTTGATACTTCATCCACATCTTTGTAACATTCTTAATATCACTAGCTACTTTCTTCCCACATCCTCATGTATAGTTAAAATCTTAAGATCTTAAATCTTACTCTCAAAAATATTTTTGTTAGTATTTTTTTAAATACCACCATCTAATCTTAGGACAATATTTTACTTTATTTTTCATATTTTGTCACTTTATCTTAAAATTCAAAACTAATAAGCGATATTAAATACATAAACTTTCACTTGGAATAACTTTACAATCTTTGCAATCTAAAAGATCTATTTTTCCTATAAGAAAATAATCAATCTGAGTTTTACTATATCCATTTTTATAAGTGATGAGATACTTCTCTCTTTTCTTAAATAAAGTGTTAGCAATTATAAAATCATAAGCTAAAGAAAAATTTAATATAGTCATACCACCTTCATTAGTTACTCTAAATCTATAGTCATCATGAATGTTTTTAAAGTATTCTACCTCTCTACCAACATGTCTATTTAAATCTCCTTTAACAAAAACTATTTCTTCAAGAAATATATTTTGTATTAATTATTCTAATTCATTCCAAAATTTTATTTTGAACACATCCAAATCTAATTGAGGAGCATAATACTTATAATATTAATAATATTAGCATCAATAACAATCTTTAAAGTTATAATTTTATCTCCAATTATATTAATTTGTACAACATTATCCTTCAAACTTTTATCTATAATCATACATACATCATTTCTAATCTGACTCCTACCTGAATATCATAGTTTAAATCCTAAACTATCAATCTCCTTAGCATTCTTTCCAACCCATTTAGTTTCCTAAATGCATGGAATATTTATTTTTCCACGAATCATAATATCTATTAATACCTATTGTAGGCTCTCTAGCTCATACAAAGCCAAATTAGTTACCCAAAGATACAAACAAAAATATGACATCAACTTCATCAAAACATTGAGCTCACTTGCTTAAATGCCCGAAATCAGAATTTCTTACTTCTTGTGCTTCATTGCAAGTGGTTGATCTCTCAAATTGATGTTTCCAACACATTTCTTCACAGAAAACTCACAGAAACCATTCATATGCTTCAACCACAAGTCTGTCGTCTCAACAAAGCCATATATGGCCTCAAATAGGCTCCTTGCCAATGATTTGCCACCATCTCCAATCACCTACATTAAATAGGCTTCCACAACAATGCAGCCAATCCTTTCCTTCTGCTTTATTCAAAATTAAAGATCACTGTCTACATTTTGATCAATGTAGACAATATTTTGCCAAAGAGTAACAGCATCTCTACTATCTCATCACCTCTACAGGATCTCTACAATGAGTTTAACATGCAGAACCTTGGCACTTTGATTCGATTTTTGGGCATACAAAAACCTGTTACTGCATTTGGACTTTACCTGAATCAAAATGTTTATGCCAAATCCATCCTACTACCCTCAGGTATGCCTACTTCCAAGCCAGACCAAACTCCTGTCAGTCAAAATCTCCTACACCAAATGATCTGCAGATTTTTTGAACCCAGCTCATTATTATCACTTGGTTAAATCACTTCAATATCTAACAATTACAATACTTGATCTTCTTATGTTGTAAATCAAGTTTGCTGACATATAAATGACCTCAAAACCATTATTTTTAGAATGATCCTAAGAATTCTTAGGTATATCAATGGTACTCTACAACTTGGTTTGCCCATTCATCCCAAAAATATGCAACTTCAAGCCTTGTTTGATTCAAATAGGGAGAAGAACCACTGGACCGAAAATCAACCATAAGTTTTTTAATTTTTTTGTTGGCACTACCATTACCTTTTGGACTGTAAAGAAGCAATCAGCAGTGGCTCAATCTTCTACAGAAGCAAAATATAGTGCAGTGCCTTAGACATTGCAACAACAGACATTATTTAAATTCAAGACTTCTTCATGATTTTCACATACCAATCAACTTTCCAACACCACTATATTGTGATAATATTTCAGCTTTAGCTCTGACACTCTTGTGATTAACGTAATGTTTCATGCTAACAAAAAACATTAAAATTAATTATCTTTTCATCAAAGATCGTATCAAATCAAACAACATCCTAGTTCATTATATCAACACTTAAGATCAAATTTATCTTCACAAAAGCACTATCAAAAATCAAATTCCTTGCCTTGTGTAACAAATTGATGCTATAGCCTTTGATCATCAATTTGTGGGGACCTGATAATAACCTCTTTATTACCGCTCCCCACTAAACTCTTCCTTACAGCCATATTCTCTTTGCGGATTATCAAACCAATATATATATATATATATTCTGAAATGGATAATTCCAATTAGATGCTTCAATTCACCATTCTCATAATCCATTTTTCTCTACTATCTTCTCCTTTTTTATCATTTTCTATCATTTTATTCAGATTTACTTATTCCATAGACTTAGTATGTGTAACTAGTCTTTGCGCTCATCTTATTTATTTATAGGCCTTAGACTCACTTAACGAAAATACTGGATAGATTTCTATCTTTTGGGGGGAAAAAACCAATTCCTAATCATCAACCCATTTCATCAGTCCAGGTGATTATTTTCCTATATTTGAAAGTCACTATAGCTTCAACATGCCGGTGAGATGTTAGACAAATTGTAGCTTGCCTATCACATTCTCAATTATAAGTTTAAGACCATTACAATAAACCTTGGGAAAATAACTAAGTCTAGACTGACACAAGCTGCACAACAATTGCCTAGAATATTAAATATACTCATGTATGTAATTGCATGAGTGTGCGCATGCACACAAATAACATTCATGCATGAAGACTTCTTGATACAAATCAAGCTAATGATCACGAATGTCCTCTTCAAATTACCGTTGGAGAGCCTACACGCATGCAAAGTCGAGAAGGCGGAGAAGAAGTTAGTGAGCTGCTAACCCAACTTTAGGCCCACGATGACCTAAAAGGGCCCATCAATAATAGTCTAGCCAAATCATTAAGTGTTAATCTCCGTCAAGTGATTGGATAAATACTTTATAGAATTATTTTAGCCATTTTTTTTGTTCTTTTCTGAATTTGGACAGTTGAAGGGGTGTTATGTAAAACTGTAATAAACTTCCCTATTTAAAGGCCTTAGGAATGGAAATTGAGGAGAGATTTTGGTGGATCAAATTAGTGAATGTTTCCTTAAGTGTGGCTGCCCTTTCGGGCCCCTCTTGGAGTCTCTAAGAACTCCCTTTTCTCCTCCATCCATCCCTCTCAGCCGCAGGTTTTGCTTGGAGTATCCAAGAACCAAAACTCCCTCGCCCTCCTTCCTTCTATTGATTCCCTGTTGAACTCGGACAGCAGCTCTCGTCCCTATCTTGGAGTCTCCAAGAATCCATTCCTGGTCTTCTTCAAGGTCTCGGCCAAGCCGAACCTTCCAGTTATGTCGCCAGTCCTCAGATGTTGCCTCGGAGTTTCCAAGAACTATACTCTCTCTTCTTCCCTCAAGAATTTAAAGATAGGAATCCATTCTATTCACAATTCATCTAGCTCCACGATATATTCTTAGCGTGATTTTGGGTTCTTATATAAATATGGTTTCTCAAATTTTAATATTTAGGTGTGATCATGCATGCATTATATTTGCATAATTTTTAGTATGAATGATGTGGATGATGATAAGATATTAGCTTTAGGTGGTTGAGGACATAGCATGGCATATTGAATACAGTTGTACACCTGCAATGTTGGAAGTGGTGCCAATTGATGGAATTTTTCGCTCATCATTTTTAATCTTGGCAGGTGGAGGGATAAATCTTATTGAGCTATAATATGCATATGCTATCGTTATATTATTCAAATGTTGATTGTATAATAGTTAGATTTTGATAGCATGATTATACCAAAGTAGCAAAAAAACACTAAAATAATGAAATAATTTAACTTTTTGATTGTATAGTTGTTCCTTATCATTTAATTGTGTTATAATATAATGTTGTCCAGGCGATATTGGAGCATGACAAAAATAGCTTGAAATATAACTTGACTTGATGAATTTAACCCAAGGAACCAAATCACATTTCATTGTATTTTGCAAGCAATCAACCAATGCTCGTATCTTTTTAGAAATAACATTATATCACAAACATCCTTACTAAAATTGTTCTTTTCGGGTCATATTAGTACATGTCTCAGGCTAAACTTCTTCATCATAACAACAACAAAACTTTATCCTACAATGTGGGGTCAACTACATAAATTCTTTTTCTCCATTGTGTCTTATAATAGTCAAATTCAATTTTTAATCATTGATACTTCACTTTTGAAAATATGGTAAACAATAAGGCTCAACCTTCTATTAATGATTTTCTTGTCTAATAATTAGGCCCTAGTAAAGAAATTCCTAACCTTCCACTACATTTGGCTTTAAAAGACAGAATGTACATAGCGCATGAAACTCCTACCAATGCAAGGCATGGGTTTGTCCATAATCTTACCCCTGCAATGCAAAGAGGTTGTTTCTATGACTCAAACCCTAGACCTCTATGTCACCATGGAGATAACTTAGGGTTTTTCTAAGGCAACTTACTCACTAATCTACTTCTCAGATTGTTATCATGTTTTTATTTAACTAATATTGTTTTTGTTACATTTTATATTTTTTTTATGGTGGAAAGCTACTTTTTATATCAAGATCATCTAGTTTGTGATACCTATAAGAAAGCTACTATCTATTTTTTTCAAAAAAAATTATAATACCCACAGTGGCGTTTACATAATTTTGTTTCCCTACAATAGTTTTGCACCACTTTTACAAAATGTGGCAGACACCTACATAGACTCTTAAGCATTGGTCCAAGCACACCCACGATTAGACTGTCCTAATGCTCTCATTACAGGAAGTTGCTTTGAAGGTCTTAATCATTTTAATAATAACCACGAGAGCAATACAAATGCTAGTTTCATGAAATTAATCCTTGCTTCAACAAACAAGAAACCATAAATCCAGCCACTGTCTTGAAAGAACAATGCTGGTAAATTAACAAAAATCCAGTTATACTTTATAATTTCCACACCATAGGACAATACTATAATCAATTGTGACATTAAGATATTATTATCCTACTTAAGACCTCATCAATATATAGTTTTGCAGATGAAATGCAAAGCAAATTCAGCATCTGATATTGCATTATCCACTCTGAAAGCCAGACATTGGAGATACCAAACACAGAAACATATGCTATTGCCGCGCAGTATAGCGCACACAAGTGAGCATTTGAAACCAAATTACCTTGGGGGATTGAGATTCTTCGAAGCTTCCGTCACTGAGACAAACCATTCTCCCTCGCATGGAGCTGCGTCGCTGCCAAAAAGGGAAAGCTGTTTAGCGAGTAGGAGGGAGGAAATATGGAATGTAGAAATCGATGAAAAAATGGAGCTCACGCTGTTGTCAGCTGGCGGTGCGATGAAGAGCGAAAGCGGAGCCCTGCATAACACCATTGCGGAAAAGCGAGCGGAGCGCACTTAAACGAGGACGAGAGGACGAGAGGCCGAGAAGATGCATTAAGATAGAAGAGGTAAAAGAGTTGAAGGGGAAGAACTGGGCCAAGTTGAACGGGCAATCGTGTTCGACCTAGAGCCACATCGATAGCTCTTCAGACATTTTAAGTCCGTGCTCTTGTTAAAAAAGTTTTTTTTTTTTTTTTTTTTTTGGGACATTTAGGCCAATTTAGACAGATTCACACACACATCGCATACATAAAGACTCGAATCCAAGGCCTCTTAGTTGGTAGCCTAAGCTCCCAACCAATAGGCCGAGGTGAGTTGTGTATTATTAAAAAAAGTATAATTACATTTTCTAAGGGCCTTTTGGCTGCGCAGACTAATTATTCTGTGCCCAACCTCCCGATTTGTCGAGTCTTTTGCTGTTTTTTAAAAGACAGCAAAAATTAAATATTTATTAAATAAATGAATATTTATTATATTTTTGTTGTATTTTTGTAAAAGGACAGTAAAAATAGTAAAAATATATTCATAATTAAATATTTGCTATTTTTTTACTGTCCTTTTATAAAAGCGCAGCAAAACGATGGTAAAAGCACAGTAAATCTATATGGTTCCCTCCATCTGGTGTCCACACAGAATAATCTCTCCGCGTATAGAGGAGGAAATGTTAAATCAAAAAGTACTTGGTAATGTAATTTTTTTTATTTGTGGGTTGAAATTTTTGGCTATTAATTAATAGATTTTGGGTCAAGTTTATCTTATATCTAGTTTAGATATTTTATTAATTTAACTTAACCGATATAATTTTGCTGAAATGAATTAAATTTTAATTAATGTAAGATAATAAGCCAATTAATTATTAATTAATAATTTAATAAACTAATTAAATAATATTTTTATGAAGTCGATTTAAATAAAAATAATATTAAATTATTTAAGTTAATATTTTTAAGTTATTGGTATTTATCTTTAATGATAATTTAATTTTTTTATCAATTCTAATTATACTAATTAAATTATATTTAGCATAACATAATCTTTTAATTAATCATTAACTAAGAAGTTATAAATATAATTAAACATAAGAATTTTTATTTAATCAAATCAAATTATAAATAATATAAACTTACTGAACTTAATATCTTTTTTAATTAGTTAATGTTAATTATTAAAAGTAATTTAAATTTTAAAATTTATAAAATTATCACAACACACCTAATCACCGAAACCCTAACTTTCTCCCCCTTGCACTCCTACATGAAACCCTTGACAAATAAAGAAGCATGGAAGTTGCAACTAGAGCTTGTTGATGAAGGAATCGGCGGGATCACAACGATGTATCTGAAACCGTTGTTTTTCTTCCCCTTTTACTCCTTCCAAAACTCGTGATGAAAAGAAGCCAGGATAATGTAACATGAGCTTGTAGGTAAAGGAATCAACTAGTATTATGTTTCTTAGAGTTTGATTTGGTTATGTATGCTTAGAGATTTTATTGATTATACTCAAAAGTTGATAGCATTACATTTTATCACAAGGTATTTTATTTTCATATACGAGGTATGCAAACATCTTTGGTATGAGCCCTATAAGTTGATAGGTTGTGGACGAAGGGTAGTGATATATTTCTTGCTTTATATGAGATATGGGAGTAGAAACTTTGGTTTACTTGAGGATGTCCATGTAGTGAGACAAGTTTTAGATGTATCCTTGAGGAGCTTATGAGTTTACCTCCTATGAGAGAGAGAGAGAGAGAGAGAGAGATTTTTATATAGAGGTCATGTCTACATTTCCCCTTACAATGTCCTCTTATATAATGAAACCTAAAGTGTTGCATAAGTTAGTGGATGAACATGCCTAGTGCATCGACATAGGGTGCACATTATTGTTTGTGAAGAAGAAGATTGTTGTGATATATATGTACATTGATTATAGAGAATTGAGTTGGTGAGCATCATGAATAAGTATTAATGCCCATGATTGATGACTTATTTGACCAACTATAGGGTAAATGTGTTTCAAATATAGATTTGAGATATTAATATTAATTGAGGGTGAAGGAGAAGGATGTGACAAAATAGCTTTTATTGCCCATTATGCCCATTATGAGTTCTTAATTGTGCCTTTTGGTGTGACTAATACGCAAGTTGTATTCATGAATAGATGAACTATCTCTTCAAAGTGAAACTAGATTAGTTTGTTATTATTTGTATTAATGATTAACTAATATATTAAAGGACTAAGGTTGATCATGTAACTCCTTTTATGGTTGGTGTTGGAGATTTGAGGTAACATCAGTTATATATTAAGTTCTCAAAGTGTGAATTCTTATTGAGATTTGTAGTATTACTAGGCCATATTGTGAGTGGTGATGAATTATCAAGATTTCTAGAAGGTTAAGATAGTGGATGTGACATCTTAGAATCTAATGGAAGGATTGGACTTACTTAAACCTAGAAATAAGTCTTCCATCCAAAATTAATTGACCGGACCTACTAAATTTCCCAAAAATATAAACATTATAATCAACTTTCATTTTTCTCAAAACGTAATTACAATAATCATGATCATAGAAGTCTATACATCTCACAATTAAATATTAGATTACAAAATTATACCTTAAGAATTTGGATCCAAAACCCTACCTCTACACTTGATGTGCTTGGCATGTTCTTTTCCTTTTCCTGAAATAATTAAACTAATAGAGTAAGCTCAACTAGCTCAGTAGACTCCTTCCCTAACCCCTTACAAGCATCAAATATTTAAATAATATTTAATTAAGAAAGAAAACATATGCATTTAAGAATTTCAATAAACAAAATATGAATTAGCCAAGTTTTAGCTCATACTGAACTTACAAAGTTATCACTTGTTGTTATACTACCACTTTCATAGAAGGTTCTCATCTATAGTACAAAATACTCAGTCTCAGAAGTTCACTTTCACTTGTCATAAAAACTCATTTAGACATTCAAAATTTGTTAATGCTTTATTTAGAATGTTTCTTAAACTTGGTCCATTTAAATATGAACACATGAAATGAAATGATTATAATGTAAGTGTTCTGATATATACTTATATCTCTACTTCCACTTATGTCTCCCTTAACCTCTCACACATATATATAGTAAGTGAGGTTAGAATCCCTCCCATATCTGTACTAGGCAGATGGGGCCAGAAGAGTATTTGTAATATTACTTAACCACCCACACCTACTTCAAGTAAGTAGGGCCAGAATTCCTACCTCATTTACATCAGGCAGATAGGGCCAAAATATACATTTATGACCCTTATAACATAACAGAGAATGCACTTTTCCACAAATTAGCGAAAGTTCGTGAGGGATGTTAAACCCTATAGAACTAGCTCAAGGCTAACCAAGAGAGGAGGGTGAATTGATAATTTAAAAATTCTTTAAGCAAAAAAAAATATTTTTGAAATCTTTTTGAATATTTTAAACACAAATAATTTAAGCAGAAGAAGATGACCAAATACAAAGATTTCAACACAGATCATATCACGGAAATAAGTAAAAATAAATGCGGAAAAATAAGTAGAAAAAATATAATAGATTTATACTGGTTCAGTCAAATCTCACCTACGTCCACTCCCCAGAACCTCCCATTCCAAGTATTGCACTAATCAATTAGTGTCTCTCCTTTTGCCCCCACAGTAAGGCGGAGAAACCTTACAAAATCTTTCCACCGACCCGGTGAGGTAGAGAACCTTGAATCATTTTTCATCCTCCTGGTGAAGGCAGAGAACTCATAATTCTTTTACTCACTCCTGGAGTAGGCAGAGAACCTGATAATACTTTTACTCCCTCCTGGAGCAGGCAGAGAACCTAGCTCTGATGCTAATGATCGTCTCCCAGAGCCACAAAGGAACCAAGGACGAAGAAGGAAGAAGATGATCGAATCCTTGCTTAGAGCAACCTTTGTAAATCCCCTCACAAACTTTCCCTCACAAGATCATCTCTCTCTCTCATAAACTCTCCCTCTCCTCTAAACTCTCTTGGTTTAGAAAAATAGCAAAAAAGATTTTCTTAGCAGCAATTAGGAGAGCTTAAATAGAAGGCTTTAAAAATAGCCCTAATTTATAATTTGGCTGTAAAGATCGTCCAGGATGATTCAAATATCATCATGTATGATTAGTACAAAATAGCCCTTTCAACCAGTATGATCAGCATTTCCTTGTACGATCAGTTCAAGTATTTGAACGAATCGTCTAGTATGATATTTCTATCATCTTGTACAATTAGTTCACCAGTGACTATTGATCATCCAGTACGATGGATGGAGATTAATTATCATCCCATACAAAGCTCTGATTGTCTCATATAATGAAGGGGTATTATCCAGGACGATTAGTTGAAAATTTAAAACTTTCATCCTGTACGATAGGTGGCGATTAATTATCATACCTTGTAGAGCTTTGATTATCCAGGACGATGGTTTCCAATCGTCCTGTATGATGTGATTGATTAATTTAACCCTAATTAATCCCCTAATCAAGGGATTATTTTAGGCATGATTGTCATGGATCGTCTATGATGACATGTATCATCCTATACAATTAGAATAAAATTTGAATTTTAAAATCTTGCCTAAATTATGATTGGCGATTATTTGTTCCAATTTATATTGATCATCCTGTAAGATCAAAATTATTCAGGATGATTAATTAAGCTAACTAATAAATAGGGATACCCTAATCAAAGTTTTTATTTTTAACTAAACATCCAGTACGATTTAGAATCATCATGTACGATATGATCAAAAACCAGAAAGCTCTATAGCTCATAAAATTTTTCCCTTGAGTGTGTGTGTGTAAGGTTACATAGCTTTAGGATCTATCATAGTAGATTTGACTCAAGAAAAGGTAAAAGATGTATTGGAATATAAATTACAAACTGACTCAATCCTAGTCTACCTGATTTTGAGCTGATTGACGTTCCAAGTAAACCTGTGGACCTATCAGGTTAGTAAGCAAGGCAAATAAAAGCAGACATCCAAGAATAGTAGAAGTAAAGAAATAATAATATTTGTTATCATCAAAATCACTAAACTTTGGCCCAGATTTGTAACAATCTCTCACTTTTTTATGATGGCAAACATTGCTATAAAAAGTTTCAAAGCTAGGAGAATTTTTGTTTTTATTCTTTTTCCCCCTTTTTTTCTTATGAGATAGGAAAGAAGAACAGAAATAGAATAAAAACATGTTTCACTAAAAATACAAGCAAATAATAAATTAGGCAATAATCTAAGCAACTAACATATTACTCCCCTTTTTGACATCACAAAAAGAGAAAACGAAAAAAAACACTAAAATATAAGAAAGTATAGAACCAGAGACCATTACGCACATAGAAATAAAAAGACAACACTGACAGACTAGAAAGAAGAACTTTGATCAGGTGGTGGTGGAGGTGGCTGGAAGTATTACGAAAGAGAGGCAAACTGCTCTCCAAATTAGGTCTTATCCTGATCATGCTGCTGCTGCTGATCAACTCTAATAAATGATAATTTTTACCTCAAATTTAAATTTAAAAACTTGAAAGAGATGAATCGACAACACTGATATCCAGAAAAGGTTAGAAAATCAATTTTTGTAAACCCTGCCTCGGACACCTTACAGGTTCAAATTCCTTTTCAATAAAAATCTAATTCAGAAGAAAAGAAATTAGATAAGAAAAAGTGATCCTTTCAAGCTTTGTTCTAGAAAAATATTCGATAAAGTGGTATTGCAAAGTAAAGAACCAGAAATCATGAATTTTAATCTCAAGTGTTTGAATATATTAAGTGACACAAAGATTCTTCTAAGATATTTAAAGATTTGAAAGAGAAGAAAGTTTTTTTTTTGTAGGCTTATTTAGTGCCTCTTTTTCAGTTTATTTATTGCACTTTGCGCATCTTTTAATTTTTTGATATACTTTATGTATCTTACAATTAATTGGCAAATGTTGTGCATCTTTTCAATGTTGAGCTCATTTTTATGCCTCTTTTTCAGATAATTGGCGCACTTTGCGCATCTTTTACGAGCTTCCTTTCTTTCTAAACCTCTAAAAGACTCTCAGTTGTGAGATTATCTTTCAGATATAAGAGAAGAAAAACTCACTCTCTTAGATAAGAAAAAGTAAACCACAAAACAGAATCATTCTCATATGATAAATACAACCACCCGATTAAGAAAACACAAAAGTGATTTAATAATTTAGAATACTACTCATATGAGATAGATTACTATAGGAAGATAAAATAGATCTCTATTTCAAAGTCTAATTTTTTTATTTTGAAAAAGATTTTGATTCAAAAAGAAAAATATACCATTAAAGGAGTTAGAGAAAGAGAAATAATCATCAATGTTTCTTTTTTTAACTGTTATAAAGGAGTCAATCACTGCTAACAAAAACAAGACAAAAATCTCATTTAAAAAATAAGTTCATCAACAGAAGTGAGCAATGATCTGATTTTAAAACTAAAAATAATCAACAGGAAATAAAAAATATACAGTAAAAATTTAAAAAGGAGATCAACAAACAAATAAAGACTAGCAAGAAAGACACACACAATAAAACTTACAAAAAGAAATAAACAGATAAATACAAAAAATAAGAAAAATAGAAACATAGACAGAGAGTATTATTTTCAAGCATGAATATCTATCACACCTAATCTGATTCTTAAGATGCTAAAGGTTTCAAATGCCAATGATTTTATAAAGATATCTGCAAGTTGATTTTCAGTGGCTACATGGTGTAGTTCTATATCTCCCTTGGTAACATGGTCCCTAATAAAGTGGTGCCTAATGTCTATATAATTGGTCCTGAAGTGTTGGATTGGGTTCTTAGAAATATAGATGCCACTAGTGTTATCACATATGGCTGGAATTATGCCTACAGGAAGTCCTAAATTCAAAATTTGTTGCTTTAGCCAAAGGACCTGGGCCATACAACTTCTTAAGGCTATGCACTCAACTTTAGTAGTGAATAGGGCAATTGAGTTATATTTTCTAATGGACCATGAGGCTAAGGATTATCCTATGAATTGACATATCGTAGAAGTGCTTTTTCTATCAACTTGGCATCCTATAAAATCTGAATCAGAATATCTGATAATTTCAAAAGAAGTGCTATGCCTAAGATACCAAATTCTTAAGTCTTGGGTCCCTAAGAGATATCTAAGGATTATCTTAATAACAGTCAGGTGGGACTCTTTTGGATCAGCTTAAAATCTAGCACAGAGATAAACACTAAATATAATATCAGGTTTGCTAGCAGTCAAGTAAAGTAGTGATCCAATTATTCCTTTGTATTTTTTTTTATCAACTAATTTTCCATTTGAGTCTTTATCTAGTTGAACACTAGAGCTCATGGGAGTGTTTTTTGGTTTGGCTTTATCAATTTCATATTACTTCAGGATATCCTTTATGTACTTTGATTGATTAAGAAAGGTTCCATCATCCATTTGCCTTTTGCTAAACCCCAAAAAGTATGATAATTCTTCCATCATTCTCATCTCAAATTTTTTACTCATTATTTTAGAAAAATTATCACATAAATTTTATCATAATATCAAAAAAGTATATCATCAATATAGATCTGAACAATGAGTAATTTATCTCCTACTTTTCTTAGAAAAAGGGTGGTGTCTACACTCCCCCTAGCAAACTCTCTTTCCAATAGGAATGTGCTAAGCCACTCATACCATGCCATGGGTGCCTATTTTAATCCATATAAAGCCTTTTTTAATTTGAAAATATGATTTGAAAATTGGAAATTCTCAAAGCCTAGGGGTTGCTCTATAAATATATCTTCTGTTATTATCCCATTTAAAAAGGCTCTCTTGACATCCATTTGGAAAAGCTTAAATCTCTTATAACAGGCAAATGCTAGTAGCACTCTAATGGCTTCTAATCAAGCTACAGAGGCAAAAGTTTTCTCAAAATCAATCCCTTCTATTTTGATGTACCCCTTAGTCACTAATCTTATCTTATTCCTAACCACCACACCAAAATCATTCCTTTTATTCTTAAAGACCCATTTGGTTCCTACTACACTCTAGTTCTTAGGTCTTTCTACTAGCTCCTAGATATCATTCCTAATAAATTAGTTTAATTCCTCTTGCATGGCTAGGATTCAGAATTCATCAAAAATGGCTTGATTGATTTTGGTGGGTTCAGTCATTAAAATGAAGGCATAGTGGTTTACTTCTTTTATAAGTCCATGCCTAGTTCTAATACCTTCAGAAGGGTCTCCCAATATTAGTTCTTTAGGATGACTCGAAGAATATCTCTATTCTCTATGTAGTGTAACTTCAAGTTCTACCCTTTCCTCTAGATTGACAGATTCTACTCTTTGGGTGACTTCTACAACCTCCTCTTCTTCTACTCTAAACCCTCCAAAATTATCATATTCATTAAACACAACATGAGTGGTCTCTTCAATAATCAAGGTTCTTTTATTGAATACTCTATAGAATTTTCCAACACTTAAGTAACCTAGAACACTCCATCATTAGATTTTGGGTCAAATTTTTCTAGTTGAGACTTCCTATTATTCAAAATGAACACTTTACATCCAAAGACATGAAGGTGAGAGAGGTTGGTTGTCCTACCCTTAAGAATTTCATAGGGTGTTTTGTTCAGCTTAGATTTAAGATTTACCCTATTCAGAATATAACAGGCTGTATTCATCACTTCTGCCCAAAAGTATTTAGGAAGTGATTATTCAGCTAATATGGCTCTATCAGCTTCTATCAAGATCCTGTTCTTCCTTTCAGCTATCCTGTTCTGCTAAGGGGTCCTAGGAGCTAAAAAAATTATGATATATCCCTTGCTCCTTATAGTAGGTTTCAAATTTCTCATTTTTAAACTCTCCACCATGATCACTATGAATAGTCAGAATTTCACAACCTAATTTCCTCTGAATCCAAGTTGAGAAAGATCTAAATTCCTTGAATGATTCACTTTTATGAGATAGGAATCTAACCTAGGTGAACCTCGAATAATCATTAATAATCATATACCAAAAGACTTTCCCTCTTAAGCTTGAAGTGCTGATAGGTCCAAAGAGATCCATGTGAAGGACTTCTAAGGGTTTGCTAGTGTTAATATCTTTGATTGAGTGGAGGAGGACTTGACTTGCTTCCCTAACTAACAGGCATCACACATGTATCCTTAGTGAACTCTAGTTTAGGGACACCTCTCACTAAGTCATTTTGGGTAATCTTCCTAAGACTTTTCATGCTTGCATGACACAATCTTCTATTCCCTAGCCATGATTCATTAGTAATTAATTTTAAGCAAATAACAATATCAACTTTAAAGCAATTTAGATTCAGCATGTAAACATTGTTGATCCTTTTTTCCTGCAAAATAATTTTATTATTTAAGCTTATAATGCAGCAAGTTGGTAGAAATTTTATGCTGAAGCCTTTATCACAGAGCTGGCTAATGCTTAGCAGATTATATTTCAGTCCATCTATAAGTAAAACATTATCAATGATGAAATTTTTTAAATCACCAATTATACCTGATTCCACCACTCTCCTGGTGGTGTTGTCTACAAGTGTTGCCTTGCCTCCTACCTTAGCTTCTAATAAAATGAATTGATTTGCATCTCCAGTCATATGCCTTGAACATCCGATGTCCAAGTACCACATACTCTCACGAGGCCTTTTGTGAGAGCAGACCTATAAAATCATCAGATGTCAGATTTGGGAACCCAAATAGGTTTGGGTCCCATCTTGTGGAAAGAGGAGTGAGATGCATGCATGCTATACTGTGAATTTTATAATTTTGGTTTTCACACCAAATGTGTTATACAGTGAATGGTACAAGTGTGGGAGATATGTCCTTGTATGCCACAAAAAAATATCTAACACCAGGAAAAGGGTTTACTAATCTATGTGGGTTTTGGTGCCTCTTCCTAAGTTTTAATAATGCAAACTTTAATGATGTTTTATAAAATCCTATAAGTAAAGATGGTGTTTTATTTTGCTCTAATGCAATGATCTTTTCTCTTTTAAATTCATTTGTCATTTTATAGCTTGCCACTTGCTATTTTAATGCATGCTTATTACTATCTAAATCGCATGCAATAGTGTCTAGTTCTTTGAAAGCCTTTTCTAAATCAACATACGATGTTTTCAAGGAATCAGCTCAGTAGTTAAATCAAGATGATTTTTGTTTAAAGAATCAAATTCATCTAGTAAAGCCATGTGATTGCTATCAAGAGTGGAATGATCTTTCATTAGAATTTCATGCTCTTTTTACAGATTTAAAAATTCAACTTTCAGGCTAGCATGTGCTTTCTTAAGCTTCCTATATGAAGAATGAATTATTTCAAAAACTTTAAATAATTATTCATATGTAAGCTCGCATACCTCCTCTTGATCAAAGTGATCAAGATGATCATCAGCCATTAAACATAAGTTTGTTACCTCCTCTTCAGCTTCAGTTTTAGAGGAGTGAGATGCTGAGTTGGCCCAAAAAGCCTTTTGGATCCTTTTCTTATCCTTCTTAAACTTAGGTTTCTCTTCACCTTTCTCCTTGCTTGGGTGAGCTTTTAGAGTTGGGTAATCAGACTTCAGATCCCCTGACTTCCTGCATTCAAAATAAATAATATCAGATGAAGCTTTGGACTTCTTATTGTTCTTAACTTTATTCCACTTCTGATGATGTTTTTATTTTTTTTGTAAGAAGCTTTTAAATTGCCTTATTATTAAGGAAATGTCTTCATCATCAGAACTAGAATAGTTAGAGTCGGAATCATTTGTCTTCAAGGCTATAATTTTTTTCCTTTTTCTTCTCACCTGTATCAAGCTGCCTTTTGGTTCACTCATTGCTCGTAAGCAATTACGAGAATGAAAAAATTATGAGATAAAGTAATTTAGCATAGGTTTGGGAAGATTTGGGAGGGAATTGGAGGAGGGTTGTTTGGGTTTTTGTCATTCATTATATACTTCAAGTAGGGGGTTTTTTCCTAGGGTTAAGGTTATGTGTTATTTTGTAAAACTTAGATTGTTTATAGGGTGTTTGGGCTGTAACTGACAGCTAGAGATTTGGGAGAACCGGATCTTCCTCTCCAATTGAAGATACACTTGTTTCGTATTTTTTATTTCATAAAACTTTCGATAAAAAAAGTATTCTTGTGTGTTCTATTCCTGATTTTCTTGTTGTTAGTTTTCTAAAATTACTGAAATCAGATTTCAGCTAATGTTTTTCCTAAATTTTTAGAGGTACTTTCTATCATAAAAGTGATGCATAAGAGTGTGCAAATTATAGAGGAATTAAATTAATGTTTCATACAGTAAAATTATGAGAGAAAGTAATTGAGCATAGGTTACAATGTGATACTAATGTTTCTCAAAATCAATTTGGACTCATGCCGGATAGGTTTACTAAGGAAGCTAGATGTTTATTGAGAGGTTTGATGGAGAAGTATAGTGAGAATAAGGAGGATCTACTTATGATATTTATTGATTTAGATAAAGCATATAATAATATTTCAAGAGAAGTGCTCTGGAGAATTCTAGAAACGAAAAGAATTAATATTGCTTCTATTTAGGTCAATAAAGATATTTATTTAGGTGTTGTTACTTGTATTCAAACACAAGTTAGTTTGACCAAGTAGTTTCCTATTTGAGTTGGATTACATCAAGGATCAATATTATGCTCCATAATTGTTTACTTTAGACATAGATGTTCTTACTAAACATTTGAAAGAAGATGTACCATAATGTATATTTTTTCTTGATGATATTCTTGATGATATTCTTCTTATTGATAAGACTAGAGAATGAGTTGAAGAAAAACTTGAATTATGAAGATCAACCTTAGAGTCCAAAGATTTTCATTTGAGTAGATCTAAAATTGAATGCATGGATTACAATTTTAGTAATAATAGATCTAGTAGGGGGATTGAGATTTTTGGCGATCAAGTCATTAAAAAAAGTACATGTTTTATATATATTGGATCTATTATTCAAAGTGATGGTGAAATAGATGAGGATATTATTAATAGAATTTAAGTTGGATGGTTGAAGTAAAGGAATGTGTCGGGTCTATTGTGTGATAGAAAAATACCCCTCAAACTTAAGGAAAAATTTTATAAGATGATGGTGAGACCTGTAATGCTTTAAGGTGCAGAATGTTAACCATTAAAAGAGAAGCATAAAATTAAGTGATGCAAAGGTGAGGATGCTAAACACTATGGTTGCTAGGTCCCAAATCTTGGATGATAAAAGTAGAGGTTTGCGTTAGGTAGTCAATAACTAGCGTTAAACTTATCGAATAAACATAACATGAATCCTTTAATACATTGTGTTAATGCTAGGAAGTTCCTTGGAAGCGACTCATTGTATGACCTGAATACAATGACATGTGTGCAAGGGTTGCTACACCGATGCTTGGGTGTAGTGTTAAAATGGTAAGGGTTCTCACATCATAGATGAATGTGGGCAAAGAAGCTCGTCCATGAAACTAAAATTAAGACAGGCTTAGAATATAGGTTTCCATACAGGTAAATTAATGGAATTAATAGATATTATAATTCATAGGAAGATACATATTCTATGCATTCAAGAAACTAAATAGGTTGGAGAGAAGGCTAAGGAGGCTAATTAGTTTAGAATTTAAATTATGATATTTTGATAGGAGTCGTACTAGAAATGGTATAGATGTAATTATAGATAAGTGTTGGAAGGATAATATTATAAAAATTAATAGAATTGGAGATAGAATTATAACTTTAAAAATTATTATTGATACTAAGATTATTAATATTATAAGCACTTATGATCCTCAAGTAGGTTTCGATATGCGTTCAAAATTAAAATTTGGGAATGACCTAGAAGAATTATACAAAACATATCTCTTGAAGAAAGAATTTTTATTGGAGGAGATTTAAATAGACATTTTGGTAGAGAGGTAGATGATTTTAAAAGTATTCATGGTGGCTATGGCTTTAGAGTGACTAATGAAGGTGGTAAGACCATATTAGATTTTTCTTTAGCCTATAATTTTGTAATTGCTAATAACTTATTTAAGAAAATAAATGAGCATCTCATCACTTAAAAAAATGGATATAATAACACTCGGATTGATTATTTTCTTATAAGAAAAATAGATCGTTTATTGTAAAGATTGTAAAGTTGTTCTGAGTGAAAGTTTATGTATCCAACATCGCTTATTAGTTTTAGACTTTAAGATGAAGAGGAAGAAAATAAAAAATAAAATAAATCATTCTTCTAGGATTAGATTGTTGAGAATGGTGTAAATCTGGTTATTCAAGTGAGTTTTTGATATGAGTTTTTGATGATTACAAAATCTTATTGTTTGATCTTATTGCTTGTTTATTGTTTCTCCTAACAAATATTGGAAATTCTGTTTTGTGTGTACTAACATGTCTTTCAAGAAATTCACACTCCAGGCTACTGAAGACTTTAAGTTATTTTGTTAGAGTGTATTATAAGTGAAGTCTGTAATTTTTATTTTTCTTGAGTCTGAGAGAGTGTGATTATAAGTTGGATAACTATGCACACACACACTGGGAGAGTGTGATAAAACTTTTTTTTATAAACTAATCATACTATATGATGTAGAATCATATGAGACGATTTGTGCAATTTCTCCTCTAATACAAACCTGCTAGTTTTAAAATTTTTCTAAGTATAAGTCGTATAATATGAAATATTTTTGTATATCATTTTTCAGAGTACGAAATGGGAGCTTGCATGGTTCGTATTGGATCGTACGGGATGAATTGTTCAATTTTTTGAACTGTTCGTACAGTACGAAATGTTTTCGTATATCATTTCCAGAGTACGAAATGGGAGCTTGCATGGTTTGTACTGGATCATATGGGATGAACTGTTCAATTTTTTGAAATGTTCGTACAATATGAATGGGTTTCGTATATCATTTTACAGAGTATGAAAACTGAGTTTCATTGGTTCGTACATGATTGTACGGGATGAACTGTTCATTTTTAAACAATTCGTACAGTACAATTTTAGTTCGTATATCATTTTTTAAAGTACAAAAATTGGTGTTCATAGGTTCGTACATCATCATACGGGATGAATCATTCAACTTTTTGAATAGTTCGTACAGTACGATTTGGTTTCATATTTCATTTTCCAGAGTACGAAATAGGGCTTACATGGTTCATACGGGACGAACAATTTATTTAATGAACTGTTTGTACTGGATAATTATAGATTATACGGGATGATTGTCGATCGTACGATACGAACCTACTTCGTAAAACTTGAAATTATTGGTTTTTGGATGATTTTTCTTATCCTTTGAATATAAGGCTCCTAAAAATTGAATGTTAGAGTAATCTTCTGTGAATTTCTTCTTGAGAGTGGAAGGGAGAGTGATTAGGGAGAGTGTTTGGGAGTAAGTGTGGTGAGATCTTTGAAGAGAAAATTATGAGGGGATTCACAAGGTTGCCCAAAGGTGGATCTCATTATTTGTACTTCAAGTCTCTTCCCTATCTCTTTGAAGACTCTTGAGAGAAGATCTTTGAAGAAGGTCTGGTTCTCTGCCATCACCAGGAGGGTGAAAAAGGATGCTTGGTTCTCTGCCGACACCTGGAGGGTGTGAAAAGATGAGTGGGTTCTTTGCCTTTACTAGGAGGGTGAAAAAGGATGACGGTTCTCTGCCCCATCGGGGTTTGATGGAAGAGAGTTTGTAAGGGCTTCTACACCTTGCTATGGGGGTAAAATAAGAGTCACTTTGGTTTAGTGCAATACCTAGAGAAGGAGCCTCTAGGGAGTAGATGTAGGTTGTGTTTGACCGAACCACTATAAAATTTAGTGTTCTCTGTTCTTGTTTTATTTTCTGTAATTTTCATTTTCTACATTATAATTTATTTTTCTGTGGTTAAAAAGTGAAAAATTCATAATTGATTGTACTGTACGAAGTGGATCATACTGTATGATTTATATAAAGTTTCTTTTAGTAAAAAGGTTTTTAAAAACATCCAAGAGAATTTAAAAGTACCAATTCACCCCCTCCTCTTGGTTAGCCTAGGGATGCAATCAATAGGTCTAACAACCTATTTGCACTTTCAAGTGGTATCAGAGCCTATTTCAAAAATTACTATTTAAATTATTTTTTGAAATTTAATTATGGCTAATTTTAAAAACTGAAAACACCTGAGGGTTATTCGATCACTAGACCTCCACTGTTTGATAACATCCCGTTTAATTTTTGAAAAAAATGCATGTCTAGTTTTCTGCAATCACTTGACTATCGCATGTGGGTTTTAGTATAGGAAGGATACACTGAACCTAGTAGACTTGTAGAAGGAATTAGAATTTAAACACCTTTTGCTGATTGGACTATAGAAGAACATGAATTAGCTCAATTAAATGCTAAGTGTTTGAATAGTTTCTTTTGTGCATTGAAATTGAAATACTACATGCATGTTTCAACTTGTAAATCTGGAAAAGAGATTTGCGATAGGCTTTACATCACATATGAAGGAACCAATGAAGAGAAATAATCTAGATTGAATATTTTATTGCATGACTATGAACTTTTTCGCATGAAACCAAATGAGTCAATCTCTGAAATGTATACTCATTTTACACAGATAGTAACTTCATTGCATGCTTTAGGTAGGGGCTAACCAATTCTAAAAAAAGTAAATAAGATATTACATTATTTGCATACTTCTTATGATGTAAAGATTACTGCTATAACGGAGTCGAAAGACTTAAATGTTTACTCTATTGACAATCTACTTGGATCACTAATTACATACGAGCAAGGAGTGACTCAAAGATAGATTGATACAAGTGATTGAAGGAAAGAAAAGAACATTGCACTGAAAGTGGATGACTGTGAGAGTGATCAGTCCTAGCCTGAGGATGAAAAGAATATTGCCTTAATGACAAGGCAGTTCAAAAGTTTCCTAATGAGGAAGCAGAGGAGACGCCAGCAGTGAAATAAAGGTAAGTTCCATAAAAATATTAAGGCTTCTAATGACGTTATTTGCTATCAGTGCATGAAGTCAAGACATATAAAGGCTGAATGCCCTAATCTCAAAGTCAATCATAGCAAGGAGAAAGCCGAGGAGAAACCAAAGGATATAAGGGGCAAGAAGAGACTACAACGAGTATTTTGGGCAGACTCAGCTTCAGATTCCTCAGAAATAGCACCTGAAGAGAAAGTCACAAATTTGTGCTTGATGGCTGATAATCTTGATCATTCGGATCAAGAGGAGGTATGTGACTTGAGTTATGATGAATTTTTTGAAGTTTCTGAATGTATTCATTCTATATATAGGAAACTAAAGAAACCGCATGCCAAACTGAATTTGGATTATTTAGAATTGCAAAAAGAATATGAAATCCTTAGAAAAGACCATGCATTAATTGATATCAACCACATGACTTTGTTAGAAGAATTTGATGATTTGAATAAACAACATGAACTTCTAAAATCATCACACATTAAACTTAAAAATGATTTCAAAACTTTTATGGATGAATCAGATAGTAGAGAGCATAACTTGAAGATTGAAAATTCAATTCTAGAGAGTGCTAATGTATATATTGAAGTTAAGTTGAAAGCACTTGAGGAAAATAGGATTCCACCCAAACTTAAAGATTTTCATAAATAATTCCACAAGTCCAATAGTTCAAAATCTAGGAGAAGATCTTATAGTGCATATAAATTGGTAAATCCTTTTCGTGGAGTAAAATATTTTTCTTTTGGTATGATTAGGCATATTACCCACACTTGTACTATTCATCATAGACCATATTTAGTGTGGAGACCTAAGGTACATAAAACAAAGCATATCACACATGCATCTGGTTTAAAATTGCCAAAAGGTGAACCCAAACTTATTTGGGTTCCCAAGTTTAACATTTAATGATTTTGTAGAAACACTCTCACACAAGATCTCGTGAGAGTATTTGATACCTGGACAGTAGCTATTCAAAGCATATGACTGGAGATGCGAATCAATTCATATCAGTGGAAGCCAGGAATGGAGACAATACCACCAAGAGAGTGGTAGGTACAGGTATGATTAGAAATTCAAAAAATTTTGTGATTAAAAATATTCTTTTAGTAGAAGGCTTAAAATATAATCTGTTGAACATAAGTCAACTATATGATAAAAGTTATCATATTAAATTCTTGCATACTAGCTATATAATTAGTCAAAATGGAATTATTGTGTTGAATGGTAATAAAGTAAATAATATATACATGCTAGATTTAAATTTTATAAAATCTTCTACTACTTTTTATTTGAAAACTGTATCTGATGAGTCATGGTTATGGCATAGAAGACTTTGTAATGCTAGCATGAGAAATCTTAAGAAAATTACCCAAAAAGAGTTAGTTAGAGGAGTACCCAAATTAGACTTTATAAAAGATCACTTATGTGATGCATGTCAACTAGGAAAATAAGTTAAATCCTCCTTCAATTTAATCAAGGAAGTTAGTGTTGCAAATCTGGTTTCAAAAACTACAGTTTTGATGATAACAAACATGTTTGTATTCTGTTTTGCTTGGCTAACCCATTTCAGGCACAAAAGTTCAAAAGTAACTCAAACTAACTCAAGATCGGCTCCAAGTGTGTCTAAATGTAATGTTTCCTTTTTCTTGAGTCAATTGTAATGTAATTGATCCCCCAGCTAAGTAACCTTGCACACACACACTCAGGGGGAGAGCTTGAGTGAATTAGAGTTTCTGTTCAATTTTTGTTCATATTATCCTGGACAATCAAGTGAAAATAGAAATCCTAATTAGGGTGAGCAAGTTAAGTCTGTATGATTAAGCTGATCGTCCTGGACAATCCATACATCGTACGTGACGATAGGCTCAAATCAAAAATTCTCAGCCGCTAGATCAAGTTAGGCAAGTTTTATTTTTAGAGATTTGATCTGATCGTCCCGGACGATACGTGTATCATCCTTGACGATCCAGTACAATTATGCCTAAATTAGTCTAGTGATTAAGGAAAGTAATTAATATTAAATTGATACGATCATATCATCTGGGATGATCATGATCGTCAAATGTGTTTCACCTGTACGTCCAGAGCGATGCTCAGGATGATTTTGGCACTTTTTGAACTAATCGTACAGGACGATATCAATATCGTCCTGAACGATCAAGTCATTTTTAGGTCATCCAGCACAAGTTCCTCTGGACGACCAGAGCAGTCTTCTGGATGAAATTCCTAAATTTACACTAATCATCTCAGACGATCGCAGAATCGTACGGGACGATCTAAACAACTTTTTCCATTGATCGTCCAGAAGAGCTTGATCGTCTAGACTAAAACAGGTGATTTTGAACTAATCGTACAGGACGATCTATCGATCGTCCTGGACGATATTGGCCGACCAGTTAAGATTTAGGGCAAATTTTGAGCCCTCCTATAAATGATCTTTTTCTTCCAACAAGAAAGATCTTTTGCCAGTTTCCTTTATAGAGAAACTCTAGAGAGAGAGTTTGGGAGAGAGAGAGAGGATCTTGTGAGGGGGAGTTTATGCGGGATTCACAAAGGTTGCTCCAAGCAAGGATCAAAATCATCTTCTCCGTTCGTCGTCCCTCGTACTATCGGTGTTCTCTATGGGAGGATCGTTCGTAAGAAGATCTGGGTTCTCTACCCGCTTCAGGTGGAAGTGAAACGAGTTCAGGTTCTCTGCCCGCTTCAGGAGGAAGCAAAAGGAGTTCAGGTTCTCTGCCTCACTGGGTTGGTGGAAAGGAGTTTTGTACAGGCCTCTCCGCCTTGCTGTGGGAGCAAAAGGAGAGTCACTTTTATTTTAGTGCAATACCTGGAGGAGAGGCTCCGGGGAGTGGACGTAGGTCAAGTTGACCAAACCACTATAAAATCTGGTGTGTTCTTTCTGATTATTTTTTACACTTTAGTTTTCTGTAATTATCTACTTGGGTGAAATCTGTGGTTGATCTTTTTGTTTATGTGTTTACTTATTTTTGCTACAAATCATCGAAAAGATTTTTCCTGTTGCTCTCAAATTTTTAAATAAATAATTCACCCCCCCTCTTGGTTAGCCTCAGGACTAGTTCATCAGGGCTTAACATCCCGATCGAACTTTCAAGTGGTATCAGAGTGGGATTCATAAAATCTAGTTTTGAAAAACTTTTGAATTTGATCCATGGCTAACTTTGGTAATCATAATACTGCTGAAGGTTATTCAATTACACGACCGCCATTATTTGATAACATACCTTTTGGTTTTTGGAAAACTTGCATGTCTACTTTTCTTCAATCAATTGATTATCGCATGTGGATGCTTGTTAAGGATGGCTATGAATCACCATTTAGAATGATTAACAATGTTAAAACTGAACTACCTTTCACTGATTGGACTTTTGATGATCATGACTTAGCCCAACTGAATGCTAAATGTTTGAACTATTTTTCTGTGCTTTAAAATATGAGGATTACATGCGTGTTTTTACTTGTACAACTGGAAAAGAAATTTGGGATAGATTGTGCATCACTTATGAAGGTATAACTGAAGTCAAACAGTCTAGGTTAAACATATTGCTGCATGACTACGAACTTTTTTACATGAAACCTACTGAGTATATTCCTGAAATGTATATTAAGTTCACTCAAATTATCACTTCTTTGCATGCTCTAGGAAGAGAACTTACAAATTATGAAAAAGTGAACAAGATTTTGAGATGTTTGACTTCTTCATTTGATGCTAAAATAACTGTAATTACTGAATTGAAAGACTTGAACAATTATTCTATTGACAACTTACTTGGGTCACTCATTACTTACGAGCAAGGGGTGAACCAAAGACAGATTGATGCAGGTGACAATAAGAAGGAGAAAACTGTGGCGCTGAAGGCCAACGAAACTGACATTGATTCTTACGGGTCTGACACCGATGATATTTCCTTAATCACTAGGCAATTCAAAAGCTTTCTAAGGAAGAAACATAATAACTTTTAGAAGTGGAACAAGTGTAAGTCCAGTAAAAATTTTAAGGGTTCATTTGATACTGTTTGTTTTGAATGCAAGAAGCCTGGACACATTAAAGCTGATTGTCCTACACTTAAAGCTCACCCAAGCAAGGAAAAGGGTGAGGAGAAACCAAAATTTAGGAAGGACAAGAAAAGGATTCAAAAGGCATTCTGGGCAGATTCCACATCCGACTCTTTTGAGACTAAAGCTGAAGAGGAGGAAACGAACTTATGTTTGATGGCAGATGATCTTCCTGGACAGTTTGACCAGGAAGAGGCGTGTGAGCTTACTTATAATCAATTATTTAAAGTGTCTGAAAGAATTCATGCATCGTATAGGAAGCTTAAGAAAACTCATGCTAGACTGAAACTAGAATTTCTAAATTTACAAAAAGAGCATGATTCTATAGTTAAAGATCATTCCACACTTGACAGTAATTACATGTCTTTACTTGATGAATTTGATGAATTGAACAAAAAATATTCTAATCTGATTACTGAGCATGATTCATTGAAAATCTCACATGTTTATTTAGAAAGAGCTTTTAAAGAATTAGACAACATGGCATGTGAAGTGGAGAGTAGTAATGGAGCTTTGAAATTTGAAATTGCAAGTCTTAACAAGAAAAATGAATTTTTAAGAGTAAAAATCAGTGCTTTTGAGAAAAATGAAACACCTCCTACTTTTGCACAGTTTTATGCACCTCCACCTTTTGAAGAATCTATTTTAAAATCATCAAAGTATGTTTCATTCAAACCTAGGAAGAGGCACTATCACCCACGTAGATTAGTTAATCCTTTTCCTGGTGTTAGATATTTTTCTTATGGCATATTAGGACACATTTCTCACACCTGCACTGTTCACCGTAGTTCACATTGGGTGTGGAGGCCCAAATTACCTATTTCACAGCACATCACACATGTATTACATTCTTCTTTTCATAAGAAGAAACCCAAACCTGTTTGGGTTCCTAAATCTGACGTTTAATATTTTATAGGTGTGCTCTCACACAAGACCTCGTGAGAGCATGTGGTACCTGAACAGCGGATATTCAAGACACATGACTGGAGATGTAAATTAGTTCATTTCACTGGAGGCCAGGGCTGGAGGCAAGGTTACACTTGGAGATAACACCATGAGGAGGGTGGTAGGTTCAGGTATAATTGGTGATTCAAAAAATTTTATGATTGATAATATTTTACTTGTAGATGGACTGAAACACAACCTGCTGAGCATCAGTCAACTCTGTGACAAAGGATACAACATCAAATTCCTGCCCACTTGCTACATTTTAAGCTTAAATGACCAAAAAAAAGCTTAAATGACAAAATTATTTTGTAGGGATAAAGGATCAATAATGTCTACATGCTGGATGTAAGTTACTTTAAAGCAGATATTTCAATTTGCTTAAAAATTGCTACTGATGAGTCTTGGTTATGGCACAGAAGATTATGTCATGCCAGTATGAAAACCCTTAGGAGAGTCACCAAAAAGGACTTAGTCAGAGGTGTCCCCAAGCTTAAGTTCACTAAGGACCACCTGTGTGATGCCTGTCAATTAGGGAAGCAAGTCCAGTCCTCCTTTCACTTTGTTAAGGACATTAGCACCTCTAGACCTTTAGAAGTCCTTCACATGGATCTCTTTGGACCCATTAGCACTGCCAGCTTAGGGGGGAAAGTCTATGGTTTTGTGATTGTTGATGATTACTCGAGGTTCACTTGGATTAAATTTCTATCACATAAATCTCAGTCATTTGATGAATTTAAGTCCTTCTCCACTTGGATTCGGAGAAAGTTAGGTTGTGAGATCTTGACTATTCATAGTGATCATGGTGGAGAGTTTGAAAATATGAAGTTTGGAAGTTTCTATGAGGAGCAAGGGATTAGTCACAATTTTTCAGCTCCTAGGACCCCTCAGCAGAATGGGATAGCTGAAAGGAAGAACAGAACCTTAGTGGAAGCCGCTAAAGCCATGCTTGCTGAGTATTCACTTCCAAAATACTTTTGGGTTGAAGTGGTGAACACTGTCTGTTATGTGCTGAATAGGGTGAATATTAGATCCAATCTGAACAAGACACCTTATGAGATCATTATGGGTAGAACTCCAAACCTGTCCCACCTCCATGTCTTTAGCTGTAAGGTTTTCATTCTGAATAATGAGAAATCATCCTTAGAAACGTTTGACCCCAAATCTGAAGAAGGAGTGTTCTTAGGCTATTCTAGTATGGGGAAATCTTTTAGGGTGTTTAATAAGAGGACTTTGGTGGTGGAAGAGACAACTCATGTGGTGTTTGATGAATCTGATCCTAAGGTGACTAGAGTTGAGGAAGAAGAAGAGGTAGGGGAGATTACTCAAGGAATTGAAAATGCAAATCTGGAGGAAAAGGTAGAATCTTAAACCACTTTGCCTAGAGATTAGAGATATTGTTCGAGTCATCCTAAAGAACTGATCTTAGGAGACCCTTTTGAAGGTGTTAGGACTAAGCATGGACTTAGGAAGGAAGTAAACCACTCTGCCTTTATCTCAATGACTGAACCCACCAACATCAATCAAGCCCATTCTGATGAGTTTTGGATCGTAGCTATGTAAGAGGAATTGAATCAATTTGTAAGGAACAATGTTTGGGAGCTAGTAGAAAGACCTAGAATCAAAGTATAGTGGGAACCAAGTGGGTCTTTAAGAATAAGATGAATGATTCTAGTGTGGTGGTTAGGTATAAGGCAAGATTGGTGGCTAAGGGGTATAATCAGATTGAAGGGATTGATTTTGAGCAGACCTTTGCCCCTGTAGCTAGATTGGAAGCCATTAGGGTGCTACTAGCCTTTGGGTGTTATAAGGGATTTAAGCTGTTTCAAATGGATGTCAAGAGTGCCTTTTTAAATGGGGTAATAAAAGAGTATGTTTTTGTAGAATAACCACCAGGTTTTGAGAGTTGTCAATATCCAAATCATATTTATAAATTAAAAAAGGCCTTATATGGATTGAAACAGGCTCCCAGAGCTTGATATGAGAGGCTTAGCACATTCCTGTTAGAAAGAGAGTTTGTTAAGGGGAGCGTAGACACCACCCTTTTTCTAAGGATAGTAGGGGATGATTTACTCATTATCCAGATCTATATTGATGGTATAATTTTTAGATCTTTCGATAAATATTTATGTGATGAGTTTTCTAAAATAATGAGTAAGGAGTTTGAGATGAGTATGATGAGAGAATTATCCTACTTTTTGGGGTTTAGCATAAGGCAAATGGATGATGGAACCTTTCTCAATCAATCTAAATACACTAAGGATATTTTGAAGAAATATAAAATGGACAAAGACAAGCCAATCAACACTCCCATGAGCTCCTCTATTCAGTTAGATAAGGTTTCAAGTGGAAAATATATTAATTAGAAGAAGTATAGAGGAATAATTAGATCACTACTTTACATGACTGCTAGCCGACCTGATATCATGTTTAGTGTTTATCTTTGTGCTAGGTTTCAGGCTGATCCTAAAGAGTCCCACCTGATGGATGTTAAGAGAATTTTTAGATATCTTTTAGGGACACCAAGACTAGGAATCTAGTACCCTAGGCATAACACCTCTTTTAAGATTATTGGATATTCTGATTCTGACTTTGCAGGTTGTAGGGTGGATAGAAAGAGTACTTCTGAAACTTATTAATTCATAGGACAGTCTTTAGTCTCCTGGTCCAGTAGAAAATAGAACTCAGTTGCACTTTCCACTGTTGAAGCTGAGTACATTGCCCTAGGAAGTTGTGTGGCCCAAGTTCTTTGGTTGAAGCAATAAGTCTTGGATTTAGGATTACATGTGGGCACAATTTCTGTTTTGTGTGATAATATTAGTGCCATCTATATTTCTAAGAATCCAATCCAACATTCTAGAACCAAATACATTGATATAAGGCATCACTTCATTAGGGACCATGTTATAAAAGGGGACATTGAGCTACTGTTTTGATTGAAAAATATTAGTGTTTGAAAAAGATTAATTTTTTTTGGGAAAGTTGAATTTTTGGAATTTTAACATTTGAAATCGAACACTTATTATGAATGATAAATCACCTCGAAAGGTGAACATATCGTTCTCTAATAGGTTCGGATAACAAATTTTGGTTTATTCTGATTATCGTAGTTGAATTTGAGAAGGAACTACATATGACCCCAAATGGTCAAAATGAGTATTCAATAAGATATTTAACTACAATAATTTAGATAAGAAGATCATTGATCTCACGATCAAATCTACGACAGTAATATATATATCCTTCCGTAGAAAGAAGTTATCAATCACTATTGATAGTTTAAAAATGATAATAATGATCGTCGAGTTTGATTTTCCCAAAGAAAGTTAATTGAGGGTTTTGAAAAGCTTAATTTTGAAATCAGGTCTGGGTTTCTAAATCTCCTACGAGCGCAAGCCCTCGTAGTTAATTACATCGTAGGAAACCAGAAAATTTCTTATGAAAACTCTTGATTAAAATAGCGATACGAATTTTATTTAAGAATTCAAAGCTTGATATCAAAAGAGGTATGGACTGGAAATTCAACAGGGACTTGTTTAAGATTGAACAGTTCTTTCTGGAGTTAAAGGAAGAAGGGTAGGAGGTGTTTTGAGATTCTGAATTACTTCAGAAACACCCCAACCTATCCTAGGTGTTGGGCTTGAATTTGATTGAAAAAGATTTAATGTTTAAGTGGTTAATTTTATTAGAAAATGGGAATTAGATTCCCAGAAGTTTGAGTTTTTAGGATTGAAAATCTGCCTCAGATCCTAAGTCTAAAAATTGGGTACTGAAAATCAGTGACCCGGATCCTAGCTAATGCAGTGCAATCTGGACTTACCCCGGCCTGGATTGGGGAGCCAGCTAAACCACCTAAATGCTTTAAAACCATGAGTCAAGTCTTTTAAATATAGAGTGGTTAGGGACGTTATTTAAGATTGAGTTTAAGGAGTTGGGGTCGACATCTAGAGCAGATTCCTAATTGACCCCTTAACTTATGTTGGGTGAAATGCTTAAGCTAAAAATATAATTAAAGATTTAGACTCAAATTTAATTTGTATCTAATGCAATGCATGATAGTTGACTCGATTAAATGCTTAAATTAATATGTAGTAGTTTTAAAATCAGGCTTAAAAATAGATTTTATCCTAAAGATTGCACAACATCCCCTTGGACAGAACTGCACCCTAATAGGTCAGGTGGTCTGCCAAAACCCGTAGGCGGGGAGGTGCCTAACAAGGTAGAGAAGATTCAATATGATGCATGAAAAACCCCCGGCGAGTCCGGGCTTACTTCTTAGAAGCGTTAGAGTTACTATCTGAGCTTAAAGTTTTTTAAATTTTGTTTAAGTAGAAATAGTTTATGACCGTATCCTCACGAGCCTCCGATCGGGTTCCAGACTAAATCAAAATCGGCATGCAATATCGCCAATAAACTAATAAAAGCAGGAAAAACCTAATCGCAATCAACATCAATCGAATCAATCAAATAATTAAATTAATTAATTAAATGCTCAAACTGAAAGTTCAAGTAGCAAGTGTCACTTAATTATACAACCCAGGGTCTGCAGGAAAGTAAAGTGGCCGGGTACCACTGACAACAACCGTATTCTACTCCTAAGACTCAAGTGACTTTGAGATTTGAGATTCTTCTCGTTCTTCACTTCTTGGTCTTCTTGGAACTCATTGGATTGTCGGGTCCGGATATCCAAATGAAAAGAAACTCTCCCTTGAAAGGGGTGTTATCTTTTCTCTTTGGATATTTAAATTCATCCTAATTTAGATCTCCAAATGGATAGGAACTCTCCTCTAAGTGATGTCCCTTCCTCTTTGGATTCCAAATTGGATGTTTAAACATCCCAATCTCAAAGTACTTAACACATTACAACTCAAATTACATTCAAATTACATCAATTAAAATATAAAAAAAAATCTAGACTCAACAACCTGCAAGGTTATCCTAATAATCAACAGTTATATTTACATCCCAAGCAGTTAATACATTGAAAATTAAAAATGCTCAAACCAGCCACACTTGGTCATACTCTTTTAATTATTAAAGGGGGACTTAAGCATTCTAGAGCCTGCAGAAACAGTATTAATTTTAAAGCTTTAATTATTGCCCCCTTTAATTTAATTACCCTGTATGAGTATGGCCACCTGCATAAGATTGAATTAGTACAGATCGTTCCTAACCTAGGGGTAGATCTAACATATAATCAAATCAACACAGAGTGCAGTAAATAAATAAACAATCACATCAATATCAATTACTTAAATCTAGCAACCAGCATGCAATGAAAACCGTGGAAAATCTGGCACACGTAAGTAGCAGAAAAGTAAACACCGGCCTTACCTAAGACTAGAGTAGGTTGTCCTAGAAAAACATCTAAAGTGTGTGAGGTAGGTTGTGTGGCTTTGATATGTCCTAAATAAGCACTTGATTGATGTTGCTTGAGGTTCTGGTTGGTTGAAAGGTTTCAAGGGAGTTTTAATTTGAGTTTAAATCTTAATGACTTGAAATTGATTTTAAATTTGATTTTGATTGTTTGTTGGATACCACCTTTGTTGCACACCGAGGTCGTGAAGTTTCTTTCACCTTCCTTGGGGCTAATATAATAACATCGTAGGCCTTAGTTACCCAGTGATACCCGATATAATTAAGTGATTTGAGTTTGATTAAGGTTTGAAGATTGATTAATTTTTAATTAAGGTTGGTTGGTTGCTGGTTTTAATGTGGATTTAAGATTTTCTGGAATTTTTAATGATTTGTTGAATTTTGAAATTTTCTGGATTATTTTATTCATTTAATTCAAGGGTCAAAATTTACTTTTTGATTTAAAGTATTTTCTAGAAAGTTAATATTTTATTAAAATACTAGACCTTAATACGATCAATTAGACAGTAAGTAAGCTAAAATTGGATTTTTGTAGATTTTATTAGGAATGTTTGAAGTTTTGACTTAATTTGAACTAAGTTTGACCAAAAGTGGACTTTTCAAAATTGATTGATTTCTAGAAATTTGATATTTTTAATAAATATTAGACCTTAAGATGAGTTGTATGCCTTTGAGTTTGCTCAATTTGGAGTTTATTTGAATTAGTTATGAATTTTCGAAGTTTTGACTATTTATTGAATTTTCAAAATTTATTTAATTAAAGCCCTTTTTGTGATTTGAATCCAAATGACCTCCAAACTCCTTTAAATCAACTCCAAAGGTCAAGAATGACCTAAGGAGTGATCTCCAAGTGTTTGGAAAATTTTTGGAATTTTAATTATTTTTAATTAATTAAATTAATTAAATATTGAATTTTAATTAAAATTAAATTAATTAAATATTGAATTTCAATTAAAATTAAATTAAGCTTGATTTTAAAGTCCAGTCAAAGGGCTATTATTTTTCACTAATTAAGGGTTCAATTATGGTCAGTTTGAGATATTATATTTAATTTTTTGATTTAATATTGATTTATTAGAATTTCTAGAAGCTTAAATGGCTTAATTAAGCTTTGATTTTGATTAAATTAATTAAGGGGCTTAATGATTTCAAAATTCAGTGGGAATTTTCCTATGACTTGAGGGTGTCACTAAGTTCAAGTGTTCAAAGTTTTAAGTCAATTTGAAGTGTATCCTAATTATTAGAGATTTTCTAAGTTCTTTAAATGAATCCTTAATTATTGTCCTTAATGATGTCCCTAGGTTTAATAGGTTTGAATCAAAGTTTAACTAACCCTTAGACTTAATATATAAATGCATATAAATACATTCACAATCAATCCTAAATCTAGGAGAGCCTTAAACTAAGTGGTGTGTGTGTGTCCTAAACATGCAAAGATTTATGCTAATTAAATATACTTCATTAGATCAATGAATGATTAGAGCATAATCATTCATTTACATTCCCACATGATTTCTATTCAAACATGTTAATCTATGTTTAAAATTTTATAGTAGATCTCTCAACCTAAAATATTTAAGTATACATATATCCTATTTAAAATAATTTTAAAATATATACTTAATCTATACAAGAAATTATACATAGATATAGGTTTTAAATTAAGAATACTTAAGATATGATTAGGGTTAATTCAATATCAAAATGAGAGATCTACTGATCTACGAAGGTTATTTGAAAATAAATTTTTAATTTTCAAAATAATTAACATAGTATTTAATTAGATACTAAATTAAATATTAAAAGTAATTAAGTATTAAAATAAATTTAAAATTAATCAAGTTCTGATCTCTGAAGTTAATTTCAAATTAAAGTGCTTAATTTTCTGAAAATTTTGATATATTATACTAATTTTTCTGATTTAAAATGAATTTATTACAAATGTTTAAATTTTAAATCATTTAAAAGGGTTTTTAATTAATTTTAAATTAATTAATGATTAAAATAATTTTAAAGTCAGTTAACTTAAATCTTAATAATTTTTTGAAATTTTAAAATAATTTAAATATATATATATACATATTGATTTTTCAAAAAATACTTAAATTGTTAATTATTAATTAAATATTAATTATTAATCAAGTATTTAATTAATTCAAATATAAAATATAGTTTACATCAATTTAATTTTAAAATTAGAATATTTTTAAAACAATTAATTAATTACTGAATATTGATTAATTAAATTAATGAATGTTAATTAATTAAATAATCATTAAAATGTTATAAATCATTTAAATAATATTAAATAATTTAACTAAATTTTATTTAAATTTTTAATAATTTTAAAGATTAATATTAAATTTAAAATTAATTAGATATTAATTAATTATTTAAATACTTAATTAAAATACTAAATGATATTTGAATATTTTAAATTATCTTTAATTTTAAAATGTTTCAAATTTAATATTATAATTTAAATGATATTTAAAATTTTATTAATTAAAAAGAATGTTTAAAATAATCAAAAATTAATAATTAACTAAAAAAAATTAATTAAATATTAATCTCCAATATTTTAATATTTAATACTTAATATCTTTAAAATAGGTTTAATCTTTTAAAATATGAAATTTGAAATTAAAGAATTAAATTTAAAATAATTTTATATTATAATATATATATATATATATATATACCTTTTTTTAACTTTTAATAATATGAAAGTTTAAACTTAATTTTAAAATAAAATTTTAATTTTATAAAATATTTTAACTATATTTAAATGGATATTAACTTTAAAATACTTAAAATTTAATATTTAGAATAAATTAAAAAAAATTAATATTTTAAGTTAATATTAATTTTAAAATAACAGATTTAATTTTCTAAGAATATTAATATATATTATATATATATATATATATTTTATTTAAATTTAATTTTTAATATTTTTATTAAAAAAAGGGTTTAAACTAGATTTGGAATTAGTTAAAAGAAATTAAATCCTAATCTACCCGCGGGTGGCCATATGGCAATTCCTGAATGGCTCGATCAAAAGCGGGCAATGATTGCCGGCGGCGGCGCATTAAGTACTGATGATTGCGCCGCCGGCAATCATCAGCCATTAATGCGGAAAGGCGGCGGGACCCAGTCACTTATCACTTAACCTAGTCAGCAGCTAGCCCGCACTGTCGGATCCTCCACTGTAAAGAATGGACGGCTCTGATCGAGCTGTATAATCCTTCAATGCAGCAGATCAAAGCAGGTGGTTGGATGGACCGCGGAAAGTCCAGATCGCGGCCGTTGATCAGGAAATCAACAGCTGCGATCTTACCCAGTTAAACTGGGCTACGAATTGAGCCCTAATTGAGAAAAATGGTTCGTTCTTTCGATCCAAGCCATGAAATCAAATGAAATTTAAAATTAGGATTAAGCACTTGAACAGAAAACATGTAAAGTTCGATTCAACGTTTAAAATGCGTTTAATATAAAATTATTTAACCTAGATGTCCTAAACTAGGGTTTAAGTTTTTGAGAGATTTTACCGATGGATTTTAGGTTTCTTGATATCTCTGAGCTTGTTGACTGTCCACACTTAGATTCGTAGAAGAAACCCGAGCTCGAGGATGTCTGGGTTAATGGCTTCAAGCTTAGGATGAGTTTGAGCCTAGTCTCGCCAGAAGTTTGACCGCTAGTGGCTTTGACCGGAGGGATTTGAGTGGGAAAATGGAGAGGGAACTCTGGGATGCTCAATAGAACAGAAACCTGATCTTGAGAGGCTTGGAGTGGAGAGAGAGGGTAGTGTCTTATATGTTTGTTCAAAATAGGGTATTGCCCTATTCAAATGTCTCCAGGCCATATGGATGGCTGGGATCGACTGAGAGGGTGTCTAGGATGTAGCCACATGTCCAGGGGGCAGTTGGGGTCAGGAGAATCAAAGGACTAAAAGGACGGTGACATGGAAAGCTAGCCTTATCCTTTTAGCACATGGGGAGGGGTTAAAGCTTAATTAAGAGCAAATCAGAGTTCAATTAAGCTTCAAAGAAGGATTAGGAAGATTCTAGAAGAGCCTTAAATAGTTGGATTGGTTTGATAATTAATGCATTAGCTTAAAGAGAAAGATTTGACCAATTAAGGGTGTCTTGACCTTTTGTTGACTGGTTTGACCAGTCAATAGGTCAAGACAAGTGATTTGGCTCCTAGAGGATATAGGAGGTTGCTTGAATGGATTTCTAATAACTTGATTGAGAATGCATGAGGGTTCAATTAAAAGAATAGGTATTTGACCAAAATCCAAAAGGTTGACTTGGTCAAATTATTCAAAATTTGATCCAAATTGGGTTAGGAGGCATTTGAGCTATGGCTTGAATGCATTTGGGGGCTTGATATGGGTTTGATAAGTTAAGTGGGTCAAAATGACCCATAAAAAAAAGCCTTAAAGGATTTTTGAGTCAACCAAGGTTGACTGAATCAAGCAAGTTGACTCAAAGGTTGGGATTGGGTTCAACCAATTTATTTTGATATTTTGAATCTAGTGGAGATAATTTGAAGGGTTAAAATAATCATCTGGGTCAAATGACCTGTTTAGGCCGCTTAATGGGCCTAATGGGTCAACTAAGTTGACTTGGTCAACTAGGTGGGTCCAGGGCCAAGATTTGGGCTTGACAGGTTTAAAATAATATTTGAAACCTGTTAGAAGTGGTTTGAGGATTTAACTAGATCATTTGGGTCAAATGAGCCTATTGGGCCCTTAAAGGGCTTAATGGGTTAACTAGGTTGACTTGGTCAACCAGGTTGACCCAGGGTCAGGGATTGAGTCTAACCAGTTCAAAATGACATTCTGAGTCTACTGATGGTGGTCTCAAGGTCTGGGGAGGTCATTTGGTCAAAATGACCTATTTGGGCCGTTAATGGGCCTTTTAGGTCAACCATGGTTGACTTGGTCAACCAGGTAGGTCCAGGGTCTGGAGATGGGCTCAACAGATTTGAAATGACATTTGGAGACCAATGGAAGTGGTCCCAAGGTCTAAGGAGGTCATTTGGTCAAAATGACCTGTTTTGACCCTAAAGGGCCTGTTTGGTCAACCTGGTTGACTTGGTCAACTAGATTGATCGAGGGGCTAGTTTTGGGTTCAATGGGTTTGGTTTAATATTTGAAAATTGTTGGAAGTGGTTCCAAGCAATTTGGAGGTCATTTGGTTTGAAAGGTACATTTGAACCCTTAAAGGGTATTTTGGTCATTTTGACCCTTGGTCAACTGAGGGTCAAATTGAATCCAAAAAAATATAGTTTATTGATCAATGACTCATAATCAAGGGTCTGGAAGTGATTTAGAGCTTTAGAGAAAGCTCCAGGATCAAAATCCACTGGGTGGCAGGTCCAATGGCATAGATTGTAAATATTTGAAAGTTTTACAACCTTTGGATTTCAATTCAGTTTCTTGGGTTAGATACCTCAGAATGAGCTCAAATTTGGAGAGTTACCTCTAGAGACATGTCATATCAGTGTGGAACTGATAGACCTTGAATCAGAGGTCATTAACTAGGTTTTGAAGTGTTCAAAGATTTATTGGAAAAGGGTTTCAGGACTTAGACCTTTGGCCTTGGAATTTGATCTGATTTCTGGTTTTGAGCTGGATTTTGATTTTGAATGATAGATTTGAACTATCTAAATCATCTAAGTGATTGTAGATGATTAGATAGGATTAAAGTCAGGTTAGAGGCTGTGACAGCTAAATCTGGGTTGTTTAAAGGTCAGGATTGGTCAGGGATTTGAATTGATTTGAACTCTGGATTAATTTGAGTCTTGAATAGATTGATTTAAAGTCTAGGTTGGTCTGAAGTTTGAATAGATTTGAGATCTGGATAGATCTAAGATCTTAGAAGAATCCTAAGACCTAGATTGATCTAGAATCTGGGTAGATCTAGAATATGGGTAGATCCTAGGATCTAAAGTCTGGAAGAATCCCAGGATCTAGAATAGATCTTGGAGGGTCTAGAAGTCTAGGAGGATCTTGGAGTCTAGATTGGTCTTAAGTTGTGTTGATCTGGGGTCAGGATTGATCTGGGGTCAAGATTGATCAGGAATTTGGGGAGAGTCCTAGTGACCTTATACAAAAATGAGGTCAACAAATCGACCCCCAATATGTGTAATAGAATGTAGTTCTATTGCACATATTGGCGTTGACCAAATAAAATGGCCATGTTTGGAGTTTTGATCCTAAGGGAATGAAAGGTTTATCCTTGGGGAATCGGGGTTTGACTGGATACTAGGGTAGTGCCATAGAAGGCGTACTCTACCACCAGTGGGTCTGGTCCTAAGGGAAGAAGCATCTAACCATAAGGAAAGGAGGTTGAGTGGTCATATAGAAAGAAAGAACTTCTAGCTATAGGGGACCGAGTCTGGATTTTGATTCTAAGGAAGGGGAAAACCTAGCCCTAGGGAAATGAATTTGAAATGGTACTAGGGTAGTGCTGGGGACAACGTACTATACCGCTAGTAGATCTAATCCTAAAGGGAGGAAAATCTATCCCTAAAGGAAAAGAGGGTCTGGATGACTGTATAGGAAGGAAGAATTCCTAGCTATAGAGGATTAAGTTTGAATTTTGATATTAGGGCAGTGCCACGAAGGGCGTACTCTGCCACTAGTAGATCTAATCCTAAGGGAGGGAAGAAGAACCAAACCTTAAGTAGAAGAAAGTTTGATTTTTGAAACTGAAATTGAATCCAGGATGGTGCCACAGGGGACTTATTCCATCACTGGAGAGTCTAATCCTAAGAGAAGGAGAATGCTTACTCTGAGGAAAAGAAAGTTTGATTTTGGAATTAAACCCAGGACGGTGCCATAGAGGACTTACTCCATCACTGGGGAGTCGAATCCTAAGGGAAGGACAAAGAGCCTAACCTTAAGGAGAAGAGAACTGGGTGATCTTGTAGGAATAGAGTATTGATTTCTATAAGAGATCAGGCTTGAATTTTTGAATTTTGAAACTAGGATGGTGCCGCAGAGGGCGTTATCCATCACTAGTAGTTCTAATCCTAAGGAGAGAAAGCATAATGACTCACATCCGTCCTTAAGGAAAAGAAAACTGGAAGATCCTGTGAGAAGGAAGCATTGCTCTACACAGAATCGAATCTGGATTTTAAATCTAGGATGGTGCCACAGAGGGCGTACTCCACCACTAGAAGATCTAATCCTAAGGAAAGAAAGCATGATGACTCACATCTGTCCTTAAGGAAAAGAAAACTTGAAGAAGCTAGGATGGTGCCACGAAGGGCGTACTCCACCATTAGCAGATGGTCATATGGGGAGGAAGCATTGCTCCACTCGAAAGACCTCAACTGGAAGGAAACTAGGGTGGTGCCACAGAGGGCGTGCTCCACCACTAGCATATCTAATCCTAAGATAGAATGCACGATGACTCGCATCTAACCTTAAGGAAAAGAAAACTGGACGATCCTGTGAGAAGAAAGCATTGCTTCGCATAGAATCGATCTAGAGTGATCATATGTAAAGGAAACTTACTTTACACAGAGGATCAAATTTGGAATGATCATGTGTAGAGGAAACTTGCTCTATACAGAGGATCCGATCTGGAATGATCGTATGTGAAGAAAACTTGCTTCACATAGATGATCGAATCTGGAATGATCATGTGTAGAGGAAACTTGCTCTATACAGAGGATCGGATCTGGAATGATTGTATGTGAAGAAAACTTGCTTCACACAGAAGATCGAGTATGGAATGATTGTATGTGAAGGAAATTTGCTTCACACAGAGGATCAAGTCTGGATGATCGTATATAGAGGAAACTTGATCTATATAGAGGATCGGGTCAGGAATGATCATATGTGAAGGAAACTTGCTTCACATAGAGGATCGAATATGGATGATCGTATATAGAGGAAACTTGCTCTATACAGAGGATCGGATCTGGAGTGATCATGTGTAGAGGAAGCTTGCTTTGCACAGAGGATCTGGTCTGGACGATCATGTATAGAGGAAACTTGCTCTATACAAAAGATCAGATATGGAATGATCGTATGTGAAGGAAAATTGCTTCACACAGAGGATCGAGTCTGGATGATTGTATATAGAGGAAACTTAGTCTATATAGAGGATCATATTTTAATTTTGGAATTGAGATTTGAATGATTTTTGAATTTAATTTGGTTTTAAATTTGAAAGTGTTTGAATTTGAAATTTGATTTGACAAATTTGAATTTGAATGGTTTTGAATCTGGGATCTGTTTTAAATTTGATTTGTTTGGGTTTGATGTTATTTTGAACTTGATTTAATTTAATTTTAAATTTCAAAGGTTTTGAAATTTGATTTTGAATTTGAAAAACTTGGACAAGATTGAGTTGAATAGATCCAAAATTTGAAAATTTTATTGATTTGAAATTCGAGCTACATCAAGCATAGTATTTTTTCAAAAATCGCCCGTTTAGAGGAAGCATTGGGTGATCTCCTTTACAATCCACTAGCTGATACGAGCCTCCTTCATAGACTGTTTCCACTACGAAGGGTCCTTCCCAGGTTGGTTCAAACTTCCCGTCGAGCTTTCGGTGGGCTAAGATAGGCCTCCGAAGAACCAAGACCAAGTCGCCTACTCGGAAGGTTCTAGGTCGCACTAACTTATCGTGAGCTTGAACCATTCTGGCTTTATAGAGTTCTAAATTTTGCTGGGCTTGGAGACGACGTTCTTCAAGACCCTCAAGTTCTTCAAGTCGAAGTTGTGCATTCTGTTCTGTTGTGATCTGATTCTGGACTGCAGTTCTGAGCGAAGGGATTTGAATTTTCAGAGGGAGTATGGCCTCAGACCCATACACTAGTGAAAATGGTGTGGATTGGGTCGGGGTTCAATATGTGGTCCTGTAAGCCCACAAAGCTTCGACCAACCTCTCATCCCACTGACATTTATTATCATCCAGGGTCTTTTTGATGATTTGTACCAGGGTTTTATTAAAGGCCTCAGCCAATCCATTAGCCCGTGGGTAATAGATCGTTGAGTATCTCCAATCAATACCATGGCGACTTGCAAAGTTATTGATTTTTGTAGACTTGAAAGTGGACCCATTATCAGATATGATTCTGCGAGGTACGCCGAATCGATATACGATATGGTTACGAAAGAATTTCATTACATGATGTGATGTTACATTTCTTAGTGGAACTGCTTCTGCCCACTTTGAAAAGTAATCAGTCGTTGCTAAGATGAAGCGATGATCCCTTGAAGAAGGAGGGTCAATTGATCCGATGATATCCGTGCCCCAACTTTCGAAGGGCCACGAGGCTATCGTAGGATGTAACCCATTAGGCGGCTGATGTAAAACCACACCATGAATCTGGCATTGATAACAATATTTTGTAATTTTCATGCAATCGTCAATCATCGTAGGCCAGTAGTAGCCAAGTCTTTTAATTTTCATTTTCATCTTAGGACCCGATTGATGAGCACCGTATAGTCCAACATGGACTTCGTTAACGATCTTCAGGGCTTCTCGTTTGTCTAAATAACGGAGCCACATCTGATCGAACGATCGTTGATACAACATATCGTTGACTAGTGCATATGATAGGGAACATTTCTTGATTTGATTGGCAAGAGACCTATCGTAGGGAAGCTTGCCTTCTTGCAGATACTTGATTATTGGTTGTCTCCAATCTTCTTCTTCATCAACTGCTGAAGATGTAGAAAGGATCTGGGAAGATTGACTATTGAGGTACTCCGTATCTACAGGGGACAGGACTTGACGACCCTGAACTTCTATATGGATGAAGTCTTCTTCTAGGCAAGCAAATTCCTTTGCAAGCTTTACTAGGGTATCCGCCAAGGAATTGCTTCCACGAGGAACCCTATACATAGTTACAATGGGAATTTTCTCAAGCAAGTGCATTGTGTACTGGTGATATTTCAGGAGTTTAGGATTCAAGACCTTATAGGTCCCTGCAATCTGGTTGATCACCAGTTGAGAGTCACCATAGATCTTAATCTCTTTAATCTCCATTAGGATTACAAGTTCCAAACCAGTTATCAAAGCTTCGTACTCAACTTCATTGTTCGTACAAGGTTCTGATAAATGGTAGGAAAAGTACATCATTCCCTTATCTGGTGTTATGAAAACTAGACCGACTCCGGCTTTCCCAGGAATAGTGGATTGAGGTGTTTTACCCCGTTGAGAGGACGCTGCACCATCAAAATACATTTCCCAGATTTGAGTATTGGATTCCTCAAAACTCATGATTTGCTCGTCAGGTAAATCATCGTTTAGAGGAGATTCAGCCGGTAGCGGGTGTGCCGCAAGGAAGTCGGTGATGACTTGCCCTTTCACAGCACGCATGGGAATGAAAGTAATTTCAAATTGTAGCAATATCATAGACCAACGAGCCAGACATCCTGACAACGTGGGCCGGGTCACAAGATGTTGCAGGGGGTTGACACTGGAAATCAGACTAACCTGATGAGAAAGCATGTAATGTCTTAGTTTTTATGCTGTAAAGACTAATGCAAGGCAATATTTCTCAATTGAAGGATAGCGGATTTCGTTGGAAGTAATCTCCGACTCAGGTAGTAGAGGGCATTCTCTTTCCCATCATCATTGATTTGAGCTAGAAGGGCCCCGAGAGATTCGTCAAGGGATGCAGTGTAAAGGATTAAAGGTCTCCCTGGAATGGGGGCTGCCAAAACTGGCGGATTTGTCAGGTATTGTTTGATATTTTCGAAAGTATTTTGACATTTCTCGTCTCAAATGAATTTGGCGTCCTTTTTAGCCAGGACAGAGAATGGTTGACATCTTCCGGAAAGATTGGAAATGAATCTTCTTATATACGCCAGCCTACCTTGGAGAGATCTCAGTTGAGTGAGACTCTTAGGAGGCGACATATTTAAGATAGCTTCAATTTTGGCAGGATCAATTTCAATTTCACGGTGCCTAACTACAAAACCTAAAAATTTCCCTGACGTGACGCCGAAAGCGCACTTCAAGGGATTCATTTTAAGGTCGTAGCGGTGCAACTGCTCGAAGATAGTTCTTAAATCATAAAGATGAGCCTCTTTCACTCTGCTCTTGACGACTAAATTGTCGATATAACATTCGACTTGATTGTGTATTAAGTCATCAAAGATATGAGTCATGGCCCGCTGGTAGGTTGCACCAGCATTTTTGAGGCCAAATGACATCACTTTATAACAAAAGATCCCTATAGGACTTCTGAATGCAGTGTTTCTCTCATCTTCTGGGGCCATCCTGATTTGATTATAACCAGACGAGCCATCCATAAAGGAGAAAACGACATGCGAAGAGGCAATGTCCACCATGAGTTCTGGGATTGGAAAAGGAAATTCATCCTTAGGACATGCCTTATTCAAGTCTCTATAGTCTACACAGACTCGTATTTGATCATTTTTCTTTCGAACTGGCACGACGCTGGCTACCCAAGAAGGATATCATTCTTCTCGAATAAATCCAGCCTCTGCCAACTTCTTGACTTCAGAAACGACTTGTTGTTCGATCTCCAGATGCATGCGTCGTGGAGCTTGCTTGACAGGAATGGCATCATGCCGGATTCCAAGTTTATGGACTGCTACGTCAGCGGACAACCCCAGCATTTTGTCGTATGTCCAGGCGAAGCAGTCTTTAAACTCAGAGAGAAGTTGAATTAGATCCTTAGACTCATCCTCACTCAACAAAGAACTTATGAAAGTGGGGCGAGGGTCATCCTCTGTTCCAAGGTTAATTTCTTTAAGTTTATCGACTGTTGATTTAATTTCTTCTTCGAATTCAGGGGGTGTATCCCGAACCTGAAGTTCGTCAGAATCTTCTAAAGTCTCCAAAAAAAGTCCATCAAATGAATCGATGACTTCAGTAGGGACATTTTTAAATTAAGGACGACTAGTTGTCATTAGACAAAATTAGTCATCGTCAAATGATCTAACGGTACTAAAGCCGATACCACTAGTCCAATGTTTATTAAATTTTGAATTCCAAAGACTTTTATGGTATCTAGCCTGACCCTTAGTCCATTGACTTGGAGCAAAACGTTTAGAGATAAGAGATTTAACACCAGCAGGGAAGTAGCCAAAAGGTAATTCCATTAATTCATTAAAATTTGCCTCCTCAAGAATTACATCATCTTCATTCCTTAAGGAGGAAGAGCCAGGGAAGAACTTCTGGACTTTTCTTACTTCTCCATCTAAGTTAGGAGCATCCTTAATTACTAACCCTGAGACCCTGTCAGCAGACAGTAGGGTTAAGGTTAAGGATTCAACTGTTCTATTAAGCTTTTCATACATACTCAATTCAGGCTCGTCACTTTAACTTTTAATTTTGTACCCTCCTGGTCGCTATCTGATTCTAAAGTGAGATCAAACTTCGGAGGAGGATTAATTTTTGCATAGTTAAAAACAAATCTGGCACCCCTTTTTCTTGAGTCTTCATCAGAACTTGTTTCAAGTTCGATGTAGATCGGGGAATTTCTTTTCTCAACTGAAGGGCGGCCTCGACCGCGTGCTCTTTGGGCCATCCTCGTACCTCTTTGAGGTATAATGTTTGGAGGCCTGAAGATCATACGCTCGACGTCGTCTTCACTACTTGAGTTTTGTTTCTTTTAATTTTTGACTTTTTCTTTTCTCAATCTTTGAATTGCTTTTGAACTTTCACTTTCTGCTTTTTCCTCCTTGACGTTGATCTCTACCTTAGAACAAGTAGTGGACCCTTTAGGTACGTAATACACCGCATCCTCGTAGTTCCGATCTCGTGAATAGAGAATGGTTGCGGATCACCCTTAATTTCAAATTCAATGCCATCATGTTGGTACTTGATGCATTGATGTAGGGTAGAAGGAACCATCCTATACTCATGGATCCAGGGCCTTCCTAGGAGCACGTTAAAGGACGTTGCCGAATCAATTATATGAAATTTCTCTTCAATTTTCAATTCTCGTATCTCTAGAAGAAGGGTAACTGAACCTAAAGCCTTCTCGCCCTTTTCATTGAACCCACGAAGCACTAACTTGTCAGTTGAGAGCTTACTAGTATCAATTCTAAGATATATGAGAGTCTTTATGTTCATCACGTTGACCGATGCACCCGGATCAACGAGAACTCTTGATAACTTAAACTTGCTCACATTTATGGTGATGTAAAGTGGACGATTGTGGTCGGTAGTTCCAAGGAGTAAATCTTCGTCAGAGAAGGTAACCCTAGGGATTTCCTTAAAGTACAAAGCTTCTTCCTTGGTAATTGAAGCTAATTGAGCTAAGCAAATCTCTGGGTCGAGAAGTGCTTTAATTAGAGTCTCCCTCATCGCTTTGGAAAGGACAAGGGCATCATAAATGCTCAATTTGGCACGCAACTTCCTAAGGTGAGCTAAGACATTATAATCAACGCTTGGAACATTAACATTGGGACCCGGTGGATTTGAAAGAATTAGAGTTGATTGTTGTGCAGGGATTTGAATTGGATCATCGAAACAACTTGTTTTCCTTTATCCCGAGGAGGTAGCCTAGGGGGTAAGACCTTCCCACCACATAGTTGTACTTGCATAACTTCATCGGAAGAACAAACTACAGGGGAGTCTACGCTCTCTTTAGGTGATTGATTGTCGTTATCTGAGCGAGAGTCTGAATCTGAAAAGTCTATCACGACAAGACTCCCTTGAAAGTTATTTTCAGGGGTTTCACTATCTGATAAGACATCAGATTCGTTTCTCCTTTGAAGAGTCAAATTTGGAGAGCTGAGTGTTTGAATTTCTTGATTGATCTCATCTTGTTCTTGATTATTTTCAACAGAAGAGTCATTTAAATTTTCATTCTCAATATTAATCATCAAAATATGAGCAGAAGGATATGACTTTTTATTCAATTTTCGACCCTTTTCCTTTGATGGGGCAAAATAAAAGTCAGATAATTTCAGTGGTGACAGAGGTTTTGAGCCACCATCAACCACTTATACAGATCTCTCATCAACAAATTTCCTCTTTATAGAAGATTCACTCTTTTCATTTTTATTTAATACAGTAGTTCCTAAGACTACTGGAGAGGAAACTGTCCCAACGTCCTCCTGCGAAGCCTCGAGGTCAACCTCCCAGATCAAGTCCCGGGCTCTCGATGGTAACTGTTGAGAAAGACGAAAAGATTTATTAATCGACTTTTTAAATGCCCAGGATAGTGGTATATCCCAACCATCTTCAATGGACAGAGAAAAGTTAGAATTCATACCTGAGATAGATTTGACAGACCCCTGATCCGGATCGACCATGTACTCCTTTGGAATTATAATATGACCTTGACGAAAGTTCTTTTCTAGCCAATCTTTAAAGATGATGTAGTCTTCGATTGTTTTGCCTAACATGCGATGGTAGGGGCAAAAAGTTGGATCATCCTTCTTATTTGCCTCTTCCGGCTTCTTGGCCTCCAGCAATCAAAAATCTGGCTTCTTCTGAAGACTTTTAAAGATCTTTCTCACTGACTCCCTTTTAAATGGATATATACGAGCCAATCTCTCTTTAAAAGAAATCTGGTGAGAATCTCTAGTAGGTTGAGAAGTTACCTTAAAAGGTGGAGATTTCTGAGTTTGTTGTGTTGGAGGATTACTAGAATGAACATTCATTGGTTTCTTCCCCTTATCAACAGCTGAAACCATTACTGTTCTCTTTTCAAAGGACTTCAATGGTTTGTTAGCTTTCTTTTCCTCAGTAGAATCCTTCAGGAATGACATTTTAGAAGCCTCTTCCTATAGATTACTAGCCTTATTTAAAAGTTTTTCGAAGGTTTTAATAGTGAAACCCTTCAGGAGAAAAGTAATAGGCCCATAGATATTCTTTAAAAGAATCTCCACTACATATTGCTCTTGCAACTAGGGTTCACACTTCATCGAGAGGTTTCGCCACCTCAAGATGTACTCAACCAAAGACTCTCTCGGTTTTTGTTTTTCAATGACGAGATCACTAACGGTTACACGCTGCTGAGCTCCTGAGAATCTCTTTAAGAATAGACTCTCGAGCTCTGTGAATGTTTTCTCTGAACCATTAGGTAGATCTACGTACCACTCAAAAGCAATACTGATAGATTACTCATAAACTGGCGAACGAGTAGAGCATCTGACCCTCCTGCATTGCAACAGCTCGCTCGGAAGTGGGCCAAGTGCTGTCTTGGGTTTTCTAACCCACTAAAAACTTTGAATGATGGTGGCACAAAGCCTTTAGGATAAGAAACTAAATCATATTCTTCAGGGTAGGGTCTACCCTTTGGAATAGATGCAGTCCCTTGAGAATGGGCTAAGGCCTCCCTTACCTGGGTTTCGATCATCTGGCGGATATCTTTGTCGGCTGGAGAGGTTGGGGAAGCAACCTCTGGAGTTCTAGGACTTAATTCTGCCTTCCTGCTGTGCTCACCCACTGTGTGTGTTGTAGGTTGCAACTGCTCGGATTGAGACTGTTGTGCTTTAATCATCTGATTCTATATCTGTTCCATTCTAAGCATCATCTGTTCAATTTTGTTCTCCAAACTCTTGATGTATTCATCTTTCTCATTCAACTTAATTGATCGATCTGAGTCTGTATCTACCGCTGCAGAGGCTTCTTCCTTACCAAATTGGTGTCTTGAAGGCTCAGAATCTTTATTTGATGCTCTGGTTTCAACCATACAGACGTTCCCAGCTGAATCTTCCTCCATCAAATCATCTACTTCTGGATCAAAGGCTTCAATTACATTCTTCTTAAGTATATCTCTTATTTCCTGTACCACCTCATCGACCGATCTACCCTTAATTGATTCGAGGTCGATTGGTAGGTATCCCTTATAGTTAATCATTTCTTCAAATTCCTCATCTCCTAGTTTGGTGAGGACTTCTTGAATCTGCAGGTCATCAGCGGTAGGTTCCGCTACCAACTAATCTAACATTTCTTCATCATCCTCAAGCTCTATCCCCTACCCTCCGACTGTCCCGGGGTCGGTAGTCACGAGGGTGACATCCTCAACAGGGTGAGGGATATCTAACCTAACAGGTAACGAAGGAGTTTGACTTGTGGGAACTCTAACATCAATCTGAGGAGAATCCTCACATCCCAGAATGAGGAGTCGGGGGACTTTAACAGGTAACTGAACTTGAGTATCTCTGATCTGAATCCCAACAGTTCTGCTTATCTTCATCGGTACATATGGTTCATCCAAAGGTATGGACCTCTTGCCCTTAACATCAACTGGCTGCAAGTCTTTAACAATCTCTTTTGATTTGGCTACCACAGGGGCCAACTTTGAAGGTCTTGAAGGGGGAACTGGAGGTTTACCGCTGAGGGGGTAACTCCTACCAGATCCAGTTAAATCTATCTCCTCAGTTTTTTCAGTTGGGAGATGAGGCACCCAGTGGTATCCATCCACTAAAACTGAAGCGACTGGTTGTTTGACAAACTTTTTATTTCTCCTCACTAGCTGAGGAGTCAGGTTTCTGGCTTCAGACCTTTCTTCTTTTAAAATTTCCTTTTCAAGCTTATGTGAAATCACCCCCTTCAGGTGTCTCACATATTGTTCTTTTGTTTGACCTGTCTCAGCAGCACATGTATGGATGATGTTCCTTAACATCTTAATCTTAAAATATTCTTCTCCTTTGTAGTCCTCTTGACAGTATAGTCGACTGGGCTAGGTGGAGAGCTAGCAATCCACGTGACTCTCTCCTCCCTTGCAGTAGCTGCGAGGGGGTGAAAACGACTCCCTTTCAGGAGTGGTGAAGAGGCAGGGATAGGCAGCTCCTCAACAGCCTCAAGCTCAACTAGACTCAGAGCCTTCTGTTCAGCTATCTTTTTGGACTTAGTGATTTTCTTTCTTATCCTTCTCAGATAATTTTTCTAGCACTCTTAGTGCCAAACAGTGCTCTAGAACTAGAGGATCCTTTCTCAACAATAGACTTCACCTCAGTCTTCTTGTCCTCATTTTGGACTGAGGGTACAGAAGGTGTAAGGGTAGCACCTGCTGCCAGCTCTAACATTGGGGGAAGGTCACTTGTAGCCCTCACAGCTAATTCAACTACTGGACCACTCTCGCCCTCAGCAGCGAGATTGATGATTGTTCCACCATTCACAGACAATTTCAAAGTCTTGAAACCCATTCCGAACTGAATAGCACTGCTATGGATTAACTCTTCGACTTGAAGGTCTCGGTCAATTGAGAACAAAAGTTTGCCAGCTATTGCAGAAGATTTGATTGTCTGAAATTTGAAAGAAAAGATTTGGATCAAATTTTTGAATTTGAATTTTGACAAGAAATTTTTTATATTTTATCACATAAAACAAATTATAATAATTATAATCCAATATGTAATGATAAAGTATAGATATCAATTTTGACTTGAAGAAAATTTGAATTCTTGTTGTATATGTTCAACTACAAGAGAATGTTGTAGAAAACATATAACAACAACGGTCTGGATTTGATTTGAAAAGATTTGACTGGAGGTTTGATGTTTTGAAAAGTGAATGATTTTCCTTAAGGATTTGAAACCAATAAGTTGAGTTTGATATCAACTTTGATAGTTAACAAATTTCAAAGGAAATCAAGAAATTTCAACTCGACTCTCTTACCCCACCGGCTAGGCTAATGATAATATGTCAGAGATTTAAATTAATGAAAAGATTGATCTTTGAACTTAAATTTAGAAATGACTAGAAATTTGCGCTATACATGCCACACTACAAGAGAACGTTATAGTAGTGCATGTAATAATAAGAATTGACTTTGAATTGAAGGAATTTCAGTAACTCAAAAATCCGGCAGCTTCTTCCCTTATTTTTGAAACTCGAGGTGTTGAATTTTCATTCAACGCGACGATTTACAAATATTAGGGAAGATCTTACAGAAATGAACTCGACTCTTTTTATCTTGTCGAAGACAAAATGTCAAAGTTCAAAAATTTGAGGGACACTGAAATCAGACATTGGATTTGAGTTGTCAATGTTAATCTACAAAAAGTATTGTAGAAGAACATATAACAAGTGACAATTAAAATTAAAGAAATTGGATACTTTTGAAAACTTGAATTTCAGGCAGCACCTCCCCCTTATTTTGAAACTCGAGGTGTTGAATTTGCATTCAACTCAACAGTTTACAAATTTTAGGGAAGAGCTAGTGAAAACCACTTGACTCTTTTCATTTCAAAAGAGTGATTTATAATGAAATGTCAAAGATTAATTTAATGGAAAAAGTTTGAAGAAATATTGCATATATTAAACTACAATAATTGTTATAGAGAAATGTATGGCAATGCATTTTGAACTTGATTGATTTTGAAAGGATATTTGAAAATTTTGAAAATCTGGCGGCATCTCCCCTTATTTTTGAAACTCAAAGTGTTGAACGTATGTTCAACATAACGGTTTACAAACTATAAGAGGGAGATTCTAGAAGATCAACCCGACTCTTTCATTCCGACGAGTGATTCGGAATGAAATGTCAAAGACTGAAATAATCGGAGAAATTGAAAGTACATTGACTATATATAACTACAACCGTTATTATAGAAATATATAGTTACAATGATTATTATAACTTGAAATGGATGTTGAAAAATATGAAATTTCGGCAGTATCTCCCTTATTTTTAAAACTCGAAGTGTTGAACGTATGTTCAACATAACGGTTTACAAAAATTTTAAATAGGGAGATGCTAAAAAGCTAACCCGACTCTTTCATTCCGGTGAGTGATTCGGGATTGAAATGTCGAAGGTTAGATTAACCAGAAGATTTCAAACTTTGAATTAAAATTCGGAAGAGAAGTCTATATCCTATCACACATATTAAATTATAAGAATTATAATCCTATATGTAATGATAAGATATAAGAATCAATTAAGATTTGAAAAAGATAAAATTTTACTAGACAGTTGAAACTATGATTTTGAAGTTAGAGAATTTTCTATAAATTATGAAACTTAGCACGCTATGATTTATTTGCATGCAAGTTTGGAACATATACATGAAGACTTTTGAAAAGCTTGGCCTGACTCTTTTGCTCTACCAATGAACTTGGAGGCAAAATGTCAAAGTCAAACTTGGAGGGAGGTATCCTACACTCACCTCTCTTTTCACATGTCTTAATTGAGTTGGCCACACTCACCCAAAGGAGAAATGAGAGAGAGACCAACGGAAGAAAGGTAGTCAAAACTACCGATATAACAAAATTTGTAGCGCTATTAAAGATGGAGAGAGAGATTTATCCCCAGCGGAGTCGCCATTTTTTGTATTGATTAAAAATATTAGTGTTTGAAAAAGATTAATTTTCTTTGGGAAAGTTAAATTTCTGGAATTTTAACATTTGAAATCGAACGCTTATTATGAATGATAAATCACCTCGAAAGGTGAACATATCATTCTCTAATAGGTTCGGATAACAAATTTTAGTTTATCCTGATTATCGTAGTTGAATTTGAGAAGGAACTACATATGACCCCAAAGGGTCAAAATGAGTATTCAATCAGATATTAAACTACAACAATTTGGATAAGAAGATCATTGATCTCACAATCAAATCTATGATAGTAATTGATATATCCTTTCGTAGAAAGAAGTTATCAATCACTATTGATAGTTTAAAAATGATGATAATGATCGTCGAGTTTGATTTTCCCAAAGAAAGTTAATTGAGGGTTTTGAAAAGCTTAATTTTGAAATCAGGTCTGGGTTTCTAAATTTGTTACGAGCGCAAGCCCTCATAGTTAATTACATCGTGGGAAACCAAAAAATTTCCTACGAAAACTCTTGATTAAAATAGCAATACGAATTTTATTTAAGAATTCAAAGCTTGATATCAAAAGAGGTAGGGACTGGAAATTCAACAGGGACTGGTTCAAGATTGAACAGTTTTTTCTGGAGTCAAAGGAAGAAGGGTAGGAGGTGTTTTGAGATTCTGAATTACTTCAGAAACACCCCAACCTATCCTAGGTGTTGGGCTTGAATTTGATTGAAAAAGATTTAATGTTTAAGTGGTTAATTTTATTAGAAAATGGGAATTAGATTCCCGGAAGTTTGAGGTCTTAGGATTGAAAATCTGCCTCAGATCCTAAGTCTAAAAATTGGGTACTGAAAATCAGTGACCCGAATCCTAACTAATGCAGTGCAATCTGGACTTACCCCGACCTGGATTGGGGAGCCAGCTAAACCACCTTAACGCTTTAAAACCATGAGTCAAGTCTTTTAAATATAGAGTGGTTAGGGACGTTTTTTAAGATTGAGTTTGAGGAGTTGGGGTCGACATTTAGAGTAGATTTCTAATTGGCCCCTTAACTTATGTTGGGTGAATGCTTAAGCTAAAAATATAATTAAAGATTTAGACTCAAATTTAATTTGTATCTAATGCAATGCATGCTAGTTGACTCGATTAAATGCTTAAATCAATATGTAGCAGTTTTAAAATCAGGTTTAAAAATAGATTTTATCCTAGAGATTGCACAACATCCCCTTGGACAGAACTGCACCCTAATAGGTCAGGTGGTCTGCCAAAACCCGCAGGCAGGGAGGTGCCTAACAAGGTAGAGAAGATTCAATATGATGCATAAAAAACCCCCGGCGAGTCTGGGCTTACTTCTTAGAAGCGTTAGAGTTACTATCTGAGCTTAAAATTTTTTAAATTTTGTTTAAGTAGAAATAGTTTATGACCGTACCCTCACGAGCCTCCAATCGGGTTCCAGGCTAAATCAAAATTGGCATGCAATATCACCAACAAACTAATAAAAGCAGGAAAAACCTAATCGCAATCAACATCAATCGAATCAATCAAATAATTAAATTAATTAATTAAATGCTCAAACTGAAAGTCCATGTGGTAAGTGCCACTTAATTATACAACCCAGGGTCTACAGGAAAGTAAAGTGGCCGGGTACCACTGACAACAACCCGGATTCTACTCCTAAGACTCAAGTGACTTTAAGATTTGAGATTCTTCTCGTTCTTCACTTCTTGGTCTTCTTGGAACTCCTTGGATCGTCGGGTCCGGATATCCAAATGAAAAGAAACTCTCCATTGAAAGGGGTGTTATCTTTTCTCTTTGGATATTTGAAATTCATCATAATTTGGATCTCCAAATGGATAGGAACTCTCCTCTAAGTGATGTCCCTTCCTCTTTGGATTCCAAATTGGATGTTTAAACATCTCAATCTCAAAGTACTTAACACATTACAACTCAAATTACATTCAAATTATTTTAATTAAAATTTAAAAAAAAATCTAGACTCAACAACCTGCAAGGTTATCCTAATAATCAACCGTTATATTTAAATTCCAAGCAGTTAATACATTAAAAATTAAAAATGCTCAAACCAGCCACACTTGGCCATGCTCTTTTAATTATTAAAGGGGGACTTAAGCATTCTAGAGCGCCTGTAGAAAACAGTATTAATTTTAAAGCTTTAATTATTGCCCCCTTTAATTTAATTACCCTGTATAAGCATGGTCACCTGCATAAGATTGAATTAGTACAGATCATTCCTAACATAGGGGTAGATCTAACGTACAATCAAATCAACACAGAGTGTAGTAAATAAATAAATAATCACATCAATATCAATTACTTAAATTTAGGAACCAGCATACAATGAAAATCACAGAAAATCTGGCACACACAAGTAACAGAAAAGTAAACACCGGCCTAGCCTAAGACTAGAGTTGGTTGTCCTAGCAAACTATCTAAAGTGTGTGAGGTAGGCTATGTGGCTTTGATATGTCCTAAATAGGCACTTGATTGAAGTTGCTTCAGGTTCTGGTTGGTTGAAAGGTTTCAAGGGAGTTTTAATTTGAGTTTAAATCTTAATGACATGAAATTGATTTTAAATTTGATTTTGATTGTTTGTTGGATACCACCTTTGTTGCACACTGAGGCCGTGAAGTTTCTTTCACCTTCCTTGGGGCTAATTTAATAGCCTCGTAGGCCTTGGTTACCTAGTGGTACCAGATATAATTAAGTGATTTGAGTTTGATTAAGGTTTGAAGATTGATTAATTTTTAATTAGGGTTGGTTGGTTGCTGGTTTTAATGTTGATTTAAGATTTTCTACAATTTTTAATGATTTGTTGAATTTTGAAATTTTTTGGATTATTTTATTCATTTAATTCAAGGGTCAAAATTTGACTTTTTAATTTAAAGAGATTTCTAGAATGTTAATATTTTATTAAAATACTAGACCTTAATACGATCAATTAGACAGTAAGTACACTGAAATTGGATTTTTCTAGATTTTATTATGAAGGTTTGAAGTTTTGACTTGAATTTGAACTAAGTTTGACCAAAAGTTGACTTTTTCAAAATTGATTAATTTCTGGAAATTTGATATTTTTAATAAATAGTAGACCTTAAGATGAGTTGTAGGCCTTTGAGTTTGCTCAATTTGGAGTTTATTTGAATTAGTTATGAATTTTTGAAGTTTTGACTATTTATTGAATTATCAAAATTTATTTAATTAAAGCCCTTTTTGTGATTTGAATCCAAATGACCTCCAAACTCCTTGAAATCATCTCCAAAGATCAGGAATGACCTAAGGAGTGATCTCCAAGTGTTTGGAAAATTTTTGGAATTTTTAATTATTTTTAATTAATTAAATTAATTAAATATTAAATTTTAATTAAAAAATTAAATTAAGCTTGATTTTAAAGTCCAGTCAAAGGGCTTTTATTTGTTTCTGATTAAGGGTTCAATTATGATTCGTTTGAAATATTATATGTAATTTTTGGATTTAATATTGATTTATTAGAATTTCTGGAAGCTTAAATGGCTTAATTAAGCTTTGATTTTGATTAAATTAACTAAGGGGCTTAATGATTTGAAAATTTAGTGGAAATTTTCCTATGAGTTGAGGGTGTCACTAAGTTCAAGTGTTCAAAGTTTCAAGTCAATTTGAAGTGTATCCTAATTATTGAAGATTTTCTTAGTTCTTTAAATGAATCCTTAATTATTGCCCTTAATGATGTCCCTAGGTTTAATAGGTTTGAATCAAAGTTTTAACTAACCCTTAGACTTAACATATAAATTCATATAAAGACATTCACAATCAATCCTAAATCTAGGAGAGCCTTAAACTAAGTGGTGTGTGTATGTCCTAAACATGCAAAGATTTATGCTAATTAAATATACTTCATTAGATCAATGAATGATTAGAGCATAATCATTCATTTACATTCCCACATGATTTTTATTCAAACTTGTTAATCTATGTTTAAAATTTCATAGTAGATCTCTCAACCTAAAATATTTAAGTATACATATATCCTATTTAAAATAATTTTAAAATATATACTTAATCTATACAAGAAATTATACATAGATATAGGTTTTAAATTAAGAATACTTAAGATATGATTAGGGTTAATTTAATATCAAAATGAAAGATCTACTGATCTACGAAGGTTATTTGAAAATAAATTTTTAATTTTCAAAATAATTAACATAGTATTTAATTAGATACTAAATTAAATATTAAAAGTAATTAAGTAATTAAAATAAATTTAAAATTAATCAAGTTTTGATCTCTGAAGTTAATTTCAAATTAAAGTGCTTAATTTTCTGAAAATTTTGATATATTATACTAATTTTTCTGATTTAAAATGAATTTATTACAAATTTTTAAAGTTTAAATCATTTAAAAGGGTTTTTAATTAATTTTAAATTAATTAATGATTAAAATAATTTTAAAGTCAGTTAACTTAAATCTTAATAATTTTTTGAAAATTTAAAATTATTTAAATATTCATATACATATTGATTTTTCAAAAAATACTTAAATTGTTAATTATTAATTAAATATTAATTAATAATCAAGTATTTAATACAACAACAACAACATCAAGCCTTTATCCCACTACGTGGGGTCGGCTACATGAATCCTTTTTCTCCATTGTGTCATATTAAAAGTCAAATTCTCGTTTAAATCTAATAAAGAAAGATCATTTCTAATATTTTCTAACCAAGTCTTTTTAGGTCTACCTCTACCTTTCTTAACATAAGTCAAATCTAAGACCTCTACATTCCTAACCGGGTCATCGGGAGGCTGCCGTTTTACGTGACCAAACCATCTAAGGCGACTCTCTCTAATCTTATCTTCCACTGGAGCTACTCCAACCTTTTCATGAATATGCTCATTTCGTATCCTATCTCTAAGGGTAAAGCCACTCATCCACTTGAGCATCCTCATCTCTGCAACACTTAACTTAAAATTATGCTTCTCTTTTAATGGCCAACATTCAGCACCATAAAGCATTGCAGGTCTCACCACCATCTTATAGAATTTTCCCTTAAGTTTGAGGGGTACTTTTCTATCACACAATAAGCCCGATGCATTCCTCCACTTCAACCATCCAACTTGGATTCTGCTGATAATATCCCCATCTATATCACCATCACTCTGAACAATAGATCCAAGATATCTAAAACGTGTACTCTTATTAATGACTTGATCGACCAAAGTCACAATGCCCTCACTAGGTCTATTATTACTAAAATTACACTCCATATATTCCGTTTTAGATCTACTCAAGCGAAAACCTTTAGACTCTAAGGTTGACCTCCACAATTCTAGTTTACCTTCAACTCCCTCTCTAGTCTTATCAACAAGAAGAATATCATCAGCAAAAAGCATACACCAAGGTACATCTCTTGCAAATGTCTAGTGAGAACATCGATGACTAAAGCAAAAAGATATGGGCTTAAGGCTGATCCTTGGTGTAATCCAACCGAAATAGGAAAATACTTGGTCAAACCACCTTGTGTTTGAACACAAGTAATAGCTCCTGCATACATATCTTTAATGATTTGAATATAAGCATTATTAACTTCTTTCTTTTCAAGAACTCTCCATAGCACTTCTCTTGGAACTTTATCATATGTTTTTTCTAAATCAATAAATATCATATGTAAATCCTCCTTATTCTCTCTATATTTCTCCATCAAACCTCTTAATAAATGTATGGCTTCCATAGTAGACCTACCTGGCATAAATCCAAATTGATTTTGAGAAACATTAGTATCACGCCGCAACCTATGCTCCATAACTCGTTCCCATAGTTTTAAAGTATGACACATTAACTTAATTCCTCTATAATTCGCACAATCTTGTGCATCACCTTTATTCTTAAAAATAGGGATTAACACACTCATTCTCCACTCATCTGGCATCTTTTTAGTCTTCAAAACAGTATTAAAAAGTTTAGTAAGCCAAGAAATTCCTTCATCTCCTAAGCATTTCCACACCTCTATTGGAATATCATCAGGTCCAACAGCTTTTCCACCCTTAATTTTCTTTAAAGCCTCTCTAACTTCGGTTTTACTAATACGCCGATAAAAACAGAAATCTTTATTTTCATTTAAGGTGCTAAGGTCACTACAGTCAATTTTATTTTCACATTCTTCATTAAAAAGTTTAGCAAAATATCTCATCCACCTTTGTTGAATATCATCTTCTAAAAAAAGTACTTTTTGATCTTCATCCTTAATACACTTCACTTGAACTAAATCTTTACTACTCCTATCTCTTTGTTTGGCTAGCTTATACATATATCTTTCTCCCTCCTTAGTATCTAATCTATTATATAAATCACTAAAAGCTAAACTCTTTGCATCACATATTGCTTTCTTAATAATCAAGTATTTAATAAATTCAAATATAAAATATAGTTTAAATCAATTTAATTTTAAAATCAGAATATTTTTAAAACAATTAATTAATTACTGAATATTGATTAATTAAATTAATGAATGTTAATTAATTAAATAATCATTAAAATGTTATAAATTATTTAAATAATATTAAATAATTTAACTAAATTTTATTTGAATTTTTAAATATATTAAAAATTAATATTAAATTTAAAATTAATTAGATATTAATTAATTATTTAAATACTTAATTAAAATACTAAATGATATTTGAATATTTTAAATTATCTTTAATTTTAAAATGTTTCAAATTTAATATTATAATTTAAAAGATATTTAAAATTTTATTAATTAAAAAGAATGTTTAAAATAATAAAAAATTAATAATTAACAAAAAAAAATAATTAAATATTAAGGTCCAATATTTTAATATTTAATACTTAATATCTTTAAAATAGGTTTAATATTTTAAAATATGAAATTTGAAATTAAAGAATTAAATTTAAAATAATTTTATTATAAATATATATATATATATATATATATATATATATATATATATATATATATATATATATATATATACCTTTTTTTAACTTTTAATAGTAAGAAAGTTTAAACTTAATTTTAAAATAAAATTTTAATTTTATATAATATTTTAACTATATTTAAATGGATATTAACTTTAAAATACTTAAAATTTAATATTTAGAATAAATTAAAAAATAATTAATATTTTAAGTTAATATTAATTTTAAAATAACATATTTAATTTTCTAAGAATATTAATATATTATATATATATATATATATATATATATATATTATTTAAATTTAATTTTTAATATTTTTATTAAAAAAAAGGTTTAAACTAGATTTGGAATTAATTAAAAGAAATTAAATCCTAATCTACCCGCGGGTGGCCATATGGCAACTCCTGAATGGCTGGATCAAAAGCGGGCAATGATTGCCGGCGGCGGCGCATTAAGTACTGATGATTGCGCCGCCGGCAATCATCAGCCATTAATGCGGAAAGGCGGCGGGACCCAGTCGCTTATCACTTAACCTAGTCAGCTGCTAGCCCGCACCATCAGATCCTCCGCTGTAAAGAATGGACGGCTCTGATCGAGCCATATAATCCTTCAATGCAGCGGATCAAAGCAGGCGGTTGGATGGACCGTGGAAAGGCCAGATCGTGGCCGTTGATCAAGAAATCAATGGCTGCGATCTTATCCAGTTAAACTGGGCTACGAATTGAGCCCTAATTAAGAAAAATGGCTCGTTCTTTTGATCCAAGCCATGAAATCAAATGAAATTTAAAATTAGGATTAAGCACTTGAATAGAAAACATGTAGAGTTCGATTCAACGTTTAAAATGCGTTTAATATAAAATTATTTAACCTAGATGTCCTAAACTAGGGTTTAAGTTTTTGAGAGATTTTACCGATGGATTTTAGGTTTCTTGATATCTCTGAGCTTGTTGACTGTCCATGCTTAGATTTGTCGAAGAAACCTGAGCTCGAGGACGTTTGGGTTGATGGCTTCAAGCTTAGGATGAGTTTGAGCCTAGTCTCACTGGAATTTTGACCGCCGGTGGCTTTGATCGGAGGGATTTGAGTGGGAAAATGGAGAGGGAACTCTGGGATGCTCAATAGAACAGAAACCTGATCTTGAGAGGCTTGGAGTGGAGAGAGAGGGTAGTGTCTTCAATGAATGTTCAAAATAGGGTATTGCCCTATTCAAATGTCTCCAGGCCATATGGATGTCTGGGATCGACTGAGAGGGTGTCTAGGATGTAGCCACATGTCCAGGGGGCAGTTGGGGTCAAGAGAATCAAAGGAATAAAAGGACGGTGACATGGAAAGCTAGCCTTGTCCTTTTAGCACATGGGGAGGGGTTAAAGCTTAATTAAGAGCAAATCAGAGTTCAATTAAGCTTCAAAGAAGGATTAGGAAGATTCTAGAATAGCCTTAAATAGCTGGATTGGTTTGATAATCAATGCATTAGCTTAAAGAGAAAGATTTGACCAATTAAGGGTGTCTTGACCTTTTGTTGACTGGTTTGACCAGTTAACAGGTCAAGACAAGTGATGTGGCTCCTAGAGGATATAGGAGGTTGCTTGAATGGATTTCTAATAACTTGATTGAGAATGCATGAGGGTTCAACTAAAAGAATATGTATTTGACCAAAATCCAAAAGGTTGACTTGATCAAATTATTCAAAATTTGATCCAAATTGGTTTAGGAGGCATTTGAGCTATGGCTTGAATGCATTTGGGGGCTTGATATGGGTTTGATAAGTTAAGTGGGTCAAAATGACCCATAAAAAAAGCCTTAAAGGAATTTTGAGTCAACCAAGGTTGACTGAATCAAGCAAGTTGACTCAAAGGTTGGGATTGGGTTCAACCAATTTATTTTTATATTTTGAATCTAGTGGAGATGATTTGAAGGGTTAAAATAATCATCTGGGTCAAATAAGCTGTTTAGGCTCCTTAATGGGCCTAATGGGTCAACTAAGTTGACTTGGTCAACTAGGTGCGTCCAAGGCCAAGATTTGGGCTTGACAGGTTTAAAATAATATTTGAAACCTATTAGAAGTGGTTTGAGGATTTAATTAGATCATTTGGGTCAAATGAGCCTATTGGGCCCTTAAAGGGCTTAATGGGTTGACTGGGTTGACTTGGTCAACCAGGTTGACCCAGGGTCAGGGATTGAGTCCAACCAGTTTAAAATGACATTCTGAGTCTACTGATGGTGGTCTCAAGGTTTGGGGAGGTCATTTGGTCAAAATGACCTATTTGGGCCCTTAATGGGCCTTTTAGGTCAACCCTGGTTGACTTGGTCAACCAGGTAGGTCCAGGGTATGGAGATGGGCTCAACAGATTTAAAATGACATTTGGAGACCAATGGAAGTGGTCCCAAGGTCTGAGGAGGTCATTTGGTCAAAATGACTTGTTTTGACCCTGAAGGGCCTGTTTGGTCAACCTGGTTGACTTGGTCAACCAGATTGACCCAGGGGCTGGTTTTGGGTTCAATGGGTTTGGTTTAATGTTTGAAAATTGTTGGAAGGGGTTCCAAGAAATTTGGAGGTCATTTGGTTTGAAAGGTGCATTTGAACCCTTAAAGGGTATTTTGGTCATTTTGACCCTTGGTCAACTGAGGGTCAAATTGAATCCAACAAAATGCAGTTTATTGATCAATGAGTCATAATCAAGGGTCTGGAAGTGATTTGGAGCTTTGTAGAAAGCTCCAGGATCAAAATCCACTGGGTGGCAGGTCTAGTGGCATAGACTGTAAATTTTTTAAGGTTTTACAGCCTTTGGATTTCAATTCCGTTTCTGGGGTTAGAGACCTCAGAATGAGCTCAAATTTGGAGGGTTGCCTCTAGAGACATGTCATATCAGTGTGGAACTGACAGACCTTAAATCAGAGGTCATTTGACTAGGTTTTGAAGTGTTCAAAGATTTACTGGAAAAGGCTTTCAGGACTTAGACCTTTGGCCTTGGAATTTATGGATTTCTGGTTTTGAGCTGGATTTTGATTTTGAATGATAGGATTTGAACTATCTAAATCATTTATAATCACTTAAGTAATTGTAGATGATTAGATAGGATTAAAGTCAGGTCAGAGGCTGTGACAGCTAAATCTGGGTTGTTTAAAGGTTAGGATTGGTCAGGGATTTGAATTGATTTGAACTCTGGATTGATTTGAGTCTTGAATAGATTGATTTAAAGTCTTGGTTGGTATGTAGTTGAATAGATTTTAGATATGGATAGATCTAAGATCTTAGAAGAATCCTAAGACCCAGATTGATCTAGAATCTGGGTAGATCTAGAATATGGGTAGATCCTAGGATCTAAAGTCTAGAAGAATCCCAGGATCAAGAATAGATCTTGGGGGGTCTAGAAGTCTAGGAGGATCCTAGAGTCTAGATTGGTCTTAAGTTGTGTTGATCTGGGGGCAAGATTGATCTGGGGTCAAGATTGATCAGGAATTTGGGGAGAGTCCTAGTGACCTTATACAAAATGAGGTCAACAGCTACATCATGTAGCAACTGAAAATCAGCTGGTTGACATATTTACTAAACCACTGGCCTTTGACTCATTCAGCATTTTGAGGACCAGATTAGGTGTGATTGACATAAATGCTTGATTCTGATGACTACTGATTTCTAATTTATCTATTTTTCATTCTGGTTCTGTTAGTTAGCTATTTAATTTGATTATCTATTTTCTGTTATTTTTGTTTTTCTACTGATTTCTATTTTAGCCTAGGTGTCAGTTTGATTTTAGTATTTATTTTGATGCTATTTTCAACTTATTTTTATTTACTGGTTCATCTCTTTTGTTTACTGTTTTATCTCTTTCAAAATCAGATCACTGCTCACTACTGCTGATAAATTGGATTTCTGACTGAGAGTTTTGCCTTATTTTTATTTGGAAGCTGGTAAGCAGTGATTGATTCCAGTGGATCTGTTAAAGGGAAGAAACATTAATGATTGTTTCTCTTCATCGAACTGCTTTAATGGTGTATTGTTTCTTTTGGATAAAAATCTTCTTCAAAATTAAAAAGTTGGTTTTTGAAATAGAGATTTATTTTATCTTCCTACAGTAATCTACCTTATATGAATAGTGTTTTCAAAGTCTTGAGTCATTGTTATGATTTTCTGAACTAAGTGATTGCACTTATCATATGATGTATGGTTTTTTTTGTGAATTACTCTTCCTTATTGTAGAGAGTAAGCTTTGTCGTCTCTTATGTATGGAAGGTAATTTTACAACTGAGATTTTTTAATAATTTTGAGAGGGAGAAAGCCTACAAAAGATGCGTAAAGAGCGCCAAAATGAAAAGAGACACAAAATTAGCCCAAACTGAAAAGATGCGCAATGTCGCCAAAAATTGAAAGAATAGACAAAGTGTATCAGAAATTAAAAGTTGCACAAAGCGCCAAATGAATTGAAAGAAAAAGGGACACAAAATTAGCCCACAAAGAAATAGGCTTTCTTCCCTTTCAGATCTTTAAATGTCTTAGAAAAATTCATGCACCCTTAATATTTTCAAAAGCTTGAGATAAAATCAAGATTTCTGATTTGTTACTTTATAATACTATTATATCAGATATTTTTCTGGAACGAGGCTTGAAAGAATCTCTTTTTGAATCTAATTTCTTTTCTTCTGAATTGGATTTTTATTTTGAAAAGGATTTGCATCTATAAGGTGTCCGAGGTTGGAGTTACGAAAGTCAATTTTCCAACTTTTTCTGGATTTTAGGACTGTCGATCGTCTTCTTATTGATTTTTGGATTTAAAATTAAAGGAAAATTCTGAATTACTGGAGCAAATCGATTTAAAAAAAAGCGTTGTTTTTTGTGTTCTCGTTTCAAGTTTTATTTACTCTGCTTTTGTTCTTCATTTTACTATATGTGTTTTTGGGATCTCTGATCTTTCATCTCAATCCTCCATCTTTTTCCTTTTTTTCTTCACATCATTCTTGACGATCCCTACATTGTCCTGGATGATCTTTTTCATCCTGGACGATCTTTTTCATCCTGGGTGATCCATACATCGTCTTAAACAATCCCTCCAAATCATCCTCACTCTGCTCATACTACTGAGATGCATCAATTATTGGTGATCATCCAGGATGATCCTTCCATCGTCCTGGACAATATGATCCATACTTCTTGATCCTAATCAAACGGCTGAGAATGCACCAATTATTATTCATCATCCTGGATGATCCACCTCATCATCCCGGACGATCCACGTGTCAGCAGTTGGATGATTCAAATTCGGCCCGTCCTATATATTTATTGCATATCATCCTGGATGATCCACCTAATCATCATGGATGATACTTTTTATCAACGGTCATCCGGCTTGACTCCTCGGGATGATCGCCTGTCTCTAATCATTTTGGAAGATCTCTGATCGTCCCGGACGATCCGACCATCTTTTGGACCAATCGTCCTGGCCGTCATAATTACTCCTATCGTTCTGGACGATCCTGCGATCGTACGGGATGATCCGACCGATTTTTATTTAAACAGTCATTTTCTTCAACTTTCTTCACACCTCTCCTTCCATACTTACTCACTTATGTTTTCTAATAGTTGGTGGGAAGCGATCTAGGAAAAAGGGTGCGAGCTCCTCGCTGGGAAATATCGATCCCCGCTTTCCAAATGCTGCCGATCAGGCTTCCTTCGAACGATATCTTGAAGTGGGAATCATATAGTCCAAAATCGTAAACCCCTGCACCCTTACCTACCTTGTCCTCGATCTGTTTGTGCATACCTCCCTCACCTTCATCCTCACCCTGGCCTTCCCATTTAGCCTTGAACTTCTCCAAGTCTTCTTCACAAATCTTCGCATCGCCGCTGACTACTCCACCCTTCACTCCTATGTAAATCAGCGACCAGTAGAACTCACAGCCCAGGACTTTCATAATATCCTTCATCTCTCTGTCACTGGAGACAAACTCCACACCCTTATTTCTGATCCTGATTATGATTGGAGTGTCGCCAATCACTTCCTTAGAAATAGTAGGGCACCCTACCACGACAACACTTGCACTTCCCTCCTTAAGGATGCCTGTACTATTCAACATGTCCTTCGTTCCTCCATCATCCCAAAGGCTGGGGATCGCATTCACATCACCCCTTTACTATCTCTAACCACCTATTACATCATGGCCCACCGGGAATTTAATACTACTGATCTTCTTTTCAGATATATCGAGCATCTTACTACCATTAGGGATCCAGGCCATAGAAGACGTCCAAATCTAGCTTTAGGACACATCATTGCATATGCTTTGGAGACAAAATATGATCTGCAATGCTTTAATGATTATGTTGCTCAGCAACAACAGCAGCACGACCAAGATATTACCTGGTTTGGAGCACACTTCGCCGCCATTCACAATTACTTTACGCCACCACCACCTCCTCCTTCTGATCAGGATCCGCCTCCATTTTAGTTTTATGTTTTGTGCTATTTTCTGTATGTACTGTTGTTTCTATTCCTCCTCCTTTTTGTGATGTCAAAAGAGAGAGTTAGTTGTAGTAGTTCTTGTTTTATGTATTGATCTTGTCTTGTGTTGTTTATTTCATTTGTAGTTATTTTCCTGTATTGTTCTAGTTGTTCAGTGAAATTTGGAAAGATATGTGTTTTTCATATGTGCGTTGTTTAACTCCTGGTTATTTTATCTTACACTACTGCACTAATATTTGTCATCATCAAAAAGGGAGAGATTGTTGCAAATCTGGTTTCAAAAAGTACAGTTTTGATGATGACAAACATGTTTGTATTCTTTTTTTCTTGGCTAACCCATTTCAGGCACAAAAGAACAAAAGCAACTCAAGCCAACTCAAGATCGGGTCTTAGTGTGTCTAAATGTAATGTTTTCCTTTTTCTTGAGTCAATTGTAATGTAACTGATCATCTAGCTAAGTAACCTTGCACACACACACTCAGGGGGAGAGCTTGAGTGAATTAGAGTTTCTGTTCAATTTTTATTCAGATCGTCCAGGACGATATTGACATCGTCCTGGACGATCAAGTGAAAATAGAAACCCTAATTAGGGAGACTAAGTTAAGTATGTCTGATTAAGCCGATCGTCCTGAACGATCCATACATCGTACGGGACGATAGGCTCAAATCAAAAATTCTCAGCTGCCAAATCAAGTTAGGCAAGTTTTATTTTTAGAGATTTGTTCTGATCATCCTAGACGATACGTGGACGATCCTGGATGATCCAATACAATCATGCCTAAATTAGTCTAGTGATTAAGGAAAGTAATTTATATTAAATTGATACGATCATATCGTCCGGGATGATCATGATCATCCAGTGTGTTTCACCTGTACGTCCATAGCGGTGCTTAGAACGATTTTGACACTTTTTGAACTAATCGTACAGGACGATATCAATATCGTCCTGGACAATCAAGTCATTTTTAGGTCGTCCAGCATAAGTTCCTCTGGACGACCAGAGCGATCTTCTGGATGAAATTTCTGAATTTACACTAATCGTCCCGGACGATCGCAGAATCGTACGGGACGATCTGAACAAATTTTTCCACTGATCGTCCAGGCTGAAATAGGTGATTTTGAACTGATCGTACATGACGATCTATCGATCGTCTTGGATGATATTGGCCGACCAATTGAGATTTAGGATAAATTTTGAGCCCTCCTATGAAAGATCTTTTTCTTCCAACAAGAAAGATCTTTTACCACTTTCTTTTATAGAGAAACCCTAGTGGGAGAGAGAGTTTGGGAGAGAGAGAGAGAGAGGTTCTTGGGAGGGGGAGTTTGTGAGGGATTCACAAAGGTTGCTCCAAGCAAGGATCAGAGTCATCTTTTCGTTAATCGTCTCTCGTACTGTCGGTGTTCTTTGTGGGAGGATCGTTCGTAAGAAGATCCGGGTTCTCTGCCCACTTCAGGTGGAAGTGAAACGAGTTCGGGTTCTCTGCCCGCTTCAGGAGGAAGCAAAAAGAGTTCAAGTTCTCTGCCTCACCGGGTTGGTGGAAAGGAGTTTTGTACAGGCTTCTCCGCCTTGCTGTGGGAGCAAAAGGAGAGTCATTTTTGTGTTAGTGCAATACCCAGAGGAGAGGCTCCGGGTAGTGGACGTAGGTCAAGTTGATCGAACCACTATAAAATTTGGTGTGTTCTTTCTGATTATTTTCTGCCCTTTAGTTTTCTGTAATTATCTGCTTGGGTGAAATATGTGGTTGATCTTTTCGTTTATGTGTTTACTTGTTTCCGCTGTAAATCATCAAAAAGATTTTTCCTGTTGCTCTCAAATTTTTAAATAACCAATTCACCCCCCCTCTTGGTTAGCCTCGGGACTAGTTCATTAGGGCTTAACATCCCTATCGAACTTTCAGTTAGAATTAGCAAGCCCTTACAAATTCTTCACATGGATCTCTTTGGACCCGATAGTACCTTAAGTCTAGGAGGGAAAAGATTTGGGTATGTAATTATGGATGATTACTCAAGATTCACATGGATTTTATTTTTAAATCATAAGAGTGAATTATTTAAGGAGTTTAGAGATTTTGCCACTTGGATTCAGAGAAAACTAAGATTTGAAATTATTACTATCCAAAGTGATCATGGGGGAGAATTTGAAAATAAATTATTTGATGATTTTTGCAAATCTCATGGAATAGATCATAATTTCTCAGCTTCTAGGACACCTCAACAGAATGGAGTAGTTAAGAGAAAGAACTAGACATTAATTGAAGCTGCTAGAGCCATGTTGGTAGAATATTCACTTCTAAGATATTCTTGGGCTGATGTAGTTAGTACTGCATGTTATGTATTAAATAGGATGTATATTAGATCAAAATTAAATAAGATACCCTATAAACTTCTTAAAGGTAGAATTTCCAACCTCTCACACTTACATATTTTTGGATGTAAAGTGTTCATACATAATAATAGAAAAACTCTCTTAGGTAAATTTGATTCTAAATCTGATGAAGGAATTTTTTTAGGATATTCAAGTGTTGGAAAATTGTATAGAGTTTTTAATAGAAGGACATTGATAGTTGAGGAGACTACTCATGTTATTTTTGATGAATCAAATAACTATGGAGGGTCTAGGTTGGATGAAGATGGAGTTGAGGAAATAATCCAAGGACTTGAAATTGAAAAAGTGGAAGAGAGGGTTGAAAATGAAGAAGAAAAACCATTGCCTAGAGAATAGAATTATCCCAAAAGTCATCCTAAGGAGTTAATTTTAGGAGACCCAAGTGAAGGAGTTAAGACTATGCATGGATTGAGGAAAGAAGTAAATCACTCTGCTTTTATTTTAATAATTGAATCCACTAATATAAATCAAGCACTTTTGGATGAGTTTTGAATTCTAGCTATGCATGATGAGTTGAATCAATTTGCTAGAAGTGATGTTCGGGAATTAGTAGAAAGACTGAAATATCAAAGTGTTGTTGGAACAAAGTGGGTATTTAAGAATAAGATGAATGATTTTGGAGTGATTGTAAGGAATAAAGCAAGGTTAGTGGCTAAGGGGTATAATCAAATTAAGGGAATTAATTTTGAGGAGGCATTTGCCCCGGTAGCCAGACTTGAGGCAGTAAGAGTGCTTTCAGCCTATGCCTGTTTTAAAAGTTTTAAGTTATATCAAATGGATGTAAAGAGTTCCTTTCTAAATGGGATGATAAAAGAGGATATTTATATTGAGCAACATCCAAGTTATGAAAATGCACAATTTTTTAATCATGTTCTCAAATTGAAAAAGACATTGTATTGACTTAAACAGGCACCTAGAGCTTGGTATGAAAGGCTAAGCACATTCCTACTTGAACGGTCATTTGTAAGAGAGAGTGTGGACACCACTCTTTTTATAAAAAGAGTAGGAGATGAAATATTCATTATCCAAGTTTATGTGGATGATATTTTGTTTGGATCTACTGATAGAAATTTTTGTGATGAATTTGTTAAAATAATGAGTAAGAAATTTGAGATGAGCTTAATTGGAGACTTGAGTTACTTTTTAGGGTTTAGCATTAAGCAGGATGAGGATGGAACCTTTCTAAGCCAGTCAAAATATGTTATGGACATCCTTCAGAAGTATGAAATGGATAAGGCTAAACCAGTGAATACACCCATGAGTTCCTCAATGCAATTAGATAAGGATCCTAAAGGAAAATCAGTTGATTAGAAGAAGTTTAAAGGGATGATTGGATCTTTGCTTTATTTGATAGCTAGCAGACCAGATATCATGTTTAGTATTTATTTGTGTGCTAGATTTCAAGCAGATCCTAAAGAGTTACATCTAACTACAGTTAAGAGAATTATCAGATATCTTTTGGGGACTTAAAACCTAGGTATTTAGTATCCTAAGAATAGCACTGCATTTGAAATTATTGGATACTCTAATTCAGATTTTGCTGGTTGCAGGGTTGATAGGAAAAGCACTTCTAGAACTTGTCAATTTATAGGAAACTCTTTAGTTTCTTGGTCTAGTAGAAAATAGAATTCAGTAGCCCTTTCAATTACAGAAGCTGAATTTATTGCCTTAGGAAGTTGTGTTGCATAAGTTCTTTAGTTAAAACAACAGTTAATTGACTTAGGATTTTCTTTTGGCATAATTCTAATCTTTTATGATAACTCTAGTGCCATATGCATTTCAAAGAATCCTATTCAGCATTCTAGAACTAAGCATATTGATATAAGGCATCATTTTATTAGAGATCATATGACAAAAGGGGAAATTGAATTACATCATGTTGCTACTAAGGATCAACTTACAGATATTTTCGCAAAACCACTAGCTTTTGACACATTTAGCATTTTAAGGACAAGGCTAAGTGATTGATCTTAATGCATAATTAAAAATTCTGCAAACTTATTTTATGTGTGATTGTATGTGTGTTTATGTCAAGTATGTGTTGTATAAGTTATATATTTTATTCTATTTTTGTTTGTTCTTAGTATTTATTTTTTATTATTTCTACTTTAATAAAAAAAATGGAAAAATATTTTGTTTTTGAAGTTTTCTGAGTTCTTTCCATGTACTATCTTCTTATTCTATTCGTACTGTACGAAAATATTTCATACAATACAAATTCTATAGCGTATGCATGAAAATTTTCTGAGCTGAAGAGATGAAATAATTTTTCTCTAATATTTCATCTAGTACGATGACATCATCGTACTGTACGATTAAAGTAGTTTCTTCCGTACGAATGTGGATGATTTTTTGGGTGTTATCAGTTATTATTATTAATCGTACGTATGAACTGGACGTTCATCTGTACGATCCTAGCTGTCGATTTTGGATAAGGACGAAACCAACTATCATAAAAATGATCTTTAATATTTTGATTGTCCTGGACAAACACGTGATAGTCTGTACGATCGGGAAGTCAAAAAGCCTGTACGAAAAGACGCATCGGGAAGGGCAGTTTATGAAAAGCCATTTCATTTTTTACCATTTCTGTTCGTACGTACGAAATTTATTTCATCCCGTATGAAATGTTTTCGTACTGTACAAATGATCATTTTTCTTTATATGGAAGGGGCATTTTTCATTCTTTTCACTTCCATTTCAAACCCTTCAAAGCCACGAATTAGAGATGTTTGGTAGTGGTAAGAGATCACGAAATGTTAGAGGATCGTCCTCTAGGCAGGATTGGGATGAAAATTTTTTGTCTCAACAAAATGAGGATGCATATCTAAATTTTAGTGCATCCAAGATCACGCCCTCGTGTATCTTAATGCAAGATAAGATCCACTTCACTGTTATGCCTCTTTTTGACTTAGCCAAATTTTCGTTCATCCTCACCCTTATTCTTGCATATAATAAGGATTTGTTTCATATTTTTCTCGTAAACATGAGAATAAATCAGAATCACACTATGATCACTTTTTATGTTCTGAAATAGAGAGTAGAAATTACTAATGAGGATTTGGGGACTTTCTTTTATCTTAGAACTCTAGGGATTCGAGCACACACCCTGACCTCCAGAGCTGACTATAATTGGTCAGAAGTAAATTAGGTTCTTAGGGGAGTAAGCCAACCAAATCATCTACCTAGAGTCTACACCTTGAACCAAAATGCAAGGATCATCCAGCATGTTCTTAGACCCTCCATTATTCCAAAAGGTGGAGATTGAATAAATATGACACCTCTCATTTCAACTATTACCTACTTGATCATGACTGGACAACTTATAGATGAAGCCGAATTAATCATAGACTACTTATATTCTCTTACTGACATTGGCCATCCTAACGTCAAGAGGAAGAAAAATATTACACTAGGCCATGTAATTTCATTTATTCTATAGAAGAAGTATAATTTAGTCCATCCTAGCAGACCTATTGAGTTGCCAATTTACTTTACCGATGCCTCTTTTCAGGCACTTTTTGGGAGAGAGAAATCTAGAGATGATTCTAAAGAAGAAGGTGCACCTGCACTTACACCTGCCCCTGCACCTGGACTTGATCAGGACTTTTATCAAAATATGATCCAGCGCTTTGATCGTCTTGATCAAAGATTTAATGATATTAAGACACATTTAAAGCAGCAGGATGACAGGTATAATGAAGACAGAGGGTGGATTCGAGATCAGTTTGAGTCAGTGAACACGAATATTGCCACAATCAATAGCTATTTTGCCATGTTCACTGCTCAACCACCACCTCCAGATCAGGGTCCTTCGGATTACTAGCTATGATTTTCTATTTGTTTGGCTTAGTATTTAGTTATCTTTGTTGTTCTTCTAGGCTTGATTATTGTTGTTGTCGGTTATTCTCTGTCTTTGTTATGATTGTATCCTTGTTGTATTTACAAGCTTTAATATTTTTGTGAGATGATTTGAATGTAAGCTTGCTTCATGATATGTTCAATGAAATGAAAAAGTAATGTTTCTATGCATAGTGCTATATGATTGTGATTATGACTTGAAATATTTTTAAATTTTATCACTCAAACGTAGTTGATTGACTTTATAAATGTTAGTTGAATTTGATTTAGAATAGCAATCTCTCTGCATAATTTAATCTCTCAAAATATTTAGATTACATTGTGATTGGGTGTAGATTAGAAGATCTTTTGTAGATTATTTTTAGACATGTATTAATTAGCTTAAATTATTACATATTTGATGTCTTAATATTATTCTAATTTCTATCTCATGGTGTTCATTATTGTATTTGTGTCAAAAGATTTTAATTTTGGAAAGATTTTTTTTTTTAAAAAAGGTAGGCACAAAATTAGCTTACAAATGAAAAGATGCACAAAGTGTGCCATAAATACAAAAGATGCACAATATTCACCAAATTATAAAGAGGCATAAAATTAGCCCGAAATTGATAAGAAGCACAAAGTGTGCCATTCAATTTAAAAAAGATGCGCAATGTCGCCAATCGTTCTTTCCTTTATCATTTTCTCGATTACACTAATCAATGATCGTCACTATTGAATTAGAAAATTATTAATTTTATTTCATCATTTTTGCAACTCTTATGGTTACTTAATCTGTCTATTATAATACTGACATAGATCAACTTCTTCTATCCTTGTTATTGTGTGATTTAAAACATTTGAGTCCTTACTTTTTGCATCCGATTTTAATATTGTAATTCATTTAACATTTTCTTATTCATCAACTACTTTGATTGTTTCCCTTTTTGTTATTGTCAAAAGGGGGAGTTTGTTTCATATGTTTTGTTTGATATGCATGTTATGGGTGTATTTATGGTTGTGTATGTTTGTTTTATTTTATCTTGTCTCTTTTTTTTAATTCCCCTAGTTTCAAATAGATCATTCATTTAGGGGGAGCTTACTTTTAGGGGGAGCTTATGAGAAAATTTGCGTTTACTTGTTAACTCAAATAATAATTATTTTGTCATCATTAAAAAGAGGGAAATTGTTGAGAATGGTGTAAATCTGATTATTCAAGTGAGTTTTTGATTATTACAAAATCTTATTGTTTGAACTTATTATTTGTTTATTATTTCTCCTAATAAATATTAAAAATTCTATTTTATGTGTACTAACATATCTTTCATGAAATTCACACTCCAGGCTACTGAAGACTTCAAGTTATTTTGTTAGAATTTATTGTAAGTGAAGTCTGTAATTTTTACTTTTCTTGAGTATGAGAGAGTGTGATGTGTACACACACTGGGGGAGTGAGATAAAACTTATTTTTTTTTATAAACTAATCGTACTGTACGATGTAGAATTGTACGGGATAATTTGTGTAATTTCTCCTCTAATACAAACCTGCCAATTTTAAAATTTTTCTAAGTATAAGTCGTACAATACAAAAAGTTTTCATATATCATTTTCTAGAGTACGAAATGGGAGCTTGCAAGGTTCGTACTAGATCGTATAGGATGAACTGTTCAATTTTTTGAACTGTTCGTACAATACGAAATATTTTCGTATATCATTTTCCAAAGTACGAAATGGGAGCTTACATGGTTCATATTGGATCGTACGGGATGAACTATTCAATTTTTTTAAATGTTCATACAGTACGAATGAGTTTCGTATATCATTTTACAGAGTACAAAAACTGAGTTTCATTGGTTTGTACAGGATCGTACGGGATGAACTATTCATTTTTGAACTGTTCATACAGTATGATTTTAGTTCATATATCATTTTACAGAGTATGAAAACTGGGGTTCATAGGTTCGTACATCATCATACGGGACGAACCGTTCAACTTTTTAAATAGTTCATACAGTACGATTTGGTTTCGTATTTCATTTTTTAGAGTATGAAATAGGGCTTACATGGTTCGTACAGTATATCATACGGGACGAACCGTTCATTTATTGAATTGTTCGTACGGGATGATTGTCGATCGTATGGTATGATCCTACTTTATAAAACTTAAAATTTTTAGTTTTTGGATGGTTTTTCTTGTCCTTTTAATATAAAGCTCCTAAAAATTGAATGTTAAAGTAATCTTCTACAAATTTCTTCTTAAGAGTGGAAGGAAGAGTGATTAGGAAGAGCGTTTGGGAGTGAGTGTAGTGAGATCTTTGAAGAGGAAATTATGAGGGGATTCACAAGGTTGCCCAAAAGTGAAGATCTCATTATTTGTACTTCAAGTCTCTTCCCTATCTCTTTGAAGACTCTTGAGAGAAGATCTTTGAAGAAGGTTCAGATCTCTATTGTCACCAAGAGGGTGAAAAAGGATGCTTGGTTCTTTGCCGACACCTGGAGGGTGTAAAAGGACGAGTGGGTTCTGTGCCTTCACCAGGAAGGTGAAAAAGGACAACGGTTCTCTGCTGAATCCGGGTTTGGTGGAAGAGAGTTTGTAAGAGCTTCTCTGCCTTACTGTGAGGGCAAAAGGAGAATCACTTTGATTTAGTACAATACCTAGAAAAAGAGTCTCTAGGAAGTGGATGTATATCGTGTTTGACCGAACTACTATAAAATCTGGTGTTCTCTATTCTTGTTTTATTTTGTGTAATTTTCATTTTCTGCATTGTAATTTATTTTTCTGTGGTTGAAAAGTGAAAAATTCATTATTGATCGTACTGTACGAAGTGGATCGTTTTGCACGATTTACATAAAGTTTCTTTTAGTAAAAAGGTTTTCAAAAATATCCAAGAGAATTTAAAAGTACCAATTCACCCCCCTCCCCCCTCTTGGTTAGCCTAGGGACATAATCAATAGGTCTAACAACTTATTCGTACTTTCACAGATGGGAGCATTTAAAGCATATTAATAAAAATATTTTTGAGAGAAAGATTCTAGATCTTAAGATTTTGTCTGTGTATAAGGAAGCTAATGTTATATGGGAAAAAGTAACCGGTGATATTAAAAATATTACAAAAGATATACTTGGAGTATTAAAGAGAAAATATACTAATAGTAAAAATAGTTGGTGGTGAAATCAAAATTTGTAATAAAATATAAAAAAATAAGAAGATTTGTTTTAAAAATTGGTTTAGTTGTAAAAATTCTAATAATTGAGAAATATATAAAGAGGTCCATAAGGAGTCTAAGAAAGCAATATATGATGTAAAGATTTTAGCTTTTAATAATTTATATAATAGATTAGATACTAAGGAGGGAGAAAGATATATGTATAAGTTAGCTAAGCAAAGAGATAGGGGTAGTAAGGATTTAGTTCAAGTGAAGTGTATTAAGGATGAGGGTCAAAAAGTGCTTTTATTAGAAGAGGATATTTAACAAAGGTGGATGAGATATTTTGCTAAACTTCTTAATGAAGAATGTGAGAATGTGATTGACTTTAGTGACCTTAGCACCCTAAGTGAAAATAAAGATTTTTATTTTTATCGGCGTATTAGTAAAACCAAAGTTAAAGAGCTTTAAAGAAATAGAAGTACAGAAAAGCTGTTGGACCTGATGATATTTTAATAAAAGTGTGAAAATGCTTAGGAGATGAAGGAATTTCTTTAATTAATAAAGTTTTTAATATTATTTTGAAGACTAAAAAGATGTCAGATGAGTGGAGAATGATTGTGTTGATTCTTATTTTTAAGAATAAAGGTCATGCACAAGATTGTGCGAATTATAAAGGAATTAAGTTAATGTGTCATACTTTAAAACTATGGGAGAGAGTAATGGAGTATAGGTTACGGAGTGACATGCATTAATGTTTCTCAAAATCAATTTGGATTCATGCCAGGTAGATCTACTATGGAAGCTATACATTTATTGAGAGATTTAATGGAGAAGTATAGACAGAATAAGGAGGATTTACATATGATTTTTATTGATTTAGATAAAGCATATGATAAAATTCTAAGAGAAGTGCTATGGAGAGTTCTAGATAAGAAAGGGGTTAATAATGCTTATATTCAAGTCATTAAGGATATATATGCAGGAGTTGTTACTTGTGTTCAAACACAAGGTGGTTTGACCAAGTATTTTCCTATTTCAATTGGATTACTTCAAGGATCAACCTTAAGACAATATCTTTTTGCTTTAGTCACGGATATTCTCACTAGACATTTGCAAAAGCTTGTACCCTAGGGTATGCTTTTTGCTAATGATATTCTTCTTGTTGATAAGACTAGAGAGGGAGTTGAAGGTAAACTTGAATTATGGAGGTCAACCTTAGAGTTTAAAGGCTTTCGTTTGAGTAGATCTAAAGCATAATATATGGAGTGTAATTTTAGTAATAATAGATCTAGTGGGGGTATTGTGACTTTGGACGATCAAGTCATTAATAGAATACACGTTTTAGATATCTTGGGTCTATTGTTCAGAGTGCTGGTAAAATAGATGGGGATATTATTAGTAAAATTCCAGTAGGATGGTTGAAGTGGAGGAATGCATCGGGCTTGTTGTGATAGAAAAGTCCCTCTCAAACTCAAAGGAAAATTCTATAAGATGGTAGTGAGACCTATAATGCTTTATGGTGCAGAATGTTGGCCATTAAAAGAGAAGCATAATATTAAGTTAAGTGTTGCAGAGATGAGGATGCTCAGCTGGATGAGTGGCTTTACTCTTAAAGATACGATACGAAATGAGCATATATGTGAAAATGTTGGAGTAGTTGTAGTGGAAGATAAGATTAGAGAGAGTCACCTTAGATGGTTTGGTCACATAAAACGATGGCCTTCCGATGACCCGATTAGGAAAGTTGATGTATTAGATTTGACTTATGTTAAGAAAGTAGAGATAGACCTAAAAAGACTTGGTTAAAAATATTAGAAATGACCTTTCATTATTAGATTTAGAAGAGAATATGACTCTTAACAGGACACAATGGAGAAAAAGGATTCATGTAGCCGACCCCACATTGTGTGATAAAGGCTTGTTGTTGTTGTTGTTGTAAAGATGAGAATGCTCAGGTGGATTAGTGCCTCTACTCTTAGAGACAGAATGTGAGATGAGCATATACGTGAAAAAGTTGGAGTAGCTATAATGGCAAATAAGATTAGATAGAATCGCCTTGGATGGTTTGATCACATAAGATATTCGCCTTCTGATGATCCAGTTAGGAGAGTAGATGTATTAGATCTAGCCAACATTAAAAAAGGTAGATGTAGGCCTAAAAAGACTTGGTTAGAAAGTATTAGAAATGACATTTTTAATTAGATTTAAATAAGAACTTGACTCTTAATATGACAATATGGAGAAAAAAGATTCATATAGCCGACCCCACGTAGTGGAATAAAGACTTGATGTTATTATTATTATTATTGTACAGTTTCATGCAAATCATTTACATAACTAATGAATGATCCATACAATGATAAAACTAAAATACCAATATATTTCCTAATAACTACACTGAACTAATTTTTAGAGTTAGAGATATTAAAAAAAAGCTTTAAAATAGTTCTACCACTCAAATATAATATATATTAAATCCGAAAACTTCTGTAAAGAAAATTAACCCAAATGACTTGAAGATCATTCATGACGAATTATGCACTTTTAAATTCGACAAAATAGAGATATTTTCATATTTCTAGTTTTCTTTAAGGCAATCTTTATTAATAAACATTTTAAATGTTAAGGCAATTAAAATCTCTCCATAAGATTTATTTTATGAACTCGTGAATCAAGAAACTAAGAATCAAAACTAAAATTGATTTCAATATTTTCATTCATCATAGGCATACCAACAGATAATATCTCATGAATTATTTTATCAATTTGCTCAATTGATTCATCAACTACAGTGAGCATAATTAGTCCATTTTTACATTCAAGAATATCGATCAGAAGTTCATGTTCAGACATGATCTATGCTCAATTTTGATTTAGACCTAAAATTTGAGTTATACTCATGGTTTTAAAATGTAAAATTAGAGGCTCGCCTCAACATAATTTGGGGGGAAAAAGTAATGAGTCGTATACATCATGCTTTTCATATCAGGCATACGCCTCAGTGGGGGTGAGGTGCACCTCAAGTTACGCCTCACAGCAATTTTGAAAATGCCCTCAAGTTACGCCTCACCGCAATTTTGAAAATGCCCGAGCCTAAAAAATTAGAGTTTTAAGTAACTTTAAAATTTTAATTTACTTTATATATTAAATTAAACCTATTTATTGTACCCAAATCAAACCAAATACAAGAAAAACTGCATGACCTCAAACCAGTAGTCGCATGACCCTCACATCATGATATTCTCTTGCATTACCGTCGTTATTACACCATCGTTGCTTCTCCTCCGTTGCCTCTACTCTTATTGTTAGAAACCCATTTCGTAATTTTTAGCATGAAAGATGACAGAAATCAATTCATTACAATAGTGATTCTAATGAAGTCTCTAAATAATGAGTAAGGAGAACTTCTGAATTTATAAATTATAACTTTAGATTATATATTTATATTGAATTAGGAGTGAGAGAGACTATTTATTTATCATTTTTTATAGATATCAATATGCTATTAATTATTTCATATTGTTCCATAATTAATGATTTAATATTGAGGCTTACACCTCAAAATGTCTCGACGCTTACGCTTTGCTTCATGAAAAGAAAATGCCTCGATACCTAATCGCAAAATTTCAAACCTTGGTTCAACTACAGGTTTTGATTCATAAATATGTTCTAGCGTAATTATAGAAATCATCTAGGTTATTGATCTAGTTTGATAATTACATAAGAGTATACTTCCTATTAAATGTATGAATATGATTTTGAATCTCATATAGTTATGCTAAATTTATCATGACTCAGAACTTAACTTTTTTTTTTTTTTTTCTTAATTACTACGCCCTATGTTTAGACATTATGATAAAAACTTACCAATATGATGCAAAACATCTAAGAGTTTAGGTCTTCCCAATACAAATCTAGAATGAGAAGCACAAAATCATGCATAAATGTGCCAAAATTGCAGTCATATGCATCTAATTTAGATTATTAATCCCCGCTTTTAAATGAAATTGATACAGTAATAACAACAACAACATCAAGCCTTTGTCCCACTACGTGGGGTCGACTACATGAATCTTTTTTCTGCATTGTGTCATGTTAAAAGTCAAATTCTCGTTTAAATCTAAAAAAAAAATTATTTCTAATATTTTCTACCCAAGTCTTTTTAGGTCTACCTCTACCTTTCTTAATATAAGTCAAATCTAATACCTCTACTTTCCTAACCGGGTCTTCGGAAGGCCGCCGTTTTATGTGACCAAACCATTTAAGGTGACTCTCTCTAATCTTATCTTCCATTGGAGCTACTCCAACCTTTTCATGTATATGCTCATTTCGAATGAAATTGATAAATACGTAAAATCTACACAAGCAATAATTAATTATTATCTAATTAAAATATCAAATTATAGTCTAGAACCATAAATAATCACACATTCAATCGAAAACTCATGCCTCAATTAGAAAAATACAATTAGATCAAACAATATTTAAAGATTTTCATTCACTCAAATCAAATAACTATTTAGATAATTGAAAAATAGAGCAAGGAAAGTAAATAACAATCCAAGACTCATAATGGTACAAGGGAATTACCCCAGGAAATTTGCAGCCTTAAATTGCAGAATAATAGAAAGAATAACATCTAATCAAAACTCAAGCAAATTGGAAAACAATTTGCCATCAAAGTAAAATATAAATGGAGTTGTTTTAAATGTCTCATGCACTCATTTCTATTATCACAAATTCTCTTCAACTTTAGAAAACAAAAATAGCAAGATAGGATAAACCACATCATTCTGAATAGGTCAGATGTGTTGAGATAGCACTAAATTAAAAAAAACCAAAAAAAAAAACCAAAAATATCCTATAATTAACTTAGGCTTCAGTTGGGACGGCTTTTTTACTACTTCTAAAAACAGCTTTATAATACAAAAATTTTAAATTATGCACTCAAAAGCTGCTTTAAGAAGAAATAAAAAAGCCGTCCCAAATGAAACATTAACCTCAAGTCATTCTAGATAGCTCCAATCTCTGAGTTTCAAGTCACTAATGGAAAAGATTCGTAAGTCCACAATTAAGAGAAGATAATATATTTCGATTGTGAATAGATGATGCACACAAAAGAAAGTAGATTGCGGGATTGGAATTGAGGATTCAAGTAAAGACATACATCAAAAACCCAAAATAGCAACCAAGAAAATGGGTGGAAAACTCGATGCACAGCAAATGACTACCCAAAGAGCCAAATAAAAACTAGGCAACTGAACCAATTCAAAACACGAAATTGAACCAAACTGGAGATGAGAAAGATTCAAAACATTTAGAGAACATAACCCATTCTATTAGGGATTAGCAAAGGCATAATAAACTAAATTAAAAAACTAAAAAAAAATCATAAACTACCAAAATAAAATCAACTATAAAATAAATCCATATTTGAATTGTCAATTTGCTCGACTTAATAGGCACATCAGTGATTCCGACAAGTATAAACTTTAAGGATTTGTACTAAATTTGTTTGGCTTGAAAAATTTAGGCTATGATGAATATAACTCTTTATATTCATTAAGCAAAGCTATGCATTACTGTTGTGCTTCTTGTAGAGTAATCTATGAAGCATCACAAACAAGCCTATGCCAATGCAGAAGATACCCTTGGTATCCAACATCAATAATTGACAATTTAATCTTTTAATATCACTTATAGCACAATATGTATATGATTGTATGAGAAAGTGTTGGATGTGATTCTTGCTAGCTTGGAGTAATTAGAAAGTGCAGATTTATGAGGGAAGTTATCACGTTATACTGACAAGACTTCTTGACTATTATTTGGTGAATTTTTTCTTTTCTCTATTTATATTATCTAATTTAGCAATTAGCTTATTTTTGTGTTTGTTTATACTCAAAATTGATAAAATATCATTTTTTAATTGCAATATAAGTTTTAATCAATCTTGTGATTTTTTTATGCTCCTGAAAATTCAGTACAAAATTTCTAATAGATGATTGATAGATTATTAGTTGTGCAAGTTTTGAAAACTTTTAAGTTTTCATCTAAAGGGGTGAAAATCAATCTAATTTAGGGGTTGTTTGTTTGCTAAAAATGGAATGTAGAGTAAATGAAATACAGCGTAAGAGAAATAAAATAAATTTGAAATATTTAGAGTTGTTTGGACGAGTATAAAGTAAATTCATGTGATTACTTTTCTTTTTTTGGCTTGAATTAAAATGAATACAGTGTAAAAAACTAAATATGATGGTGGCCAGTGGCCGGCAAATGTGGTGGATGGCGACGACAGTGGTTGGTGCTTGTCAAAGTAGATTGGTGGTAGCCAACAATAGTTGATTGTGGCCAGCGATGGCTGGCAACGACCAATGGCAGTTGGTGGTGGCTAGTGGTGACCGACTGTCATGGATGCCGAAAGTCACCAGTGCTTATTGGTGGTGGCCGACGGTGGTAGTAGAGAGTTGTTATATTTGACGGTTGTGGCTTGTGGTAGGCAACGAAGATGACAGAGGTCGACGACGGTCAGCGGGCTGTGATAGCAGTGGCGACAATTGACGACGACGACAACAACAACAACAACAAGCCTTTGTCCCACTACGTGGGGTCGGCTACATGAATCCTTTTTCTCCATTGTCCTGTTAAAAGTCAAATTTTCATTTAAATCTAATAAGGAAAGATCATTTCTAATATTTTCTAACCAAGTCTTTTTAGATCTACCTCTACCTTTCTTAACATAATTCAAATCTAATACCTCTACTTTCCTAATCGGGTCAACGGAAGGCCGCCGTTTTATGTGACCAAACCATCTAAGGCGACTCTCTCTAATCTTATCTTCCACTGGAGCTACTTCAACCTTTTCATGTATATGCAAATTTTGTATCATGTCTCTAAGGGTAAAGCTACTCATCCACCTGAGCATCTTCGTCTCTGCAACACTTAACTTAGTATTATGCTTCTCTTTTAATGGCCAACATTCGGCACCATAAAGCATTGCAAGTCTCACCACCAACTCATAGAATTTTCCCTTAAGTTTGAGGGGGACTTTTCTATCACACAACAAGCCCGATGCATTCCTCCACTTCAACCATCCAACTTGAAGTCTACTAATAATATCCCCATCTATTTCACCATCACTCTGAACAATAGATCCAAGATATCTAAAACGTGTACTCTTATTAATGACTTGATCGCCCAAAGTCATAATCCCCTCACTAGGTCTATTACTACTAAAATTACACTCCATATATTCAGTTTTAGATCTACTCAAGCGAAAACCTTTAAACTCTAAGTTTGACCTCCATAATTCAAGTTTACCTTCAACTCCCTCTGTAGTCTTATCAACAAGAAAACTATCATAAGCAAAAAGCATACACCAAGGTACATCCTCTTGCAAATGTCGAGTGAGAACATCCATGACTAAAGCAAAAAGATATGGGCTTAAGGCTGATCCTTGATGTAATCCAACCAAAATAAAAAAATACTTGGTCAAACCACCTTATGTTTGAACACAAGTAATAGCTCCTGCATACATATCTTTAATGATTTGAATATAAGCGTTATTAACTCCTTTCTTTTCAAGAACTCTCCATAGCACTTCTCTTGGAACTTTATCATATGCTTTCTCTAAATCAATAAACATCATATGTAGATCCTCCTTATTCTCTCTATATTTCTCCATCAAATCTCGCAATAAATGTATGGCTTCCATAATAGACCTACTCTGCATAAATCCAAATTGATTTTGAGAAACATTAGTATCACGCTACAACCTACGCTACATAACTCGCTCCCATAGTTTTAAAGTATGACACACTAACTTAAATTCCTCTATAATTCGCACAATCTTGTGCATCACCTTTATTCTTAAAAATAGGAATTAACACACTCATTCTCCACTCATCAGGTATCTTTTTAGTCTTCAAAATAGTATAAAAAAGTTTAGCAAGACAAGAAATTCCTTCACCTCTTAAGCATTTACACGCCTCTATTGGAAAATTATCAGGTCCAACAACTTTTCCACACTTCATTTTCTTTAAAGCCTCTCTAACTTTGGTTTTACTAATACGTTGATAAAAACAGAAATCTTTATTTTCATTTAGGGTGCTAAGGTCACTAAAATCAATTGTATTTTCACAATATTCATTAAAAAGTTTAGCAAAATATCTCCTCCACCTTTGTTGAATATCATCTTCTAAGAAAAGTACTTTTTGATCTTCAAACTTAATGCACTTCACTTGAACTAAATCCTTACTACTCCTATCTCTTTTTTTGGCTAACTTATACATATATGACAGAGGTCGACGACGGTCAACGGGCGGTGATAGCAGTGGCGATGATTAACTACAATGACAAAATTTATGACGTATTTAAAAATCACCAAAATCTAAAGAATTTCAAATACACCAGAATTATACTCGAAGGTGCATTCCAAATACACGAAAATTTCAGTTTGCATTTCTTTTAGTTAAAACCAAACACCCATATTTTTAGAACCCTATATTTGGAATACTTTACACCCATTTATTTCAAACCAAATAACCCCTTAGAAAACTGTGAACCGTGAATTTAGAAACTTTGTGCATCTCATTCTAGAACAATATTAGGAAACCCTAAATCCTAAGACATCCACATTAGTAATTATCATAATCATCACTAGCTTTATCCCAAATAGTTAGGATCGGCATTATGAATTCTCTATTTTTTACAATTTCCATCCATATTATATTTGGTTTATTGTATCCTTCATAAGTCTTAACATTAATTTTATCTACCAAGTATATTGATACATTTCATACACTTGTTATGTCCAAGCCAAACAATTTCTCAATCTATAATTTGTACTTTGCCATATGTCCATCTTATCATTCTCATTTTTTTTTCACACTTAACTAATAATAATTTCTTTATCACCCAACACTTGAATCTATAAAACAAAATCAACCCAACAACAATTTAACATCATTTCCCTGTAAATATCAATGATATTTTAAAATGTGTGTGCCTAATGTATGATTATGGGAAGGGTTGATGCACGTAGCCTTACACCTGTATTTATATAGAGATTATTTATAAAGGGTTGATCCTTGGTGCTTTAACTTATACTAGAGGCAACACAATCGCTACTCCAAGGCCGCCCTCCTAAGTCTACCTAATATTCTCTTATTAAATGGTATCTTGAGGCACTTTCGTATTTAAACCAGTCATCCTTAACTCTAAAAGTTGCAATTTTATCTAATCCTACAGACAATAACTCTACAACCGCTCTCAATAAGCATTACAAAAGTTAAAAACAAGTGACAGCACTCAACTTACACCCAATCTAAGAAGAAATGAACCATTTTCCAGTTCCAAGCCTCAGAATTTTCAGAATTTCTTAAGATTGGAAGGTAGGCAAGGCAATGAAATGAAAAATAATAAAAAATAAATACATCAGTTGATTAGGAATCAGCAGAGATTGATTTGAGATTCTATAACTTATTTTCATTTCTTTCGCTCATATTCCCATCATCCAAACAGAACCTTAATGATTTGCAGGTTCATCAATCCATTGAATCCAGATATGAACTCCAACAGACAAGCTGAAATAAAAGTTTCACATAGCTTATAGCTACAGGAAGAACAATTTTAGAGTCTACAGTTCAAAAAAAGTACATATGAAAGAAGAAATGTAAAATTTGGCTCCACTGGCATCGCCCTAACCTTCAACATCCCCCTCAAACCCAACAAAAATACACATATGATATGATGTCCGTAGCAATAACCCTATTTTCTGCTCAAGAAAAATACCATGTATATGATAAAACCGAAACCCTGCCCCTAGAATAGCCTTGCGATAATCTATTAGATAAGTTTGAAAGGAAGGGGCCAAGGGGTCGACCTGGGGACTTCGATCCTATCCTTGATTCGCTGGATCTTCTTCTCCTTCTTTGGTCTCGCGTTCCCAAACGACCCCTTGAAACGTTTCCCACGCTTCGTCTTCTTATCGCCTCGGCCGCAAGTCATTAACCCATTCTCTGAAGTTGCCTGCGAGGAGAAGGGCGAAGTCAACTGCGAGGAAGAGAAAATCACGCGCTGCTCCTTCAGCTGCTGCAGCAACCGCCTTCCGAGTAAACGCATCGCCATGCTCCTTCTCAGGCATCCGATCCCAACAGCGCCGTTCTTGGGTTTATGGGAACGAACGACGGCATTGAACCCTGCCTTCGTTTTTAGATTCACCATATTAACGGCAAAAACAAAAAATCTTACTAATTGTTTTTACGGTTTTACATATCAAACCAAGATTGTCAAAGTTAAATTTTACAATCTATCCACCGAGGCTTAGGATAGTTGGTGGACAAATACGATTAGGAACCTCCTATCCCAGGTTCAAATTCTCTCTACTACAACCTCGCCTCTTCAGTGGGACAAAAGTAAGTGTGGGCACGATGCCGATAGATGACCTCGCAGGTTCTGCCGAAGGATTACGCAGCCAAACGCTCACTTTAGAGTGGCAGCGGGTAGATACCACCGTTCCAAAAAAAATTTTACAGTCTTAAAATCGGACAGAATATATAGTCTAACCCTGGAGATGTTTACACTTCAATAATTCAATTGAAGCTGGAACTAAATTAAAATTATTTAAATTATATTTAAATAATAATAATAATGATACAATAATACAAATTTATGATTAGAAGTAAATACAATTCATATATGAATAAAATATTTTATAATTTTAAATATAAATATATTCAATCATTAATTTTAATTCAAATTTAATATAAATTTAATTTACACAAGCCTATAAATTTAATATAAATAACTATTAATTTATGTTATATATTTAGACCTAATATCCACCTATAGATTATATACAAAATTCATAATATAAAATTATATTTATAAATTAATGTTAGATAATTTAAAATTAAGAATCGATAAAAAATAAATTTCTATATTATATCACTAAATAAATATATAGATAAAAATTAAATATTATTAACTAAAAAAAATATTATTTATATTATAAAAATTAATTAAAAATATATTTTAAAATATGTAATGTATTTGTTATTAATTTGAGAACTTCACTTTAATTATTTAGTCTCACATTATTTAAGCATTTTATCTTAGTATTATTTATATAGTTTTTTTAGTTTATACTTGAAAAGAAGTTATATGTGATAGTAGGACTGTGAAAAAACTTGATTTGAAAATTGGGACTAGTTTAATAGTTCGCTAGTTGAATCAATGGTTCAAATAATATCATAATAATTTAACAACTTTTTTCTTGATACTAGCTCAAAGCCTTGTCCTAAACCAAGTAATGATGTTTCACCATTGGTATGCCTTAAAAATTATCTAATTTGACACAAATATCCATGTATTTTTTTAATTCGAAACATTTAGTACCACCCAAACTCTAATTTTAGTAATTTAAACTAAAAATATTGGTGAATCAAACACATTGACACCAAAAGTGATATGATCCAACTCCAAATGAGCCCAAATCAAGCATTTAAATCATAATTGATAAATCCAAGAAACCAAAAAATTTATAAATCTTGAGCGTCTCAACAAGATGAATCCATCAAGGCCAAAATTGTCTAATTCTGACATCATTATGACACTTAAATGTTAAAAGAATAATATACAATCATGGGAATTAGTATAGGCCATCCAATGTAGTGTTTTAGATTTTGGCTAATTTATAGGATATATAATTGATTTTTCAAATTCCAAGTTCTTTTGAATGTCAAGTGAAATGTTGAAGTCCACGTTCATGCAAAGAGTGAGGCTCTATTTATATATATTTTTAGTGTGAGAATCTAGAGCCAAAACAACTAAAGCAAGTATATGAATCAAGACCTGAAGGACATTATCAAGAAATTGAGACCAGAAGGATCAAGCCTGGTTAAGGGTGATTTAAACTGCAAGCATAAGTATTGAGTCATAAATTATTTTAATTATTTTTTTTTATAAATGTTCCTAATAAAAGAAATTTATAAAATCTACATACACATAATAGAGTGAGTGTCGAAAATAATTCTAAAATTTTCTTTGAAACAAGTAATAAAAATATAAATTGATTAAGAACTAATCATATTATAGGATTCTCATTGTTGTGTATGATATACATTTGATAGAATCAAATATGATCAATATGCATTAATTAAAAAAAATTAAATTTAATATCATGACCTAATCATATCGTATGATATTAATCATATTGTCTGAAAAGTATTAATTTAAAACAAATCTCCTTTATAAAATTGTTTCCTTGATTAGATTAATTTAAATTTTAAGTAATTGTACCATACAATTCATATCTTATTGTATGATTTGCTTTATAAATTAATCTAATTAAGCAAAGAAAGTATGCAATAAATGCAAATTTGACATAAGTAATCGAACAATATAATATAAATCGTATTGGCTAATTGGAATAGTTTATTTTTCACCATATTATGTTATTTGAAAAAATTGTATTGTAAAATGACTACATCATACTATTGGCCCATATTTTCTAGTAAAGGCTATTTTTGGGTTTTTTTTTAATTTTTTTATTAATAATGAAAGGCTATTTTGGGGTTCTTTGTATATAAACCTTTCTAAAAACTTTAGAATGCGAGAGAGACTAAACAATCTGAGAAGTTTTCTTTGGGAGAGTGGACTTCAAGCTTTTCATCTTAAAAATCCTACGTAGAAAAAATCTCTTGAGAGCATTTGCATGCATTTTTCACTTTTCTTCTACTTCATTGTTATTTTTTTTACTTTTTTTCCACTTCAAATCCTCTAGTGCTTTATTGTTATTGTGGAAAGTTATTGCTTTATCAAGATTTATAAGAAATAATAAACATCTTATTATTAGAAGTTGTTGACTAACTGGGGGTAAGAGTAATAATCTTCTCATTTGGAATAGAAGAAGAGAGTGTAGGATTTGTCCATTCATTAAGGGGAGGGGTTTCATCACCCAATGGTGGCTGAGGAAGAGAGTAGTGAATCATTGAGGTGGAGGCCTCAAATCGTGGATTTAGGCGTTAGTGCTGTACCACGTAAATATTGATTTGTGCTTATTATTATTTTACTCTGTATTTCATTATTGCTATACTTGCTTTACTTGATCTCTTATGATATGAATAATATTTTCTTATGTTCACATTAGTTTCTTCTGATCTAAACTTCTCATTTTCATAAACTTTAATTGGTATCAAAATGAGTTATTTTATGAAAGCTTTTACCACTTAAAGTAGTCTTACCGTAAAATAGTTCAAAAATTGAAACACAACATCTCTTATTCGATAATATATCATTTGATTTTTAGAAAGTTTGAATAGATACATTTATTTAATCCATAGATTATCACATGCCTAACTTAGTCCAAGTAGGATATACACCTCCACACAAAATCAATAGTGGAAAATATGTTGACATCCATTTGGATGATTGAGAAAAGGAAGAAAGAAAACAAGAACAATATATCCACTTATAAAATGGATAAGGAGATATTGTATAGACCATGCATTACTTATGCATGGATTGGCAAGGTAAAATAATTATGTATCAATTTGCTCTTACATGATTTTGAATGTTTTACATGTAAACTAATGAAACATTACTAATATATATATTCGGTTCAACAAAATTATTGCTTCTTTCCTTATTATGAGTAAAGAATATACTAATGTTGAAAAGATGCACGAAATTCTTATGTGTTTATAGAATCTTGGGATGCCCAAATTATTGTTATTTTTGAATCAAAGAATTTGTCTACTTATTCCCTTGATTAGCATATGAACAAAAAAAAAATTAGAGAATTTTAGCTACATGAGATAAGAAGAAAGAAAGGGCCATCACATTATATGTAGAAGAATTAGAGGACAACTTGTCAAAAAATTTGATGATGATTCACTATTGACTTGAAATTTAAAATTATTCTTGAAAGACAAAAACAAGAGGTCCAATGCAGAGATATACAAAAAAAAAAATATTTAAAAATGATCATTGATATTATTAACTTTAGATGTAAAAAGCTAGTTCACGTAAAATGTGGGTGTCCCTATATGAAAGGCTTCATAGTCAAAAGAAGAAAAATGAGAAGGAAGGTAATAACATGAAGCTTAAAAGAAAGTCACATAAAGCATTCTAGGCCAACTCAAACACAAAATTATCTATAATTGAGCCTACAAAAGAGATGAACAATTTATGGTTATGCTAAAGATGATTCAAGTGGTTCAAAGATCATTAAAGTATACGAGTTATCTTATGATGAATTTCTTTGCATGATTGAGAAATAATCTTTCAAGAAAAAAAATTCTAATTTGAAAAGAGTTTTCCAACTTAGAAAAAGAGAATAACATATTATTGCATGATGTTGAGGAGTCTAAAAAAGTATTAGCATAAAAAGAATCATTGTATAATGAATTTGAAAAAGAGTATAACCTACCATAGGATAACTCTTGGAACATACATAAAGCCAAAAATGAATTACATGTGAGATTAGTGTCATTAACATGTAAAAAAGAGAGGTGTAATACCACTCAAGATGGGACATTATTATTCATCATCTTCTAACAAGAAGAACAGGTCTAGGTTAGATAGATTCATGCACTCAATACCTAGCATTATAAGTTATTCAAGCGACAGGTTGGTTTATCTAGCATGCATGTGTATTCATAGGACGCTCAAGATAATTGATGTTAAATAGATCACAACATATCATACCATGAATCCATCCACCAACACCAAGAAACCTAAGATGGTTTGGGTTCCTAAGATCACCATCTAGTATATTTTGTATGCATGCCTTCACAAATAAGATAGGTGGAGGCATATTGTATTTGAATAGCAGGTGGTCAAGATATATAATTGGAGATAAATCAATATTCATTAAATTTAAGCCTACATGTAGTGGTAAAGTAACTCTTGGTAAAAACTCAAAAAGGAAGATAATCAACATTGAAAATGTTAATAAGATTGATTACTTTACAATAGAAAAGAATCTCTTAATTGATAATCTTAAACCTAACTTATTATTTATCAATCAACTATGTGATAAAGGGGCTTGCTATAAAAGTTTTCTCAAACACATGCTTATTAATTATAGATGGAAAATTTATGTTAGATGGTTTTGGGATGAATAATGTTTATGTGCTTAATAATGATGGTACAAGTGATTCTAAAGGTATCCATTTTTTGAAAATAACCCTATATAAGTCTTAATTGTGGCATAGCATACTATGTCACATGGGTATAAGCACACTTAAGAATATCACTTACTTAGATCTAGTTAGAGAGATACTTAAGTTATAATTCACTAAATTTATATGATGCTTGTAGCTTAAAAAATTTCCCAGGTCATTAATTGAATGGATTAACAATATTATCACGTTTATAATTTTTTTTGCCTAGTTAGTATAGTAAGTCTAGGAGATCAATCTTATGGTTTTGTCATTATAAATTATTACATAAGATTTACCCTGGTAAGATTCTTAGCACATAAGAGTGAATCCTTTTCTGAGTTTAAAATATTTATTGTGTGGATTCAAAGAAAAACTTGTTGTTTAAGATCTGCATAGTGGATGCGAATTTGAAAATGTGAAATTTGAAAGTTTTTGAAAAGAGTTAGGAATAAGTCACCATTTCTCTGCACCTTGAAAGCCTTAATAGAATGGTAGGGAAAAAAAAAAAGAATAGGACATTGATAAAAGCCACTCATTCTATATTCAATGAATATAAACTACCTAAGTATTTTTGGGCTTAGGTTGTCCATATTACATGTTATGTAGTGATAGAGTAAACATTAGCCCTAATTTGAATAGAACTCTAAATATATTTCTTAAGGGTAGAATCCTAGATTTATCACATCTGCATATTTTTTGTTGCAAGTGTTTTGTATTGAATATTGGAAAATTAAGCCCAGGTAAGTTTGATATCAAATTAGATGAGACTGTACTTTTAGTATATTCATTAGTCAAGAAATAATATAGGGTGGTTAATAATAGAACTCTAGTAGTTAATGAATCTGCATAAGTCACATTTGAAGAAACTGATTTCTACAGTTAGCTTAGAGTAGTAGAACTAGATGACTTTGAGTGACCAAACCTTGAAGACTACATCTACTAGATAGAGAACATGAAACACTATTCAATGAATGAAAGTATGCATCCAGTCGTAAAAAAGGAGATTCTTTTATCAGCTTCAAAATTAGAAATGCAGTTAGACATGAAGCTAACCACATTATCTTTATATCTCTCATAGAACCCACTAGAGTTAAATATGTTTAGTATGAGTAAGGGAATGAGGAGGAAGAAGAAGTTGTACAATAACCATGATTAACATAGTATAGTTATTCACAGGATGCATGAAAGTTCGAGTAGGTTGTTAGACCGTATAGAACTGTCTCAAGGCTAACCAAGAGGGGGGTGTATTGGTTATTTAAAAGTTTCTTAAATTTTTGAAAACCTTTTTGAATCTTTTTAAGAAAAATTAAATCACTGATCTTATAATTTGCATTTGTTTAGATATGATTATCACAAAAGATTTTTTAACCACAAAATATTAAAGTGCAGAAAATAAAAAATATAGAAAAAATTAAAGAGAACAGAAGAACACAAAATTTTATGGTGGTTTGATCCAACTAGACCTATGTCCACTCTTTGAAGACTCTTTCAAGTATTGCACTAAATAATAGTGTCTCTCCTTTTGCCCACACAGTAAGGCGGAGAAGCCTTTACAAACTCTCTTCCACCAACCTGGTGCGACAGAGAATCATCATCCTTTTTCACCCTCCTGGTAAAGGCAGTGAACTGTCATCCTTTTTCACTCTCTTGGTGAAGGAAGAGAACCATCATCCTTTTTTACCCTCTTGGTGAAGATAGAGAACCTTGACAAAATATTGAAAATTTTTACTCAAGAGACTCTAGAGGAGATGGGCAAAAACTTGAAGAAGATAAAGAGATCCTCGCTTTGGGAAACCTTGTGAATCCCTCATAACTCCCCCTTACTAGATCTCTCACACTCCACTCTCACAATCTCTCCCAAACACTCACACTCAATGGCCACTCTAAAGAGAAATTCACAGCAAAGGTCTAAGTGGCAGTTTTTAGGACTTCTTATATAGAAAACACATGAAGAATCATCCAAAAACTAAAAAATTCAAGTGAACTGACATACGATCGTACTGTACAATCGTGGATCATCCCGTATGATCAATTTAAAATATAAGGCATTATACGGTATGAACTGGTACAAATCTAATTTGTACATTGTTAGTCATTCGTATGAATGCATATCTTACCATACGAATATTTCAAAAATTAGGGCTTCATCTGGTACGATCTAGTATGAACCTCATTTCATACACTATCAGTCATCTATACAACCTAACATCATACAATATAAACAGTTCAAAACATTAAGGCTTCATTTGATACGAACTAGTACGAGCCCAATTTCGTACACTGTTAGTCATCTGTACAAAGTTACATCATACAGTACGAACAGTTCAAAAATTCAAGGCATGATTTATTTAACTGCACCTTAGAGGAAAACACTAAGTCAAATCATACAGTATGATTGGAGATCATACAGTATGATTAGTTTAAAAAAAATTATGTTTTGTCTCTCTCTCCCCCTGTGTGTGTGCACGGTTACCCAATTATAATTACACTCTCTCAGGCTCAAGAAAATAAAAAATAGAGATTTACAGACTCTGTTACATGGCATCCTATTCTAACATCTCTTGAAGTCTTCATCAATCTTGGGTAGTATATGATTTCCCTGAAATGTTAGTACACACAAAAATAAATAGAAATTTCCAATATGTACTAGGAGAAACAATAAAGTGAGAAAGATAATATTTTGTTATCATCAAAAATCATAATATTAATTCATAAGTTGCAACAATCTCCTCCATTTTGATGATAACAAAAATAATTATTATTTAAATTATAATTTAAAGTTCTTTTCTCCTAATCTCTACCTTAATGAATGAAAACAAAATTAAAATCATAAGGAAAATAAAAAACCATCCTTCTTTTTATTTTTATTAAGAAATACACAAAACACATGAAAAACACACAAAAAATACAAACATCAAAACACAACCAGAAAACCAAGAAAACTAAAATAAAAAAATTAAAAAAAATAATTCAAACAAAAATAACAGACAGAAACTTTCTCCCATATTTGACATCAACAAAAAGAGAGGAAAAAATAAAACAACACAAAAAAAGTAGTGAAAACCTAAAAAAAATGAAAGATAATATGGACAAATCGAAAAGTTGATAAGGAAAAAGAATGTTAACATCTTGCAAAAACAACATTAAATTCTTGATGCAATAACTTATGGTTTAAATCAAAGAACAAATAAGATAAGAATAGTTGATAGGGTTCATTGTTCACTCTAGAAAGCAGAAATATCATATAGAATAATTATTAAAAAATTAATTAAATAAAAATCTAATAGTTTCAAATTCAATAGTTGAAATTATCGTTTAAAGCATTAATTTTTTTAAGAATTAAAGATATAGAGAAAAGAATTAAATGCAGTGTGGGCTCATTTTATGCCTCTTTATCAATAAGAGTAGATAATTTTTCTTAGCGAACATTACACATCTTTTGATTTTGAACTTTATTTGGCGAACATTACGCATCTTTTCATATTGGGCTAATTTTATGCCTCTTTTCAAATTTGGCACACTTTGTGTATCTTTTGACATTTCATTCTTTCCATAACCTAAATCAATAAATCTTAGTTTGTGTGATTATCTTCTAAATAAAAGAAACAAACTTTCTCATATAAGGAAGATTAAACCACAAAACAAAATCCCAATTGATAAGAATAAAATAAACATAATGAACAAGAAAATAAAAGAAAAATAAGTCATTCTCTTTGCAACAATTATAACTATAAGATAAACATCTATTAGAGCATGAAGATGATCTTCTTATCTAAATATAATTTATAATTTGATTTATTTTGAGAAGAAAAAGTGTAAGGAAATAACATTATAATGTAAAAATAAATATTTTCATTCCTTAGATCAACATTTGTAAATTAGTCTATAGTAACTTATAGACAGTCCCAGAGAATTAAGAATAGAACAAGACAATCATGTCATTCATTCAATTTATTTATTTTAATAAACTCATAATATAGATTCAAATAAGAAGCAACCACAACTAATCCAAAACATCTAAATCAACTAATCCAAAAATAATAAAAGCAACTGATCCAAATACAATCTCATAAAGACTAAAACATAAAAATATATACCAACAAAAACTAAACTAATACCCTAGGGGATCTTGATCTGGAGGTGACTGTGGAGGATTGAACAGGGAAAATTAGCTATTGATTGTAGCTACTTGAGTATTCAGTGAGTCAAACTGTCCTCTAACCCAGCACATATCCTCATTATATCTAAAGTCCTGTTAGTCTAGACGAGTCTTAATATGATCAAAGTATTGATCAAAATGAGTCTCGAGGTAATCAAACCTTTGAACCATTTATTGATAGAAATGATGCTCAGGTCCAGGAGCAGGAGCAGGAGCAGGTATAGGTGCTGGTGCTGGTGCTGGTCCTCCTTCTTTATCAAATTCTTCTCCTTCACCCCCTTGGTCTGGGTGAAAAAGAGCATGGAAAGAAGCATCTGTAAAATAGCAAAGAAGATTATTAGGAGGATCGGGATGGATGAGATTATACTTCTTTTCAAGGATATAGGCAATCAGGTAACCTAAAGCCACATTCTTCTTTCTTCTAGTGGAAGGAAGTCTGATATTCATAAGGCTATTAATGTAGTCTAGAATTAATTGGGCTTCATCAATTGGAGTGTTGGTTATGATGTAGTAGGTTACAATTGAGAGTAAAGGAGTTATATTGATTCGATCACTAGCTTGAGGAATAATAAAAGTTTTTAAAACATGCTAGATGATTCTTGCATTTTGATTTTAAGGTATGAACAAGGGGTAAATGGTTGATTGAAGGTATACTCCTAAGAGTTTGGTTTACAGGAGACCAATCAAAATCATTTCTAGTAATCAGGGAATGTGCTCTAACTCCTTTAGTTCTAAGGTATATAAAAGTTCCTAATTCTTCCTTGGTGATCTCTACTCTTTGGTGAAAAACATAAGAGGATATTATGGTGTGGTTTTCTCTCATTCTCAGATTAGCCAGAAAGTAGTAAAAGGTATCAGAATGGAATGCATATATTAGGATGAGAATGAAGGAAAATTGAGTAGAGTTGAACAGAGGCATTACAGAAAAATTAATGTCTTCTTAAATAAGAAGACGAGATGGAGTAATTTTTGCCTCAACGAAATGATCGTAGGCTTCTTCATTTTCTCTCAAGAGAAAATTATCTTCTAGTTGATTAGAATGAGATGAAGAGTCTCTGGAATGTTGGGCCCATTTGCTGCTGCTGCTTGCCATTTCAGAAAGATTGAACATAAGATTTGAAAATGGAAAGGATTATGAAGAATGTCAAAGGAAGACATCCAATTTATAAAAAATGGCATATTTTGTACAGTACGAGTTGAGATTATCTGTATGATTTAGGAAGTCGTACCATACAAACATGGGCTCGTACATATGAATGAAAACAAGCATTAGCAGTTATTTCAGCAAAATGTCATTTTGTAAAGTTGCCTTTACGATTTGTCATTTCGTACGATCTTTGACCAACCTGATCATACAGACAAACAGGTGTTCATTCAAAATGATTGATTAATAATGATCATACCTTCTAGTTAGGTTCATCCACATGCAAATTAACAACTGGATCGTACATATGAACAGGTGTTCGTATAGACAATCTTTAAAAAATAACTATTCGTACAGACGATGAAGTATTCATACAGTATAAAATATTTACAAAATCACATTTTTCATCTGGCCAAATCTGAGAGAAATATTATTTAAAATCTAGTGAGTTCGTACAGTACGAAAGTGGTTCGTATAGTATGAATTAAAGATGAACTTTAGATTTGTACATGATAATCAAGATTCTTTTCCAAAAACAAATCAAACAAGATCCTTAAGACAAAAAACTGAAAACAAAAATTATATAAAAGAGAAGTTTAAACCAAAATAGAGAAAAATAAAAATCAAACAAAAATAAATCACAAATAAAGAACAAAAAGACAAACATTAACAAAAAGAAATACACCACAAATGCAATTTGCAGATTTTATAATTATCAAGCATGAATATCATTAACACCCAATCTAGTTCTTAATGTATTAAAAATTTTAAAAGCAGTGGTTTTATGAAAATGTCTGCAAGTTGATTTTCAGTAGACACATGATTTAATTCAATATCTCTCTTGGTGACATGGTCCCTAATGAAATGATGCCTTATATCATTATGCTTGGTCCTTGAGTGTTGGATTGGATTCTTTGAAATATAAATGGCACTTGTATTATCAGAAAATATTAGAATAGTGCCAATTAAAAAACCTAAATCCATGTGTTATTATTTTAACCAAAGAACCTGTGCCACACAACTTCCTAAGGCTATATATTCTACTTCAGTTGTAGAAAGGGCTACTAATTTCTGTATTCTGCTAGACCAGAAAACTAAAGAGTTTCCTATGAATTGACAAGTTCCAGAAGTACTTTTTCTATCAACCCTACACCCTACAAAATCTAAATCAGAATATCCAATGATTTCAAAAGAGGTGTTATGCCTAGGATACCAAATTCCTAAGTTTTGGGTTCCTAAAAGATATCTCAGAATTCTTTTAACAGCAGTCAAACAAGATTCTTTTAGATCAGATTGAAATGTAGCACAAAGATAAATACTAAACATTATATCAGGTCTACTAGTAGTTAAATAAAGATTTAATCTATTTATCTCTCTAAATTTCTTTTGATCAACAGATTTGCCTTTAGAGTCCTTATCTAATTGAACTAAAGAGCTCATGGGAGTACTTATTGGTTTAGCTTTATCTATTTTATACCTCCTAAGGATGTCCTTAATGTATTTAGACTGACTAAGAAAGGTGCCATCCTCTTTCTGATTTATGCTAAAATCAAGAAAGTAACTCAAGTCTCCCATTAAACTCATTTCAAATTCCTTACTCATTATTTTGGAAAAGTCATCACAAAGATTTTTATTTGAGGATCCAAATAAGATGTCATCAATATAAATTTAAACAATGAGAAGGTTATCTCCTACTCTTTTTATGAAGAGAGTTGTGTCCATACTCCCTCTAATAAAATCCCTTTCTAGTAGGAATGTGCTTAGCCTTTCATACCATGCCCTAGGTGCCTATTTTAGTCCATACAACGCCTTCATCAATTTAAACACATGATTAGAAAATTGAGAATTTTCAAAACCTTGGGGTTGCTCAATATAAACATCCTCTTTAATCACCCTATTAAGAAAAGCACTTTTAACATCCATTTGAAATAATTTAAATCCTTTAATATAGACAAAGGCTAAAAGCACCCTTATTACTTCAATTCTAGCTACAGGGGCAAAAGTCTCCTCAAAATTAATTCTTTCCATTTGGTTGTACCCCTTGGCCACCAATCTTGCCTTATTTCTAACCACTACATCTGAATTATTCATCTTATTTTTGAAAACCCACTTAGTTCCAACAACACTTTAATTTTCAAGTCTTTATACCAACTCCCAAACATTATTTCTAACAAATTGATTCAACTATTCTTGCAAAACTAGAACTCAAAATTCATTAAAAAGTGCTTGATTTATATTAGTGGGTCCAATCATTGAAATAAATGCTGAGTGGTTCACTTCTTTGCTAAGTCCATGCCTAGTTCTAACACCTTCACTTGGGTCTCCTAAAATCAGTTCTTTAAAATGACTTTTAGAATATTTCCATTCTCTAGGCAATGCATTTTTTGTTCCAACCCTTTCTACAAGATTTGCATTTTCAATTCCCTGAGTGATTTCTTCAACATCTCCTTCTTCTAACCTAGACCCTTCAAAAATATCAAATTCATCAAAAACTACATGAGTGGTCTCCTCTACTACTAATATCATTTTGAATTTCCATTTCTAGTGAGAGAATCTCCCATTTATAGTGAGAGAAAACCCTTCATTTTGAATTTCCACCATTCCCGATTATGGCGGGAGGCGATCAACGACAATCGCCGATGATATTTCCTCTGCCAATGAAATCTCAGCATCACCGTTCTTTGGGTGGATCACCTTTGATCATCGAGGATGTCTCTGATCGACCCATTTTGTCTTCCTCACTTTGATTGAAAGATATTGATGGCAAGGGTAAATCCCTTATGTTTAAAGAAGACGTTGTTCCTTTGGTCCAGAATAATTTCAAGATCCCTGATAACAATCGTGAAGCTTCTTCTCATCTGGTCCTAAATTGATCGTAAATAGATTTACAAAGTTGTCTAACAATGGTCTTACTTTTCGAGATTCAATAACCCATGTGGTTTGCTGTTCCTCCATTGATTTACCTAACACAGAAGGTATGAATTCTGTGAATAAGAATGATTCTTCATTGGGAATAATATCATCTAATAGTAATGCAGAGCATCAAAAGATTGAGTCGAACCCTCAAGAGGAAATGAATGTATGGAGAAGGGCTCCCAACATTAAGATTAATAATTCTTTTAGCAATGTCAAAATGTCTGACAATGGAATTGTAGTTAAATTGAACACTGACAATGAGAAATCTAATATTCAAAGACTTAAGTATTCGGTGGTTGTTAAAGTTTTTGGTAAGTCTGTTTAACTTTCAGTTATAAGAAGCGATCTTAGGAAGCAATGGAATAATTTCGGATCTTTTCATATTACCAATCTGGGTATGGATTGGTTAATGTGCTCTTTTCACTCTGAAGAAGGTATGGAAGGGGTCCTTAGCGAGGGACCTTGGTATGTAGGAGGGCACATTATCGGAATGGAGAAATGGAGCCCAGCTTTTTCTCCATTAACCATGAAGAAATTATTTTCTCCAATTTGGATCAGATTTCCACATCTTCCACTATTTTGCTGGGATGAGATCAACATTGCTAGGATTGCTTTAATGGTGGGTACTCCTTTGTACTTGGATGGCAATATGTTCAGGTGGGGGAGAAGAGAATTTGCAAGGGTGTGTATTCGAATGAAATTTGGTGAAAAGCTACCACAAGGCATTTGGGTTAAGCTTAGGGAGGTTTTACCAGAAAATCCAATATGAAAAAACTTCATCTTTCTGTTACCAATGTGGAAAAATTGGTCATGAACAGGGGAGCTGTGACAAGGCTAAGAATTCTAAAAAAATCATTTCCTCTGTTACTAAGGAGGTCACTAAGAAAGTTCCTAGTTCTCACAGGGATGTTCACAATGTTATTAAGGAAGCTGATATGACAAAACATGGTGTGGTGAAAGATAATTCTGATGCAAATAATTCTGATGAATATGGTCCGTGGATACACGTGAGTTATGCAAGGAAGAAGCCATATATTGGTTTAAAATCAAAGGTAGCCGCTACTCATAATGCTATTGGTAGAGTTAAAAGAAGTATCTATAAGCCTATATAGGATAACCGGATCAAGGTAGCTGGTGAGGTTCCTAAGCCAACTTCTCAAACTTTGCCTCATAATGTTTCAGATGGTGCTTTGGTGATGAAAAAGGGAGATGGTAAGTTAGAAAGTGCTGGGTGCTCATCCCCATTGGTATCTTAATGTCTTCTCTGTTATTTTGGAATTGTAGGGGAGCGAAGAGAAAAGAAGCTTCCCATTACTTATGGAGTGTTGTGGGTGATAATGATGTCTTCTTTATCGGCCTTATGGAAACGAAGCTCAATTCTATGGATAGTAATGAGGTTAGAAGAATTATTGGGATTGATTGGGATTTCTTTCATGTTAATGCAAGAGGTACAATGGGTGGAATTCTTGTGCTTTGGAGAAGTAATATTTCATCTTTCACAATATTACATTCTTCTTCCCAATGTATTATTGGTTGTTTAAAAACTCCAAATGGTATCTTACAGAATGTGTTCATTGTGTATGGTAGTAAAGACAAGTATGAAAGGAGGAAGTTATGGGAGTTGATAAAAGCTTATATGTCTAATGATATTCGTGAAAAAAATAACTTTCATAATATTGGCACTATTGGTCCTAAATTTACGTGGTGCAAGAATAAGGAGGATCTAGCAAGGATTTGGGAAAGACTTGACAGAATTTGTCTTAACTCAAAAGCTTTATGCAACATCCCATGTGCGATTATTAAGCACTTACCTAGAGTTGTTTCTGATCATTGTCCTCTCCTTCTTAATCTCTTTAATTTGATTGTTTTCAACCAAAAATCTTTGAAATTTGAGAATTTCTGGTGTTCCTATGAAGCCTCAAAAGGAGTGATGTTTAATGCTTGGAGGAAGAATGATTTTTGGAATGCTGCTGATATCCTTCAAAGGAAGCTGATTTGGCCTCTCAAAAGCCTATTTTATTAGAGTAAGAAGAAGCTAAAGAGTTGAATTTGACAAAGGAGGAATTGAAAAAAGATATCAATTCTCTACAGGAAGAAGAGAGCTTGGGTGGCCTGGATTCGGTCAAGTTGTTGGAGCTGAGAAGAAAGATCAATGAACTCAATATTACACTTGCTAGACTAGCAACGTGGTGGAAACAACATTCCAAAACCCATTGGGTGGAGGAGGGAGATCATAATTCAAGATTCTTTCATGCTTTTGTAATAGCAAGGAGGAATGGCAACATGATAACCCAATTGACAAATTTATACTACTACTGATTAGGAAGAAATTCATTCCCTATTTGAAAATTTCTTCACTAAAAAATGGAGTAGGAGACAGTGTTTAGTGCCTAATTGGCCAGCTTTTTCAAATCAAGATGTGCTAAATGATGTTCAAAAAGACTTTCTATCTACTGCGTATTTGAAACATGAACTATTCTCAGTTGTGATGAAGATGAATAATAACAAATCAATTGGTAATGATGGAGTAAATGCATTCTCCTTTAAACATTTTTTGGAGCATTATAAATGTGGATTTGTGGAATGCAGTGGAAATCTTCTTCGCTACGGGAGTATGCCTGACAATTGGAAGGAAACTCTTGTGGTATTAATCCCTAAAGTTCCAAATGCCTCTGATCTTAGTAAGTTCAGGCCAATCAATTTATGTCAAACCATTTACAAAATGGCTGAAGGGATGATGCTTAACAGATTAAAATATATACTTCCTACTCTTATCTCAGAATTCCAAGTTGCGTTCATCCCAGGGAGGTCATTTTCTGATAACTACTTATTGGCGCATGAATTGGTAAATAAGCTTAGGTTTTCTAAAGCTAAGCCATGTTTTATGTTACTCAATCTTGATATGGAGCAAGCTTATGATAGTATGTATTGGAAAACACTTTCTAAAATCATGTATGAAATGGGATTTCCTGACATGTTCATCAAGCTTATTAAGCAGTGTGTCAGCAACCCAAAGTTTTCCATTATTATTAATGGGAAGAGAAGCAGATGGATCAAGGCAGAGTGTGGGTTTAGATAAGGGTGCCTGTTATCACCTAGTCTGATCATTATTTGTTCGGAACGTATCTCAAAAACCATGGCAGATAGAGGCAACGAGCTTGGGATTAAGTTGGCTCCTTATACTCCAAAGGTAACACACTTGTTATTTGCTGATGATGTCTTGATTGCATCCAAAGCTTCTAGGCAAAATGCTAAGATAATTGCAGTTGTTCTTGGTGATTATTACAGATGGTCTGGACAGAACATCAACAAGAGTAAATCCACAATAATTTACAACAAATTAGTAACCCATCTGAGAAGGAAGAAAGTAAACAAATTGTTTGGATTCAGAATGGTGGATGAATTCAACTACTTTGGTGTGAGGTTGGCTCTTAGGAGACTTAAAGTTAATGACTTCAATTACATTTTGGAGAAAGCAATGGACAAACTAAATTCTTGGGGTGCTCAAAATCTTTCACTGGCGGGAAGATTGGTACTGATCAACTCATTATATTCATCCATTCCTTTATATAGTATGGCTCATTCATTTGTTCCAAAAAGTATTCTTAAAGATTTGGACAAATACTGTAGAAGCTTTCTATGGCATAAAGAAAATGGGAGAATGGGAATGCATTATATCTCTTGGGATGTAATGTGCACATCAGTGAGTCTAGGAGGTCTTGGTATTCAAGGGGCAATTGAAAGACAAGGGCTGGTGCGAGCGTGCATTGCTTGGAACTTTATCAATAACAAGGAATTCCTTCTCAATAAAATCTTGGCAAACAAGTATGGTGAGGATATTTGGAACATTGAAGTGAAAAGATACTCTTCTCCAGCATGGCGAATAATTAAGGATGGGGCTCGGTTCTTGATGCATATTACCAGATGGAAAGTTTCAAATGGAAATAAAATTGATATCTTAAATGATATATGGCTCTTAACAGGTGTCTTAACAAGTGGCGTTCATTATGTGACTTTTATGTATTGAAAGACAGGAATGTTTCCTTCTTGATTAATGAAGATGGAATATGGAATAAAATGCTTTTAAGCAAGTTATTTTCTGAAGACCTTGTGAACATCATTATGGAAATCCCGATATATTCTGAAGATGGAGAGGATTCTATAGAACTAATGACTAATATAACTGGGAAATTCATTACTTCTATGGTGTATCAAGCAACGGGGAAACATTTGCATACAAGAAGAGATGTAAAATGGATAAGGAAGCTAAAAATTTTGCCTAAGGAGTCATTATTTTGGTGAAGATTAATCAAATACTTTATACCAACTAAGTCCTGGCTGAATCACAGAAGACTTTACGATTCTTGGAGATGCCCATGGGGTTGTCTGGAAATGGAGGATAGAGACCATATCGTTGTACATTGCACAAAGCTGATTGATTTATTTGAGACGTTAAATAGGTGGGGAATTTACCTACCTAAGTTTAACAATTTTTATCATTATGTGAATAACATGGAGATGCTAGCTACAAATAAACCAGCGGTTGCTAGTTTGTATATAGCGACGATCTTTAATAGCTGGAAAGCCAAAAATCATTTGACACATGGAAACAATGAGCGGAGTCCTATTATGGTTGCTGCTAGAATTTTGGTGGATAATGTCTATCCAATCTTTCTTCCAATTTGTAAGAACTGGGTAACTAACCAGCATGTGCTGTCAAAAATTTGGTTTCCCCCACCTACAAATTGGATCAAGTTGAATGTAGATGTGTCTTTGTTACAAAACAATCAGGCTAGCATTGTTGGAGTCCTAAGAGATCATAAAGGCATATTTTTAATGGCTTATGGTAAGAAGATAGTGCATTGGGACATATTTATGTTGGAGTTAATTTCAATTTTCAACTTTAAAGATACAATCAAAGATTGGATGGAAGAAAAGCGAGGAATTGTGATTGAGGGCGACAATGTCAATGTTATAAAGCTTTTGCACAATTCGATGTTGAGAAACAATTAGAATGTCAGGATCTATAATATGGATTTCTCTTTTCTTGATGTATTTAAAAATGTTATTTTTCATTGTGTTTCTAGAGAAAGCAATAGTGTGGCTGATGTTTGTGCCCACTATGCTCTTTTGGGTGATTTTCTTTGGGATACTTTTGTTTTGGATGACCTTCCTTCAAGTGTTTGTAACTTGATAAGGAAGGATTGTGATAGAATAGCTATCACTTATGACTTTTGTTCCTTCATTTTTCCTACATTAATGCGATTTGTAAATTCTCATAAAAAAAATACTACCAATGTCCTTTTATTAAAAACTCTATAGGATTTGTCAATACTTGAATATCTAAGGAAAATTTCCTCATCAGATCTAGGATCAAATTATCCTAAAAGAGTTTTGCCATTGTTATGAATGAACACTTTACATCCAAAGACACAAAGACATGTAGGTGTGAGAGGTTGGGTGTTCTATCCTTAAGGAGTTCATAGGGTGTCTTGTTCAACATAGATCTAATGTTCACCCTATTTAGAACATAACTTGCTGTATTAACTGCTTCAGCTAAAAAATATTTTGAAAGTGAATATTTAGCTAACATGGCTCTAGTGGCTTCTATCAAAGTTCTGTTCTTTCTTTCAATAACCCCATTTTGTTAAGGGGTCTTAGGAGCTAAAAAGTTGTGATCTATCCCTTGTTCTTTATAGAAAACTTCAAATTTTTCATTTTCAAATTCTCCCCCATGGTCACTATAAATTGCAAAAATTTCATAACCTAGCTTCCTTTGAATCCAAGTAGAAATATTTCTAAACTCATCACATGATTCACTCTTATGTGATAACAATCTAAATAATCATCCATAATCACATACCCAAAAGTTTTCCCTCCTAGACTTACAGTGCTAACAAATCCAAAGAGATTTATGTGAAGAACCTCTAAGGGTTTGCTAGTCTAAGATCTTTGATTGAATGAAAGGAGGACTTAACCTGTTTTCCTAATTGACATGCATCACATAGATGATCCTTAGTGAATTCTAATTTGGGTATGCCTCTAACTAACTCTTTTTGGTTAATCTTCTTAAGATTTTTTTATGCTTACATGACAAAATCTTCTATGCCATAACCATGATTCATCAGCAACAGTTTTTAGATAAAAAGCATTAGAAGATTTAACACTATTTAAATCAAGCATGTACACAATATTTACCTTATTTTCATGCAACACATAAAATCTATTTTGGCTTATAATGCAGCTTGTAGGCAAAAATTTTATGTTAAAACCCTTATCATACAGCTGACTAATACTTAGCAAATTATGTTTTAACACTTCAACCAATAAAACATTTTTAATTAGAAAATTCTTTGTGTTTCCAATCATACAGGTTCCTACCACTCTCTTAGTGGTGTTATCTCCAAGTGTCACTTTGCCTCCATTCTTGGCTTCCAGCATTATAAATTAATTTGCATCTCTAATCATATTTGAACATCCATTATTTAGGTACCAAATGCTCTCATAAGGTCTTGTATGAGAGCGTTTCTATAAAAATATCAAATAATAGACTTGGGAATCCAAATAAATTTGGGTTCACCTCTTGACAATGATAATCCAGATGCATGTTTAATATGTTGTGACTGATGCTTCTTAGGTCTCCACACTAAATGTGCTCTACTATGAATAGTGTAAGTGTGGGAAATATGCCCTAACATGCCACATGAAAAATATCTAGTACCAGGAAAATGGTTTACTAATCTATATGAGTTATAATGTCTTTTACTAGGTTTTGAACATGTATGCTTTTGATTAGGATTGTGTAATTGTTCAAGTGTAGGAGCTAGTTTATTTTCCTCAAAAACTTTTACTTTTTTATGAAGTTATGAGTTTATGCTTTCCAAAATCAAATTATCAACCTTCAAATCATGTTACCTTTGATCTGATTTAACCATAAACACTTTAAAATCATTTTCAAGCTCATTATAAGATGTTTGCAATAATTCATGCTTCTTATTCAAATCATCAAATTCATCTAATAGAATTATGTGATTACTATCTATGTCCCTATGATCATTCCTAAAGTTTTCATGCTCTTTTTGTAAATTCAAATAATCGATATTGAGGCTAGCATGCAATTTTTTGAGTTTTCTATATACGCTATAAATTTTCTTAGAAACTTTAAATAATTCATCATAGGATAGGTCACATACCTCCTCTTGATATGAATGATCAAGCTTATCAGCCATTAAGTACAAAGTTATGATATCCTCTTATGCTTCTATTTCTGAAGAGTCTGAAGTTGAGTCAGCCCAAAAAGTTCTTTGCATCCTTTTCTTTTGCTTCCTGACATTAGTTTTCTCCTCAACTTTATCCTTGTTTGGATTAGCTTTGAGATTTGGGCAATTAGTTTTTATATGTCCCGGCTTTCTACATTCATAACAAATGACTTTATTAGAAACTTTTAGATTTCTAATGAACTTATGTTTGTTCCAATGCTGAGATCATTATTGCTTCCTCTTAAGAAAACTTTTGAATTGCCTAGTCATAAGTGCAATATCTTCTTCATCATCAGGCATTGATTGATTGCTCTCTGAATCATCAGCTTTCAAAGCTATATTTCTCTCTTTCCTTTTATCACCTGCATTAATCTATCTTTGATTCACTCCTTACTCATAAGTAATAAGTGATCCAAGTAGATTGTCAATAGAATATATGTTCAGGTCTTTAGATTCAGTTTTGGCAGTAATCTTTGCATCATAAGCAGTAGGTAAACAATGTAGAATTTTATTAACTTTCTCTAAATCTGTAAGTTCTCTACCTAAAGCATACAATGAGATAACAATCTGAGTAAACCTTGTATATATATTAGAAATTGACTCATTTAGTTTCATGCGAAATAGTTCATAGTCATGTAATAAAATGTTCAATGTAGATTATTTTACCTTGTTTGTTCCTTCATAAGTTATGCAAAGTCTATCCCATATTTTTTTTCTAGTTTTGTAAGTTGAAACACGTATATAATACTCAAATTTTAAAGCATAGAAAAAACTATTTAAACATTTTGCATATTACTATGTTAAGTCTCTTTCCTCTAAAGTCCATTCAACATATGGTGTTTCAACCCTAATGCCATCAACAATTCTAGTGGGACTAGTATAGCCTTCCTACACTAACTTCCATATGCGATAGTCAAGTGATTATAGAAAAGTAGACATACGAGTTTTTCAAAAATCAAAAGGAATATTGTTGAATAATGGTGGTCTAGTGATCGAATTTCATTCAGCAGTATTTCAGTTTCCAAAATTAGCCATGATCGTTTTTCAAAAAGTAGTCTAAACCTTAATTTTTGAAATTGGCTCTGATACCACTTAAAAGTTTGTGTAGGTTGTTAGACTATATAGAACTGTCCCAAGGCTAACCAAGAGGGGGGGTGAATTGGTTATTAAAAAAATTTCTTAGATTTTTGAAAACCTTTTTGAATTTATTTTAGAAAAAATAAACCACTGATCTTATAATTTGCAATTGTTTAGATATGGTTATTACAAAAGATTTTTCAACCATAAAACATTAAAGTGCGGAAAATAAAAAATGCAAAAAAAATTAAAGAGAACAGAAGAACACCAAATTTTATAGTGGTTCAGTCTAATTAGAACTACGTCCACTCCATGAAGACTCCTTCTTCAGGTATTACACTAAATAATAGTGTCTCTCCTTTTGTCCCCACAGCAAGGTGGAGAAGCCTTTATAAACTCTCTTCCTTCAACCCGGTGTAGCAGAGAACTGTCATCCTTTTTCACCCTCCTGGTGAAGGAAGAGAACCGTTATCCTGTTTCACCCTCTTAGTGAAGGCAAAGAACCGTCATCCTTTTTTACCCTCTTGGTGAACATAGAGAATCATCATCCTTTTTCACCCTCCTGGTGAAGGCAGACAACCGTGACACAATGTTAAAAATCTTCCCTCAGGAGACTACAGAGTATATGGGAAGAAACTTGAAGAAGATAAAGAGACCCTCACTTTAGGAAACCTTGTGAATCTCTCACAACTCCCCCTCACTAGATCTCTCACACTCCACTCTCATAATCTCTCCGAAACACTCACACTCAATGGCCACTCTCAAGAGAAATTTGTAGTAAAGGTCTAAGTGGCAGTTTTTAGGACTTCTTATATAGAAAATACATGAAAACCATCCAAAAACTAAAAAATTCAAGTGAACCGACATACGATCATACTATACGATCATGGATCATCCCGTATGATCAGTTCAAAAGATAAGGCATCAACCGGTATGAACTGGTATGAACCTAATTTCATACACTATCAGTCATCCGTATGAATGCATATCGTACCGTACGAATATTTCAAAAATCGGGGCTTCATTTGGTATGAACCTCATTTCATTACACTGCAGTCGTATGTATGACCTAACATCATATAGTACAAATAATTCAAACATCAAGGTTTCATTCGATACGAACTAGTACGAGCCCAATTTTATACACTGTTAGTCGTTTATACGAAGTTACATCGTACAGTATGAATAGTTCAAAAATTCAAGCCATGATTTGATTAACTGCAGCTTAGAGAAAAATACTAAGTCAAATCGTGTAGTATAATTGGAGATCGTACAGCACAATTGGAGATCGTACAGCACGATTGGAGATCCTACAGCATGATTGGATATTGTACAGTACAATTAGTTTTAAAAATTTAAGTTTTGTCTCTCTCCCCATGTGTGTGTGCATGGTTACCCAATTACAATTACACTCTCTCAGACTCAAGAAAATAAAAAATAGAGATTTATAAACTATATTGCATGGCATCTTATTCTAATATTTCTTGAAGTCTTCATCAATCTGGGGTAGCATATGATTTTTCTGAAATATTAGTACACACAAAAATAAATAGAAATATCTAATATGTGCTAGGAGAAACAACAAAGTGAGAAAGATAATATTTTGTTATCATCAATAATCACAATATTAATTCATGAGTTGCAATAATGCATGTACTGAGCACATCACCAGGTTAGAGCTTAAACTTGAAGACCATATTACACATGATAATATTCATTGGGAATAAATACGCCATAAGTTGGATGAAGATAAGAGTTAATTTTAGGACTAATATCCTCTTGTGCCACCATAACAAGGACCCCACACTGAGTAGTTAGGCTTTTTTTTTTCATTTTTTATGCAATGTGTACTTGATTTTTCTTTTTATTTATACTTCCTTTTGTGATATGTCAATGTTTCATTATCAATTTGTGTTGTCTCTTTATGTTGTTTTTTGTATGATCTTATAAAATTATATATATATATAACCAAAGTAATTTTTTTGTCAAAATTCATATTATTTACAATCTTTAACAAGACCTAAATTCAAGTTAAGTTACAAAACCTTTACAAATATGTACACAATCAAAGTTTAATTGCTATTATTAAAAAAATGGAAGACTATTGGCTCCCATGAGCTTTAAACCATAGGAAATATGTGGATCACAAATATAATTTGATTTAATTATTACTATATTACTTTTTGAACTAATACACTTGTAGTAGAAAATATAACTTATAAATGTAGGTTTACCTAAGGACTAAATTTAAATAGAGTTTGTGAACTTAAAACCAATATTTATGCAAGGATATGAATCAAGACTTTGAGTATAAGATTAAGAAGATGAGACAAAAAGCATCAAGTTTAGTCAAGGGTAATTCAAATGACAAGTCATAAGAGTTGAGTCATAAATTTTACATTTTTATTTTATTTTATTTTACTAGTTTTTCATGTAAAATAAATTTGTGAAACAACCAACACACATGCACTAGAATGAGTAGCAAAAATAATTTTACATTAAAAAGAATTGATTGATCATTAATTAATCATATTGTACGATATGCATTCTATCTTCGAATTAGTTAAGATATTTAAAAATTTATTATTATGAACTAATCTTATTGTAATATATTAATCATATTGTATAATCAATATTAATTTCAAATAAACCACCATTATAAGAATGTTTCTTTAATTGGATTAACTTAAAATTTAACTTACTCTTACTATATAATTCATCTCATATTGCTTGATTACCTTTCTCACTAATCTAATTATGTCAACAAATTTAAGTTAGCAATAAATGTGAATATGGCATAAGCAATCATATAATATGATGTCAATTGTACTGGAAAATTGTCAATCGTATTGAAAATTTGAACTGATTTTACCTTTCATAAAATTTTGCTATTTGAACTAATCATAAAATATGATGATCAAATTGTACTATATGATCTGGCTTTATTTTCTACTAAACATTATTTTAGAGTACTATTCTTAGATTATTTGAATATAACTCTTTCTAACAACTATTAAATGCGAGGGAGACTAAAAATTTTGAGGAAAAGGAGTACTTTAATAGAGAACATCAAGCTTTCATTAAAAAATTCTAAGTGAGAAAAATCTCTTGAGTGTGTGCGCACCTATTATTGCTTTTAGCTTTCTTCTTATCAAATTCTTCAGTGTCTTATTGTTGGCATGAAAATATTTTTTTGCTTTATCAAGTTTTATAAGAGATTAAAGAGATCTTAAACTTCTTGTTAAATGAAGTTGTGGACTAGTTAATGAGCTGCAGTAGAGATCTTCTCACTTGGATTAGAGGTCTTCTCACTTGAAGTTGAAGAAGAGGGTGTAGGATTTGTCCATTTCCTATTTAGGAGAGAGGATGCTCCACCCTATGGTGGCAAAATGAGAAAATAGTGAATCATTGAGGTGGAGGTCTCAAGGCATGGGTGTAGGTGTTAATACCAAATGACATAAAATTTTGTTTATGCCTTCTTAACTTTTGCTTTTTATTTACTTACCACTTTACTTGCATTACTTGATCTCTTACACTATAAATAATATGTTTATGATAATATTAGTTTCTCTTGATCTAAAATTTTCACTTGTTATAAATTTTATGTTTAATTATATTATTTAAAAAGTAGAAAATGTAAAAATTTTAAATTAAAAGTTAAATAAAATGAAGATTTTAAAATTAAGACACACACATTCAACCCCTCCTAGATTTGGTCATACACTCTAACACTCACCTGACTATGATTCTCTAATTACCATTACTTAAGTATTATCCTCCAACCACCATTGCTCGATTATGGTCCTTTGAGCACCATTGATCGATTATGGTCCCTCTACCATTGTAATCAAAATAGATTCTCTCAACCATCATCAATCGACTATCCATAACCACCAATGATGGATTGCATTATTCCAATCACCTTTGCATTAAAACGGTCCTCTAACCATCAGCCCCTTCTTTAATCCTTTAACCACTATCACTAGATTGTAGCCATCATCATTAAATTATGATCCTGTAACCACCATCACTCAATTTGGTCTTTTCCCATCATTGGCTGACTGTAATCTCTGACCATTATTAATTAACTACAATCCTTTGATTATTATTTTCAAGATATAATCATTTTACCACCATTATTAACTATGATCCTCCATATATTATCATCCAACTATGATCTTAGATCACCATTTCCTAATTATAGTCCTTCTACAACCATCGATCTACTATAATCCTCTGACTATATCTCCCTACAATGATCCTCTACCATTATATTCTAATAACAATCCTCTGACCACATTGCTCAATTATGCTAATTTGACCACCATCGCTTATTTATGGTCATTTGAAAATTGTCATTGACTAGATAACTAACTTTTTTGCCCTCCAACACCAAGATTAATGATGCCTACCATTGCCTATAAGGCTGATGCACACTGTCAATGCCAACTCTAACTTTTGATAACAACACCTAAATTTATATTGAACTTCATAGTCTCTAGTTTCCTTTATTAAAAGAAAAAAGACAAAACATAAAGTAAATGATCTCTTAAAGATAGTTTCCATGCCATATGCTCTTTTAACTTCCACTATGCAATTCATTATATATATTTTATGTTCATTATAATATCAATAACATCTCACATTATGGGGAAGGGAATCATTTATAATTGATAATATACGCCAGTAAAATCAATATAATTGGGATAAGGTTCATGGTTACTCTCTTTCTTGATTTTTATATAAAACTTAGGTTTCTCTTAAATCATCTTTTCTTTTGCGTGTGTTTGTTGGATTTTTGTATAATGTTAAGATGTTATTGTTACAATCCAGAATCCTAAGCTTGTGATTTTTATGATAATAAATATTATTGATTGTCTCTTTATCTCACCTAATATTTGTATTGCATATTTGCTCTTGTGTGTACTAACATTTCAAGAAGACTATATATTGTGCAATGAAGAGTCAGAGCTCAAGACTAGGTAGAATAAGATGATGTTTTGTAAGAGTATGTAGTTTTTATTTTTTATTTTTATATATTGCTTGAGTCAAAGTCATGTAAAGGTGTATCATAACTTGGTGACCATGCACAAACACACCGAGGAGTGGGAAAATAAATTATATATTTTTGAACTAATCATATCATACGAATTAGAATGTACTATATGATCAGTTATTTAGAAAATTAATTAAAATAGTGAAGATTGGGAGAGATGAAGTATGGTTGTCCCAGGGATCATCTTGGAAAAAATTTTGATTTTTGAACTAATCATATCATACAATATAGATTATCTGGATGATTGCCAGAGATAATTTTTAATTATCCTAGAGTTCATCTTGTATAATCTTAAGATGACTAAAGTAATTGTACTGTATGATCCAATCATCATATAGTACGATCAGTATGTAAAGTTTGAATAGATCCTATTATGACTAATTAAGCTGTACTGGATCAAATAGGTTTTGACCTAATTATTCTGTACGAAACCAGATTGTACTGTACAAACATAAATGGTAGAATTAAAAAATTAGGGCTTTTTAAAAGCCAGATATTTAAACATTCTTATTAGACTTTGAAGGAGTTGGCTATTGAGAGAGTTCTGTTAGAGTACTTGAGAGGTCTTGGAGTTTGGAGAGGAAGAAGGAGAAGTTATGTGAGAGGGAAAAGTAGTGTGAGGGGATTCATGTGATTACTCCTAGCAAGCTTCTATTGTAGTTCCTCTAAGTATCTTCATTGATCTTTTGGGTTGCTCTGAGAAGAATGACTTCAAGGGCGTAGATCATCAAGTTCTCTTCCTCACTAGGATGGTGAAAAAGATTTTAGGTTCTTTGTCTCACTAGGAGGGTAAAAAATATTTAGGTTCTCAGCCACACCATAGAAGAGTGGAAGTGATATTATAAGGACTTTTATGCCTTGCGGTGGGAGCAAAAGGAGAGAGTCACTAAAAGTTTAGTGTAATTCTTGGAGAGGACTTTGGGGAGTGGACGTAGGTAAAGGTTTGGCCAAACCACTATAAAATTTCTAGCATGTTCATTCCTTTTATTTGCACTTTTATTTCCTGTATATTATTTTCTTGAAATCCGAGACAATAATATTTTGACAGCTTTAGATTAATTTTATGAGAAAATTTATTATAAAATTTCCTCTTGATAAGAAGTTCTATAATAAGTAGAGTATGAATCCCTTGTAGATAGCAGGTGTTTGTGTTCCCTTACCAAAGGCAATGATAAGGATCTAGAATAATCAGCCTAATAGGCTGAACCTCCCTCCCTTTTACAATAAGATAAGCATTGAGTTGCATATGAGTCACCTATAACTAAAGAGTCTAAGTGGTTACACCCATGAATACTCTAAATTTGGCATAACGTGTAGCCCACCTATTAATTTTAAATTATGTATTATTTATTGTGTTCAAATTTAGTAAAAAAAATGTTAATTAGTTTTACTGGTGCAGGAAATGTATAAGAAAAGAAAAAAACTATAACTATTGAATAGGTCATAATGCCACCTGATAAAGCACTATAGCATTATGGTCACAACATTGAGGTGCCTAATTTAGACATTGTATCAATGATTTCTCTATTTTTTAGCTCCACAGCAACACCAAGGTTAGCACTGTAGTGCAAAACAACATTATTATACCCAAATTCAGCATCGTAGCACTAGAGCCTCAAGAAAATGAGAATCGAAGCGCTGAACCATACAATGACTCAATGCTAAAATTCACATTTAAGTGCTATAATGCTCAAATTCTATAGTGCCACAGTGGAGCAATTGTAAACACGAGGAGCCATGTTGACTCAGCTAAAAGATATGTCATTTCAATCATTAACCATGCAAGGTCATCAAGTGCTACAATGGAGCTAACATTATAGCACTGAGGTGCTAGTTTATTTTATATCACTGTGGTGCCACCTTATCGAGCACCGTAGTTCTTAAACCAATTTATATACTTATTATAAATATTTTTTAAATTCTATTATTTATAGAGTTCTATCACTTAAGCAAAATTTTGTAATTTTAAGCATGTTTCTTTAGTGCCCCCATAGAGTATAGTCTAAGGGAGGTTAGGGAAGTGTACGATACTTGCATTATGGAGATCATAACCTATTTGTCTACGTAACTCTTGGGTTAGAAGGAGTGTGGAGAAGATCATTTGATCTTTTCGGGTGATAATTTTCTTATTTCTTCTCTTGTATCCATTCTTTTAATGAATAAAATGAAAATGAGTTTGCTTATTGAATCATTTATGTCTGGCTAATTCTCTAGTTTTGGACTGATGATGTAAAAAGCATAGGAAGTACTAATATAGACTCTTGTGCCTTGAATATACATTGATGTTTTCAATCTTTCCCATTTTTTATTTAATGCATATAATGGTTATGTGTGCTGCTAATATCTAGTGTGATGTATAGCCTCAATGGAGAAATACTAGAATAATTAGGAATGTTAAAATGGAATGTTATTATGTCTAGACATAGGATGTTTAATATTCCAGGTTTTATAGAGATAGAAAAAATATAGGAAGGACATAAACCTTTCTTTTCACCCCTATAAGCTTGATAGAGATTTAGGGATGTATATGCTTTGGATCCACAACTAAAAATTAAGAGTCTCATTAAGAAAACTATGCTATTTATATTCATTAGTCCAAAGTACTTTATCTCCATAAGTATCAAAATCTCCTTACAAGTTTCTTTTAGTGATAAAAACTCAAAAATATCATTTTTACTTTTAGTATGATAAATTGTGCATTTAAATTAAATACTAGTAGTTTAATTATAATTAAGCAGAACACTTCCTCCTAGGATCAGCACTACTCTATCACTTTATTACTTGATTTGTCATATTTACTTGTGCATTTTAGTGGGCTTTCATTAATTTTATATTAAAGAAAACCTAAGCATATTTCAACTCAACAAGTCATATCCTAGCCCACCACAATCAGGTTTTTACCATCGTTGTTAGGGAAGTAGCATATATATTATAATTTTAACTATGTTATCAAAATAAGTATATATTTAGTCCTAGTTGCATCCTGTATCTTTGTTCTATTTGATAAAATTTTGAAAAAAGCCAAAAAAAAGTATTTTATTGATTGTTTAGATTGTAATTTTTATTTGTTACATCATTATTGTGTGCTTGGTAGATCTAGTAAGGAGCCCTTATTATTTGACCTTGAGGTAAAAAGAACCCTTATAAAAATTTAAAAAAATAAAAATATTTTAGAAATGTGTAACCTAGTATAAGGTCAGAACCATTCTAAACCTTTCTAAACCTATTAGATAACATACTAACTTTATAGAACAATCTATTAATAGACCTACTATCCAGGCTAATAACTTTCAACATAAACCTGTCATAATTCAAATGTTTTAAATTTTCTAATTTAGGCAACTCCTATTGAGGATCCCAATCTATACTTAGCCAGTTTCTTGGAAATCTATGTAATATTTAAGTATAATAGTATTAGTGATGATACTATTAGACTACACTATTATACTTAGATTGTTCCTTTTTTCTCTAAGGGACAAAGCTAAGATGCACTTGAATTCTTTGTCTTTAGGCTCTCTAACCACCTAGATTGAGTTGGTTCATAAATTTTTAGCTAAGCATTTCCCACTTTTAAAAATAGCCAAACTTAAGAATGATATCACATCTTTTGCCCAATTTGAGAGAGAATCAATTTACAAAAGTTGGGAGAGATTAAGGAAATGCCCTCACTATGCTTTACCTAATTGGTTAGTTATTCAAACTTTTTAGAATGGATGGTAGGATCCCTTAGATCAATCATAGATGCTATAACTGGAGGATCTTTAATGTTTATGTCATTTGAGGAAGCATATGAACTAATAAAGGAAATTGCCACAAATAATTTCTAATGCTTTGTTGATAGGGTAAATCCTATGAGAGTAGCTAGAATTTATGAATTAGATGTTTTGTCAATTCTTACTACTCAAGTAGTTATAATTTCAAAGAAATTGGATACTATTGGAGTTAATTCAGGATCAGGATCATTTAGATAATTGGAAGAACAAGATTTGAATTCTATTGGTGATAAAAGTGCTCTAGGGTTGAAAATATGAATTTGATTAGAAGGCAAAATAATTCCTATTCTAATACATATAATTTAGGTTGAAGGAACCACCCTAATTTTAATTTGTCTAATAATAATGTTGGTGGTAACAATCCGCAAAATGTAGTTCAATCTAATCAAGGAGAAAACTAGAATAATTCTCAGCTTATAGTGAATTATAGACCTCCTTATCCCCCAAGATTTAATCAAAATAATTAGTTTGGGAATAGGAAGACACCTTTGGAAGAGGTAGTGATTGAGTTTGGAACTCAATTACAAAGTCAAGCTGCTTCTATCAAAACTTTGGAAAATCAATTAGGACAGCTTATAATCTCTTTTTGTAGTAGACCCCTTAGATCATTGCCCAGTAATATTGAAGTTAACCCTAAAGAGAAAAAGAAGGATCATAGTGAACACCACTTGAGGAGTGCATGGTAGCGATGCACCCCAGCCAAAATGATAAATCTAGGTAAGTCTGGCTGAAAACTACAAATTTAGTACTTAATTGGGAGGCAACCCAATTGTGTTTAGTGTTTTGAAGTTCTATTCAATTATTTAGTTCTTTTAGTATTTTTATTTACTAGTAGTTTACATTATTGTGTTATGATATTTATAGTTAATTTAACTGTTGTACATTATCCTTTAATGATACTTGCACTTTGATTATTTATTTAGCTAAAATAAAAATGATAATTAAAAATTATTCAAAATTAGGATAATAATAAAACCCTAGATGAGAGTTTGAATGAACATCTCATAATAATTTATAATTTGAAAGGCTTAATAATTAACTAATATATATTACTTAAGTTATTGACTTGATTTTAATTTAAAAGTTATATATTAATGCATTGACCCCTAAATTGAAAAATGAATAATTAAGTTTTAAAGAAAAGATGTGGGTAGCTTAAATTTGGAAGATCATAGTAAACTTGAAAGTAGAATTAGTGATCTTATTGAATCATTACATTAAATCAATTTGGGTTGCAGGAGGAGAAAAGCAAATTTGATATTCAAAACCATTAAATATATACTTCATGAAAGAATAAAATTTATGAAAAATTCTAAAAGAGACATGTGAATAGGAGAACGATGAGTACATTAAAAAATTAGTATCAGTGAAAGCTTAAGTTCAAATGCATCATAATACATAAATATAAAAGGACACTATAAGTGAAATAGTATATATGATGGTGCACTAATGAACTTCCAATTTAACTATAAGCACAACTAATTCCTTAGTTATATCATTCATTTCTGAATTCAGAAGTCAATTTTACACTTACATACATAGTGAATAGATTCGATACAAGCAATAGTAAGGGTGACTGATTGGGATAATTATTATGACTTCTTAATTTCAAATTATAACTTTTTTCATTCCAAATTACTTCTAGACTATGATATATTATATTATATTTTAGTAATTCTAAATAATTAATTTTACTATAGTTATTAAGTGATCAATAAGTGATTTTTATCATTGCTTGAGGACAAGCAAGAGTTTAAGATGTGGGAAATTTATTAAGTATAAGTTATGTATTATTTATTATTTTTAAATTCAATAAAAGTGTGTTTTTAGTTATATTTATGCAAGAAAGGTATAGAAAAAGAATAAAAAAATACAAGTGCTGAACAACACCGCATTGCCACCAGACAAAGCATCACAGCGTAATGGTTGTCGATTTTGAGGAGCCTAATTCAGATAATGCAGGGTCTATTTATCTATTTTCCAGTGCCATAGTGACACTAAAGTGAATGTTACAGTACAACTTAGTACTGCTACACCCAAATTTAACATCACAATATTAGAGCCTCAGGAAAATGAGTGTTGGAGTGCTAAGCCATGCAATACCCCGGTGCCAAAATTTATATTCAAGCATCATAATACTCAACTTCTAGAGCACCACAGTGGAGAAGTTGCTAACTCGAGGAGCCATGCCAACTTAGCCAAAAAGATGTGTCATTTTAATCATTAATCGTGCTAGGTCATCTTGTTGCAGTCCAGGATCCCTTGCTTATGATTTTGATGATAATAAATATTATTGATTGAAACTTAATTCTTTAATATATATTAGAGATTATTTTTTTGTCTGCGTGCACTAACATTTTAGGTATATTATACACCACTCAAGATTAATCAAGACTCAAGTTTGGGTAGAATAAAATGTCATTCAAAAGAGTCTGTATTTTTCATTTTCCTTTATTTTTTATTTCTTAAGTCTGGCCATGTAAGGGTGTATGCTAAATTGATTATCGTGCACACACATAGAGCAAAGTGAGGCAAATTAAGCTAAGAATTTTTGAACTAATCTACTGTATGATTACGATCGCACTGTACAATCAGTTATATGAAAATATAGGGTTAACAGCTAATTATGTCATTAATGCTAATGAACTAATCATACTGTAAGATATAGATTATACTACATGATTCATTTATATTAACAAACCCTAGCTGCCAGATAATTTAAGTCTTTTAAAATTGAATTTTGAACTGATCGTACTATATGATCTTAATCGTACTGTATGATATTTGAAATCGTTCTTAAATTATCCCACCTGATTAGTCGATTAAATCAATGTTTAATAAATATGGTTAATCATACTATATGATCAATATCATATTATACAATTGATAGAGATGAAATTTAGTCATCCCAGATATTATATTAGACGAAAACCTTAGTTTTTGAACTGACCGTATAGTACGACGTCAATCGTATTATATAAACTTTTGATATTTGAACTAAACATACCGTATAATGTAATTTACACCATACAGTTAACATAGATGATTTTTAATCATCCCAATAATCATCCTGTATGAACATAGTGAAGTTAAACTAATTATACCATATGAACTCATGATCGTACTCTACGATAATTATATAGAATTTGAATAATTTATTTAAATAATTGTTCCATCATACTGGAAAAAAATTACCTTTTGTACTAATTACTATATTAATCCAGATCATATTGTATGAATAGTGATGGCGTAATTAAAAATTTAGGGTTTTTTAAAGCCTAGTACTTAAGTAACTTAATGAAATCTTTTGAAAAGAGACTTTGGCTATTGAAGGAACTATGAGGGAGAATTTCTTGAGAGAGCTTTAGACTTAGAGAAGGAGAAGGTGAGGTTGTGTGTGAGGGAGAAGGAGTGTAAGGGTATTCACAAGGTTACTCCAGGCAAGCTTGAACCTTACTTCCTCCTATGGCCTTGGTGAGCTCTTGGAGTTACCCTTTGGAGAGAAGCTTCAAAGTATGGGTCTTGGGTTATGTGCATTCACTAGGAGGGTGAAAAGGATTGATGATTCTGTACCATCACTAGGAGGGTGAGAAAGACTTCTTGGGTTCTCTGTGAAAGTGTGAATAGGTTGTTAGACCTATTGCTTACGTCCCTAGGCTAACCAAGAGGGGGGTGAATTGGTCCTTTTAAAACTTCTCTTGGAATTTAGGAAATCCTTTTTAATTAAAAAAACTTAAGCAAATCATACAGTATGATTTATCTTCATACAGTATGAACAGAGATAATTTTTTAACGCTTTCTTCAACCATAGAAAAATAAAATGTGTAAAAGTAACAATGTATAAAAGTAAAAAGTAAGAATAGAAAATACCAGAATTTATAGTGGTTCGGTCAAACATGACCTACATCCACTCCCTAGAGACTCCTTCTCTAGGTATTGCACTATTCTTAAGTAACTCTCCTTTTGCCCCCACAGCAAGGTGGAGAAGCCTTTACAAACTCTCTTCTACCAACCTGTTGCGGCAGAGAACCATCATCCTTTTTTACCCTCATGGTGAAGGTAGAGAACCCACTCATCCTTTCACACCCTCCAAGTGTCAGCAGAGAACCAATCATCCTTTTTCACCCTCCAAGTGATGGCAGAGAACGAGAAACCTCTTGAACAATCCTCTTGCAAGAGCCTCCAAGGAGATTAGGAAGATGCTTGAAGTACAAACAATAAGATCCTCACTATTAGATAACCTTGTGAATCCCCTCATAATTTTCTCTTCAAAGATCTCTCAACACTTACTCCCAAACACTCTCCCAATCACTCTCCCTTTCACTCTCAAGAAGATTTTCGCAGAAGGATCTTTTCTTCAATCAGTTTTAAGACCCTTAAGTACTAGGACAAGAAAAACTGTCCAAAAATTGAAAATTTTAAGTTTCATGCATGCCGATCGTCCCGTATGATCGCACATCGTACTGTATGAATAGTTCAAATCATTGAACAATTCATCCCGTATGATCCCATACGAATCTAACTTAGAGCCGTTCGTACCTCAAAACCTTCTATATGAACTCTATTTCGTACTGTACGAATAGTTTAAAAAATGAATGATTCGACCCGTACGATCCTATATAAACCTAACTCAGAGCCATTCATACCTCAAAACCTTCTGTACAAACTCTATTTCGTACTGTACAAACTTAACTTAGAAAAAATTTCCACGCAGATAGGTTCGTTGAGGAGGACATAGAATACAAATCATCCAGTACGATCCAATATCGTACTGTACGATCAGTTTTAAAAATTAGGTTTTTCACTCCCCCATTGTGTGTGTGTGCACAATTATCCAACTTACAATCATACTCTCTCAGACTCATGAAAATAAAAAATACAGACTTCACTTATAGTAAACATTAATAAATGAACTTGAAGTCTTTAGCAATCTAGAGTGTGAATTTCCTGAAAAACATGTTAGTATACACAAAAGAAAGAAACTCCAATATTTTTTAGGAGAAGAATAAAACAAACAATAAGCTTTTGTAATCATAAAAAATAACTTGTATTAGAATTCACTTGAATGAATGGATTTACACAAATCGTAATAATCTCTCCCTTTTTTATGATGGGAAAATATTTATTGTTTGATTTAACAATTAAATTGACGTGTCTCCAAAGCTTCTACTAAATGTACGCTCCCCCTAAATAAATGATCTTCTAAGCTCCCCCTAAAGAAATGACCTATCTTAAACATGGGATAAAAGGAGGTTAGATGATCTAACATGGAATAAGCAAAAGGGAAGAGTAGAAAAAACCACATACAAGTATAAACATATACAAGTATAAGCACATACAAGTACAAGCACATGCTATAAGTACATACACATGCAACAAAAAATAATAAAATCAAATGCAAACAAGAACAATGCAAATGCAACAAGTCAAACAAAGTCAAACAATACAAAACTCTCCCTTTTGACAACAACAAAAAGGGAAGACACTCAAAAGAGTTGAGGATTTGAATAATATTAAAGGAAGATTAACTACAATATTAAAATCAAATGCAAAAAGTAAAGACTCAAAAAGATCTAGATTGCAGACTATAATAAGGAGAAGAAAAGTTAATCTATGATAGTAATGTAATAGACATATTAAGTAACCACAACTATTGCATAAATGATGAAAAAAAATTACCAAATCTCTAAGTCAAAAGTGACAATCATTGATTAGTGAAGTTGGAGAAAATATTAAAGGAAAGAATAATTGGTGACATGGCACATCTTTTCAAATGAAAGGGCACATTTTGTGCACGTAGTCAATATTTGGGCTAATTTTGTGCCTCTTTTTAATTTTGGCGACATTGTGCATCTTTTATTGTATGGCACACTTTGGGCATCTTTTCAAGCTTTACTTTTTATATTTTCATTAAATAGAATTCTTTCCAACAACACCATCCCTTTGTCACAATTTCAATAATGAGCACTTTGATGTAGAAATCAAGAGCAATATTAAGACATCAAATATACAAGAATTTAGGCTAAGTAATACATATCTAAAATAATATAATGTAAGATCTTCTAATCTACACCAAATTATAATGAAATCTAAATATTTTGAGAAGTTAAATTATGCATTGAAATTTTTATTGTAATATAAACTCAATTAACATTTTAAAAACTTAATCAACTACAGTCGAGTGTTTAAGATTAGTTAATTTCCAGTCATAATCACTATCATAGAATAATATGCACAAAAAATTGAACATCTTCATTCCATCTTGATTGAAACATATAACATAGCAAGCTTTTATATTCAGAAACAATTGCATAAGAGTAAGCTTGCCAATAGAAATATCAATCATATAACTAACAAAGGAAAAATAACAAGAACCACAATCACAATAAAAAATAACTCATAGAATAGCAAATCAACAACCAGGCCAAACAACAAGAAGAATAACTCTAATAGTCTGAAGGACCTTCATTTGGAGGAGGTGGAGGAGCAGCGAACATAGGAAAATAGCTTTTGAGTGTCGCAATATTGGTGTTCATAGAATCAAATTGCCCTCTAATCCACCCCCTATCCTCATTATACCTTTCATCCTGTTGCTTCAAATATGCTTCCATATCAACAAATTTTTGATCAAGCTGATCAAAATGCTGGACCATATCCTGATAGAAATTTTGGTTGGGTCTAGGTGCAGGTGCAAGAGCAGGAGCAGGTACATGTTCATCCTCAGAACTATCTACATTTCCATCTTTCCCAAAAAGTGTCCGAAAAGAAGCATCAGTGCAATAAAGTGGCAGTTCAGATGGTCCGTCAGGGTGTCTTATATTGTACTTCTTTTCAAGGATGTAACAAATCACATGACCAAGGGCAATGTTCTTCTTTCTCCTCACACTAGGATGGCTAATATCGGTGAGGTAAAATAGATAGTCCAAAATTAATTGGGCTTCATCAATAGGTTGGCCAGTCATAATCAAGTAAGTGATAGAAGAGAGAAGAGAGGTCATATTTACTCTATCTCCGGCCTTAGGAATGATGGAGGTTCTAAGAACATGTTGGATTATTCGAGCATTTTGGTTCAAGGTGTCAACTCGAGGAACTTGAGTAGGTTGGCTTACACCTATAATGACTTGATTGAGTTCAAACCAATCATAGTCTGGTTGAGAAGTTAGAGTATGTGCCTATATTCCTTGAGTTTTTAGATGAAAATATTCTCCAAGATCCTCCTTGGTTATTTCAACTCTTTATTTTAGGACGTAGGAAGAGATTCTAGTATGGTCCTGATTAAAAGTCATGTTGGCCAAAAATATATGAAAAAGATCTTTATTATATGCAAAGATTAGAGTGAGAAGAAACGAGAACTGGGTAGAATCAAATATAGGCATTACTGCAAAATGAAGATTTTCTTGCAGTAAAATACGGGAAGGACTAATTTTAGATGTGGCATACCTATAGTATGCCTCTTCATTTTGTGCACTTAGAAAGTTATCATCCAGTCCCTCCTAGACGATGACCCTCTAGATTGACGCACTCTCTTGCCACTTCCTGACATCTCTTTTTAATGCTCTGAAGGGTTTGAAAATGAAAGTGAAATGAAAGAAAATGACCCTCCTTTATATAGAAAAGCAATCGATCGTACTGTACGAAAACATTTCGTACAAGATGAAATGAAATTCCTCCGGGATGAATCAAATTTCATACGGGACGAATAGAAACGGTCAAAAATGAAATGACATTTCATAAACTGCTCGTCTCGAGGCATCCTTTCGTACAGGTTTTTTGACTTCCTGATCATATAGACGTTGATGTGTTCGTCCAGGATGATCAGAAAATTAAAGATCATTCAGGTGACGGTTAGGTTCATCCTCATCCGATACGACATTAGGATCGTATAGATGAATGATGTGTTCGTACCTACGATCAACAATAATAACTGCACTAACTGTGAATCCTCCACATTCGTATAGATGAAACTTCTATAATCGTACAGTACGATGACCTCATCTTACAGTATGAACAGACAAAAAAAATAAAGTTTCATCACTCTAACTCTATAGGTTTTCAACACCAAAATAAAGACCAACACAAGACAAAATTTTTCAATTTTTTAAAGAAAATACACAAGATAATCATAAAACATAATAAACTAGAAACAAACTAACTAACAAACACAAACAAAATAAAATTTGTAGAATTTTCAATCAAGTATTAAGATCAATCTCACATAGCCTTGTCCTTAACATACTAAAAGTGTCAAAAGCTAAGGGTTTTGTGAAAATATCTGCAAGTTGATCATTAGTAGTGACATGATGTAGTTCAATTTCCCCTTTCGCTACATAATCTCTTATGAAATGATGCCTTTTATCAATATGTTTTGTTTTAGAATGTTGAATAGGATTCTTTAAAATACAAATGGCACAAGTGTTATCACAAAAGATTGGAATGATACCAATAGAAAATCCTAAGTCAACCATTTGTTGTTTCAACCAAAACACCTGTACAACACAACTCCCTAAGGCAATATATTCTGCTTCAGCTGTAGAAAGTGCTACTGAATTTTTTTCCTATTGGACCAAGATATGAAAGAATTTCCAATGAATTAATAAGTCCCAGAAGTACTCTTCCGATCAACCCTACAGCCAGCAAAATCAAAATCTGAGTATCCAATTATTTCAAAAGAAGAACTATTCTTTGGATACCAAATCCCTAAATTTTGAGTTCCCAATAGATATCTCAATATTCTTTTCACTGCTGTCAAATGTGATTCCTTTAGATCAGATTGAAATCTAGTACATAAACAAACACTAAACATAATGTCTAGTCGGCTAGCAGTCAAGTAAAGTAATGATCCAATTATTCCTCTAAACTTCTTTTGATCAACAGATTTTCCCTTAGGATCCTTATCTAACAGTACTGAGGAACTCATGGGTGTAGTTACTAGTTTAGCATTATCCATTTCATACTTTTTGAGAATTTCCTTAACATACTTAGATTGATAAAGAAAAGTTCCTTCCTCATTTTGCTTTATGCTAAAACCAAGAAAATAACTCAAGTCACCCATCAAACTCATCTCAAATTTACTACTCATTATTTTTGAAAATTCATCACATAGACTTTTATTAATTGATCCAAAAATGATGTCATCTACATATATTTGTACAATGAGTCTTTCATTTCCAACTCTTTTAAAAAATAGAGTGGTGTCCACACTTCCTTTAATAAATGATCTTTTTAATAAGAAAGTGCTTAACCTCTCATACCATGCTCGAGATGCCTGTTTTAGTCCATACAATGCCTTTTTCAATTTAAAAACATGATTAGGGAATATAGAATTTTCAAAACCAGGAGATTGCTCAACATAAACATCCTCTTCTATCACCACATTCAAAAAGACACTTTTAACATCCATTTGATACAATTTAAAATCTTTAAAATAGGCAAAGGCTAATAACACCCTAATTTATTCAAGTCTTGCTACAGGGGTAAATGTCTCTTCAAAATCAATTCCTTCTATTTGATTATAGCCCTTAGCAACTAGTTTAGCCTTATTTCTAATCACAACTCTTGAATCATTCATTTTGTTTTTGAACACTCACTTAATTCCAACTATACTTTGATCCTTTAGCCTTTCAATTAATTCCCAAACATTATTTCTTTTAAATTGATTCAACTCTTCCTACATGGCCAAAATCCAAAATTCATCCAAAAGTGCTTGATCAATATAAGTGGGGGTTTAATCATTGAAATAAAAGCTGAATGATTTACTTCTTTTCTCAAACCATGCCTAGTCCTAACTCCTTCACTTGGTTCTACTAAAATCAACTCTTTAGGATGACTTCTAACAAATTTCCATTCTTTAGGCAATTGGTTTTCTTCTTCTTTTTCAACCCTTTCTTCAACCTTTTGATTTTCAAGTTTTTGGGTTATAACCTCAACCTCATCTTCATCCAATTTAGACCTTTCACTATTATAAGATTCACCAAAAATAACATGAGTGATCTCCTCAACTACCAATGTTCTTTTTTTAAAAACTCTATAAGATTTTCCAACACTTGAATAACCTAGAAAGATCGTCAGATTTGGGATCAATTTTTTCTAAGAGAGTTTTATCATTATTATGAATGAACACGTTACATCCAAAAACATGTAGATGTGAGAGGTTGGGACTTCTACCTTTAAGAAGTTCATAGGGTGTCTTATTTAATTTAGATCTAATATACACCCAATTCAACACATAGCATATTATGCTAACTGCTTCAGCCCAAAAATATTTTGGAAGTGAATATTCTACCAACATGGCTCTAGCAGTTTCAATTAATGTCCTGTTCTTTCTTTCTACAACTCCATTCTGTTGAGGTGTCCTAGAAGTTGAGAAGTTGTGTTCAATCCCATGAGATTTGTAAAAATCATTAAACAATTCATTTTAAAATTCTCCCCCATGGTCACTTTGGATAGTTACAATTTCAAAACCTAGTTTTCTCTGAATCCAAGTGGCAAAATCTCTAAACTCTTCAAATGATTCACTCTTATGATTCAAAAATCTAATCCAGGTGAACCTAGAATAATCATCCATAATTACATACCTAAATCTTTTTCCTCCTAAACCTAAGGTACTAACAGGTCCAAATAGATCCATGTGAAGAATTTCTAAGGGCTTGCTAGTCCTAATTTCCTTGATTGAACTGAAAGAGGATCTGACTTATTTTCCTAATTGACATGCATCACAAAATGGTCTTTAGTAAAGTCTAATTTGGGTACTCCTTTAACTAGCTCCTTTTAGGTGATTTTCCTATGATTTATCATACTAGCATGACAGAGCCTTCTATGCCATAACCATGATTCATCAGATATAGTTTTCAAATAAAGAGCAGTATAAGGTTTTACAGAATTCAAATCTAGCTTGTAAACATTATTCACTTTATCACCATTTAACACAACAGTTCCATTTTGACTAATAAAATAACTAGTAGGCAAGAATTTTATATGATAACCTTTTTCACACAATTGACTTATGCTCAACAGATTGTGTTTTAGTCCTTCAACCAATAGAACATTTTCAATCACAAAATTTTGAGAATTTCCAATTATACCTATACCTACCACTTTCTTGGTAGTATTATCTCCAAGTATAACCTTGCCTCCATTCCTGGCTTCCAGCATTATAAATTAATTTGCATCTCCAGTTATATGCTTTGAGCAGCAGCTGTCCAGGTACCAAATACTCTCATGAGGTCTTATGTGAGAGCGTCCCTCTTCTTGATCTGAATGATCAAGATTATCAGCCATCAAGCATAAATTTGTGACTTCCTCTTCAGGTGCTTTTTCTGATGAATCTGAAGCAGTGTCCGTCTAAAAAGCTCGTTGAAGTCTCTTTTTACCCATTCTTTCCTTTAGTTTCTCCTCGGCCTTCCCCTTGCTAGGATTTGCCTTGAGATTGGGGCAGTCAGTCTTTATATAACCTTGCTTCCGGCATTCATAGCAAATAACATCGTTAGAAGCCTTAACATTTTATGAAACTTACCTTTATTCCACTGTTGGCGTCTTCTCTGCTTCCTCTTTAAGAAACTTCTAAATTTCTTTGTCATCAAGGCAATATCTTCCTCATCCTCAGGTAATGACTGATCACTTTCTAAATCATCCACCTTCAAAGCTATGTTCTTTTTCTTTCGCTTCTCTCCTATATCAATCTGTCTTTGAGTCACAGATTACTCGTAAGCAATTGGTGATCCAAGAAGATTATCAATGGAATAGATATTTAAATCTTTCGATTCAATTATAGCAGTTATCTTTGCATCATAAGCAGTAGGTAAGTAACGAAGTATCTTATTTAATTTTTTTTGCATTCGTTAATTTCCTACCTAAGGCATGCAATGAAGTGGCTATATGTGTAAATCATGTATATATGTCTGAGATTGATTCATTTGGTTTCATACGAAAAAGTTCATAGTCATGCAAAAGAATGTTTAATCTAGTTTGCTTCACTTCATTTGTACATTCATAAGTATGTTGACCTCATTTTTATATGAGGTCAGTGGAGCCTAATCCAGACTTCAAATCAATCATGAACTTAAGTCAATCCAAACTTTGATTCAGTTCAAACCTCAATCAAAATCCAGACTCCAGCCCAGTCCAAGATTTAAACTCTAGTTCAAATCTTGATCCTGCCTTTGATCTAGTTCAAATCATTTTCAAACACTTATGATCACTTCAAATGATCATGAATGATTGAGATGATTCAAATCTAGATATTTAAACCCAAAATCTATATCAAATCCAGATTTCCAAATCCAAAATTCAAGGCCAAAGACTTGAGTCCCAAAAGCCTTTTTTAGGGAATTTTCAAACATTTCAAACCCCAGTCAAATGACCTCCGATTCATGATCTGTCAGTTGCATACTGATGTGATATGTATCTAGAGGCAACCCCCCCAAATTTGAGCCCATTTTGGGGTCTCTAACCCCAAAAACCAAATTTAAATCCGAAGGCTGTAAAGCCTTCAAATATTTACGGCCCGTGCCACTGGACCCATTATCTTGGGAAATTTGACCTTGGAGTTTCCCCAAAACCATCTAATCACCTCCAGACCCTTGATATTGATGTGTTTAACATTAATCTACATCTTTTTGGACCCACCTCGACCCAGGGTTCGTCCGAGGTCAAAATGACCAAAATGCCCTTTAAAGGGGTTTTTGGACTTTTGACCAAAATTTAACATCGTTCAACATTCTTAACCTTTGAAACCCCTCTCAATGAATTTCTTATGATATTTGAGACACATTAAAATCAAACCCACTCCTTGGTTTGACTTGTTTGACCAAGCCAACTATGTTTGACCCAATCCATCTTTAACCCAACCATTGATGTTTTCAACATTTGAATCCATCTCAAATCAATCTAATGCTTCAAAATTATTTGTTTGGACACTCATGACATGTCCAAAGACTTCCAAGTCAACCCTCCCTAGGTTTGACTTGGTCAACCCATTTGGAGAGGTCAAAACCCTCTCCAATTGTATGTATCCACTCAAAATTTCAACACCATGGTCCCATGTCCCTTGATATTGACTCCTACAGCATATTTGACTCCTCCCATGCACATCCTAGTCACCATTGACTAGTCAACAAGTCAATGGGTCAAGTTTTGTTGAAATTAGGCCAAGTCATGGGCATTTGACCATGCCACATGGAAAACTCTTTTCCCTCTCCCAAAACCTGCTCCCACCTGCTCAAAAGGGACTAATTTCCCTCCCTAAGAGGCCACAAACCAGCTCCCTAAACCTTGCTTAGGCATGGTTTAGCCAAATGAGGGAAAAGAGGTGTGGTCCCCCCCTCTTGGCTCAAGGCAATCCCCCTCAATCCACCAGCCTTTTCCTAGTCTTGGGCTGCTCATGGGACACTTGGCAAGCATCCAAGGCACCCATGATGAGATCCAAGCCATTCATTTCAAATCATGAGGGTTAAGTGGGCAAAAATTTACCCTAACCCTCATATTGCTCATTCCCTTGCCTAAGTCCCAAACTCCAGCATCCCCAAGACTCTCCAGCAGCTTCCCAAGCCCTCCAGCACCTCCCAAGGCCATTCCAAGCCTTCCCCCACCATTTCTACCATTAAAACCTTCATTTTAGTGGAAAAGGAGAGAAAAAAGAGAGAAACACCTTCTCTCTTCGATATCTCAAGATCCAGCCGTCAAAATCTTCCACGATCTTCTGCAAACTTGAGCGTGGATAAACTACAAGTTCAGAGAGCCCAAGAATGCGAAATTCCACCGGGTAGATTGTAAGATATATCCACTTTTAGTTACAAATTCAATTTAAAACTGTACGAATTTTGCAATGCATGGAGCCTCCACACTCCAGGCATTGCAAGATCATGTTACCCTCTAGCTATAGTTCAAATTTCATCGAATTTCGTTGAGTATTTTGAGAGTTATGGACGTTTGAGTTTCGTTAACTCTGGTTCAACCAGAGCCATCCGATTGCGCCCAAAACTGGCCACGCCAGCCGGACCAACCGCGCGACGGGCCCTGGGTTCGAACCCGCGCCCTTCAGACGACCGCACGGGCGACATGGCTTGATCCTAGCCGTCGATTTCGCGCGCGGTCGATCGGACGGTCGGATCGACCGTCCGACGTGTTTAAGTGATCCGTCCAGGATCTGACACACGTCCTACCATGTGTCGAACGGCGGCGGGCGGCGCAATCATTGCCGCCGCCGTTAAATATTAATTTGAGTCAAATTAACTAAAAAATGTCCAGAAACTTCCAAAATTCACAGAAATTTTATTTTTCCACCAAATTTGATGTTTTTGGGCTCGTTGGAAAAGTAATTAAGTGTACAATTTATTAAAATTAAAATCAAGATGTTTTGAGCTCTGGATTATAGTAAAATTGCAATTATCCAAATTTAGTTTCTCTCAAATTTCTTGCAATCCAGGAGTCAAATAGATCCCAAATTTTGGTGGAATGTTTTTAAGCATCTTAGGCATGTTCCATAATTTTTTTAGGGTCAGATGCTTAATATTTTTCTGTGATGTGAATTTTTAAGGTGTTGGGTCCATTTTGGACCCAAAACTTTGAAAATTCATAACTCCTTTCCAGTGTAGAGTTAGGCTGCATGTTTTGTGCTGTGTGTGTGCATTTGGGTCAGGGTTAGTCACACCAGATTTCATGCCCATTTGAATAATAGAAACACCTAGGGAAATTATTTAGGGAAAAGTCTAGAAAACTTAGAAAATTCCTAGGGGATTGTACACAAACCCAATAGGGGTAAAATTTGAACACAGTAAATTTAGTGACATCATAAGCCTTAGGTCCAAATTTCACTGAATTTGGAGATCATTAGGTCAGAAAATTAATTACCCAAAGTTTCAGCGCATTTAAGGACCCAGAAAATTCAAAAAAATGCAATAAATCCGAATTAAGTCCAAAAATTACAAATAATACCTTAAATTGACCAGAACTTAGTCCTCTACTTAGGAAAAATAAAAGCTCCTTGACTGGACTCCTAATTTAACTTTAATTTGACTTTTAATGAAAATCAAAAATTAATTATATTAATTAATTAAAAAACATTAAAAATCCAAAATAATTTCCAAACACTTGGAAACACTCCCATGGGTCATTCTTGACCTTTGGGATTTATTCCATACAGTTTAGGATGAGTTTGGATCAAAATGATCAAAACCTTTCTATTTAAGCAATTTTAAAAATTTAAATAATTAGGGAAATTTTGAAAATTCATAACTAATTACAGAAAAATCTAAATTGAGCAAACTTAGTGTCAATCAACTCCAATTAAGGTCTAGTATTTTCTAAAAATGTTAAAACTCCAAAATCTGTTCAAAGTCAAAAAGTCAACCTTTTGGTCAACTGTAGTTCAAAACTAAGCCCGAACTTCGAAAAATCATAACTTTTTATAGAAAACTCTAAATTGAATGTGCTAATAGTCTAACAACTCATCATAAGGTCTAATATTTATTAAAAATCTAAAACTTTCAAAATTAATTTTAATTTGAAAAGTCAACTTTTGGACCCCTTAATTAACATAATTAAATAATTTCAATAATTTCCAAAAATCCAATAATTCATCAAAATTCCAGAAAACTTTTATTTGATTAATAAAACACTCAATTAACACTCAAATTCATAACAAACACTCCAAAGATGAAGTTTATTTGATGGACTACTCTGGGCTGCGGGGCTAAGTGTCCTAAGGAGGCCTGGTTCCTCGAGCCTGGTGGCACAACGCCACGAATGAATTCAATGGAGTGTTAAACATCAAATTTAAGTTACTTTTAATTACTTAACCAAGTTAAAACTTTTAATTCAACTACATTAACAAGGTTTTTAGGATGGACTACTTCGGGCTGCGGGGCTAAGTATCCTAAGGAGGCCTGGTTCCTCGAGCCTGGTGGCACAACGCCACGAACCTGTTGATGAAAAATATAAACTAATTCAACTTTTAAAATCAATGATTAACTAAATTAATTAATATTAATCGATCCTTAATTTCCAACAAACTAAATCACCTTAATCAACCCCGATTGCTATTGGGTAACCCAGGCCTACGAGGCTATTAACTTAGCCCTAAGAAAGGTGAAATAAACTTCATGGCCTCGGTGAGAAACAAAGGTAGTAATCACTTAACAATTAAAATACATTTAAATCAAGCTTTAACATAGTAATATTTAAATTCAAACATAAATCTCCCTTCAACCTTTAACAAACTCCAACATTGAACAACTTCGACAGATTACCCAGCTTAGGATCTACCCCAGCCACACGACCTTCTACACACACTTTAGATGGTTTGCTAGGACAACCGACCCTAGATCCAGGCTAGGCCGGTGTTTACCTTTATGCTGTGTGCTGGGTTTTCCGAGTTTTCATTGCATGTTGTAATTGAAATTGATTGATGTGTTTATTTACTTTTACTGCACTCTGTGGATTGATGTGATGGGCGACTAGATTACCCTTAGGTTAGGAACGATATGGATGCTCACTAGATTTTCTGCAGTGGCCACGCTCGTGTAGGGCAATAATGGGGGCTAAATAAATAATAAATGTAAATGCTACAGGAGCTTCAACTACTTAGCCCCCAAATAAAAAAGAGCATGGCCAAGTGTGTTTACTTTTATATGTACATATATATAACTGCTTGGGATGTGTTCTAATATTTAAATGCTTAGGATAACCTTACAAGAGAGTCTAGAATTTTCATTTTTATATTTATGTAATTCATTTGAGTGTTGAGTTGTGAAAGTGACACTTTGAGTTTGGGATACATAGATCCAAAGGTTGGATTTCAAAGAGGAAAGGATACCCCTTTGGGGGATAGTCCTTATCCATTTGTAACTCCAAATTTGGATTATTTTACTACCCAAAGTGGAAAGAGTAACCTTCCCCTCAAGGGAAGAGTTCTCTTTTCCATTTGGGTATCCGGCCACGAAGAATCCAAGGAGCCCGAGGAGGAGAAGACCGAGGAGTTGAAGACAGAGAGTATCCCACTCAAAGTCACTTGCGTCTGTATTAGGATTAGAATCTGGGTTATTGTTAGTGGTGCCCGACCACTTTTAATTTATGTAAATCTGGGTTGTAATAAGCAAGGCAATTTACCTATGGACATTTACTTAATTAATTTAATTATTTAATGTGTTTTAATTTAATTTGATTGCGTATAGGATTGCCTGTTTTTTCTAGTTCTTTGGCGCTTCCATGTCGTTTTTGTTTTATCCTGAACTTCGTTAGGCTCTTTAAGGACTAAAAATATTTTTACTCGTAACTAATATTTAAAATTTTAATATTTAAATAACATAGAAACTTAACGACTTAGGGAATAGCCGGAATCGTCTGGGGTCGCATGCATATTACTGCATCTCTCTCCCCCCTTGCTATAAGACACTTCCCTGCCTGCGGGTAGAGTCCAGATAATCCGACCTATGAGAATGAGGTGCTGGATCTGGGAAAGTCTAGTCTTTTCAAAAAAAAAAAATTATTTTATAAGCCTTTTTAAAATCTCGTGCATACCTGATTGGGAAATTTGAATCAGCATGCATCACATTAGAAACTAATTAAATTAAAATTTTAATTGCATTTTAGTTTAAGCATTCCACCCGACATAAGTCAAGGGGTCAATTAGGAATCTGCTCTAGACGTTGACCCCAACTTCTTAAACTAATCTTAAATAACATCCCTGATCACTCTGCATTAAAAGACTGGACTCATGGTTTTAAAGCGTTTAGGTGGTTTAGCTGGCTCCCCAATCTAGGCCGGGGAAAGTCCAAGTTTTGCACTGCATTAGTTAGGTTCGGACTATTGTGTTCCAGTGTCCAAATTTAGAGTTAGGATCCGGGGTAAATTTCTTTTTGAGTCATAAGACCCCAACCTCTGGGAATATAATCCCAAATTTCTAATAAAATACCTAACTCAAACTAAATATTCTTCTAATCCAAAATTTAAAGCCGAACACTTAGCTTAGGTCGGGACACTTCTGAATTATTTCAGAATCTCAAAGTATCTCCTACCCCTCTTCCCTTGACTCAAAAATAATTATTCAAAATTTGATCTAATCCCTCTTCAAAATCCAAAATTTCATCTCTTTGGTATCATTCCTAGAAAATCTCTAAACAAAATTTCTGCTATTATTTTAATCGAAAGTTTTCGTAGGAGACTCCGGTCTCCCACGATGTAATTAACTACGAGGGCTTACGCTCGTAGGAGATTTAGAACCCACATCTGATTTTTAAAAATTAATTTTCAAAACTCAATTAGTCATCTTTGGGAAAATTAAATCACTAATGATTGTTATCGTTATGTTCGAACGATTATTTGCAAATGATATCGTCTCCCTTCAAGGAGATACATCTTTTGTTAAGATGAATTCGAATATAAAATTAATGGTCGTTCCTCTTGATTATCGTAGCTCGATATTTGACTGAACTTTATTTTGACCCTTCGGGGTCATACAAAGTTCTCTCTTAAATTTGTTTATGATATTCAATATATATTTATAATTCTAAATCTGAACCCCATCCTGAAATTTTATTTTCACCTCCCAAGGTGGTATATTTTTTCTAATGGGATGTTCGATTTTAGAATTAGAAATTTTTTAACATTAATTTAAATTTCTCAAAGAAAACTAAATTTTTCAAAACCCGCTTTCAAACTACCAAACAAAGTAATACAAAGCATATCCCAAATTTATTTTCCTGATTTATAAGTAGAAACATGCATGTAGTCTTCTGATTTCAAAGCATAAAAGAAACTATTTAAACACTTAGCATTCAATTGAGCTAACTCACATTCTTTTATAGTCCATTCAGCAAAAGGTGTTTGAACTCTAATTCCTTCTACATTTCTAGTGGGTTCAGTATAACCTTCATGTACTAACATCCACATGCGATAATCAAGAGATTGTAGAAATATAGACATACGAGTTTTCCAAAAATCAAATGGATATTGTCAAATAAAGGTGGTCTAGTGATCGAGTAACCTTCTAAAGTGTTTCGGTTTCCAAAATTAGCCATGATCGAATTTCAAAAAGTATTTTAAACAGTGATTTTTGAAATTAGCTCTGATACCACCTGAAAGTGTGAATAGGTTGTTAAACCTATTGCTTACGTCCCTAGGCTAACCAAGAGGGGGGTGAATTGGTCCTTTTAAAAATTCTCTTGGAATTGTGGAAATCCTTTTTAATTAAAAAAAACTTAAGCAAATCATACAGTACGATTTATCTTCGTATAGTACGAATAGAGATAAATTTTTAATGCTTTCTTCAACCATAGAAAAATAAAATACATAAAAGTAACAATGCAGAAAAATAAAAAGTAAGAACAGAAAACACCAGAATTTATAGTGGTTCGGTCAAACACGACCTATATCCACTCCCTAGAGACTCCTTCTCTAGGTATTGTACTATACTCAAGTGACTCTCCTTTTGCCCCCACAGCAAGGCGGAGAAGCCTTTACAAACTCTCTTCCACCAACTCGGTGCGGCAGTGAACCATTATCCTTTTTTACCCTCCTGGTAAAAGCAGAGAACCCACTCATCATTTCATACCCTCCAGGTGTCGATAAAGAACCAATCATCCTTTTTCACCCTCCAAGTGATGGTAGAGAACCGAAAACCTCTCAAACAATCCACTTGTAAGAGCCTCCAAAGAGATTAGGAAGATGCTTGAAGTACAAATAATGAGATCCTCACTATTGGATAATTATATGAATCCCCTCATAATTTTCTCTTCAAAGATCTCTCAACACTTACTCCCAATCACTCTCCCAATCACTCTCCCTTTCACTCTCAAGAAGATTTTCATAGTAGGATCTTTTCTTCAGTTAGTTTTAAGACCCTTAAGTACTTATGACAAGAAAAACCATCCAAAAACTAAAAATATCAAGTTTTATGCGTGCTAATCATCCCGTATGATTGCACATCGTACTGTACGAATAGTTCAAATCATTGAAGAATTCATCCCGTACGATCCCATACGAACCAAACTCAGAGCCATTCATACCTCAAAACCTTCTGTACGAACTCTATTTCGTACTGTATAAATAGTTCAAAAAATGAACGATTCATCCCGTACGATCCCATACGAACCTAACTCAGAGCCGTTCATACCTCAAAACCTTCTGTACAAACTCTATTTCATACTATATGAACTGAACTTAGAAAAAATTTCCAGGCAGATAGGTTCATTGAGGAGGACATATAATACAGATTATCCTGTATGATCCAATATCGTACTGTAGGATCAGTTTTAAAATTAGGTTTTTCACTCCCCCATTGTGTGTGTGTGCACAGTTATCCAACTTACAATCACACTCTCTCAGACTCAAGAAAATAAAAAATACAGACTTCACTTATAATAAATATTAATAAATGAACTTGAAGTCTTCAGCAATCTGGAGTATAAATTTCCTAAAAAATATTATAGTACACATAAAAGAAAGAAACTCTAATATTTGTTAGGAGAAGAATAAAACAAACAATAAGCTTTTGTAATCATAAAAAATAACTTATATCAAAATTCACTTGAACGAATGGATTTACACAAATCATAACACTCTGCCTTTACTAGGAGGGTGAAAAAGGATTGAAGGTTCACTGCCATCACCAGGAGGGTGACATAGCTTCTAGTTCTTCGCCACACCGAGTTTGGTGGGGATGATTTTCATAAGGGCTTCTCTTCCTTGCTAAGTGGATAAAAAGAGAGTCATTATAGTGTTAGTATAATACCCGGAGAGGAGGACTCTGGGGAGTGGACGTAGGTCAAGGTTGACCGAACCACTATAAAATTTCTAGTTTGCTCTTTCTTATTTATTTTTCTTTTCTACATGTTTAATTCCTGCAATTTAAATTTCCTACACAAAATTTACTTCGCATTGCAAGCAATATATAGTTTAATTTGTGTTATTAAGTAAATTCATATTTGGCTTGATTTATTTATGCTTCAAAATTGAAAAAATAATTATTATCAAGTTTTAAATTGCTTCCTCTTGTGTTAGTTACTCATCAAGATTGGTTTTAAAAATTATTATCTTGCATAAATAAAATTCACCCCCCCCCCCTCTTGGTGCACCTAGGGATAGTTCAATACGGTCTTACAACCTCCACAAACATTCAAGTGGTATCAGAGTAGGTCTTGGAATTCATAATTTTAAAATCACCAAGTAAAGATCTCATGGTACATTTTAGAAATAGAAATATTATAGAGGGTTATTCTATAACCCGTCCATCTCTGTTTAAAATATATTCCTTTTGATTTTTTAAAAATTTGCATGTTTATATTTCTATAATCCATTGACTTCAGAATTTGGCATATGATTCAAACTGGTTACTCACTTTCTTTTAGAATAGTTAATGGAGTCAAAACTAATGTTCCATTTACTGAATGGAGTCATAAAGATAGAGAACTTGCTTAATTGAATGCTAAATATTTAAATTATTTTTTTTGTGCTTTTAAATTTGAAGATTATATGATAGTATCTACATGTACTATGGAAAAGAAAATATGGGATAGACTGTGTATCACATACGAGGGAATTAGTGAAGTCAAGCAGTCAAGGTTGAACATTCTACTACATGACTATGAATTATCTCACATGAAACCTAGAAGACTGTATCTAAAATGTACAATAGGTTCAGCTAGATAGTGACATCCTTGCATGCATTAGGTAGAGCTTTTTAATTTGAAAAGGTGAATAAGATTTTATGTTGCTTACTTAGTGCATATGATGCTAAGGTCACTGTAATTTCTAAATCTAAAGATTTAAATATATATTCGATTGATAACTTGCTTGGCTTGGTCATTGCTTATGAGTAAGGCATGAGTCAAAGACTACTTGATATAGGTGATAAGAAAAAGGAACATCCTGTGGCCTTTGTTGCAAATTGGGTTTCAAGGACTATTATTTTGATGATAGCAAATATTTATATTTATGGTTGATTGTCTAATCTTAATTAGGCATCACTTCATTAGGGACCATGTTATAAAAGGGGACATTGAGCTACATCATGTAGCAACTGAAAATTAACTGGCTGACATCTATACAAAACCACTGGCCTATGACTCATTCAGCATTTTGAGGACCAGATTGGGTGTGATTGACATAAATGCATGAATCTGATGATTACTGACTTATGATGTTTTTCTATTTTCTTCATTTTACTTTTAGTTTTCATTTGTTTTGATTGTCCGTTTTACTTTAAAATTTTTCTTTTCCTGTTGTTTGTAGTTTTTTGATTTGCTTATCAGATTTGATTATTTTTCTGCTGATTTTCATTTGCTGGTTTTCATTTACTAATTTTTGCATGTCTATTTTTCTTTCTTCTTATTTTGTTTGCTGATTACTCACTTTAAAATCAGATCACTGCTTACTACTGCTGATAAACTGGATTTATGAATGAGAGTTTTGCCTTATTTTTGTTTGAAAGCTTGTAAGCAGTGATTGACTCCTCTGGATCAGTTAAAGGGAAGAAATGTTGATGATTGTTTCTCTTCCTCTAACTCCTTTAATGGTGTATTATTTCTTTTAGATAAAAATCTTCTTCAAAATTAAAAAGTTGGTTTTTGAAATAGAGATCTATTTTATCTTCTTACAGTAATCTACCTCATATGAATAGTGTTTTCAAAGCTTTGAATAATTGTTATGTTTTTATTAATCAAGTGATTACACTTATTATATGATGTATGATTTTTATTTTGTGAATTACTCTTCTTTACTATAGAGAGTGAGTTTTGTCATCTCTTATGTCTGGAAGGTAATTTTACAGTTGAGATTCTTTAACAATTATGAAAGAAAACAAGCTTACAAAAGATGCGCAGTGCGCCAAACAAATTGAAAAAGAGGCACAAAATGAGCCCAAAGCTGAAAAGATGCGAACTGTCGCCAAACTGAAAGATACACAAAATGTATCAAAAATCAAAAGATGCGTAAAGCGCTAAACAAATTGAAAAAAGGCACAAAATCAGCCTACAAAGAAATAAGCTTTCTTCCCTTTTGAGATCTTTAAATGTCTTAGAAAAATCAATGCGCCACTTAATACTTTCAAAAGCTTGAGAAAAAAAATCATTATTTCTGATTCCTTACTTTGTAATACTATTATATCAAATATTTTTCTGGAACGAGGCTTGAAAGGATCTCTTTTCGAATCTAATTTTCTTTTCTTTTTATTTAGACATTTATTTGAAAGGAATTTGGACCTGTAAGGTGTCCGAGGTAGGAGTTATGAAAGTCGATTTTCCAACTTTTTTGGATTTTAGCATTGTCGATTTTCTTCTTGTTGGCTTTTGAATTGAAAATTAGGGAAAATTATATTTTACTAAGGCTGATCAACAAAAAAAAAAATTATTTTCACTTTTATTTTTCTCGTTTCCCTTTTTTATTTGATGTGATTTTGGTTTTTCTTTTTTTGTGTTTTTTGGGATCTCTGAACTTTCCTCTCTATCCTTCATCTTTTTCACTTTTTCTTCACATCATCTTGGACGATCTCAATATCGTCCTGGAAGATCCTTTTCATCCTGGATGATCCATTCATCATCCTAGGCAATCCATTCAAATCATCCCCACTAGATCCAACGGCTGATCTACACCAATTCTTGGTGATCGTCCTGGACGATCTACCTATTTGTCCTAGATGATCCACATGTCTGCAGCTGGATGATTCAAATTTGGCCCGTCTGATGCATTTATTGCATATCATCCTGGACGATCCACCTAATTATCATGGATGATACTTTTCATCAAAGGTCATCCGGCTGAACTCATCGGGATGATCGTCTGTGTCTAATCATCCTGGATAATATATGATCATCCTGGACGATCGGATCGCCTTTTTGACCAATCGTCCAAGCCGTCATTATGGCACCTATCATCCTGGACGATCCTACGATTATCCTGGATGATCGGTCTATTTTCTTTATAAATAGCCCATCTTCACCAATTTTTTCACTCCACTTCTTCCCTCTCCTCACTTACATTTTGTTCTTCATGGCTGGTGGAAAAAGATCAAGGCATCACGATGCAAGTTCATCCCGGGGAAATGTCGATCCCTGATTTCCTGATGCAGTCGATCGGGCTGCCTACCAAAGTTACCTTGACATTGGAATCACTCATTCAAAGATCGTTAACCCCTGCACTCTTACCTGCCCAATACAGGATCTGTTTGCCCATACCTCCCTTACCTTCATTCTCACCTTGGCCTTCCCCTTTAGCTCTGAACTTCTCAGGGTCTTTTTTGCCAATCTTCGCATCACCTCTGATTACTCTGCATTGCACTCCTTTATGAATCAGAGACCGGTAGAATTGACCACCATGATTTTCACAATATCCTTCAACTTTCAATCACTGGTGATAAGATCCACACAATTATTTCTAATCATAATTTTGATTGGAGTGTCGTCAATCATTTCCTTCAAAATACCAACGTTCACTACCACGATAATGTGTGTTCTTCCCTACTAAAGGATGTTCGTACAATTCAATATGTCCTTCATTGCTCAATCATCCTAAAGGCTGGGGACCGCATCCACATCACGCCTTTACTTTCCCTGACTACCAACTACATCATGGCCCACCGGGATTTCAATGCTACTGATCTTCTCTTTTGATACATTGAACATCTCACTAGCATTAGGGATCTGGGCCACAGGACACGCCCAAATTTAGCTCTAGGCCACCTCATTGCCTATGCACTTGAGACGAAATATAATCAGTAATATCTGATTCTTGCCGATGTCCCTCCATCATACTACATAAATAACTCCTTCCATGTCCTCCACAGTACCCGACTTCATCCGGAGCCCACCGCGGATGTTGAGGAGGAAGAGGAAGAAGTTATTCCTATACCTGATGCACCTGATGCACCTGCTCCTCTTCATATTGCATCACCCTTTGATCATCTGGTGCAGCATTTCGACCAGTGGGAGGCTCATTTTGACTCATATGTGACTACCCAACGGGAGTAGCACGACCAGGACATGGCCTGCTTTGGAGAGCAGTTTGCCACCATTCACAGTTACTTTCATCTACCACCACCTCCTCAGTCTGATCAGGATCTGCCTCTTTATTAGATTATTTGTTTTACTTTGTTTGTGATGTTTTAGTTTGCTGTTGTTTTTGTCTTTTTTGTTCCTCCTTTTTGTGATGTCAAAAGGGGGAGTTATTTTTAGTGTTGTAGTACTTTCATTTGTTATTTTTTATTGTAGTTATGTCCTTTATTATATTGAATGTCACTGGTTATTAATGATTAGTAAAATTTATCATCTCTCGCTTGTGCTTTAATTACTGCAATCTGGTTAATTTGAAACAACTGAATAAATGTTTGCCATCATCAAAAAGGGGGAGATTATTTCAAATTTGGGTTTCAAGGACTATTATTTTGATGATAGCAAACATTTTTATTTCTAGTTGATTGTCTAATCTTTCAGGTCCACATGATCAATTGTAAGTTCAAGCCAGCCCAAGATCGAGTCAGTCTGTTTTGTTATTCAAGTCAAATATACTATTTTCATCTTTATTGAGTCAAATGTAATGTAAAGGATCCCCTAGCTAAGTAACCTTGCACACACATACTCAGGGGGAGAGTTTTAGTGAATTAGAGTTTCTATTCATTTTTTTATTCAGATTATCCTGGACGATATTCACATCGTCCTGGACAATCCAATGAAAATAGAAACCCTAATTCAGGTGACAAAGTTAAGTTGGTCTGTTTAAGTAGATCGTCCTGGATGATCCTATGATCATACAGGATGATAGGCTCAAATCAAAAATTCTCAACCACCAGATTAAGTTAGACAATTTTTATTTTTAGATATTTGGTCTGATCGTCCCAGATGATACGTGTATCATCCTAGATGATCCATTACAATCATGCCTAAATTAATCTGGTAATTAAGGAAAGTAATTAATATTTGATTGATATAATCATATCATCCCAGATGATCGCAAGATCATCCTGGATGATACATGCAAAATCCTGACCGTTCAGTGCCTATCACTTGTACGTCCAGAGCTGCATGCAGAACAATTTTGTCATTTTTGAACTAATCATACCGAACGATCGACATATCATCTTGGATGATCAAGTCATTTTGAAATCATCGAGCATGTTTTAACCTGTATGTCCAGAGCTGTTTGCAGGACAATTTTGTTATTTTTGAACTAATCGTACGGGACGATATATATATCATCATGGATGATCAAGTCATTTTGAGATCGTCTAGCACAAGTTCTCCTGAATGACTAGAGTTATCTTCTGGATGAAATTCCTGATTTATACTAATCATCCCGGACGATCACAGAATCGTACGGGATGATCTGAACAAACTTTTCTTCTGATCGTCCAGAGAAACCAGATCGTCCAGGCTAAAATATGAGTTTTTACACTGATCATACAGGATGATCCGTTGATCATCCTGGATGATATTTGATGACCAGTTGAGATTTAGGGCAATTTTTGAGCCCTCCTTTAAAAGAACTTTTCTTCCAACAAGAAATATCTTTTGCCACTTTCCTTTCCAGAGAAAACCTTGAGAGAGAGAAAGCTTGGGAGAGAGAGAAAGGATCTTATGAGGGGGAGTTTGTGAGGGATTCATAAAGGTTTCTTCAAGCAAGGATCTGAGTCGTCTTCTCTGTTCGTCGTCTCTTGTCTTGTCGGTATCTCTGTGGGAGGATCATTCGCAAGAAGTTCCGGGTTCTCTGCCTGCTTCAGGAGGAAGTGAAAGGAGTCCAGGTTCTCTGCCTACTTCTCGAGGAAGCGAAAGGAGTCTAGGTTCTCTACCTGCTTCAGGAGGAAGCAAAAGGAGTTTAGGTTCTCTGCCTCACCAGGTTTGTGGAAAGGAGTTTTTTTGTACAGGCTTCTCCACCTTGTTGTGTGAGTAGAAGGAGAGTCACTTAGGGGCTGTTTGGTTTGCTGCATTTAGAGTGTAAAGTAATCTAAATGCAGGGGTTTTGAGAATTTTGGTGTTTGATTGGATGAAAAGTAAATTCAACGTAAAGTAAAATAAATGCAGTGTATTCTGTTCTAGTTCATTTTTGGAGTATTTAGAATTCCTCAGATTTGGGCTACTTCTAAATACATTGCAAACTCAAGGGCATTGCAACCCCTTGTCAGCCACCTCCGACTGCCAGCCACCACCTTCGCCACCACTGGTAACCACCTCTGACCACCGTCGACCACCACCGCCGGCCACCACCGCTGGCCACCACCTCCACCACCACCGGTAACCACCTCTGGCCACCGCCGACCACCACCGTCGGCCACAACCTCCTCCACCACCGGCAACCACCTCTGGCCACCGTCGACCACCACCTTTGACCACCACCGCCGGCCACCACCATCGGCCACCACCTTCGCCACCACCGACAACCACCTCTGGCTACCGTTGACCACCACCTTTGATCGCCACCGTCGGCCACCACTGTCGGCCACCACCGTCGGCCACCACCTCCACCACCACCGGCAACTACCTCTGGCCACCGTCGACCACCACCTTTGACGGCCACCACCAGCCACCGTCGGCCACCGCCGGCCACCACCTCCGCCACCGCCGGCAACCACCTCTGGCCACCACCGTCGACCACCACCTTTGACCGCCAGTATCGGCCACCACCTTTGACCGCCACCGCCGGCCACCACCTCTGGCCACCGCCGGCCACCACCTCCGCCACCACCAGCAACCACCTATGGCCACCACCGTCGACAACCACCTTTGATCGCCACCGTCGACCACCACCTCCGCCACTGCCGGCCACCACCGTCGGCCACCACCATCGGCTAAATTAATATACAGTAGAATATTATATCTTATAATCTCAAAAAAATTTATAATAAGATAGTGTAATAAATAAATACACTAGTTTTATTTTATAAAATTAAATAATACTAATTATTATAAATAAACTATTTTTATAAATACACTAGTTATAATGCCAAAAAAAATTATTACAAATATACCGCTTTACTTTACTCTGGATATACCTAACCAAACAAGGGAAACAGTTCTCCTACATTTACTTTATAGACAACCAAACAATCTCAAAGGATTCAGAATACACTACATTTATTTTACATTGCACTTACTTTACAGTGTATTTTCTTTTTCGGCAACCAAACAGCACCTTAGTGTTAGTGCAATACCCGGAGGGGAGGCTCTGGGGAGTGGATGTAGGTCAAGTTGACCGAACCACTATAAAATCTGGTGTGTTCTTTTTTATTATTTTTTGCATTTACGTTTCTGTTGATGATTGTGTGATTGTGATTATTATTCTATTATTGTTGAATATCTGCACATCATCGCATAATTGTAAAAGTTTTAAAACATTCAAAAATATTTTTTAAATCGTTGTTTTGCTCTCTAATTTTTAAAACTATCAATTCATCCCCCTCTCTTGGTTAGCCTCGGGACTAGTTCATAAGGGCTTAACATCTCTATCGAACTTTTAGCCTTTAAAGTAAATGATTCAAGTAGTGATAGCTCTATAGCTGTGGAGGATGATGATGTTGCCTTGATGACTCATTAGTTAAAAAATTTCCTGAAGAGAAAGCAGAAGCATCATCAACAATAATGGAGAAAAGGTAAGAATAATAGAAATTTTAAAGCATCATTCGACACAATATATTTTACATGTAAGAAACTAAGCCATCTGTGAACTGAGTGCCCCAACCTCAAAACTCACCCAATCAAGGAGAAGGGTGAAGAGAAGGCAAGGTTCAAAAAGGGGAAGCAACGAACATATAAAGTATTTTGGGCTGACTCTGACTCAAAATTATCTAAATAGGAAGTAGAATATGAGGTAACAACCAATGTCTCATTACTAATGATAATATTAATTAATTAGATCAAGAAGAGGTATGCTAGCTATTTTATGAAGAATTATTTATTATATCTAAAAATATATATAAATTATATCGAAAGCTCAAAAAGATGTATGCTAGTTTAAACACTAATTTTACTACTTTACAAAACGAGCATAATTATTTGATAGTTAAACATTTTGATTTAGATAGCAATCACATGTCTTTACTTGATGAGTTTGATGCATTAAATAAAAAGCATATTGATTTATCCAATGCATATGAATACTTAAAATTAAAGCATCTTGAGATAGAAAACTCATACAAATAATTAAAATATGTGCATCTGAACTAGATAGAAGTGAGCATGCATTAAGATTGGAAGTTGCAAATCTTGAAAGTGCAAATCAGTTCTTAAAAGAAAACATCCATGCACTTAAACAAAATAGTACACCACCTATATTAACATAATAGTATAATCCCACTTCACTGCATGCATCATATACCCCTAGGAAGAGGCACAACCCCCAACATAAACTAGTAAATTCATTCCCTGGGGTTATGTGTCATTCTTGTGGCATGCTAGATCATATAGCCCGTACTTGCACTACACACCTTAGGACACATCTAGTGTGGAGGCCCAAATCATATGCACCACTATATAGCATGCATAAAAGTCATTCATCGAGGCATAAGGTAGAACCCAAACTCACTTGGGTTCCCAAATCTAATATCTGATTGATTTTGTAGGAGTACTCTCATAAAAGGCCCATAACTGAGAGCATGTGTTACCTGTATAGGGATACTTAAGGCCCATAACTGGATATTTGAGGCAATTCATCATGCTGGAGGCTAGGTCAGGAGGCAAGGTCACACTAGGAGACAGCACCACTAGGAAAGTGGTAGGCTCAGGTATAATTGGAAACTCAAAAAATTTCATAATTGAGAATGTTTTACTTGTAGATAGTTTAAAGCATAATCTACTTAGCATTATTCAGTTGTATGACAAAGGATTTGAAATTAAATTTTTATCTACAAAATGAATGATTAGTTTAAATAATAAGTTGGTTTTAGAAGAAAAAAGAGTCAATAATGTTTAAATGCTTGATTTAAGTTGCATTGATTACTCTAACTCTCTATATTTGAAAACCACTATTGATGAATCCTCATTATGACATAGGAGATTATGTCATGCAAGCATGAAGTCCCTTAGAAAGATTACCCAGAAAGACCTAGTTAGAGGCATACCCAAGTTATATTTCACTAAGGACCACCTATATGATGCTTGCCAACTAGGAAAATAAATAAAGTCTTCATTTCATTCAATTAAGGACATAATCACCTCTAAGCCACTAGAAATTCTTCATATAGATCTATTTGGACTCATTACTATAACCAACATAGGAGGGAAATCATATGGATTTGTGATTGTTGATGACTATTCTAGATTCATCTAGGTTAGATTCCTAGCACAAAAGAAAGAATCATTTGAAAAATTTAAAACTTTCTCCACTGGGATACAAAGAAAATTAGGATGCGAGATATCAACTATTTATAGTGATCATGGTAGAGAGTTTGAAAATGATAAGTTTGAATCCTTTTGTAAGGAAATAAGGATAGAGCATAACTTTTTTGCCCCTAGAACCCCTCAGCATAATAGAATAACTGAAAGGAAAATTAGAACTCTAGTAGAAGCTTCTTGGGCCATGTTAGCTGAATATTCTCTCTTTACATACTTTTTGGTAGAAGTATTAAATACTTCTTATTATGTGTTGAATAGGGTCAATGTTAGATCTAAGTTAAATAAGATACCTTATGAGCTCCTTAAGGGTAGGACACCCAATCTTTCTCACTTGCATGTCTTTGGTTGTAGATATTTTGTCCTAATTAATGGAGAATCACCTATAGGGAAGTTTGATCCCAATTTTGATATTCATTTATAGGTAAATCCTATAGGAATTCTGGATCCTAGCAATACAAGAAGAATTAAATAATTTTTTTTGGGAATGAAGTATAGGAATTGATTAGAAGACCTAAAGACCAGAGTGTTGTAGGAATTAAGTGGGTTTTTAAGAATAAAATGAATGACTCTAGTATAGTGATTAGGAATAAGGCTATATTAGTAACTAAGGGGTATAATTAGATTGAAGGAATTGATTTTGAGGAGATCTTTACCCACGTAGCTAGATTAGAAGTCATTAGAGTGCTAGTAGCCTTTGCTTGCTTTGGATGATTCAAGTTGTATCAGATGGACTTTACGAGTGCCTTTCGAAATAGAGTAATTAAAGAAGATGTATATGTTGAGCCACCCCTATATTTTGAGAATTCTCAATTTACCAATCATATATTTAAATTAAAGAAGGAACTATATAGATTAAAGCAAGCACCTAGGGCTTGGTACGAGAGGCTGAGCACATTCCTCCTACATAGAGCCTTTATTAAGGGTAGTATAGATGCCACCCTATTCCTTAAGAAACTAGGAGAAGATCTACTCATTATTCAAATTTATGTTAATGATATACTGTTTGGATCTACAAAAAAAATCTATGTGATGAATTTTTAAAGATAATGAGTGAAGAGTTTGAGATGAGCATAATGGGAGATCGAGCTCAACTATTTCCTTAGAATTAGTATAAAGTAAAGGGATGACAGAACCTTCCTTAGCCAATCCAAATATATTAAGGATATCCTTAGGAAATATGAGATGGATAATGCTAAGGTAATAAATACTCCCATGAGCTCTACTATTAAGTTAAACAAGGATCCCAATGGAAAACTAGTTGATCAGAAGAAATATATAAGGATAATTGGATCACTCCTTTACTTGACTACCTATAGACCTGATATAATATTTAGTGTATGTCTCTGTGTTAGGTTTTAAGCTGATCCCAAATAATCTCATATGATTACCATTAAGAGAATCTTTAGATACCTATTAGGCACCCAAAACCTAGTATCTAGTACCCTATGTTGGAAATCTGGTTTTAAAGGTTATAATTTTGATGATAGTAAATATTTCTATTTCTGGTGGCCTGTTTAATCTTTCAGGTATGCAGGATCAATTACAAGTTCAAGCCAGTCCAAGATTGAGTCAATCTATTTTAAAATTTAGGTCCAATGTACTATTTTCATCTTTATTGAGTCAAATGCTATGTAATTGATCCCCTAGCTAAGTAACCTTGCACACACACACTCAGGGGGAGAGCTTGAGTGAATTAGAGTTTCTATTCATTTTTTTGTTCAGATCATCCTGGATGATATTAACACCATCTTGGATGATCTAGTGAAAATAGAAACCCTAATTAGGATGATCATGTTAAGTTAGTTTGATTAAGCTGATCATCCTGGATGATATAAATATCGTACAGGATGATAGGCTTAAATCAAAATTCTCAGCCGCCAGATCAAGTTAGGCAAGTTTTTATTTTTAGTGATTTGGTCCGATCGTCCCAGAAGATACGTGTATCGTCTTGGATGATCCATTACAATCATGCATATATTAGTTTGGTGATTAAGGAAAGTAATTAGGGTCTGATTGATTCGATCATATCATCCTGGACGATCGCAGGATCGTATGGGATGATGTGTTAAAAATCCTGACCGTCCAGTGCCTATGACTTGTACGTCCAGATCTGTGTGCTGGATGATATTCTTGCTTTTGAACTAATCATACGGGATGATACCCATATCGTCCCGGACGATCAAGTTATTTTGAGATCATCCTGCATGTTTCACCTGTATGTCCAAAGCGGTGCTCAGGATAATTTTGTGTGAATTTGAACTAATCGTACCGGATGATAGAGATATTGTCCTGGATGATCAAGTCATTTTGTGATTGTCCAGCATGTTTAATGTGTACGTCCAGAGCGGTTTTCAGGATGATTTTGTGTGTTTTTGAACTAATCGTACAGGACGATCGTCGGATCGTCCTGGATGATTCTGGCCGACCAGTTGAGATTTAGGGCTATTTTTGAGCCCTCCTATTTAATATCTTTTTCTTCCAACAAGAAAATTTTTTTACCACTTTACTCTCCAGAGAAACCTTGGAAGAGAGAGAGAGAGAGAGCTTGGGAGAGAGAGAGAGAGAGAGGATCTTGTGAGGAGGAGTTTGTGAGGGATTCACAAAGGTTGCTCCAAGCAAGGATCAGAGTCATCTTCTATATTTGTCGTCTCTCATCTTGTCGGTGTTTTCTATGGGAGGATCGTTCGCAAGAAGATCCGGGTTCTCTGCCTGCTTCAGGAGGAAGCGAAAGGAGTTCAGGTTCTCTGCCTGATTCAGGAGGAAGTGAAAGGAGTCCGGGTTCTCTGCTTGCTTCAGGAGGAAGGGAAAGGAGTTCAAGTTCTCTGCCTCACCAGGTTGGTAGAAAGGAGTTTTGTACAGGCTTCTTTGCCTTACTGTGGGAGCAGAAGGAGAGTCACTTTTATGTTAGTACAATACCCGGAGGAGAGGCTCCGAGGAGTGGACGTAGGTCAAGTTGACCGAGCCACTATAAAATCTGGTGTGCTCTTTCTGATTATTTTCTGCACTTTACTTTTATGTTATTATCTGCTTGGGTGAAATATTAGGTTGATCTTTTCATTTCTGTGTTTACTTATTTCTGCTGCAAATTATCAAAAAGATCTTACCTGTTGCTCACGAATTTTTTAAATAACCAATTCACCCCTCCTCTTGGTTAGCCTCGGGACTAGTTCATCAGGGCTTAACATCCCTATCGAACTTTTAAGTGGTATCAAAGTGGGATTCAAAAATTAAGTTTAAAAACTTTTGAATTTGATCCATGGCTAACTTTGGAAATCGCAATACTGATGAAGGTTATTCAATTACACGACCACCATTATTTGATAACATACCTTTTGATTTTTGGAAAACTCGCATGTCCACTTTTCTTTAATCTATAGATTGTCGCATGTGGATGCTTGTTAAGGATGGCTATGAAGCACCTTTTAGAATGGTTAAAAATGTTAAAACTGAACTACCTTTCACTGAATGAACTCTTGATGATCGGGACTTAGCCCAACTAAATGCCAAATATTTGAACTGTTTATTCTGTGCCTTAAAATCTAAGGATTACATGTGTGTCTCTACTTGTATAACTGGTAAAGAAATTTTGGATAGATTGTGCATCACTTATCAAGGTACGTCTGAGGTTAAGCAATCTAGATTAAACATCTTACTTCATGACTATAAACTCTTTCGCATGAAACCTAGTGAATTGATTTCTGAAATGTATACTAGGTTCACTCAAATTGTCACTTCTCTACATGCTTTAGGAAGAGAACTCACTAACTATGAAAGAGTGAACAAAATTCTTAGATGTTTGCCTTCTTCGTATGATGCTAAGATAACTGTGACCACTGAATCTAAAGATTTGAATACTTATTCTATTGATAGCTTACTTGGATCACTCATTGCTTATGAGCAAGGGGTGAACCAAAGACAGCTTGAAGCAGGTGAGAAGAAGAAGGAGAAAATTGTGGCACTGAAGGCCAGCGATACCGACATTGACTCTTCCGGGTTTGATAGTGATGATGTTGCCTTAATCACTAGGAAATTCAAAAATTTTCTAAGAAAGAAACATAAGAACTTTCAGAAGTGGAACAAGGGTAAGTCTAGTAAAAATTTTAAAGGTTCATCTTATACTGTTTGTTTTGAATGCAGGAAGCCTGGACATATAAAGGCTGATTGTCCTACACTTAAGACTCACCCAAGCAAGGAGAAGGGTGAGGAGAAACCCAAGTTTAGGAAGGACAAGAAGCGGATTCAAAAGGCATTCTGGGCAGATTCTGCATCCGACTCCTCTGAGACTGAAGTTGAAGAGGAGGAAACCAACTTGTATCAGATGGCTGATGATTATCCTGGTCAGTCTGATCAAGAAGAGGTATGCAAGCTTACTTATGATCAATTACTTAATATTTCTAATAAAATTCATTCATCGTATAGAAAACTTAAGAAATTGCATGCTAGCCTAAAATTGGATTACTTAACTTTGCAAAAAGAGCATGATGTTATGGTTAAAGATCATTCTATACTTGATAGCAATCACATGTCTTTACTTGATGAATTTGATGAATTGAACAAATTTTGATCTAATTACTGAGCATGATTCATTGAAAACCTCGCATGTTGATTTTGAAAGAGCTTTTAAAGAATTAGACAACATGGCATGTGACGTGGAGAGTAGTAAGGGAGCATTGAAGTTTGAAATTACAAGTCTTAAGAAGGAGAATGAATTTCTAAAAGTAAAAATTAGTGCTTTTGAGAAAATAAAACACCTCCTAATTTTGCACAATTTTATGCGCCTCCACCTTTCAAAGAATCTGTTTCAAAATCATCAAAGCATGTTTCATACAAACCTAGGAAGAGGCACTATCACCCTTATAGATTAGTTAACCCTTTTCCAGGTGTTAGATGTTTTTCTTGTGGCATATTAGGACACATCTACCACACCTGCACTGTTCACCATAGTACACATTGGGTGTGGAGGCCCAAATTGCCTGTTTTACATTACAACACACATGCATTGCATTCTTCTTTTCATAAGAAGGAACACAAACCTGTTTGGGTTTCTAAATTTGACATTTGATAATTTTGTAGGTGTGCTCTCACACAAGACCTCGTGAGAGCATGTGGTACCTAGACAGCGGATGTTCAAGAGACATGACTGGAGATGCAAATCAATTCATTTCGCTGGAGGCCAGGGCTGGAGGCAAGGTTACACTTAGAGACAACACCACTAGGAGGGTGGTAGGAGCAGGTATAATTGGTGATTCAAAGAATTTTGTGATTGATAATATTTTGCTTGTAGATGGATTGAAACACAATCTGTTGACCATTATGTCAACTCTGTGACAAAGGATACAATATTAAATTCCTACCCACTTGTTGCATTTTAAGCTTAAATGATAAAATTATTTTGCAGAGACAACGGATCAATAATGTCTAAGTGCGGGATGTAAGTTATTTTAAAACTGATGTTTTAATTTGCTTAAAAACTGCTGCTGATGAGTCTTGGTTGTGGCACAAGACATTATGTGATGCCAGTATGAAAACCCTTAGGAGAGTCACCCAAAAGGACTTAGTTAGAGGTGTCCCCAAGCTTAAGTTCACTAAGGACCACCTGTGTGATGCCTGTCAATTAGGGAAGCAAGTCTAGCCCTCCTTTCACTCCATTAAGGACATTAGCACCTCTAGACCTTTAGAAGTCCTTTAAATGGATCTCTTTGGACCCATTAGCACTGCCAGCTTAGGGGGGAAAGTTTATAGTTTTGTGATTATTGATGATTACTCGAGGTTCACTTGGATTAATTTTCTGTCACATAAATCTGAGTCATTTGAGGAATTTAAGTCTTTCTCCACTTGGATTTAGAGGAAGTTAGGTTGTTAGATCCTGACTATTCATAGTGATCATGGTGGAGAGTTTAAAAATGTAAAGTTTGGAACTTTCTGTGAGGAGCAAGGGATTAGTCATAATTTTTTAGCTCCTAGGACCCCTTAGCAGAACGAGATAGCTGAAAGGAAGAACATGACCTTAGTGGAAGCCGCTAGAGCCATGCTTGCTGAGTATTCACTTCCAAAATACTTTTGGGCTGAAGCGGTGAACACTGCCTGTTATATGCTGAATAGGGTAAATGTTAGATCCAATATGAACAAGACACCTTATGAGATCATTAAGGATAGAACTCCAAACCTGTCCCACCTCCATGTATTTAGCTGTAAGGTTTTCATTGTGAATAATGGGAAATCATCCTTAGGAAAATTTGACCCCAAATATGATGGAGTGTTCTTAGGCTATTCTAGTTTAGGGAAATCGTTTAGGGAGTTTAATTAGAGGACTTTGGTGGTGGATGAGACAACTCATATGGTGTTTGATGAATCTGATCCTAAGGAGACTAGAGTTGAGGAAGAAGAAGTGGTAGGGGAGATTACCCAAGGGGTTGAAAATGCAACTCTGGAGGAAAGGGTAGAACCTCAAAATATTTTGCCTAGAGATTAGAGATATTCTTTGAGTCAACCTAAAGAACTGATCTTAGGAGACCCTTCTGAAGGTGTTAGGACTAGGCATGGACTTAGGGAGGAAGTAAACCACTCTGTCTTTATCTCAATGACGGAACCTACCAACATCAATCGAGCCCTTTCTGATGAATTTTGGATCTTAGCTATGCAAGAGGAACTGAATAAATTTGTAAGGAATGATGTTTGGGAGTTAGTAGAAAGACCTAGGAATCAAAGTATAGTGGGAACCAAATGGGTCTTTAAGAATAAGATGAATGATTCTGGTGTGGTGGTTAGGAATAAGGCAAGATTGGTGGCTAAGGGGTACAATTAAATTGAAGGGATTAATTTTTAGGAGACTTTTGCCCCTATAGCTAGATTGGAAGCCATTAGAGTGCTACTAGCCTTTGCATGTTATAAAGGATTTAAGTTATTTCAACTGGATGTCAAGAGTGCCTTTTTAAATGGGATAATAAAAGAGGATGTCTACATAGAGCAAACCCCAGGTTTTGAGAGTTCCAATTATCCAAATCATGTTTACAAATTAAAAAAGGCCTTGTATGGATTGAAACAGGCACCCAGAGCTTGGTATGAGAGGCTTAGCACATTCCTGTTAGAAAGAGAGTTTGTTAAGGGGAGCATAGATACCACCTTTTTTCTGAGGAGAATTGGGGATGATTTACTCATTATCCAGATCTATGTTGATGATATGCTTTTTGGATCTTCTGATAAAAGTTTATGTGATGATTTTTCTAAAATAATGAGTAAGGAGTTTGAGATGAGTATGATGGGAGAATTATCCTACTTTTTGGGGTTTAGCATAAGGCAATTGGATGATGGAACCTTTCTCAATCAATCTAAATACACTAAGGACATTTTGAAGAAATATGAAATGGACAAAGCCAAGCCAATCAACACTCCCATGAGCTCCTCTATTCAGTTAGATAGGGATTCAAGTGGAAAATCTATTGATCATAAGAAGTATAGAGGAATAATTAGATCACTGCTTTACCTGACTGCTAGCCGGCCTAATATTATGTTTAGTGTTTGTCTTTGTGCTAGGTTTCAAGCTGATCCTAAAGAGTCCCACCTGACTGCTGTTAAGAGAATTCTTAGATATCTTTTAGGGACCCCAAACCTAGGAATCTGGTACCCTAGGAATAGCACTTCTTTTGAGATTATTAGATATTCTGATTCTAACTTTACAAGGTGTAGGGTGGATAGAAAGAGCACTTCTGAAACTTGCCAATTCATAGGACAGTCTTTAGTCTCCTGGTCTAGTAAAAAATAGAACTCAGTTGCACTTTCCACTGCTGAAGCTGAGTACATTGCCTTAGGAAGTTGTGTAGCCCAAGTCCTTTGGTTGAAGCAACAAATTTTGGATTTATGATTACCTGTGGGCACAATTTCTATTCTGTGTAATAACACTAGTGCTATATGTATTTCTAAGAATCCAATCCAACATTCTAGAACCAAACACATTAATATATGGCATTACTTCATTAGGGACCATGTTACAAAAGGGGACATTGAGCTACATCATATAGCAACTGAAAATTAGCTGGTTGACATATTTACTAAACCACTTACCTTTGACTCATTCAGCATTTTGAGGACCAGATTGGGTGTGATTGACATAAATGCATGATTTTGATGACTGATGATTTCTGAGTTTTTTCTTTTTTTATTTTTATTTTATTTTATTTCTGTTAGTCTTTTGATTTGATTATATATCTCCAGTTTTATTTTTATTCAGTGCTGATTTTCTTCTCACCTTTTGCTATTTTTTTTATTTGAGCATTTATTTTGATGAGATTGCCTACTTATTTTATATTCACTATTTTATTCCTTTAAAAAATCAGATCACTGCTCACTATTACTGATAAACTAAATTTCTGACTGAAAATTTTGCCTTGTTTTATGGTTTGGAAGCTTGTAAGCAGTGATTGATTCCACTGGATCTATTAAAGGGAAGAAACATTGATGATTGTTTCTCTTCCTCTAACTCCTTTAATGGTGTATTATTTCTTTTGGATAAAAATCTTCTTCAAAATTAAAAAGTTAGTTTTTAAAATAGAGATCTATTTTATCTTCATATAATAATCTACCTCATATGAATAGTGTTTTTAAAGTTTTGAGTCATTATTATGATTTTCTGAATCAAGTGATTGCACTTATCATATGATGTATAGTTTTTATTTTATGAATTACTCTTCCTTATTGTAGAGAGTGGGTTTTGTCATCTCTTGTGTCTAGAAGGTAATTTCACAGTTGCGATTCTTTAATGATTTTGAAAGGGAGCAAGCTTATAAAAGATGTGCAAAGAGCGTCAAAATAAAAAGAGGCACAAAATTAGCCCAAACTGAAAAGATGCGTAATGTTGCCAAAAATTGAAAAGATACACAAAGTGTATCAAAAATCAAAAGATACGCAAAGCACCAAACAAATTAAAAAAGAGATACAAAATGAGCCCATAAAGAAATAGGCTTTCTTCCCTTTCAGATCTTTAAATGTCTTAGAAAAATTCATGCACCACTTAATATTTTTAAAAGCTTGAGACGAAAAATCATGATTTATGATTCCTTACTTTGTAATACTATTATATCAGATATTTTTCTGGATAGAGGCTTGAAAGGATCTCTTTTTGAATCTAATTTCTTTTCTTCTGAATTGGATTTTTTTTGAAAGGAATTTGAATCTATAAGGTGTCCGAGGTGGGAGTTACGAAAGTCGATTTTCCAACTTTTTCTAGATTTCAGCGTTGTCAATCTTCTTCTTATGGGTTTTTGGATTAAAAATCAAGGAAAAATTTTTGAATTACTGGAGCGGATCGATTAAAAAAAAAGAGGTTTTAGCTTTTTGTGTTATGATGGTTTCTATTGGTATTGTGTTGTTTGTTTATCCTCCTTTTTATGATGTCAAAAGGGTAAGTTAGTATTTTTGTTTTGAGTGATTAGTAGTTTCTTGTACTATTCTTGTGCTTGTAATTATTTCCCTTATTGTGTTTTGTGTTTAGTGAATTTGAAATGAAATATTTTATTTCGTATGTGCGTTGAGTACTCCTGTCTATTTGATTTAAAACTACTTAACAATTATTTGCCATCATAAAAAAGGGGAAGATTATTGCAAATCTGGTTTTAAAGGTTATGATTTTAATGATAGCAAACATTTCTATTTCTAGTGGCCTGTTTAATCTTTTAGGTACGTAGGATCAATTGCAAGTTCAAGCCAGTCCAAGATCGAGTCAGTCTATTTTGAAATTTAGGTCCAATGTACTATTTTCATCTTTATTGATTCAAATGCTATGTAACTGATCCCCTAGCTAAGTAACCTTACGCACACACACACACACAGGGGAGAGCTTGAGTGAATTAGAGTTTCTATTTATTTTTTTGTTCAGATCATCCTGGACGATATTAACATCGTCCTGGACGATCCAATGAAAATAGAAACTCTAATTAGGATGATCATGTTAAGTCGATTTAATTAAGCTGATCGTCCTAGACGATATAAATATTGTACAGGATGATAGGCTTAAATCAGTAATTCTCAGCTGCCAGATCAAGTTAGGAAAGTTTTTATTTTTAGTGATTTAGTCTGATCGTCCTGGACAATACGTGTATCATTCTGGATGATCCATTATAATCATGCCTAAATTAGTCTTGTGATTAAGAAAAGTAATTAAGGTCTGATTGATTCAATCATATCATCCTGGATGATCGTTGGATCGTACGGGATGATGTTTTAAAAATCCTGACCGTCTAGTGCTTATCACTTGTACGTCTAGAGCTTTGTGCTGGATGATATTCCTGCTTTTGAACTAATCGTATGGGATGATACCCATATCATCCCGGACGATCAAGTCATTCTGAGATCATCCTGCATATTTCACATGTATGTCCAGAGTGGTGCTCAGGATGATTTTGTGTGGATTTGAACTAATCATACCGGACGATAGAGATATCGTCCTGGATGATCAAGTCATTTTGTGATCATCCAGCATGTTTAACCTGTACGACCAGAGCAGTTTTCAGGATGATTTTGTGTGTTTTTGAACTGATCGTACAGAATGATCGCCCGATAGTCCTGGATGATCCTGGCCGACCAGTTGAGATTTAGGACTATTTTTGAGCCCTCCTATTTAAGATCTTTTTCTTCCAACAAGAAAAATCTTTTGGACTTTCCTTTCCAGAGAAAACTTGAGAGAGAGAGAGAGAGAAAGCTTGGGAGAGAGAGAGAAAGGATCTTGTGAGGGGAAGTTTGTGAGGGATTCACAAAGGTTGCTCCAAGCAAGGATCAGAGTCATCTTCTCCATTTGTCATCTCTCATCTTGTCGATGATTTCTATGGGAGGATCATTCGTAAGATGATCCGGGGTCTCTACCCTCTTCAAGAGGAAGCGAAAGGAGTTCAGGTTCTCTGCCCGCTTCAGGAGGAAGCTAAACGAGTCTGGGTTCTCTACCTGCTTCAGGAGGAAGCGAAAGGAGTTCAGGTTCTCTGCCTCACCAAGATGGTGGAAAGGAGTTTAATACAGGCTTCTCCGCCTTGCTGTGGGAGCAGAAGGAGAGTTACTTTTGTGTTAGTGTAATACCTGGAGGGGAGGCTACGAGGAGTGGAAGTAGGTCAAGTTGACCGAACCACTATAAAATCTGGTGTGCTCTTTCTGATTATTTTCTGCACTTTACTTTTATGTTATTATCTGCTTGGGTGAAATCTGTGGTTGATCATTTAATTTCTGTATTTACTTATTTTCGCTACAAATTATCAAAAGATCTTTCCTGTTGCTCATGAATTTTTTAAAATAACTAATTCACCCCCCCTCCCTCTTGGTTAGCCTCGGGACTAGTTCATCAGGGCTTAACATCCCTGTCGAACTTTCACCCTAGATATAACTCATCCTTTGAAATCATAGGATATTCAGACTCTGACTTTCTAGGATGTAGGGTAGAAAGGAAAAGCACTTCAGGAACCTATCAGTTCATAGGTTAATCATTAGTTTCTTAGTCTAGTAGAAAGCAAAATTTAGTAGCCCTATCCACCATTGAGGCAGAATACATTATTATAGGAAGTTGTGTTGCTCAAGTCTTATGGCTAAAGTAATAAATTTTAGATCTTGGACTACCTGTAGGCACCATTCCCATTATGTGTGAGAACACTAATGCCATTTGCTTTTCAAAAAGTTCAATTCAACACTCCCAAACTAAACATATAGATATTAGGAATCATTTCATTAGTGAAAGTTTGAAAGGGATGTTAAGCCCTACTGAACTAGTCCTGAGGCTAACCAAGAGGGGGGGTGAATTGGTTATTTAAAAATTTCACGATAACAACAAAAATCTTTTCGATACTTAGCAGCGGAAACAAGTAAACAATAACGAAAAGATCAACCAACGATAATCACCCAAGCAGTTTATATTGAAAAGTAAAGTGCAAAACTGAATCAGAAAAGCAAACCAGATTTTATAGTGGTTCGGTCAACTTGACCTACGTCCACTCCCCGGAGCCTCCCCTCCGGGTATTGCACTAAACGAAAGTGACTCTCCTTTTGCTCCCACAGCAAGGCGGAGAAGCCTGTATAAAACACCTCCTTTTCACCACACGGTGAGGCAGAGAACCCGACCTCCTTTCGCTTCCTCCTGAAGCAGGCAGAGAACCTTCGAACTCCTTTTGCTTCCACCTGAAGCGGGCAGAGAACCCACGAACTCCTTTCTCTTCCTCCTGAAGCGGGCAGAGAACCCGGATCTTCTTGCGAACGATCCTCCCACGAAGAACACCGACTAGACGACAGACGACGAGCGGAGAAGACGACTTTGATCCGTGCTTGGAGTAACCTTAGTGAATCCCTCACTAACTCCCCCTCACAAGATCTCTTCTCTCTCTCCCAACTCTCTATCTCTCTAGGATTTCTCAGGGAAGGAAGGCAGCAAAAGATTTTTCCAAATCTAGGAAAAAGTTCTTTTAAAGGAGGGCTTAAAATTTGCCCTAAATCTCAACTTGTCGGCCAAGATCGTCCAGGACGATCGGTATATCGTCCTGTACGATCTGTTCAAATTCAGCTGTTACAGCCTGGACGATCTGGCTCTTCTGGACGATCAGTAGAAAAAGTTGTTCATATCGTCCCGTACGATCCTGCGATCGTCCGGGACGATTAGTTCAAATTGAAGGAAATCGTCCAGAAGACAGTTCGGGTCGTCCAGAGAAATCTGTGCTGGACGACCAAAAAATGACTTGATCGTCCCGGACGATAGGGTAATCGTCCGGTACGATTAGTTCAAAAAGGCCCCAAATCGTCCTGTACATAGTTCTGGACGTACAGCTGAAATGCACAAGACGATCACGATCGTCCGGGACGATCCTGCGATCGTCCAGGACGATGTGATCGTATCAATTAAATATTAATTACTTTCCTTAATTACCAGACTAATTTAGGCATGATTGTAGTGAATCGTCCAGGACGATACACGTATCGTCCGGGACGATCAGACCAAAATACTTAAAATAAAACTTGCCTAACTTAATCTGGCGGCTGAGAATTTCTGATTTGGAAATATCGTCCCGTACGATCCGTAGATCATCCAGGACGATCGGCTCAATCAGTCCTCCTTAACTTAGTCGCCCTAATTAGGGTTTCTGTTTTAACTGGATCGTCCAGGACGATGTGGATATCGTCCAGGACGATCTGAACAAAAATGCAACAGAAACTCTAATTCACTCAATCTCTCCCTCTGAGTGTGTGTGTGCAAGGTTACTTAGCTAGGGAATCAGTTACATTACAATTGACTCAATAAAAAGAAAAATCATACATTTGACACACTTGGACCCGATCTTTAGTTGGCTTGAGTACCTCGCGGTCTTTTGTGCCTGAAACAGATTAGCCAAGCAAAACACACTGGAGACATGTTTGTCATCATCAAAACCAGATTTGCAACAATCTCCCCCTTTTTGATGATGGCAAACATTTGTAAATTAGTCTGAAAACAAAGGTAAACTAGCAGATCAAACAAAACAAACATATTTTTTTTAATTTTCATTTAACAGCTCAAATAATACAGAAAACATGAAATAGAAAACAGAAACAGACACGACACAACTACAACTGACTCCCCCTTTTGACATCACAAAAAGGAGGAGGGAGAAACATAAACAAGGGAATAAAACATAAAATAAAACAAATACAGAACAACAACACGACAGAAAACTAAAACTGAGGCGGATCCTGATCGAAAGAAGGAGGTGGCGGTGGAGGGTAGAAGTAATGGTGAATGGCCTGAAAGTGAGCTCCAAACTAGGCCATGTCCTGGTCGTGCTGCTGCTGCTGCTGCGCAGCATAGTCCGCGAAGCGTTGGAGGTCCTCGTTGTGCTGCTGCTCCTGGGCAACCACGTAGGAGTCAAAATGGGCCTCCCACTGGTCGAAGCGCTGCACCAGGTGGTCAAGGGGAGAGGCAATGCGAAGGGGTGCAGGTGCCTCTGGTGCAGCAGGAACTGGAGCAGCCTCTTCCTCTTCTTCCTCAACATCCGGGGCAGGTTCCGGATGTAGGCGGGTGCTGTGTAGGACGTGGAATGAGTTGTTTGTGAAGAAGGAAGGAGGGACATCAGGAGGGACAGGATACTGAAGGTCATATTTTGTCTCTAAGGCATAGTGAATGAGATGACCTAAAGCTAGATTTGGGCGACGCCTGTGGCCCGGATATCTAATGGTGGTGAGATGTTCTATGTATCGGATGATCAAATCAGAGGCATTAAATTCTCGACGGGCCATGATGTAGTAGTTGGTCAAGGACAGGAGCGGGGTAATGTGAATCCGATCCCCCGCCTTTGGAATGACGGAGGAACGAAGGACGTGCTGAATGGTCCGGGCGTCCTTGAGAAGGGAAGTGCAAGCATTGTCGTGATAGGGTGCGTTGGTATTGCGAAGGAAGTGATTGGCGACACTCCAATCATAGTCAGGATCGGTGATGATCGTGTGGATCTTGTCGCCAGTGATAGACAAGTTGAGGATATTATGAAAATCGTGGGTCGTGAGTTCCACGGGGCGTTGATTTACGTAGGAGCGAAGAGTGGAATAGTCCGCGGAAATGCGCAAGTTGGCAAAGAAGATGCGAAGGAGTTCCAGATTGAAGGGAAAGGCTAAGGTCAGAATGAAGGTGAGGGAGGTGTGTGCGAACAAGTCTAAAACTGGATACGTGAGAGTGCGTGGATTGACAATCTTGGAGTGCGTGATACCTACATTACGATAGCATTCGAAAGCCGCCTGATCGGCGGCATTCGGGAAGCGAGGATCTACATGTCCCCGGGACGAACTGGCCCCCTTTTGACGAGATCTTTTGCCACCAGCCATTAGGAAACCAGAGAGGAGGAAAGGAGAAGGAAAGTGGAGGAAAAACGGTGTGAAAAACATGAAGAAAACCGCTGTTTAAATAGAAAACGGGCGGATCATCCCGTACGATCGAGGGATCGTCCGGGACGATGTGGTCATTTATGAAGTTCTGGACGATTGGTCAAAAAGGCGGTCCGATCGTCCAGGACGATCAGAGATCGTCCAGGACGATTAGACACAGGCGATCGTCCCGAGGAGTCAGGCTGGACGATCGTTGACGAAAAGTATTGTCCAGCACGATTAGGTGGATCGTCCAGGACGATATGCAATAAATACGTCGGACGGGCCGAATTCCAATCGTCCAGTGGCTGACACGTGGATCATCCAGGACGATGAGGTGGATCGTCCAGGACGATGGGCAATAATTGGTGCAATGTCAGCCGTTTGATCGTATCAGGAAGATATGGATCATATCGTCCAGGCCGATGTAATTATCGTCCAGGACGATCACTAATAATTGGGGTAGTTTCAGCAGCAGGAGCAGTGGGAATGATTTTGAACGAAGAGGATCGTCCAGGACGATAGGTGTATCGTCCAGGACGATGTGAAGAAAAGCAGAAAAGAATGGAGGATGAAGATGATCGATCAGGATCCAAAAAAACACAACCATGAAATCAAAATCACAAAAAGACGAATAAAACTTACGTAAAAAAACACATAGAAGTATTATTTTTTTTTATTATTATTTTTTTATTTAAAATTTTTGATTAAACTGCTCTTAGAAAATCAGAATATTTCATTGACTTTAGATTCGAAAACCAATGACAGGACGATTGACAGCGCTGAAATCCAGAAAAGGTTGGAAATAATCAACGTTCGTAGCGCCGACCCCGGGCACCTTATCGATGCAAACCCCTTTCAAAACAAAAATCCGATTCAGAATAAAAGACATTAGATTTGAAAAGAAATCCTTTCAAGCCTCGTTCCAGAAAAATATCTGATATAATAGTGTTACAAAGTAAAAAATCAGAAATCAGGATTTTCAAGACTCAAGCTTTTGAAAATATTAAGTGGCGCACAGATTTTTCTAAGACATTTAATAATCTGAAAGGAAAGAAAGCTTGTGTTGGGCTCATTTTGTGCCTCTTTTGCAAATTGGCTGGCGCTTTGCGCATCTTTTGATTTTTGATACACTTTGTGTATCCAATTTGGCAATTTCGCATCTTTTCAGTTTTGGGCTCATTTTATGCCTCTTTTTCAAATTATCTGGCGCACTGCGCATCTTTTATAAGCTTTCTCCTTTTCATAATCATTAAAGAGTCTCAGCTGTGAGATTATCTTCCAAACATAGGAGATGACTCTCCGCAGTAAGGAAGAACGATTCACAAAACAAAACCCATACAACATATGATAAATGCAATCACTTGGTTTAGAAAATCAAACTAATGACTCAAGACTTTGAAAAACACTATTGATATGAGGCAGATTACTGTAGGAAGATAAAATAATCTCTATTTCAAAAACTAACATTTTAATTTTGAAAAGGATTTTTATTCAAAAGAAACTATACACCAGTAAAGGAGTTAGAGTAAGAGAAACAATTATCAATGTTTCTTCCCTTTAACAGATTCAGCGAAGTCAATCACTGCTTATCAGCTTCCAAACCAAAACAAGGTAAAAACTCTCAGTCAAAATTCAGATCACCAGAAGTAGTGAGCGGTGATCAGATCTTGAAAAGCATAAAAAAAAACATGTAGAAAATCATAGCAAAGTAAATACTCAAATCAAACTAACAAAAAGGGTAACACAGAAATCAGCAGAAGAAATAAAATCAATTGAAAGCAAATAATCAAACCAAAACTAACTAACAGAAATCAGAAATCACAATACAAAAACTAACTAACAGAAATCAGAATACCAATTATAACAATCATAAATCAGCAGTCATCAGAATCAAGCATTTATATCAATCACTCCTAATCTGGTTCTCAAAATGCTGAATGAGTCAAAGGCCAGTGGTTTAGTGAATATGTCAGCCAGCTGATTTTCAGTTGCTACGTGGTGTAGCTCAATGTCCCCTTTTGTAACATGGTCCCTAATGAAGTGATGCCTAATGTCAATGTGTTTGGTCCTAGAATGTTGGATTGGATTCTTAGAGATACAGATGGCACTAGTATTATCACACAGAACAGAAATTGTGCCAACAGGTACTCCTAAATCCAAGACTTGCTGCTTCAACCAAAGAACTTGGGCCATACAACTCCCTAAGGCAATGTACTCAGCTTCAGCAGTGGAAAGTGCAACTGAGTTCTATTTTCTACTGGACCAGGAGACTAACGACTGTCCTATAAATTGACAAGCCCCAGAAGTACTCTTCCTATCCACCCTACACCCCGCAAAGTCAGAATCAGAATATCCAATGATCTCAAAAGAGGTGCTGTGCCTAGGGTACCAAATTCCTAGGTTTGGGGTTCCTAAAAGATATCTAAGAATTCTCTTAACAGCAGTCAGGTGGGACTCTTTAGGGTCAGCCTGAAACCTAGCACAAAGACAGACACTAAACATGATATCAGGTTGGCTAGCAGTCAGGTAAAGCAGTGACCCTATTATCCCTCTATACTTCTTCTGATCAACAGATTTTCCCTTTGAATCCTTATCTAACTGAACTGAGGAGGGCATGGGAGTATTGATTGGCTTGGCTTTGTCCATTTCATATTTCTTCAAAATGTCCTTAGTGTATTTTGATTGATTGAGAAAGGTTTCATCATCCGTTTGCCTTATGCTAAACCCCAAAAAGTAGGACAATTCTCCCATCATACTCATCTCAAACTCTTTACTCATTGTTTTAGAAAACTCTTCACATAAGTATTTATCAGAAGATCCAAAAATTATATCATCAACATAGATCTGGACAATGAGTAAGTCATCTCCTAATCTCCTCAGAAAAAGGGTGGTGTCTACGCTCCCCTTAACAAACTCTCTTTCTAACAGGAATGTGCTAAGCCTCTCATACCAAGCTCTGGGTGCCTGTTTCAATCCATATAAGGCCTTTTTTAATTTATAGACATGACTTGGATATTGGGAACTCTCAAAACCTGGGGGTTATTCTACAAAAACATCTTCTTTAATTACCCCATTTAAAAAGGCACTCTTGACATCCATTTGAAACAGCTTAAATCCCTTATAACAGGCAAAGGCTAGTAGCACTCTAATGGCTTCCAATCTAGCTACAGGGGCAAAAGTTTCCTCAAAATCTATCCCTTCTATCTGATTATACCCCTTAGCCACCAATCTTGCCTTATTTCTCACCACCACACCAGAATCATTCATCTTATTCTTAAAGACCTACTTGGTTCCCACAATACTTTGATTTTTAGGTCTTTCTACTAACTCCCAAACATCATTCCTTACAAATTGATTCAATTCTTCCTGCATAGCTAAAATCCAAAATTCATCCGACAGGGCTTGATTGATGTTGGTGGGTTCAGTCATTGAGATAAAGGCATAATGGTTTACTTCCTTCCTAAGTTCATGCCTAGTCCTAACACCTTCAGAAGGGTCTCCTAAGATCAGTTCTTTAGGATGACTCGAAGAATATCTCCAATCTCTAGGCAATGGGGTTTGAGGTTCTACCCTTTCCTCCAAATTTGTATTTCCAACTCCTTGGGTAACCTCAACAATCTCTTCATCTTCTACTTCAGATCTAGACTCCTTAGGATCAGATTCATCAAACACTACATGGGTTGTTTCTTCCACCACCAAAGTCCTCCTATTGAACACCCTAAAGGATTTCCCCACACTTGAATATCCTAAGAACACTCCTTCATCAGATTTGGGGTCAAATTTTCCTAAGGGTGACTTCCCGTTGTTCAGAATGAAAACCTTACAGCCAAAAACATGGAGGTGGGACAGATTTGGTGTTCTACCCTTAATGATCTCATAAGGTGTCTTGTTCAGTTTGACTCTCACATTCACCCTATTCAGCACATAACAGGCAGTGTTCACCGCTTCAGCCCAAAAGTATTTTGGAAGTGAATACTCGGCAAGCATGGCTCTAGCGGCTTCCACTAAGGTCCTGTTCTTCCTTTCAGCTACCCCGTTCTGCTGAGGGGTCCTAGGAGCTGAAAAATTATGACTAATCCCATGATTCTCACAAAAACTTCCAAATCTTTCATTTTCAAACTCCCCTCCGTGATCACTATGGATGGTAATAATCTCACATCCTAACTTCTTCTGAATCCAAGTAGAGAAAGATCTAAACTCATCAAATGACTCAGATTTGTGTGACAAAAACTTAACCCAAGTGAACCTTGAATAATCATCAACAATCACAAAACCATAGACTCTCCCCCCTAAGCTGGCAGTGCTAATGGGTCCAAAGGGGTCCATGTGAAGAACTTCTAAAGGTCTAGAGGTGCTAATGTCCTTAACTGAGTGAAAAGAGGACTGGACTTGCTTCCCCAACTGACAGGCACCACACAGGTGATCCTTAGTGAACTTAAGCTTGGGCACACCTCTAACTAAGTCCTTTTGGGTGACTCTCCTAAGGGTTTTCATACTGGCATGACACAATCTCCTATGCCATAACCAAGACTCATCAGCAGGAGTTTTTAAGCAAATTGAATTATCAGATTTAATGCTACTTACATCCAGCTTGTAGACGTTGTTGATACTTTGCCCCTGCAAAACAACTTCATCATTTAAGCTTAAAATGCAGCCAGTGGGCAGGAATTTGATGTTGTATCCCTTGTCGCAGAGTTGACTAATGCTCAGCAAGTTGTGTTTCAGTCCATCTACAAGCAAAACATTATCAATCACAAAATTCTTTGAATCACCAATCATACCTGTGCCTACCACCTTCCTGGTGGTGTTATCTCCAAGTGTAACCTTGCCTCCAGCTCTGGCCTCCAGCGAAATGAACTGATTTGCATCTCCAGTCATATGTCTAGAACATCCGCTGTCCAGGTACCACATGCTCTCACGAGGTCTTGTGTGAGAGCACACCTACAAAATCATCAAATGTCAGTCTTAGGAACCCAAACAGGTTTGGGTTCCTTCTTATGAAAAGAAGAATGCGATGCATGCGTGCTGTGCTGTGCAACAGGAAGTTTGGGTCTCCACACCCAATGTGTACTACGGTGAACAGTACAAGTGTGTGATATGTGTCCTAACATGCCACATGAAAAATATCTAACACCAGGAAAAGGATTAACTAAACGTCGTGAGTGATAGTGCCTCTTCCTAGTAGTGTATGAAACATGCTTTGAAGAACTTGCAACAGAATTTTTAAAAAGTGGCGGTGCATAAAATTGTTCAAAAGTAGGCGGTGTTTTGTTATTTTCAAAAGAACTGATTTTTACTTTCAAAAACTCAATGTGTTTGTTTAAACTTCCAATTTCAAACGTTTTTGCACTTTCAATACTTTCTAACTCAGATGCCAAATCATTCACTTTCTTAAAAGCAAGTTCTAATTCAACATGCGCTGTTTTTAACAAGTTATGCTCAACAATTAAATCAAAATGCTTTTTATTCAGTTCATCAAACTCATCTAGTAAAGACATGTGATTGCTATCAATGGTGGAATGATCCTTAATCAACACTTCATGCTCTTTTTGCAAAGTCAGATAATCTAGTTTCAAACTAGCATGGGTTTTCTTAAGCTTCCTATATGATGTATGAATCTTTTCAGAAACTTCAAATAACTGATCGTAAGTAAGCTCACATACCTCTTCCTGGTAGGACTGACCAGGGTGATCATCAGCCATCAAACACAAGTTTGTTTCCTCCTCTTCAGCTTCAGTCTCAGAAGAGTCGGATGCAGAGTCTGCCCAGAACGCCTTCTGAATCCGCTTCTTGTCCTTTCTGAACTTTGGTTTCTCCTCACCCTTCTCCTTGCTTGGATGAGCTTTAAGTGTCGCATAATCAGCCTTAATGTGTCCGGGCTTCCTGCATTCAAAACAAACCGATTTAGATGAACCCTTAAAGTTTTTATTGAACTTACCCTTGTTCCACTTCTGATGGTTCTTATGTTTCTTCCTTAGAAAGCTTTTGAATTGCCTTATGATTAAGGCAACATCATCGCTATCAGACCCGGAAGTGCTAGCATCTGAATCTTTGGCCTTTAGTGCCACTGTCTTCTCTTTCTTGCGTTCACCTGCATCAAGTTGCCTTTGGTTCACCCCTTGCTCGTAAGCAATGAGTGATCCAAGTAAGCTGTCAATAGAGTAAGTATTTAAATCTTTGGATTCAGTAATAGCAGTAATCTTAGCATCATAAGAAGCAGGTAAACATCTAAGAATCTTGTTCACTCTTTCGTAGTTGGTAAGTTCTCTACCTAAAGCATGCAAAGAGGTAACAATTTGAGTGAACCTTGTGTACATTTCTGAAATAGTCTCACTAGGTTTCATGCGAAAAAGTTCGTAATCATATAACAAGATGTTTAACCTAGATTGTTTGACTTCAGTTGTACCTTCATATGTTATACATAATCTATCCCAAATCTCTTTTCCCGTTGTACAAGTAGAAACACGCATATAGTCCTCAGATTTTAAAGCACAAAAGAAACAGTTCAAACATTTGGCATTTAACTGTGCTAAATCACGATCATCAAACGTCCAATCAGCAAACGGCAATTCAGTTTTCACATTGTTAACCATTCGAAAAGGTGGTTCGTATCCGTCCTTAACTAACATCCACATGCGATAATCAATAGACTGAAGAAAAGTAGACATGCGTGTTTTCCAAAAATTAAATGGAATGTTATCAAACAACGGTGGTCTAGTTATAGAATAACCTTCAGCAGTATTACGATTGTTACAGTTAGCCATGGATCAAATTCAAAAGTTTTTAAACAGAAATTTTGAATCCCGCTCTGATACCACTTGAAAGTTCGAAAGGGATGTTAAGCCCTACTGAACTAGTCCCGAGGCTAACCAAGAGGGGGGGTGAATTGGTTATTTAAAAATTTCACGATAACAACAAAAATCTTTTCGATACTTAGCAACGGAAACAAGTAAACAATAACGAAAAGATCAACCAACGATAATCACCCAAGCAGTTTATATTGAAAAGTAAAGTGCAAAACTGAATCAGAAAAGCAAACCAGATTTTATAGTGGTTCGGTCAACTTGACCTACATCCACTCCCCGGAGCCTCCCCTCCGGGTATTGCACTAAACGAAAGTGACTCTCCTTTTGCTCCCACAGCAAGGCGGAGAAGCCTGTACAAAACACCTCCTTTTCTCCACACGGTGAGGCAGAGAACCCGACCTCCTTTCGCTTCCTCCTGAAGCAGGCAGAGAACCTTCGAACTCCTTTTGCTTCCACCTGAAGCGGGCAGAGAACCCACGAACTCCTTTCGCTTCCTCCTGAAGCGGGCAGAGAACCCGGATCTTCTTGCGAACGATCCTCCCACGAAGAACACCGACTAGACGACAGACGACGAGCGGAGAAGACGACTTTGATCCGTGCTTGGAGCAACCTTAGTGAATCCCTCACTAACTCCCCCTCACAAGATCTCTTCTCTCTCTCCCAACTCTCTCTCTCTCTAGGATTTCTCAGGGAAGGAAGGCAGCAAAAGATTTTTCTAAATCTAGGAAAAAGTTCTTTTAAAGGAGGGCTTAAAATTTGCCCTAAATCTCAACTTGTCGGCCAAGATCGTCCAGGACGATCGGTATATCGTCCTGTACGATCCGTTCAAATTCAGCTGTTGCAGCCTGGACGATCTGGCTCTTCTGGACGATCAGTAGAAAAAGTTGTTCATATCGTCCCGTACGATCCTGCGATCGTCCGGGACGATTAGTTCAAATTGAAGGAAATCGTCCAGAAGACAGTTCGGGTCGTCCATAGAAATCTGTGCTGGACGACCAAAAAATGACTTGATCGTCCCGGACGATAGGGTAATCGTCCGGTACGATTAGTTCAAAAAGGCCCCAAATCGTCCTGTACATAGTTCTGGACGTACAGCTGAAATGCACAAGACAATCACGATCGTCCGGGACGATCCTGCGATCGTCCAGGACGATGTGATCGTATCAATTAAACATTAATTGCTTTCCTTAATTACCAGACTAATTTAGGCATGATTGTAGTGAATCGTCCAGGATGATACACGTATCGTCCGGGACGATCAGACCAAAATACTTAAAATAAAACTTGCCTAACTTAATCTGGCGGCTGAGAATTTCTGATTTGGAAATATCGTCCCGTACGATCCGTAGATCGTCCAGGATGATCAGCTCAATCAGTCCTCCTTAACTTAGTCGCCCTAATTAGGGTTTCTGTTTTAACTGGATCGTCCAGGACGATGTGGATATCGTCCAGGACGATCTGAACAAAAATGCAACAGAAACTCTAATTCACTCAATCTCTCCCTCTGAGTGTGTGTGTGCAAGGTTACTTAGCTAGGGAATCAGTTACATTACAATTGACTCAATAAAAAGAAAAATCATACATTTGACACACTTGGACCCGATCTTTAGTTGGCTTGAGTGGCTCGCGGTCTTTTGTGCCTGAAACAGATTAGCCAAGCAAAACACACTGGAGACATGTTTGTCATCATCAAAACCAGATTTGCAACAATTAGAGATTATGTTGCCAAGGGAGATATAGAACTGCATCATATAGCTACTGGAGATCAATTGGCAGACATCTTCACCAAACCCTTTCCGATGACCCCTTTAGCTCCTTGAGAACTAGACTAGGTGTCATATACATTCATACTTGATTTAGGATGAATCTAAATTTATCTATCATTTGAAATTAACCATTTATTTTGTATGCTTTACAAATGTGTCAATTAAAAAAATGGGACTATATATTTGTTAAGTTGTGTTTTATTTTTCATGATTCTTTGTTTCTTGATCCTGTTTGGTAAATGTTCCCTGATCATCACACACCCTTCATTTTAAATTTAAAAAAAAATCTAAAGACTAAAATTTGTTCTACATCAACTATACGATTTATTTCGTACTATATAATTTACACATCCATGCACGAAATCTCTACCGTCTTTTAGATAAACAATCTAGATTAGTTTACTTCTTGGTGATCGTAGTGTACGAACACACCATCATATTATATGATACATGTGTCAAAAGTTAGACTAATTTATGTCGACCGGTATGATAATAATTTTATATCGTACTGTATGATAAATCTAGTCAAAAGTTGTACAGACGACTCCTCAAGATGAACTCATTTACCTAATATCATCCAATATAATACTGATCGTACTGTACGATTTGACCACTTTTTCCAACAGATTGTCTAAACGATTTAAATTTGTCTGATCATACTGTATGATCTAAAATTGTACTATACAATATACTAAAAATTCTATAAATAGGAAGGATTTCTATTGTTTGACTCATCAAATCCTTCAAAACCTTTCTTCCTTCTTGACTCATACCTTCTTACTCTCACTCGCTCAAATGGCTGGAGGAAGCAAGCAAGATCGATTGACCCTTGGAAGCTCTTCCTCTCATCACCTTATTGATGATCATTTTCAATCTACCAAGGATAAAGCTGCATACTATAGGTATAAGGAAGCTTGCATCACCCCCTCCATAATGCTAAATCAACAACCATTGAACTATGAAGTGATGAATCTCTTTACATCTACCTCTCTCTAATTCCTCCTTGCCCTTGATTTTCCTTTCAACTCTATGATTCTCTATGATTTTTTTGCCAATCTTAGGATTAGTGCCGCTGCCCTATCATGAGATCTTATGTTTGTCAGTGCCCCATAGAAATTATAAAGGAAGATTTAGGAGAATACCTCCACCTTTTCATAAAAGGATGTCAATCCCAATCAATGGCCTCTAAGGGTGACTTTGATTAGAGTGCGGTCAATCTAATAATTAAAAAATGCCACCGTAAATAAATGTCAACCCCTTGTTCACTCATTAAATTAAAATGCATGTATTATCCAGCATGTCCTTCGAACCTCTATAATTCCTAAAAATGGAGATCACGTAAATATTAATCTATTATTTCCTTGATTACATACTTTATAATGTCCAGAACCTAATTTGATGAATCACAAATAATCATTGATTATATTCAAAACTTGATTCCTATTTGTCTTCCTTCCATTAGAAGGAAGCAAAACATTCCACTTGGATATGTCATTGCTTATATTTTGGATAAAAGGTATGAGCTTACTTACCCTACTACTACCAATCATTTTCTTATCTTCTGCACCGATGGTTCCTTTCACATTCTTTTCCATCATCACCAGGGGTAAGAGCAAGAAGAACTAGATTTTAGTGAGGAAGGGGGAGCTGGTCTTGCAGTTGCACCTGCTCCAGCATAAGTGCCACCACATGTACCAGCATACCAATCTTACCCTTATGAGGAGCTGACATAGTGATTTGATCGATTAAAGTCCCACCTAAATATACATATTCAGTAGCAATAATAACAACACGAGGTGGACATGGCATGTTTTGGGAAATAATTTTCTTCCATTCACAAATATTTCCAGCCACCACCACCACTTGATCAGGGGTCTTCCTACTTTTAGGCTTTTGTGTGTCATGTTTTGTATTATTTGTCTTAAGTTCTCCATATTTTGTAGCTTTCTTTTTTATGTCTTATTTGATCCTCCCTTTTGGCGATGTCAGAAGGGGGAGCAGTCATTGGTTGTTTGTATGTTCATCTTTATTAATTAGTTCATCTTGTGCATTTTTATTTATATTTTTTCATCTTATTTTTTTTGTTCTATAACTAATTAAAAAAATAACTTTACATCAAAATAATCTTACCCCTACTTTCAAAACTATCACATAGTGAGGGGGAGATTAAGAGAAAAATATTAACTTACTATTTCAACTAAAAATGTTTGACATTATCAAAAAGGAGGAGATTATTGTAATGCAGGATCCCTAGCTTGTGATATTGATGATACCAAATATTTTTTATTGAAATTTAAATCTTCTAATGTATATTAGAGATTATTTTTTTGTCTGTGTTCACTAACATTTTAGGTATATCATATACTGCTCAAGATTGATTAAGACTCAAGTTTGGGTAGAGTAAGATGTCATTCAAAAAAGTTAGTATTTTTAATTTTTCTTTATTTTTTATTTCTTGAGTCTGGACATGTAAGGGTGTATGCTAAATTAGTGACCATGCACACACATATAGGGGAGTGAGAAAAATTAAGCTGAGAATTTTTAAACTAATGGTACCGTAAGATTACGATCTTACTGTATGATCAGTTTTTCAAAATATAGGATTAAAGGCTAATTGTGTCATTAATGCTAATGAACTAATCATATTATATGATGTAGATCGTATCGTATGATTAGTTTCCATTAACAAACCCTAGACGCTAGATAATTTAAGTAAGTATTTTGAAAATCTAATTTTAAACTAATTATATTATACAATTTTAATCACACTATATGATATTTAAAATCTTATTTAAATTAACCCGCATGATTAGCCAATTAAATCAAGCTTGAAAAAATATAACTAATCATACTGTATGATCAGTATCGTACTATATGATTGATAGAGATGAAATTCAATCATCCCATATATCATAATGGACAAAAACCTTAGTTTTTGAGCTAACCATATAATACAATGTCAATCATACTGTATAAAATTTTGATGTTTAAACTGAACATACTGTATGATGTAAATCATACCAGATAAATGACAGAGATGATTTCTAATCATCCTAGTAATCATCATGTATGAACATAGTTAAGTTAAACTAATCGTTTCGTACGAACCCATAATCATACTGTATGATAAGTATGTAAAATTTGAATAGTTCTTCTGAACGACTATTCCATCGTACTAGACGAACATCTCCTTATATACTAATCATATTGTACAAACCCAGATAGTATTATATGAATTGACAACCTAATTAAAATTTTAGGATTTTTTGAAGCCTAGTACTTAAGTAACTCAATGAAGTCTTTTGAAAAGACACTTTGGTTGTTGAAAGAACTCTAAGGGAGAGTTTCTTGAAAGAGCTTTGGGCTTAGAGAGGGAAAAGGTGAGGTTGTGTGTGAGGGAGGAGTGTGAGGGGTGTTCACATGTTTACTCCAAGCAAGCTTCCACCTTTCTTCCTCCTTTGTCCTTAGTGAGTTCTTGGAGATGCTCTTAGGAGAGAAGCTTCAAAGTTAGGGTCTTGGGTTCTCTGCCTTCACTAAGAGGGTGAACAAAGATTAACGGTTCTTTGCCATCACCAAGAGGGTGAGAAAGATTTCTTAAGTTCTTTATCTTCACCAGGAGGGTGAAAAAAGATTGAAGGTTTGCTACCATCACTAGGATGGTGACATAGCTTACGGTTCTGCACCACATCAAGTTTTATGGAAGTGATTTTTGTAAGGGCTTCTCCGCCTTGCTGAGGGGGAAAAAGGAGAGTCACTATAGTGTTAGTATAATACCTGAAGAGTAGGACTTTCGGGAGTGCACGTAGGTCAAGGTTGATCAAACTACTATAAAATTTATGGTGTACTCTTTCTTATTTGTTTTTCTTTTTTGCATTTTTAATTTATGCACTTTAAATTTCCTGTATAAATTTTTCTTCTCATTAAACTGCAAGTAGTTTAATTTGTGTTAGTAAGTAAATTCATATTTGGCTTAATTTATTTGTGCTTTAAAATTAAAAAAATTATTATTAGCAAGTTTTAAATTACTTCTGCTTATGTTAGTTACTCATCTAGATTGGTTTTAAAAATTGTTATCTTGGATAAATAAAAAAGAAGTTATTTTTTGTTGTAGTATTTTTAAAAGTATCAATTTACCCCCCTCTTAGTTTGCCTAGGGATAGTTCAACGAGGTCTTACAACCTCCTCAAACTTTCACATCCAGTACCATAACGGAGCCAACATTACAACATCGAGGCACTAGTTCATTTTATACCTTTGTGGTGCCACCTTATCGAGTGTCATAGTGCTTGAACTCATCCTTGTACTTACTATAGATAGTTTCTTAGTTCTATTATTTAGAGAGTTCTATCACTTAAGCAAAATTCTATAATTTAAGGTGTATTTTGTTAGTACCCCCTTAGATAAAGCATTAAGGGAGGCTAGGAAAGGGTAAGATACTTTCATTATGAAGATATTAGCCTGTTTGTGTAAGCAACTCTATGGTTGGAGGAAGAAGGAGTGTGGAGAAGATCATTTAATCCTTTTGGGTGATAATTTTCTTATTACTTCTCTTGTATCCCTTTTTTAATGAATAAAATAAAAAATAGTTTTGCTTATTGAATCTTTCATGTCTAACAAATTCTCTAGTTTTTGGTTGATGTTGTAAAATGCATAATAAGTACTAATATAGACTCTTATACCTTGAATGATATATTGATATTATTAATATATCTCATTCTTTATTTAATACATATAATAGCCGTGTGTGTAGTTAATATCTAATGTGATGCATAACCTAAAAGTTCGAATAGATTGTTAGACCTATTAACTATGTCCCTAGGCTAACCAAGAGGGAGGGTGAATTGGTACTTTTTAAAATTCTCTTGGATTTGATGAAACCGATTTCACAATTAACTGATTTCAGAAAATAATTTTTTAACCACAGAAAAATAAAAAAAATAGTAAAATAAAAATACAGAAAAGGCAAAAGTAATGAAGATACTAGAATTTATAGTGGTTCAGTCCAACACGACCTACATCCACTCCCTAAAGACTCCTTCTCTAGGTATTGCACTAAATCAAAGTGACTCTCCTTTTGCCCCCATAGCAAGGTGGAGAAGCCCTTACAAACTCTCTTCCATCAAATCCCGATACGGCAGAGAATCGTCATCCTTTTTCACCCTCCTGGAGAAGACAGAGAACCCACCATCCTTTCTCACCCTCCTGATGATGGTAGAGAACCAAGCATCCTTTCTCACCCTCTGTTGACCTCATTTTTGTATGAGGTTAGTAGGACCAATCCAGACCTTAGGATCATTCCAATCCTTAGGATCAATCCTGACCCTATGATCAATATGATCCTAGATCAATCCAGATTTAAATCAATCCTGATCTCAGATCAATCTAGTTTCTAGACTATTCTAGACCTTAGGATCCTCCTGGAATCCAAACTTTAGGATCTACTCTACATCCTAAGATTCTTCTAGATTCCAAAATTTTTAGATCTTAGGGTTATTCTAGACCCCAGACTTTAGGACTTCTAGACTCTAGGATCTTTCTAAACTTCAGTCCCTAGGATCTACTCTAGACCCTAGAAATCCTTTAAGCTGATCCTAGGATTCTCCTAGATTCCAAGCCCTAGGATGTTTCCTAGATTCTAGACCCCAAGATCTATTCTAAATCCTGGGATTCTCCCAGACTCTAAATCCTTAGAGCTACCTAGTCTTTAGGATCAATCCAACTATTAGATCAATTTTGATTCTAATCTATCCCTATTCTAAATCAATCTTAAATCCCAATTAATCCAGACCTTTGATCAATTTAAATCTTGAGCTGATTCAGACATTAATTCAATTGAAACCTTAAATCAACTCAAATCTTAAATCTACCCAGGCTTTAGATCAATCCATACCCTAGGATCGATTCAGATCTTAGATCAACCTAGATTTAAATCAATCTAAATTTCAATCAAGACCTTAATCCATAATTTAATTCAAACCTCAATCAAAATCAAGACTTCAATCCCAGTCAAAATCCAATTCAATCCTCATCAAACTCAATTCCACTTTCCAAATCAATCTTTATTCCAATATTCAGATTCCAAACCCCAGTCCAACCTTCAATCACCTTCCATCGTCAATTAATCTAGCATGTCGACCACCATCAGTCGATGATCTACGACCATTGTTTCAATTTACCACCGATCAATCAGATTTCAATCTTCTAACCCCCAGCCTCAAGTCTTCAACCAAATAATCATTGTCAAGTCAATCAATCTTTCAATCTAGCTTATAATCGATCTCGTCAATTTTCCTTAAAATTTATATTGAATCATGTACAGATTAATTAAGGTTGATTATATTGCACACATTGCATTTGAGAATATCTAGTTCGATTCGACTCAATTTGAATTCGTTCACCTCGACGCCGCCGTCGATTGTGAATTTGAATCAATCGATTGTGATCTTATGTTGAGTGAAACTTGAGTATATCAAAATGCATCAAATTTTTATCAAATAAATTTAATCAAATGCCTTTAAGATAATTTGAGTTAATTCTGATGAAATTTTCAATTGACTCGATTTGACATGCCTTGGCTTAATCTTAAGTCTAATCAACATCAATTATCTTTAATCAATCTTGAATAATTAATTTAAAGCATAAAGTCTAACAAACTTCAATATTTTATTCATCTTTTTATTTCAATTTGATGCCCAAAATATCCCTTTAAAACTCAAATATTTTCATCCCTCTAATTCCTCAAAAATGAAGCATTTATTGTTAACCATGAGATGGTAAATGGAGTGCTGATGGTCATTCAATCCAGATCGGCTATCCAACACGACTCCAAGCCCTAGCTGCGAATACACAATTCCTCTCTCACGCCTTCAAGCAGCGGCCCCCTTTTGAGATCCTACGACTCCATACTTTGAAGCAGCTAGGGTCAGCCGCCCGAAGAGAGGGATTCTCATGGGATATCTCTCCCATTCGTCTTAGGGCTGCTGGGGTCAGCTAAGGAAGGAAGATCTGCTCTCTCATGCCTCCACCGTAGCTCATACGCCTCTATCTCGACCTCTCTTAGGGCCGATTGCTTGAAGGGGAAGAGTTCTAAGTTGTTTGCTTGCTGTTGTTGTTCAAAGAAGAAGAAGGCGTCAACCTGTAAGATTCGAGCATCATAGGGAGAAAAGGAAGTGCAGTTTGTGCGATTCCTCGGTGCAGGAAGGTGTCAATCCGGTAATCTCTTCATCCCTCTTCTTTGTTTGTTAAGGAATGTGATATAGAGATTACTTATTTTTTTTTATATAATCAAAGCATATTCATGTTACAATGTTGAGATGGAGAGCCATTGTTTGAGACTTTCTTTTTGGTCTTCTTTGCATCAAGATGACGCTTATGTACAGAGAAGAGTTTTTTTTTTTATATGATGGTTTTCTCTTTGTCAATAGTTGAGAACTTTGAGATAATGACGATGATGAGACTTGTTGTTTAGATTATTTGAATTTATGTTACAGTTCCGATATTGCAGCAGTTCTCTTCCTTTCAATTTTTTTTTTTATTTTGAGTCAAGGGATATGAAATAGATGATCGAGAGGACTCTGTAGCCTTGTATGAAAACTCCTGTACTATTGCTGCCATGTTCTGTTTGAATCTATTTGTAGATTTGATAGTTCAATCAATGGTATGACAGTGAACTTTGTGATTTTTGGTAAATATTAGTGGAATATTATCCATGGCATCATACATGAAGATGTGTATATAAGGATTTTCTTTCTTTCCATTGAGGATATAAGTGTTATTATACATCGGTATTGAATTCAAGAGGTTTTTCTGAACAATTTTTTTTTATTTAAATTTAAGATCGGCAAGATATTCTTTTTCCTTTTGGAGCATGGAATTTAAGTATTTCTCTCTTATTTTGTATTTGGAGGGTGGTTGGTGCAATATGGGGGCTATCATGGATTTCTATTGCTTTGTGAATTTTGACATCAATAGATTTTCCTAATGTTTAGTGAATTTTGTCACTTCTTAGCTCATGGTTTTTGCATATCCGAAGATTCAGGGGAAATTATCAGTTGGCAACTAATATGAAATCCTATTAATAGCCTATCTCTACTGCCAGTTTTCCTGCCATTGATATGATACTAAGTTTAATAGAACTTAAATCTTAGCTTGATTTTGAAGATGGTTCTACTAATGGGATATCTATCAGTAACCTACTGGAATAAAATTTCTAAGTGTAGAATATTTACCTTTGGCATGTTTATATAATAATTGATGTGTTGGAATATAAGGTTCAGTGGATGAAAAAGCAAAGGATTTGATATTTTTCCATCTCTCTGTTGTTCCTTACCCTTCCTGTTAAGCTGCAGACTTGCAACTTTAATATTAACAGTAATTTCATGCTTGTACGGTTCTGTTGTTCAGAAGGTTATAGTCAATTCATTTCTTGGATGATGATTCTTCAAAATCCCTGTGATGTTTTACACAATGTTAAGTGATTACTCATTGTTGCTATACTACGAGGCAAAGATTGTAAGAATGTTAAAGGAATAATGAGAGGCCAGCTAGCATGCCTATAGAAATCCAAGACCAATGCCACTGTGTAAGCTGCCCTTTTAAAAAAAAAAGATAAAAATGAATGGAATCTGTCAGTATAGTCTTGCCTTTGTGCTTCAATATTAAATGTGAATACAAATTCAATGAATTATAATCATGTCTTTTCTCCTCTATGTTCTTTACTTGAATTCTTACAATAAAAACAAAGAGCTATAAGTGTCTTTGGAAAATTTTGCAAGCATCAATTTTCTTGTAATAAGTATACATGTTGACCTGCTTTTCTGAGATGTCATATATACCAAAATTTGTTCTTGGGAAGTGTGGTATATGCCGAAATTCCTCTTTGTGCACAAGCATACATTAAGATTCAAAGAGTTTCCTTGATTGCATTATTGAAAGGGATTGCAAATTGCTAAAGTCTTTCTCCTGCTCACTTGTATTCATCTTCTTGCTTCCCTTTCCAGGAAAATATATGTACATTGAGATTCAAAGGATGGCATTGGATGAAGTTATTGTTTTTACCAAACTTTTAGCTTTTATTTTAATGATTGAATGCAAATTTCTGTGATTTATATTTAGATGCTTCTTGAATTGTTAAAAGGGGGGAGATGACGCTGCATTATTGACAGCATTAATATTATCTTGATAGTTAAATCTTTTTGTATTCTTATAATCAAGCACTGGTTGAATATCTCATTGCCAATGAGGGACAAAACTTTTATATATATATTTTTATTATTCTTGCACAAGATGCTTGAAAGTTAATAGTGCAGGGCAAAATTTTCTTTAAACAGTAGGAAATAATCCAACTAAAGCTATTGGAGTTTTCATTGGTTTCAAGCTTGGGCTTCGTGGCTTTCCTGTTCATGCCTTTGGTGACATTACAAATGGCTGTTATTTGTCCCTTTCTATTCTTACAAGCTATCTTGAAGGTCAATGATTGTTTTTTTTAGTTTCTTGTTACGTAGATGTGGATAATAAAGTAAGAAAGCATCTATTTATTTGGCTTATTGTGAGTACTAGCTCACATATGTTTATTCAAATCATTTAATACCAAAACTTAGATATGTTAAGTGATGGCCAAGTTGGAAAGGTGCACCTTAATATTCTGTTATATCTACTATTATTGAGAAATAATTCAAATAAGTTTGAGCAGGTAGAATCAGTATTCTTGCCGAGGCAATGGTCCGTTTATGCCTTTCTAGATTATTGTCTTGTTGTATATGAACAATCAAGAGAACACTAAGTGTAAGTAAAATTGAATTTGTGAAGAAATTATTGATTTCATTTACATAGACTTTCTTCTTTCATAATTTCATATTATTCTTAAGTAGTTGATAGATACATTAGTTTTAATTGATAAGAAGCCCTCCAAGACTCAATTGATGCATGATGTGATTCACTCTTTAGGTATATACATTTTGTATGGTAACCGAGGAGAAGCTATGGTAATCTTCTATCAATATTGATGTGGGACAGTGAGTTTTGATTTATTCATACTTAATTCTATAGTCCATATATGTATGTGAAAGGTTTAAATGATGAGATCAATGTGATATATTATTCTTCTTCTATTGTATTTTCCTATTCCAGTTATGCAGGACAACCTAAACAACTTATTCTCTTTCAACCTAATCTAGTGAATACATGGGAAGTTCTTCAGTTTTTTTTAAGGAAAGAGTTTAGTGCATGGATTTTTTTTTTGAGATGGTTCAGAACCCGGGTGACCCATTCAAGCTAGCATAAGGAAATAAATGGATATTTCATTGATTTGTAATTTCTTGTAAAATTTTCTATTGCTTGATATTTGAGAAGTTGATATTCTAGATTATATGTGAATGCAATGTTCTTCCTCATATCACTAAAGTTTATTCTCTTTGAGTTCTTGAAGTGGGTGAGCTTGTGGATCTATACCTTTAAAGCAATTTTGATGAGTTAAGGGGTGTTTGCTATCAGATTTTGTTGTCATTGCTATTAACACTATTTAATGGATCCTCTTTACAACATGTTTTCACACTATTTCTCATATGGTGTTTAGTTTCTTTACATCTTGGAAAATGATACATGCATACATATGTTCCATTTTTGTATAAGAGGAGCCTTATGATGTGTTTTGGAAAAGGAATATGTTGGGATTTCTTTCCATTTAGAAGCATACATGTTAAAATTGATTTTGGTAAATTAATATACATACATTTTGAAATTGTCTCAATAATTTGATTTGATTCATATTTTCACATATTCATTTACATGTTAATTAATAGTAACTTCTATATTCGTATGCATGACATTCTGACACCTCCTTCTCTCTTCGCCTTTTTGCGAGATACTGATGGAGTTGATTGGAGGATAGAGTCAAAGCACTGCAGTCACTGCTGTCTCTTTTAAATGAGGGTGCTACGGCCAGAATCACTGTTGACCAGCTCCGGTGATCAGGTAAGTTTTCTTAAACTTTAGAAGACTATAAGGCTTCTAGATTTCCCTGTTGAGTTATTACTCCAGCCTTAAATTCTTGAAGTAACTCCTACATTTAGTTAATATTGACCATCGACATAACTTGTTTACATTCGTATGCATGTCCAAAGGGTTAGTGACATTGATTCAAACCCATTAAACCTAGTGACTGTTGCAAATACGATTTTGATGATGACAAACATGGTTCTGTTGTGTTTTGCTTGGCCAACCCGTTTCAGGCACAAAAGATCATGAGCCACTCAAGATCGGGTCCAAGTGTGTCCAATGTACTATTTTTCATTTTATTGAGTCAATTGTAATGTAACTGATCCCCTAGCTAAGTAACCTTGCACACACACACTCAGGGGGAGAGCTTGACTGAATTAGAGTTTCTGTTCATCTTTTGTTCAGATCGTCCTGGACGACATTCAAATCATCCTGGACGATCAGGTAAAAACAGAAACCCTAATTAGGGCGACTAAGTTAATAAGGTATGATTAAGCCGATCGTCCTGGACGATTTTTGGATCGTACGGGATGATATGCTCAAATTAGAAATTCTCAGCCGCCAGATCAAGTTAGGCAAGTTTTTATTTTAAGTTATTTGGTATGATCGTCCCGGACGATACGTGTATTGTCCTGGACGATTCAGTACAATCATGCCTAAATTAATATGGTAATTAAGGAAAGCAATTTATTTTTGATTGATACGATCATATCGTCTTGGACGATTGCAGGATCGTCCCGGACGATCAGGATCGTCTAGTGCATTTCAGCTGTACGTCCCAAACTATATTCAGGACGATTTGGGAACTTTTTGAACTAATCATACAGAACGATGTCCCTATCATCCTAGACGATCAAGTCATATTTTGGTCGTCTAGCACAGGTTTCTCTGGACGACCCGAACTGTCTTCTGGACGATATTCCTCGATTTGCACTAATCGTCCCGGACGATCGCAGGAGAGACACTTTTTGTTTAGTGCCTGCTTCAGGAGGAAGCAAAAGGAGGTCGGGTTCTCTGCCCCACCGTATGGTGAAAAGGAGGTCTTGTACAGGCTTCTCTGCCTTGCTGTGGGAGAAAAAGGAGAGACACTTTTTGTTTAGTGCAATACCCGGAGGGGAGGCTTCGGGGAGTGGACGTAGGTCAAGTTGACCGAACCACTATAAAATTTGGTTTGGTTTTCTAATTCAGTTCTGCACTTTACTTTTTGATATTAACTACGTGGGTGAATATCTGAGATTGATCTTTTCGTTCTTGCTTAATAGTTTCTGCTGCTATGTATCGAAAATATTTTTCATTATTATCGTGAAATTTTTAAATAACTAATTCACCCCCCTCTTAGTTAGCCTCGGGACTAGTTCACTAGGGCTTAACATCCCTATCGAACTTTCAAGTGGTATCGGAGAGGGATTCAAAATTTAGGTTTAAAAACTTTTGAATTTGATCCATGGCTAACTGTAACAATCGTAATACTGCTGAAGGTTATTCTTTTACAAGACCACCGTTGTTTGATAATATTCCTTTTGATTTTTGGAAAACACGCATGTCTAATTTTCTTCAATCGATTGACTATCGCATGTGGATGTTAGTTAAGGATGGATACGAACCACCTTTTAGATTGATTAACAATGTGAAAACTAAACTCCCGTTTGATAATATTTCTTTTGTGCTTTAAAATCTGAAGACTATATGCGTGTTTCTACTTGTACAATGGGAAAAGAAATCTGTGATAGATTATGTATAACATACGAAGGTACAACTGAAGTCAAATAGTCTAGGTTAAACATCTTGTTACATGATTACGAACTTTTTTGCATGAAACCTAGTGAGACTATTTCAGAAATGTACACAAGGTTCACTCAGATTGTTACCTCTTTGCATACTTTAGGTAGAGAACTTACTAACTACGAAAGAGTGAATAAAATTCTTAGATGTTTGCCTGCTTCTTATGATGCTAAGATTACTGCTATCACGGAATCTAAAGATTTAAATACTTACTCTATTGACAGCTTACTTGGATCACTCATTGCTTACTAGCAAGGGGTGAACCAAAGACAACTTGATGCAGGTGAACGTAAGAAGGAGAAGACAGTGGCACTAAAGGCCAAAGATTCAGATGCTAGCTCTTTCGGGTCTGATAGTGATGATTTTGCCTTAATCACAAGGTAATTCAAGAGCTTTCTAAGGAAGAAGAATAAGAATTTTCAAAAGTGGAACAAAGGTAAGACCAGTAGAAACTTTAAAGGTTCATCCGAATCTGTTTGTTTTGAATGCAGGAAGCCTGGACACATAAAGGCGGATTGTCCTACACTCAAGGCTCACCCAAGCAAGGAGAAGGGTGAGGAGAAACCAAAGTTCAGAAAGGACAAGAAGCGGATTCAGAAGGCGTTCTGGGCAGACTCTGCATCCGACTCTTCTGAGACTGAAGTTGAAGAGGAGGAAACAAACTTGTGTCTGATGGTTGATGATCACCCTGGTCAGTCGGACCAGGAAGAGGTATGTGAGCTTACTTACGATCAATTATTTGAAGTTTTTGAAAAAATTCATACATCGTATAGGAAGCTTAAGAAAACTCATGCTAGTTTGAAATTAGATTATTTGACTTTGCAAAAAGAACATGATGTTTTAATTAAAGATCATTCCACTGTTGATTCCAATTACATGTCTTTGCTTGATGAATTCGATGAGTTGAATAAAAAATATTCTGATTTAACTGTTGAGCCTGATTTGTTAAAAACATCGCATGTTGAATTAGAAGTTGCTTTTAAGAAATTGAATGATATGGCATGTGATTTAGAAAGTAATGAAAGTGCAAGAACTTTTGAAATTGTAAGTTTAAATAAACATATTGAGTTTTTGAAAGTGAAAATCAGTGCTTTTGAAAAGAACAAAACACCGCCTACTTTTGAACAGTTTTATGCACCGCCACCTTTTGAAAAATCTGTTGCAAGTTCATCAAAGCATGTTTCATATACATCTAAGAAGAGGCACTATCACCCACATAGATTAGTTAACCCTTTTCCTGGTGTTAGATGTTTTTCATGTGGCATGTTAGGACACATTTTCCACACCTGCACTGTTCACCATAGTACACATTGGGTGTGGAGACCCAAACTGCCTATTTCACAGCACAGCACGCATGCATTGCATTCTTCTTTTCATAAGAAGGAACCCAAACTTGTTTGAGTTCTTAAGACTGACGTTTAATATTTTTGTAGGTGTGCTCTCACACAAGATCTCGTGAGAGCATGTGGTACCTAGACAACGGATGTTCTAGACATATGACTGGAGATGCAAATCAGTTCATTTCGCTGGAGGCCAGAGCTGGAGGCAAGGTTACACTTGGAGATAACACCACCAGGAAGGTGGTAGGCTCAGGTATAATTGGTGATTTAAAGAATTTTATGATTGATAATATTTTTCTTGTAGATGGACTGAAACACAACTTGTTGAGCATCAGTCAACTTTGTGACAAGGGATACAGCATCAAATTCCTGCCCACTGGCTGTATTTTAAGCTTAAATGATAAAGTTGTTTTGCAGGGGCACAGGATCAACAACGTCTACAAGCTGGATGTAAGTTGTATTAAATCTGATAATTCAATTTGCTTAAAAACTGCTGCTGATGAGTCTTGGTTATGGCATAGGAGATTGTGTCATGCCAGTATGAAATCCCTTAGAAGAGTCACCCAAAAGGACTTAGTTAGAGGTGTGCCCAAGCTTAAGTTCACTAAGGATCACCTGTGTGATGCCTATTAGTTGGGGAAGCAAGTCCAGTCCTCTTTTCACTCTGTTAAGGACATTAGCACCTCTAGACCTTTAGAAGTTCTTCACATGGACCTCTTTGGACCCATTAGCACTGCCAGCTTAGGGGGGAGAGTCTATGGATTTGTGATTGTAGATGATTATTCTAGGTTCACTTGGGTTAAATTTTTGTCACATAAATTTGAGTCATTTGATGAGTTTAGATCTTTCTCTACTTGGATTCAGAAGAAGTTAGGATGTGAGATTATTACCATCCATAGTGATCACAGAGGGGAGTTTGAAAATGAAAGATTTGGAAGTTTTTATGAGGATAATGGGATTAGTCACAATTTTTTAGCTCCTAGGACCCCTCAGCAGAACGGGGTAGCTGAAAGGAAGAACAGGACCTTAGTGGAAGCCGCTAGAGCCATGCTTGCTGAGTATTCACTTCCAAAATACTTTTGGGCTGAAGCGATGAACACTACCTGTTATGTGCTGAATAGGGTAAATGTGAGAGTCAAACTAAACAAGACACCTTATGAGATCATTAAGGGTAGAACTCCAAATCTGTCCCACCGCCATGTCTTTGGCTGTAAGGTTTTCATTCTGAACAATGGGAAGTCACCCTTAGGAAAATTTGACCCTAAATCTGATGAAGGAGTGTTCTTAGGATATTCAAGTGTGGGGAAATCCTTTAGGGTGTTCAATAAGAGGACTTTGGTGGTGGAAGAAACAACCCATGTAGTGTTTGATGAATCTGATCCTAAGGAGTCTAGATCTGAAGTAGAAGATGAAGAGATTGTTGAGGTTACCCAAGGGGTTGGAAATACAAATCTGGAGGAAAGGGTAGAACCTCAAACCAAGTTTCCTAGAGATTGGAGATATTCTTCGAGTCATCCTAAAGAACTGATCTTAGGAGACCCTTCTGAAGGTGTTAGGACTAGGCATGGACTTAGGAAGGAAGTAAACCATTCTGCCTTTATCTCAATGACTGAACCCACCAACATCAATCAAGCCTTGTCGGATGAGTTTTGGATTTTAGCTATGCATGAAGAATTGAATCAATTTGTAAGGAATGATGTTTGGGAGTTAGTAGAAAGACCTAGAAATCAAAGTATTGTGGGAACCAAGTGGGTCTTTAAGAATAAGATGAATGATTCTGGTGTGGTGGTGAGAAATAAGGCAAGATTGGTGGCTAAGGGGTATAATCAGATAGAAGGGATTGATTTTGAGTTAACGTTTGCCCCTGTAGCTAGATTGGAAGCCATTAGAGTGCTACTAGCCTTTGTCTGTTATAAGGGATTCAAGCTGTTTCAAATGGATGTTATGAGTGCCTTTTTAAATGGGGTAATAAAAGAAGATGTTTTTGTAGAACAACCCCAAGGTTTTGAGAGTTCCCAATATCTGAATCATGTTTATAAATTAAAAAAAGCCTTATATGGATTGAAACAGGCACCCAGAGCTTGGTATTAGAGGCTTAGCACATTCCTGTTAGAAAGAGAGTTTGTTAAGGGGAGCGTAGACACCACCCTTTTTCTGAGGAGAATAGGGGATGACTTACTCATTATCCAGATTTATGTTGAAGATATCATTTTTGGATCTTCTGATAAATATTTATGTGATGAGTTTTCTAAAACAATGAGTAAGGAGTTTGAGATGAGTATGATGGGAGAATTGTCCTACTTTTTGGGGTTTAGCATAAGGCAAACGGATGATGGAACCTTTCTCAATCAATCTAAATACACTAAGGATATTTTGAAAAAAATATGAAATAGACAAAGCCAAGCCAATCAACACTCCCATGACCTCCTCAGTTCAGTTAGATAAGGATTTAAGTGGAAAATCTGTTGATCAGAAGAAGTATATAGGGATAATAGGATCACTGCTTTACCTGACTGCTAGCTGACCTGATATCATGTTTAGTGTCTATCTTTGTGGTAGGTTTCAGGCTGATCCTAAAGAGTCCCACCTGGCTGCTGTTAAGAGAATTATTAGATATCTTTTAGGGACCCCAAACCTAGGAATCTGGTACCTTAGGCACAGCACCTCTTTTGAGATCATTGGATATTCTGATTCTGACTTTGTGGGGTGTTGGGTGGATAGAAAGAGCACTTCTGGGACTTGTCAATTCATAGGATAGTCGTTAGTCTCCTGGTCTAGTAGAAAATAGAACTCAGTTGCACTTTCCACTGCTGAAGCTGAGTACATTGCCTTAGGAAGTTGTGTGGCCCAAGTTCTTTGGTTGAAGCAACAAGTCTTGGATTTAGGATTACCTGTTGGCACAATTTCTATTCTGTGTGATAATACTAGTGCCATCTGTATCTCTAAGAATCCAATCCAACATTCTCGGACCAAACACATTGATATAAGGCATCACTTCATTAGGGACCATGTTATAAAAGGGGACATTGAGCTACATCATGTAGCAACTGAAAATCAGCTGGCTGACATATTCACTAAACCACTGGCCTTTGACTCATTCAGCATTTTGAGAACCATATTAGGAGTGATTGATATAAATGCTTGATTCTGATGACTGCTGATTTCTGATTGTTCTGATTGGTATTCTGTTTTCTGTTAGTTAATTTTTGGTTTGATTATTTGCTTTCAGTTGATTTTATTTCTTCTGCTGATTTCTGTTTTAGCCTTACTGTTAGTTTGATTTGAGTATTTACTTTGATGTGATTTCCTACCTGTTTTTATTCACTGGTTCATATCTTACACTTACTATTTTATGCTTTTCAAAATCTGATCACCGCTCACTACTTCTGATAATCTGAATTTCTGACTGGGAGTTTTTACCTTGTGTTGATTTGGAAGTTGGTAAGCAGTGATTGATTCCACTGAATCTGTTAAAGGGAAGAAACATTGATGATTATTTCTCTTCCTCTAAATCCTTTACTAGTGTATAGTTTCTTTTGGATAAAAATCCTCTTCAAAATTAAAATGTTAGTTTTTAAAATAGAGATTATTTTATCTTCCTACAATAATCTACCTCATATCAATAGTGTTTTTCAAAGTCTTGAGTCATTAGTTTGATTTTCTAAACCAAGTGATTGCATTTATCATATGATATATAGCTTTTATTTTGTGAATCATTCATCCTTACTGTGGAGAGTCATCTCCTATGTCTGGAAGATAATCTCACAGCTGAGACTCTTTAATGATTGTGAAAAGGAGGAAGCTTACAAAAGATGCGCAGTGCGCTAAATAAATTGAAAAAGAGGCATAAAATGAGCCCAAAGCTGAAAATATGCAAAAAAATCGCCAACTAAATGATACATAAAGTGTATCAAAAATTAAAAGATGCACAAAATTCCAACTAAATTGTAAAAGAGACACAAAATGAGCCCAACCAAGCTTTCCTTCCTTTCAGATCGTTAAAGGTCTTAGAAAAATCCGTGTGCCGCTTAATACTTTCAAAAGCTTGTGTTTGAAAATCCTAATTTCTGATTTTTTACTTTGTAACACTATTATATCAGATATTTTTCTGGAACGAGGCTTGAAAGGATCTCTTTTCAAATCTAATGTATGTTCTTCTGAATCAGATTTTTGTTTTCAAAGAGGTTTGCATCGATAAGGTGCCCGGGGTCAGAGTTACGAAAGTTGATTTTTTCAACCTTTTCTAGATTTCAGCACTGTCAATCGTCTTCTTATTAGTTTTTGAATCTAAAATCAAGGAAAAATTTTGATTTACTCAAGCAGCTTGATCAAAAAAAAATCTTTGCTTTTGCGTATTTTTTCTGAGTTTTATTCGTTTTTGTGTTATTTTGATTTCATGGTTGTGCTTTTGGGATCCTGATCGGTCATCTTCATCATCCATCTTTTTTTGTTTTCTTCACATCGTCCTGGACGATACCCCTATCATCCTGGATGATCCTCTTCGTCCTGGATGATCCAAACATCATCCTGGACGATTCATTCAAAATTGTCCACACACTGCTCTTGCTGCTGAAAAAACTCAAATTATTGGTGATCGTCCTGGACGATCCTTACATCAACCTGGACGATATGATCCATATCTTCCTGATCTGATCAAACGGCTGATATTGCACCAATTATTGGCCATCGTCCTAGACGATCCACCTTATTGTCCTGGACGATCCACATGTCAAGTCACTGGATGATTCGAATTCGGCCCGTCCGACATATTTATTGCATATCATCCCGGACGATCCACCTAATCATCCTGGACGATACTTTTCGTCAATGGTCGTCCAGCCTGACTCCTTGGGATGATCTCCTGTGTCTAATCGTCTTGGACGATCGGACCGCCTTTTTGGCCAATCGTCCAGGACGTCATAAATGCCCATATCATCCCGGACGATGTCGCGATCGTACGGGACGATCAGGATATTTTCTATATAAACAGCAGTTTTCTTAAGGATTTTCCACACCGTTTTCTTCCACTCTCCTTCTACTTCCTTACACTTTTGATTCCTAATGGCTGGTGGCAAACGGTCCCGTCAAAAGGGTGCCAGTTCCTCCCGGGGACCTGTTGATCCTCGCTTCCCCAATGCAGCCGATCAGGCTGCCTACGAGAGATATTACGAAGTGGGGATCACACCGTCGAAAATCGTAAATCCCTGCACTCTCACTTATCCTGTCCTTGACCTCTTCGCACACACCTCTCTCACCTTCATCACGACTCTCGCATTTCCCTTTAGCTCGGAACTTCTTCGCATTTTCATTACAAACTTATGGATTTTAGCTGAATATTCCACCCTCTGCTCTTATGTGAATCAGCGCCCCGTCGAACTTACCTACCAGGGCTTTCACAACATTCTCCAACTTTTCGTCACTGGCGATAAACTTCACACCCTTATCACCGACCCAGACTATGATTGGATTGTCGCCAATCATTTCCTTCGCAATATAAATACCCCTTATCATGATAATTCCTGCTCACACTTCTTAAGGACGCCCGGACTATTCAGCATGTTCTTCGTTCCTCCATCATTCCAAAGGCGGGGGATCGAATTCACATCACCCCACTCCTGCCCATGTCCACCTACTACATCCTGGCCCATAGAGAATTTAATGCCACCGACCTTATTATCCGGTACCTCGAGCACCTCACCACCATTCGGGATCCAGGTCATCGCCGTCGTCCAAATCTAGCCTTAGGACACATCATTGCCTATGCCCTCGAAACCAAATATGACCTGCAATATCCCGTAGCTCCAGATGTTTCTCCTTCCTTCCTCACCAATAATACCTTCCATGTCCTACACAGCACCCGACTACATCCGGAGCCCGCCCCGGATGTTGAGGAAGAGGAGGAAGAGGCCATTCCAGTTCCTGCTGCACCAGAGGCACCTGCTACCCTTCACATTGCCTCTCCCTTTGACCACCTGGTGCAGCGCTTCGATCAGTGGGAGGCCAGATTTGACTCCTATGTGGTTGCCCAAGAGCAGCGGCACGCCGAGGACATCCAGCGCTTCACTGACTATGTTGCATAGCAGCAACAGCAGCATGACCAGGACATTGCCTGGATTGGAGCCCACTTTCAGGCCATTCACCATTACTTCAACCCACCACCGCCACCTCCTTCTTCCGATCAGGATCCGCCTCAGTTTTAGTTTTTTATTGTGTAGTTGCTATTTTTTCTATTTTGTTTGCACTGCTTTGTTTTGTCATGCCTGGTTCTATTGATTTTGTTTACCCTCTTTTTTGTGATGTCAAAAGGGGGAGTCAGTACTAGCATTGTTTCCGGTTATGTTCTGTACTTGTGGATGGACTACTTTGTTAGTTCAATGAAAATTAAAAATTTTAAAAAAAAATTTCTTTTTGGTCTGCTAGCTCTTGTATTTTTTAAAACTACTGAACATAGGTTTGCCACAATCAGAAAGGGGGAGATTGTTGCAAATACGATTTTGATGATGACAAATATGGTTCTATTGTGTTTTTCTTGGCTAACCCATTTCAGGCACAAAAGATCACGAGCCACTCAAGCCAACTCAAGATCGGGTCCAAGTGTGTCCAATGTACTATTTTTCATTTTATTGAGTCAATTGTAATGTAACTGATCCCCTAGCTAAGTAACCTTGCACACACACACTCAGAGGGAGAGCTTGAGTGAATTAGAGTTTCTGTTCATTTTTTGTTCAGATCATCCTGGACGATATTCACATCGTCCTGGACGATCAGGTAAAAATAGAAACCCTAATTAGGGTGACTAAATTAACAGGGTCTGATTAAGCCGATCGTCCTGAATGATTTTTGGATCGTACGGGACGATATGCTCAAATCAGAAATTCTCAGATGCCAGATCAAGTTAGGTAAGTTTTTATTTTAAGTTATTTGGTCTGATCGTCCCGGACGGTACGTGTATCATCCTGGACGATTCAGTACAATCATGCCTAAATTAATCTGGTAATTAAGGAAAGCAATTTATTTTTGATTGATACGATCATATCGTCCTGGACGATCGTAGGATCGTCCCGGATGATCAGGATCGTCTAGTGCATTTCAGCTGTACGTCCCGAACTGTGTTCAGGATAATTTGGGCACTTTTTGAACTAATCGTACAGGATGATGTCCCTATCATCCTGAACGATCAAGTCATATTTTGGTCGTCCAGCACAGGTTTCTCTGGAGGACCCGAACTGTCTTCTGGACGATATTCCTCGATTTGCACTAATCGTCCCGGACGATCGCAGGATCGTACGGGACGATATGAACAATTTTTTCTACTGATCGTCCAGAAAAGCCAGATCGTCCAGGCTGAAACAGATGAATTTGAACTGATCGTACAGGATGATATTCCGATCGTCCTGGATGATCTTGGCCGACCAGTTGAGATTTAGGGCAAATTTTAAGCCCTCCTATAAAAGAACTTTTTCTTGAAACAAGAAAAATCTTTTACCACCTTCCTTTTCAGAGAAACCCTAGAGAGAGAGAGAGGATCTTGTGAGGGGGAGTTAGTGAGAGATTCCCTAAGGTTGCTCCAAGCATGGATCAGAGTCATCTTCTCTGCTCGTCGTCTTTCTTCTAGTTGGTGTTCGTCGTGGGAGGATCGTTCGCAAGAAGATCTGGGGTTCTCTGTCCACTTCAAGTGGAAGCAAAAGGAGTTTGAAGGTTCTCTGCCTGCTTCAGGAGGAAGCAAAAGGAGGTCGGGTTCTCTGCCCCACCGTGTGGTGAAAAGGAGGCCTTGTACAGGCTTCTCCGCCTTGCTGTGGGAGCAAAAGGAGAGACACTTTTTGTTTAGTGCAATACCCGGAGGGGAGGCTCCGGGGAGTAGACGTAGGTCAAGTTGACCGAACCACTATAAAATCTGGTTTGCTTTTCTGATTCAGTTCTGCACTTTACTTTTTGATATTAACTGCGTGGGTGAATATCTGAGATTGATCTTTTCGTTCTTGTTTAATTGTTTCCGCTGCTAAGTATCGAAAAGATTTTTCATTATTGTCGTAAAATTTTTAAATAACCAATTCACCCCCCTCTTGGTTAGCCTCAGGACTAGTTCACTAGGGCTTAACATCCCTATCGAACTTTCAGTGACATCATTAAGGACAGACGAGTCTTAGAAAACTTAGACAAACCCAGGGATTCACACTTATATCCTTTAGGGATCAAACATCAAACATAGAAAACTTAGTGACACCGTACCTTAGGATTAGTGTACACTATCAAACTTGATCTTAATCAAACTTAAATCAATCGATTAATCATTAAACCACTTAAAAGATTTAATTAAAGTTAAACCCTTAATTAAGCCTCAAAACTTCTTTAAATTCAATTGACTTGAAATTTAAACCCCTTGAGTTTAGTGACCTTCCTTGCTCTAGGGAAAATCCTCACTAAAATTTGAACCCTTTAAACCCCTTAATCAGACCCCTTAAGATTAAGCCTTAATCAAGCCCTCAAAACTTCAACAAATTTAACAAATCAAAGTTAAATCATAAAAATATACATAATATCTCACATTAATCAAAATTAGACCCTTAATACAGAAAAATTAAAACCTCCTTGATTTGATATTAAATTTAAGCTTAATCGAATTTTAAATAAAATTGAATATTTAATTAATTTAATTAATTAAAAATGACTAAAACTCCAAAAGAATTCTCAAATACTTGATAATCCCTCCTTAGATCATTCCTGATCTTTAGAGGTGATTTCGAGAAGTTTGGAGTTTATTTGGACTCAAGTCGTTAAAACACCCTTAATTAAATAATTAAATAATTCAAATAATTCTCAAAATTTGAAAAATCATATCCATTTCCAAAAAATCTCAAATAGATCAAACTTAAAGTCAATTAACTCAAATGAGAATCTAAAATCTATCAAAAATATCAAACCTTCAAAAATCATTTAAAGATCCAGAAAATTTCAATCTAATTTTAAAACAAACAATCAATCGACCTTAATTGATATTCATTAAATTTCAAACCTTAAATCAAATCTAATTCATTTAATCATATCGGGTACCACTGGGTAACTCAGGCCTACGAGGCTATTAAATTAGCCCCAAGGAAGGTGAAATAAACTTCACGGCCTCGGTGAGCAACAAAGATGGTATCCACCAAATAATTAATAATCTATATTAAAATCAATTTCAAATCATTAAGACTTAAACTTTAACCAAAATCTCCCCTTAAGCTTTTTAACCAACCAGAACATTAAACAACTTTAACCAATTACCTGATATAGGACATACCCCAAGCACACAGCCTTCTATACACACCTAGATTGATTTGTTAGGACACGAACTCTAGCTTTAGGTTAGGCCAATGTTTCTTTTTATTTTTGAGATATGTTAATATGCATACAAAATGAGAGTGGCATCCTAGGTTAGATAACATAGACATAGGTTCACTACCCATAGACCTGTGCACTTCATATGTGTCAGCCTAGGATTAGGTCCCCAGCCCCTTGGCCTACGAGGTCCCCTTGAATGAGGTAACCCATGGTTGCTAATAAGGATCCTCTAGTCGGCACTCGACTAAGTAAGCTAAGGATACCGATGAACCCGGGATGATGGAAAACCATGGGATCTTGACCGGGGAGGTACTACCCACTTGGTAGGTTAGTCTCTACCCTCACCTCCTGGGCATTCTCCTGATCTGATGATCGGGGATATAAGCCCCAACTTTCTAATAAAATTGATCATCCAAACTAAAAATCTCTTTCAATCAAATTCAAGCCCAACACTTAGGATAGTTTAAGATGTTTCTGAAGTAATTCAGAATCTCAAGACACCTCCTACTCTTCTTCCTTTGACTCCAGAAAGAAATGTTCAATCTTTAACCAATCCCTATTGAAATTTCAACCCTTAACCTTCTTTGAAATAAAACTTTGGAATCCAAATAAATTCGTATCGCTATTTTAATCGAGAGTATTCGTAGGAAATTTTCTGATTTCCTACGATGTAATTAACTACGAGGGCTTGTGCTCATAGGAGATTTAGAAACCCAGACCAGATTTTTAAAATCAAACTTTTCAAAACTTTTAATTAATTATCTTTGGGAAATTCAAAAGTCAATGATCATTATCATCATTTTCAAATGATCGATAACATACGATATCCTCTTTCCTTGGAGAGATATATCGTTCTATTATCATAACTTTCATCATAAAATTAATGATCTTTATCTAGATTATTGTAGTCGAACATTGAATTAAACATCATTTTAATCCTTCGGGATTATACATTATTTCTCCTTGAGTTAGATTACAATAATCAGGATAAATCTTAAGTTTTGAAATATGAACCTATTAAGGAATGATATGTTCAGCTTTCGAGGTGATTTATCATTTATAATGAGTGTTCGATTTTAAAGATCAAAATTCCAAAAATTAAGCATTTCCCAAAGAAAATTAATCCTTTTCAAAACAACTACTTTTTTAATCAAATCACCATCCTGGTGATGGCAGAGAACCAAGCATCCTTTTCACCCTCCTAGTGATAACAGAGAACCAAGCCTCCTTTTTTACCCTCCTGGTGATGGCAGAGAACCAAGCATCCTTTTTCACCCTCCTAGTGATGGTAGAGAACTAAGCATCCTTTTTCACCCTCCTGGTGACAGCAGAGAACCGGACTCCCCTTCAAAGATCTTCTCTCAAGAGTCTTCAAAGAGATAGGGCAAAGACTTGAAGTACAGACAATGAGATCCTCACCTTTGAGCAACCTTGTGAATCCCCTCATAATTTTCTCTTCAAAGATCTCACCACACTCACTCTCAATCACTCTCCCTAATCACTCATCCTTCCTCTCTCAAGAAGAAATTTGTAGAAGATCAAAAGGACAGTCAATTTTTAAGAACCTTATATATAAACTACAAGAAAAACTATCCAAAAATTAAAAATTTCAAGTTTGACGCAGTCCGATCGTACTGTGCGATCGCCCTTTATACATACGAACAGTTCAAAAAGATGAACGGTTCATCCCATATGATCCTGTACGAACTTGTTAGACCCAATTTTTATACTCTGGAAATGATGTATGAAAACATTTCGTACTGTATGAACAGTTCAAAAAATTGAATAATTCTTCCCGTACGATCCGGTATCAACCTCCAAGACCCAATTTTTGTACTCTAGAAATGATGTACGAAATCGTTTTCTTACTATATTAACAGTTCATCCCGTACGATCCTGTACGAAACTCCAAGACCCAATTTTTGTACTCTAGAAAATGATGTACGAAAATATTTTATACTGTGCAAACAAGTCAAAAAATTAAACAGTTCATCCCGTACGATCCGGTACGAACCTCCAAGACCCAATTTTTGTACTCTAGAAAATGATGTACGAAAACATTTTATACTGTACGATTTATACTTGGAAAAATTTTCACTCTTAACTAGGCAGGTTCATTTAAGAGGAAAGACTGCATAAATCATCCCGTATAATCTCACATAGTATAGTATGATTAGTTATAAAAAATTAAGCTTTAACCTCACTCCCCAGTGTGTGTGTGCACAGTTACCCAATTTATAATCACACTATCTCATACTCAAGAAAAGAATAAAAGTACATACTCCAAAACTAATAAACTCTAACCAATTAACTTGAAGTCTTCCACTATCATGAATGTGACTTTCCTGAAAAATATATTAGTACACACAAAAATAAATTTTTTCCAGCATATGTTAGGAGAAATAATAATCAAATAATAAGAATTTGTTATCATCAAAAACTCACATGATTATAAAGATAAAGTCTTGAAAAACTTATTTACAATAATCTCAACATAACCTTGATGGAGGAATTCTGGAATAATTTGGAGTATTGAAATGGAATATTTGCATGTCTAAACATAGGATATTTAATGTTTCAGGTTCTTTGGAGATCAAAAAATTTTAGGAAGGCCATAAACCTTTCTTTTCACCCTTATAAGCTTGACAGAGATCTAAGGATGCATATGTGATAAGTGTAAATAATGTTATATTTTATGTATCAGTGAAAACATATTGCTTTAGTTATGTTTGTATAGGAAAATATATGAAAAGAGAAAATTTTGAAAGTATTATACAACGTCGCGGCGTCAGACATAATACCACCACGGGCCATCATTGACAACATCGGAGCACCCAAATATGGATATGGCGGTGCCTAGTCTTTGTTTAACAATGCCAATACATCAGCCCATCCAACTATCCCAGCACTTCTGGGTCAGAGGAGTTAGTGCTGCAAAGCCCCATCTTTGTCTGCACAGCACCGTGACACCAAATTCCAATGCCGCTAAGTCAAGTGAGTGCCATATGGATATAATAGTGCTTAGCTATTAGCAATGCTATGGTGCTATAGTTGTGACTATCCAGGCCATGATCTACCAATGAAGTAACGCGTCAATTCATTAAATACTGACTCCATGTCAGCAACCACTGCAATAGAGGAACCCTTCGGCACTATGGTGGCTGTTCATTTTATGGGCACCGGGGCACAAGTGTCTCAAACGCCTCGGCACCAGAATCCATTTTCTATATTTTTTTAAAAAATAGTCTATGTAATATTAGTAGAGGAGTTCAATCACTTGTTTAACTTTAATCTTTATAGTGCTTCTATGATTTTTCCTTAGGTGTGACCACTGAGGGAATTCAAAGAAGTACTAGATACATTACATTCGAGTGTTTGGCTTGCATTATGGAAGTAATTCTATTAGTTCTAGGAGTGTAGAGGAGATTATGGAACCCATCCGGTAATATCTTTTTTATATACTTTTTAACTATTATGCAATTAATTAAAATGAATATGCTTCACTTATTCTTCATGTATGGCTAAATTTTTTTAGTTTTGAATTGATGGTGTTAATGAAATATGTAATGAGTTCTCTTCATTAATAATTTCATGATGATTTTAATATACCAGGTATGTTGGATTGGAATGTTGCAAACATAGGCATAGTACTTTTCATGTATCAAATTTATAGAGATGAATTATCATAAGGGGTTTTTAATAGTACACGCCTTACTTACTCTTTAAGATTTTCATAAGGTAACAAACTATGGGAGTTTAGAGTGGTATTCGGGTTGTAAGAGTTTAATATATCTTTTGTCTCTTCAGGCTTGACTGAGTACTTGGTGATGCATATACTCTGAAGAGCATCAATATAAAAGAGAATCAGTAGGAAACATATTGTATTGACATTCCATCAATCCAGAATAATTTATCCCAATAATGTTTTGTTTAATTATTTTTTATTTTAAATTAAGTGATTGATCTCCATCAAAACTTATTTTATTGAGTAGGATAGTTATTGTAGTTAAAGTAAACAATAATATTATTTACAAGTAAACATTCTTCCTCATGGGATCGTCTACTCTATCAATATATTACTTGATTCGATACGTATGCTTGTGTATATTTAGTGGAGTTTTTATAATTTTTATATCAAAAAAATCTAAGCATTATTTAGGGATTGATAGAGCCCTAAATTATTTTCATAATTCTTTAGGTTACTCTATCGCCCCCATTAAGTTTTTGGCATCATTGCTGAGAAAAAAATTATTTTATTTGCAAATTCACTATATTATTCAATCAATTATATAATTAGTCCAACTATATTCTTTTATTCTATTATTTTAATTTACTAATTTCATATCTATAGTTATATGCTTATAAGACATTGAGAAGAGGAAAGTTTAAATTTTGATTCTGAAATTGAGAGAACCCATTCAAAAATTAAAACCACCAAAAAGATAGTTAAAATGTCTGATCCTGTTTAAAACTTAGATCACCAAAGCATAAATAAACCCTCCATCTAAGCAAAGAATTTTTAATTAATACCTATAATCATTTAGGTGGTATAAAATTCTCAGTTTGGGGGAACTCCCATTGATGACCCTAACCTACATTTAACAAGTTTCTTATAAATTTATGTAATATTTAAGTACAATTTTGTTAGTGATGATGCCATTAAACTTAGATTGTTCTCATTTTCTCTATGAGACAGGAAAAAATATGGTTAAATTCTTTACCTCATGATTTTATGACCATATGAAACGAGTTGGCCCATAAATTTCTAGGAAAGTATTTCCCACCTTCTAAGATAACCAAGCTTAAAATGACATTACTTATTTTACTTAGTAAGAAGGAAATCTATTTATGAGAGTTGAGAAAGATTCAAGGAGATGCTTAAAAAATACCCTAACCATTTTTTTTTTTAAAAAATACCCTAACCATGCCTTACCTGATTGGTTGATAATTTAAACTTTTATAATAGATTGGTAGGAGCCCTTAGAGCCATAATTACTGCTATAGCTAGAGGTTCTTTCATGTTAAAGCCTTTTGAAAAGGCTTATGAATTAACTGAAGAAATAAAAATAAATAATTTTTTGTGGCCTGCTGATAGGGTGAATCCTAAGAGAGTGGCTGGAGTTTATGAAAATGATTCTGTATATATTTTTACTATACAAGTTGCAACAATATCAAAGAAATTGAGCACTTTAGGCTTAACTTATTTATCATCTTTACATTCGGAAGAAAAAAGTACAATATAAGAAAATGATATCCAAGGGATTGAAAATATAAATTTGAAAATAATCACTATTTAAATACATATAATCTAGGTTGGAGGAATCACCCAAATTTTAATTGGTCAAATAATAATGGTGGAAATCAATGGAATTCTGGTCAAAATAACAAGGAACAAATTGGAATAATCAAAATCAAGCTAATAACAATCCAAGACCAGCATATCCTCTTAATTTAATCAAATCAATCAATATAGATCTTGTAAGACAGCTCTAGAAGATGTGGTCATGCAATTGAGAACTTAATTATAAAACCAAGCTGCTTTAACTAAAAATTTAGAAACTTAACTAAGTTAGCTTGCTATTTCTATGAGTAGCAGACCCATTGGATCTCTTCCCAGTAACATTGAAGTTAATCTTTATGAGAAGGAGAGAGATATAAATGGGACCCAATTAAAGAATAACAATTATCCACCTTAGCCAAATGGAAAATTCGTGCAAAATCTAGCTGAAGATTATAAACTTAATGTTGCATGGGAGGCAACCCAACTTTAGGTTTAGTTAGTTGTCTAGTCTGTTGAAGACTTAAAACTTAATGCTTCTGGTAGGTAACCCATGTATATTTGATGCTAGTATAAGTCATGTTTATATTATGAATGTTATGTCATGTTTGTGTTTTCAACACATATTTTATGTACTTTTTATCACTCATATAATAGCATGTGCTTGTAATGTTTATTTATGTGTTTATTTATATATTAACAAATTTTCTTCATGCTTAAATTATTATTGTCCTCCAATTACTTTTATATTCTGATTATTTAATTAATTCTTATAAAAATGATAATTAGAAATTATAAAAGATTAAGATAATAATAAAATCCTAGATCCTAGTTTGAATGAACAATATTTATACTTCATAGGTTAGAAAATCTAACACTTAACTCATTCAACCATTTGAGCTTTACCCTAATTTGAATATATATGTTATACCTTTATGAATCTAACTTACAAAAACCTTACTTTCCCCTCTAACCAAGAATTTCATAGATTAGCAAAACCGCAATGGCTCTTTCTCTGGCTGGCAATTTTGAGGCGATTATGGTTTCTATTGTTTCCTTGCATGTTTTCTCTCATGGTTTCTACTGTAGATTTGTGTTCTTTTTGTGTTTCGATTTGTTTTGGTTTTGCGTGTAGTTCATTTAATTCCTCTCCTAAGGCCAGTTGACCTTAGGTCTTTTTTTTTTTCATTTCATAGTGGGTGTTCCATCCTCTTTCATTCCTGGCCCTTAGGGCATTCCCCCTTCATCTCCGGTGGCATCTTCCAAAGGTTTTTTTAGCAATGATGGTTGTGAAAATAAATCTTGCTCTTTTCGTGATGTTCTTGCTGGATCTTCCTCTTCGAAGGATCATATCTTCAGCTTCAAGAAATCGATGGCAAAAGGCTTTCCTGCTCTTTTAATGTTCGATAATGATATTCTCAAACTTGCTAGCCCTTTTCAGTTCATGCTTGTTGGAAAGTTTTTGGTCCGACGGCCAAACCTAGACACGATTCATGTTTTTTTTTTTTGGAAGTTGAAATTATCTGGTAATTTTTCTATCAGTTTGCTTGGTGCTAGACATATTGCGATTCAATTATCTAATGACCTTAATTACAGTAGAGTTTTTGTTGGAAGAACTTATTATATTCTAAACTGTCAAAAGAGATTATTAAAATGGACACCTTTTTTTGATGTCAAATAGGAATCACTCATTGTTCCTATTTGGATCTCTTTTCCAAATTTATGTTTGCATTTTTTTTAATTCTCATATTCTTTATGCTTTGGGATCTATTTTTAGTAGACCTCTTCAAATGGATCAAGCCACTGCCTCTCATTTGAGGCCTTCGGTGGCTAGGATTCTTGTGGAATTGGACATCACTAAAAAGTATCCTAAGGACATCTGGCTTGGATCTGAAAATTCTGGGTATTTACAGAAAGTTGAGTTTAAAAATGTTCTAGATTTTTATTTGCATTGTAAAGTTCATGGACATCCGATAAATGATTGTTTTGTTGCCCATCCTCAGCTTCAAAAGAACAATATGGCCTCTAAAACTATTGTTGGACCAATTAATGGAGAACCTAGTGTGCTTAGAGGTCATACTATTTATAAGGAAAAGGCTCAAAACCTAAATTTGGAGGAACCAAAAGCTTCTAGGGATGACATAGAAAATGCCCCTTTAGATAATTCCATAAGGAGTGAAGGTTCTTCGGATAAGGATGACAATGATGGTCCTTACAATATTGATACTGTAGATTCTTTTGAGAAACAAGCTTTTGTGTATTTGGGTGAAAATGGTGTGGGGGAGAAAGTTGGTGATAATCAATATCAAATTATTACTTATTCCTTAATTAATCAATTAATGGAGGAGAATAATATGGTTGAGAAAGAAGTGTCACATTGTCAAGATAACCACCAAAATAGTTGTGCTTTAAATCAAGATATTAAGGATAAGTCTGAAAGTGGATCTGATCCTACTTCTAAAAATATGCAGATAAATGTTGGGGATAAGTTTGATGATATGGAGGACGGGGAAATTGAATCTCATGATACTTTCACTCCCAAGGATGGTCTTAAGGGCTCCACTATTAACTCTATGTCATCTCCTATTTGTAAGGCTAACATTAATGAGGAAGGTTATACTTCAGTTTCAAAAAAGAAGGGTAAGAACAATAAGAATATGGCTGGCATCACCCCAAGGGTCACTAGAGCTTCTAACCCATCTATTAATGGTTAAAGCCCTTGTGTGGAATATTAGGGGTGTGGGTGGCTCTCGATCTAAGGATAGAGTTAAGAATTTATGTAGAAATTATGATATTCACCTTCTTATTTTAATTGAGCCTTTAGTTTCTGCTGCTAAGTTAGATTCTATTCATAATAAGTTGGGTTTTGATTTATCTTTTGGCAACTGTATGAATAAAATTTAGATTTTTTGGAAACACTTTATTTTGTGAGGTATTATCTTGGATTTGCCTCAACTGATTCATACTAACATAATCAAGTATCCTATTATGTTTTCTTTCTTTATGTATCCTACTCTAGATTAGGTAGAAAAACTCTTTGGAATCAACTTATTGATTTCTCCTCTTCTATTAATGCTCCTGGTTAGTTGGTGGGGATTTTAACGATGTTACTAATGCTTCTGAATGGGTAAGAGGTAATCATCTTAATTATCATGCTATGGAGGACTTTAATGATATGATCATGAATTGTAACCTTCATGACATTGGTTATTCTAGCAATGCTTCCACTTGGAAGAAGGGTATTATGTGGTAAAGATTAGATCATATTCTTTTTAATGATTCTTGGATTTCTACTTTTCAATCAACTCACATTGATCATTTAACTAGAACTTTATCCGACCATTCTCCTTTGCTATTAAGTATTACTAGGATTAGTTTAAATACTTCTCAACCCTTTAGATTCCAAAATATGTGGATTCTTAATGAAAATTTTTTAAATATTATGCAAAGTAACTGGGAATCTCCTCTTTTCCCTTTTAATAATATTTTTTGTATGACTCAGCTTTGGTTTAAACTTAAAAGATTTAAACAAAAATTATCCTAATGGAATAAATGCATTTTTAAGAATATATTTAATAGTATCTTGATTGCTGAAAAAGAGGTTGATAATGCTGATATGGCTTATATACAGGATTCTTCTTTTGAGAATTTTTCCATTCTTAATGAAGCTAAAACTACTTTATTTAAACTCCTAGAAATAGAAGAAGCTTTTTTGAGGCAAAAAGCTTCTTCGAAATTCCTTGTGGATGGTGATCGTAACACTACCTTTTTTCATAACATTACAAACCATAACAAAATGAGTAGGCAAATCCATAAGTTCATTTCCCCTAATGGTTTTGTTATTGAAAACCTTGATTTGATTTCTGCTTTGGGTATTGAGTACTTTGAGAAAGCTTTCAACACAAATTTTAGTCCAAATTTTAACATTGATTTCTCATTTATTCCTTCGCTTATTTCTGAGGAGGATAATTTGGTGTTGACTAAGAATCCTTCCTAGAAGGAAATTTGGTAGACCTTGAAAGATATGAACTCTGATTCTGTCACTGGCCTTGATGGTTTCACTTCTAAATTTTTTTAGAATACTTGGAATATCAATAAAGATGACCTTGTTAACACTATTGTTGATTTCTTTATGAAATTTTTTACTTATACTTCTATAGCTTTAATTCCAAAATTTAGTGCCATTAAATTTTGGAATGATTATCATCCCATTAGTTTATGTACTTTTTTCAACAAACTTATTGCTAAAATTATTATGGGGAGGCTTGCTTTGATTCTTCCTAAAATTGTCTCTTTGGAACAAACGGCCTTTGTTAAAGGTAGATCCATATTTGATAATGTTTTACTCGCTCAAGAATTAGTTCATGATTTGCATGCTAAGGTTACTAGTGGCAATATTATTTTTAAAGTTGATATTACTAAAGCTTATGACAATCTTAATTGGGAATTTCTTTATATAATTTTAAAGTTATTTGGCTTCAGTATGCATTTCATTAATCTGATTAAGAATAGCATTGAGCATTATTTCTTTTCTGTTATGATTAATGGCAAGTCCCACAGATATTTCAAATCCTCTCTTGGTCTTAGACATGGGGATCCTTTATCTCCTACACTTTTTATTATTGTTGTGGAATTCTTATCGCAAGGTATTAATAATCTTTTTGGGATTCATCCAAATCTGCATTTTAGAATGGCTGGTGGTTTCCCTATTACCCATTTGAGTTTTGCTGATGATTTTATTATTTTCTCTAATGGTTTTATTAAAATGCTTTCTATTCTATTCAATTTTCTTAAGAAGTTTCAGCATGCTAGTGGTCTGATTTTTAATCCTTCCAAGAATTGCTTTATTCCTGCTAAATTTATATCTCCTAGTTGGATTACTAGTATTTTAAGAAAATTTGGTTTAACAAAAAGAGAATTACCGTTAAAGTATTTTGGTACCCCTCTTTTTAAGGGTAAAAAATGTTCTCATTTATTTGATGACATTTTTACTACTATTCACAAAAAACTTTCTTCTTGGGCTTTTAATTTTCTTTCATTTGGTGGTATGCTTATTCTTATTAAACATGTTTTTTGTTTCATTCCAATTTATTTCCTTCATACTATTTACCCTATTTTAAATGTTTGTAGTAGAATGGAGATTTTATTTAATAAATTTCTTTGGAGCACCAAAAATGGTAAAAGTGCTATTATTTGGGGTTCTTAGAATAATTGCTCGGGGGTTGTTGATGAGGGGAGACTAGGTTTTAAAACTTTCACGGATATGACCAAAATCTATTATCATAAATTATGGTTTGCCTTTAGAGCTAAGAAGAGTTTGTGGGCCAAGTTCATGGTTTCTAAATATTGTGTTGGGAAACATCCTCTGAATTATATTTTCAAACAAGGTGATTCTTTTAACTGGAAAAGATTATGTGATATTAAGTGGGAAGCTGAATAGTTTATTCAATGGGGTATGGGAGCTAGCAACATTTTCTTTTGGCAAGATAAATGGTTGGGTGATTTTTCTATTGACGATCTTTTACACACTCACTCAACTTCTGCTTGCAAAGTCAAAGATTTAATTACTAATGGTTATTGGAACATTGTTTTAGTTACTAATGTTGTGCCTGATTTTATTATCTAATTAATTCTCAATATTTCCATTCATTTGGATAATGAGGATTGCATTTTGTTTAATCTTTCTAATGATGGTAAGTTACTATTAAGTCGGTCTAGAACTCTATTAGGCAAATCCTTCCTAATGATTCCCTTTATTTAGCTTTATGGCATGCTAGCATTCCTCCCTCTTACTCTTTTCTCTTATGAAGGATTTTGCATAATTACTTGCCTTTGGACTCTATTTTATTACGTAAAGGCTTTTACATTGTCTCCAAATGTTAATGTTATTATCATATTTAGAATATGAATCATGTGTTCATTCAGGGCCCGATTTTCATGAACGTTTGGTTACACTTTGATGACATGTTTAGTGTGCATTCTACTACTCAGCATAACTCTGTTGCCAATCTTCTTAAGGAGTGGTTCATTCCAATTAAAGGTCATATGAGGAATATCCTACCTGTCATTATTTATTGGTTTTTATGGAGTAGTAGAAATGATTCTAAGCATGAGGGAATTAAAATGAATGCTTTAAGTGTTATTTCTAAAGTTAAGAATAAAATTAATCAGTTGTATGTTGCTAATTTAGTTCAGGCTGATGCCTTTAAAGGTTGTCTCCATGTTGCTTGTGAGTTTGGTTTGAATTTTCGATCTCATTCCATCGATTTAAAAGACAGACTCATTTATTGGAGGAAATTATTGGAGGGATTTTGAAAGTTTAATACTGATGGTTCCTTTAATAATTTGAATGCTGGTTGTGGTGGTACTATTAGGGATTTTAATGGTTTTGTGAATGTTGCCTTTGCGGGTCCTTCTATTGCTAAAATTGCTATTATAACTGAATATGAGAGTCTTCTTTTTGATATTCAACTTTGCATTTCCTTAGGTATTACTAACATTTGGATTGAAGTGGATGATATGCTCTTGATTCATTATCTTGATGGCAACCATTCTTCCAATTCTAATAATTTCTATATTTTAAGAGATATTAAGTATTGGTTGTCCTTTATTACTTATTCTATTACTCAGATTTTGTGGGGAGGTAATGTTGTTGTTGATTCCCTTGCTTAAATGGGTTGTATTTTATTAGGTTTCATTGAATTCTCTGAGCTTTCTTTACCTAGGGAGATTAAAGGGTTGGCTAGATTAGATCGCTTTGGCCTCCCTTATATTCATTTTAATTAGCTTGGTTTTTTCTTTCGTTGTTGTTGGTTTGGTTTCCTATCTTCATGTTTCTATTGTTGGGTTGATGTTTATTTTCTTAATTCCTCTTTTGTGGCTTATTCTTATTGGTACTAATTTGCCTTACCTACTTTATTATGGCGGAGTTTTTTGCCTGATGTGTTCTGCTACCATACACTTTGTTTGGACCATTTCCTTTTGTTTATCATTGGTTGTGGTTGGAAGGGTTCCTGTTTTGATAGAAATAAACTCTTCTTTCTTGTGATCCATCTGATTTGTTATTTTATCCATTGTGAGAAAGGATTTTTATGTTGTTCTATATTTGTTCAAGTGCATTGCTCGGTTGTGTTAAGATGTTATTTATGTATTAGTTTTGACTTTAGTGGAACTCAGTTATTTCCTTTTCTTCATGTGCTGGATTTTAGCATTGCAATCGATAATAATGGTTTGGGTTTGAGCTATGATTGAATTTTTTGGTATCTTGATTTGAGACTTAACGGTTGCTCTTCTTATCCCTGGGATTACTTAATTCGGAACTTATGTTGTTATCCATGAACTTCTGTTAAAGTCTGTTGGTTCTATTGATGGTAAAACAGGTTTGGAATGTGAGCGGTCTCTTTGGTGTGACTGAAATTTCCTGCTGATTAACAAACATTGGATTCTGAATTTTGAGTTTTCCTGGTTATTGGGTGGGTGGCCTGGAATTCACAGTCCTGTTGTTGCTATCATGGATATCCTCACCTTTTGCCGGTATGATGCTTCTACTTTTATTGTCTTGTGCATGTTTTGGGAGTGCAACAGTGTATTTGGGATAAGAATGGAGTGGAATTTGGGTTCTCCTCAAGATGATGCTACAGTTACTACCTTCCTGAGCTCTACTAACCCATGCTTTTTCATATCAGAATTTATATATTGGTTTTCCTCCTTATTTTAGCATATTTATACTATTTTGAGAGATGATTTTATTGAGAATGATGGTTGCTGTGTCGATTGCCCTTTGAATGATGGTTGTTTCAATCTCTTTTTAATTATTAGGTTGATGTATAATGATATTAACAACACCCTTGTTTGGTGGAACTTGGAAATGTGGCTGGTTGTCTCCTAGTTTTGTGTTGGTTGCTTGTTGTGGAGGCCTACTATAGATTTATTATTTTGTGGCTATTAATTTTTGGTATTCTGGTTGGATTTTCTTTCTTTTGGTTGGATTCCTTCCGTCCATTCCTATTATTGCTTTTCCTGGTGCTACTGTAGCCTGGATTATCATTCTGGATTATCATATTGAATTTCTTGTTATGGTTTGGCTCAGGTTTGTCTTCCTGCTCGTACTCCTGATGCTTTAATGTGGCATATATTCCACGTTCCTCTAGGTTTTAGTTATTATTTAAGCATTTGGTATTCTAATTACTTATTTGGTAATGGGAGCTTACAGTTGGCCATTAACAGGTTATTCTTCATTTTTACTAAAGGGGTTTCCTTCACCTATATTTTGAATAAGTCTAATTGGAAACAAATTTTATACAGTCACAAAACTCTGTGTTATTTTCTTATTTTGCTATACTTGTTCTATCTTTGTAGCCCTTTTATCTTACAGGTTCTTTGGACTGAAGTTTTTGTGGACAAGTTGATTAATTTTTGTAGGAAGTGCGTGCTGAAAGACTACTTTATAGCCTTCCATTTTTTGGTCGCAGCCCTAGAATGTTATTAGAAATTTTTAAAATCATGTATAGGGGACCATCAGCTCTTAGGTTTTTCTTTGACTTTTTTTGTAGCTCTGTCGAGCAGTACTGAGTTGATGGTCCTCTTTAAGGACCTTGTAACCTTTCTTTTTTATTAACGCATAAGCCCCATAGCATGTTCCCCCAATACAAAATTATGAATTTAGCTTCTAAAAATTATAAGATGAATAATTAGTATTGAAAATTAGATATGAGCAGATTAAAATTTTAAATCATAGCTAACCTGAAAATGGAATTAGTAATATTATCAAGTCCATACATTAAAATTATTAAGAATGTATGAGAATCCTAAAATAAAAGTTGATATTTAAAATCATTAATTATTTACTCCACAAAAGAAATAAAAATAAAAATAACTACAAAAATTTCTTAAAAAGAAAAAAATAGAAAAATAATAAAAGAAAAATATAAGTAAAGTAAAAAATTAATATTAGTGAAAGCTTAAAGATTTGAAATATAATCTTATACAAAAATTCTAAAGGATAAGAAGAGAGAGCTAATACAAGAGCTAGTGAACTAATAAAAGTATAATTTTATCTATAATCATATCCAATTATTAAAACTACATTATTTACTTCAATATTCAAAAGTTAAAGATTAAATCCATAACCTAAACTTTCAAATTAGGTAAACACAAGAATGATTGATTAAGTTTAACAATTGGTATTTTTCCAAACTAGAAGTATAGCTTTGATTCTTTTTTTACTCATTCTAGACAGTGACGTATTATCCTATATTTTAGTAATTTTAGATTGTCACTCTTATTTTCTTGAGAAAAGAAAGATTTTAAGCTGGGGAGGATTTGATAAGTGTAAATAATGTTATATTTTAGTATTAATTTGTCAATAAAAATATATTATTTTAGTTTTGTTTGTGTAGAAAAAAATTGAAAAGGAGAAAAATTTTAAAATATGGTACAACATCGTCGGATTAGACACATTACCTTTGTGAAGCCATCATTGTCACTGTCGGAGATACCAACTATGGATATGATGGTGCTCAGCCTCTATTTGACAACACGGCTATGTTGGAGGAGTCAGCACTGCAAAGCCCATCCAACTATCCCAGCACCGCAGTGTCAGAGGAGTCAACACCGTAAATCCCAGTCACAGTCTGCATAGCTCCATGGTGCCAATTTCCAATGTCACTAAGTCAGGGGAGTGCCACATGGACATCGCAGCACTCAACCATCAATAATGTCGTGGTGCTACTGTTGTAATTATTCAGGCCACGATCTACCAGCAAAGTGACATGTTGATTCATTAAACAGCAGGTCCATGATAACAAGCTCTATAGTAGAGGAAACCCTTTAGCGCTATGGAATTAGTTCATTTTATGGGTGTCGCATTACAAATGTCTCAAACACCATGGTGTTAGAATCTATTTTCTATATTTTTTTATAAATAGTCTGTCTCTAATATTATGAGAAGAGTTCAGTCACTTATTTAACTTCAGTCTTTATAATGCTTCTCTAATTTTTTCTTAGGTGTGACTACTAAGGGAATTCAAAGAAGTACTAGATACATTATATTAGAGTGTTTGGCTTGTGTTATGGAAGCAATTATATAAGTTCCAGGAGAAGTGTAGAGATCATTGAACCCATCTGGTGATATCTTTTTTTATGTACTTTCGTTCTATTATACAATTAATGAAAATGAATATGCTTCACTTATTCATCATGTCTAGCTAAATTCTCTAATTTTGGATTAATGGTGCGAATATAAAGTACAAATGAGTTCTCTTCATCAATAATTTTATATTATTTTCAATATACCAGGTCTTCATTTAATGCACATAATGGTCATATATGTAGGTAATATCAGGTGTAATGTGGAGCCTAGGAATAAAAAAGCAAGCACAATCAAGTATGTTGGATTGGTATGATGCGAGCATATGCATAGTGCTTCTCATGTATCAAATTTATAGAGATGACTTGTCAAGAAGGAGTTTTAATAATACAGACTTTACTTACTCTTTTAAGATTTTCATAGGATGACAGACTATGAGAGTTTAGAGTGGCATTGAGGTTAGAAGAGTTAGTCTATCCTTTGTCTCATCATGCTTGACTGGGCAGTTGGTAATGCATATGCTCTGAATAGCATCAATATAAAAGAGAATTATTAGAAAATATATTGTATTTACATTCCATCAATTCAAAATAATTTATCCCAAAAGTATTTCATTTGATTATTTTTTATTTTAAATTAAGTGATTGAATCTCCATAAAAACTTATTTTTATTGAGTAGGATAATTGTTATAGTTGAAGTAGACATCACTTATATTTTCAAGTAAACATTCTTTCTCGTGGGATCAATACTCTACTCTATCACTATATTACTTGATTTGGCATGTATACTCGCATATATTAAGTGGGGTTTTTATAATTTTTATATAAAAAAAACCTAAATTTTGTTTAGGGATTGATATAGTCCTAAATCATTTTCATAATTCTTAAGGTTATTCCACCACCCCCATCAATATGCTTTGATCCACATCTAAAAATTAAGAGACTCATAAGGAAAACTATATTATTTACATTCATTAGACCAAATTATTTTATCTCCATAAGTATCAAAATCTCCTTACAAGTTTTTTTTAGTGATAAAAACTCAAAATTATTATTTTTACTTTTAGTAGGATAAATTGTGCATTTAGATTAAACAGTAGTATTTTAATTATAATTAAGCAGAACACTTTCTCGTGGGATAAACACTCTACTCTATCACTTTATTATTTGATTTGTCACATTTACTTACATATTTTAGTGGTTTTTCATTAATCTTATATCAAAGAAAACCTAAGTATATTTCAACTCAACAAGTTAAATCCTAACCCACCGCAATCACCACCTAAGGTGACTTTGCATAATTGCAATAAGGTTACTCTCATAAAGGTTCATAGCCAACTTGCACATCTATAATCTAAATAAAGAAAAGATCAAGTAACTTTATTTACTCTATTAAGCTAAAAACTTAAGCAAATTTATCAACTTTCATAATATCTCTCAACTCACCCATTATATTATCGAACCAGTATGGCATTACATTCATTGATTATAGTAAGTTTAGTCAAGAAGTCTTAGTGAGCCCAGGTTTAGTTGAAAACTCCTTACTCATTTTTACTTGAACTATCTTTTATAACTCGCTAAGTTTACTTTAATTACCTGTCAAGCTTAATATTTATTTGTAAATAGACGAGTTCAAAACTTATAGTATTTTTAAGAAACTACTTTATTTTTTGATATGGGTGAGTTCCATTGGATATCATTGTAATTTACTTTATATTCATATATAGTCCAGTGCCCTAGTAAGCTATTTTTAATATGGATGAGTGCCCATTTTCGCTATTACTATTATGAGTATACTTTGGCTAGTCCAACTTTTAAAAAAATTCAAAAATAAAAAAATACTTTCATAGAATAATAAAGAGTGAGTAAGAGTAAAACTTCATTTGATTATTTATAAGAATTTTACATATGCAGTCACCCCTTTAGGACTAAATAAAAAAGAAAAAATAAAACAAAATAAAAATTACAAAAGATGGGCGAGTGCAACTCAATCACCAGTCGCACTTGCACCATTGCTCTCTTTGCCTCCACTAAATTCATTAAATAAGATGGTTAAATATTTGAAGCATGATGTGACTTTACCCTTCATAATGAGCTTCTTCAAACCAAACTAGATCCCTACGTTGAAATATGCTCACCCAAGATGGAATCGTACTCGCCACCAGTGAATTAATTGCCAACTTTCCTCAGTCCTCTTTAACTTAACAACTTTCTAAGAAAGGTCCACCTATGTTTGCTCCTAAACCCTCCAACATTGGCTTGGAAAGTGTCTTCTACATCTCAAGTTTTTATTGAAGCTTCTCTTTTATTTTGATGAACTTGATCTCCACCATGTTTGCCTTCTCCAATATAGGATTCATCCTCCAAGCACTTTTAGACTTTGTCATAAACTTATTAAAAGGTGTAAATCTTCCTCAGATGCTCCTGATAAAGATGAGCTAAGTCTAATATAATTTTTAACACTCTCTCAATACCATTCATCATTGAGTGGCTGACATCTACAATTGAAAGCTAGTTTAGCTAATCCTCTTATTCCTTAGAATGGATGACATCATTCTCATCATAACAAAACTTTGATATTCACCAAATATCTATTAAGGCTTCACTAATCAATAAGCTCACCTCACTATAATCTATAATCCACTAATTAACAATTTGAAATTTGATGGATAATCACCCAATAATCTAGAGGTTAATTTCTTTGACTTAACAGGCACTTTCCTCTTACAAACCATCATAGGGGTGGTTCTCCTTCACATCTCTCCTTTCAACTTTCTCTTCATCTATCAATATGCCCTCAGCCATAGGAGGAGCTTATGTCTTCTCCTTGGATCCCCTAGTGACCATCAAGTCTTTTCTCTTATGGGGGGAGGTCACAAATCCTTTGATGCCTTGGGCTTGTTCAAGTTCTGTACCTTCAGGCTAGCTCCCACCCCCATTTCTTTTCATGCCTTCATTTGAGGGAGTGCCACCTCACTAACAAACTCAGTGGATCCCTCTAAAGATGTAACTCTCTTCTTTTTCTAGCCACTCCTCTCCCAATCATCAATGAAACCCTTTAAGAACTTTAGATCCTAAGGGTTCTGATAGCCCTTAACATTCTTTGTATAAGAAATAAGGAGTTAGTAGAAAGCAAGTGAAAAACTTAATAAAATATTTTAAATTGAAACTTTCATAAATATTTTTTAATATAAGGTGGGAGTGTATCAACGGTTCCCCTTTGACCTCAACTCATGTATGCTCCTTCTAAATGATGAGGGTAGGTATCTTCTCTTTCTTCTTGGGGAAAATTATTGGATGAGTTTGCACCATCTAGGGAACTATACTTTGGACAATGACGAACTTCACCTTCCAATTATGAACCTTATTTACCAGCCTGATCACCTTCATTACAATCAATGAAAATTACATGCAGCTGAGCTTAAACGCTTTCAATTTGTAAACTTGGTGGAACAAGTTGACTGACTATGGTAGTTGTCTCTTTTGTAAGCATAAAGCAAAGGAAATTATGGTCTCCATAGATTTAGGGACAAACCTAGTCAAGGATAACTCCATAATAGTTTAGGACCTTAACTAACTTAGTACACATGGGGAACCAAATGCTTGGTAAGAAGTGGTTCTAAGGGACAACTAGCACATTATAAATAAATGAGTTAATGCACTCATTGTTGCCTATCAACCTTACTATAAAATTATTTTTCCAAAGAGGTAATCTCAAAAGATGAACTCTATATACTTGTCAAGAGCCCTAGACTTTGGAAAGTCATGTAGAGTGGTGAATTCCTCTATGTATTTATAGAGAGCGAACACTCCCAGTCAAGCACTCGCAATAGTAGTGGAGAAAGAAAGAGCATGAGTTGAAAATTCAAATGATCATGCCCACAAGGCCTTATGTTACCTATTTATAAAAAATTTCTATTACATATAAATATTAAGATGACCTGTACATCACAACAACAACAACATCAAGCCTTTATCCCACTACGTGGGGTCGGCTACATGAATCCTTATTCTCAAATGTGTCCTGTTAAAAGTCAAATTCCCATTAAAATCTAAAAAAGAAAGATCATTTCTAATATTTTCTAACCAAGTCTTTTTAGGACTACCTCTACCTTTTTCTCCAATGACCCGTACATCACACTTAAAATGAAAATTTTATTTTTCCTCTCCATCATTATGAAAAGATTTGGATATTTCTCTCTCACTCATTCACCAGCCTTGGGTGACTCACCTCTTATTTGACAAATAATTTATTTTTTTCCTTTTATGCATTGTCCATTAGGCGAGTCATTTCTTTTAGGCTAGTCTCCACTCATTGGGTGAGTTGCCCCAAAAATTCATTTAAATCAAAATCACCCCCATACACTTTCACACACTCTATAATAATAGTAATAAAGAAATTTAAAATGCCTTTAAGTTTTTTACTCGACACACAAGTGCCACTTGATGTTGGATATGTATGAACTTGTGTGTGTATGCAAGCAAGGCTTTATTATAAAGTGTGTAAGGAATGCTTGTGTTTGTCAATGTTGAGTAATACTTAGTTTTTCCTTGATATATTAATAATGAAACCCCCTTAAATTTATGTAAGTATATTTATTGAATCATGTAATAAATTAATTAAGTAGAGTGTCGAACCCATGAGGAAGTGTTATACTTACTTGCAATGAAATTATTGTTTCTTACTTTTAATGTATAATTTATCCTACTAAAATAAAAATGATATTTTTAGAATTTCTATCACTTGATAAAAATAATAAAATAGTTGATAAAATATTTAATAAAATATTTTGGATTGATGAATACAAATATCATATTTTTTCTAATGAGACTCTTAATTATAAATGTGATTCAGAGCATGTATATCCCTAAATCTCTGTCGAGCTTAGTGAAAAGGATATCTACTGACCTCCTATAGTTATAATATATCCCTAAGAACCTAGAATATTGAAACATCTTATGTCTAGTTATGCTAACATTTTATCTTAATATTCTTGATTATTCTTACATTCCTCTATCGAGGCTATACATCACATTAGGTCTTAACTATACATATGGCCACTATGTGTATTAAATGAAGAATGGGATATAATTAAAAACATCATTAAACCTTTAAAGAATAAGAGTTTTCATTAGTACTTTAATATACTCTTCACATTATTAATCTAAAATAAGAGATTTAACCCAATATAGAATAAATGATAAGTAAACTCATTTTTATTATATTCATAGAAGAATCAAAGTATAAGAGAAATAGTACAATGTTATCATAGGGTTAAAGTATATCCTTTACACTCCTTCTTTCACTTATAGAGTTGATTCAATAAAATACAGACTAAAAACTCTAAAAAAATGTATCTTGTACTTCCCTAACCTCCCTTAAATTTTACTCTAATAGGGTACTAGAGAAGCACACAAAAAATACTAAATTTTATACAAGTGATTGAACTCTCCTTCAAATAGAACATAATATCTATTTATAAAAAATATAAAAAGCATCTGTCACTACGGCACTAGAAAGTATGACGTTGTGGCGCCTGAAAGTGAACTAGCGCTGCAATGTTTGCTCTGTTGTAGTACTTGATGACAGGGAACAAATTTTTAGTGAACAATTGGGACCTTTCACTAAAATAATGTGGCCCGTAGAAGTTATAATTGCTATGCCATGGCGTTGCTGAAATTGGAGTGCTATGGTGCCCAAGTGGACAAAGTTACGCCAAGGCATTAAAATGTGAAGCATCGCGACATTTGATTTCCTGAGAACTTGGCACTACCTAGCTGGCTTACTGATGCAACGGTGCTTTGAACACTATGACATTGGATGTGTTACTGATATGGAACTCATAAACAGGGAGTATAGCATTGCAATGTCTAAAAGTGATTCCTCAGTGGTGTTGAATGTAGAGCAACGATAATGTTTCCTCTAGCTGAAAGTTCATGAAGGTTGTTAAACCTCTAAGAACTAGCCTGAGGCTAGCCAAGAGGGGGGGGTGAATTTGTAATTTAAAAATTTCTTCAGTAAAAAGAAAATCTTTTTATAGCCTTTTTAATATCTGAAAATACACACCTTAACCCCTAATGCAGAAGCGAATTAATTTCATAAATAATAGAAAATCAGAGTTTTTCAACCACATAGTAAATCACATAAAAATAAAAGTATTGAAAATAATAAGAAAAAACATACCAAAATTTATAGTGGTTCGGTCCAACCTGACCTACATCCACTCCCCAGAACCCTCTGTTCCATGTATTACACTAAAAAATGTGTCTCACCTTTTGCCCCCATAATAAGGCGAAGAAGCCCTTATAAAATTTCTTCCACCAACCCTGTGTGGTAGAGGACTGAAAATCCATTCACAGGTAGAGAACTTTAACTCCTTTTTCTCCCTCCAAGAGATGGCAGAGAACCACGAATTCCTTTCACCTTCCCTGATGCGGCAGAATAGCCAGATCCTTTGACACTAAAGAGATCTTCTTCTTCCCAAAACTTTCCTCAAGACAAACCTTGACTATAATGGTACTAAGTTGCAAGCTTGCCAGAGAAATCATTTGAAATCCCCTCCACACTCCCTTGAAACCCGTAAGGATCTTCTCCCTCTCAAACTCCACCCTTTTCTCTCTCCCTTTCAAGGCTCTATCTTCAAGTTTTGTCTAGAAGAACTAAGGCATAATGCATTCCAAAAGACTCTTACAGAGTCTTTTGAGAAATCTTAAATATAGGGCTTTGAAAAATCCTAGAAACTCAATTTCGGAGGCACTGATCGTCTAGTATGATCTAGGATCGTAATGTACAATTAGTTCAAAATGACCCTTTCAGCCAATACGAACAACAATGCCCTATACGATCAATTCAAGTGTTTGTACTGATCATCCAGTATGATATTGTGGATCATCCTATATGATTAGTTTAGGGATTATGGTAATTCATCTTAAATGATAGGTGATGATTAATTATCATCCCATGTAATGATCATATCATCTAGTACGATCATCATCAATCATCCTATATGACTGATTAAATAGATTAACCATAATTACTCTCCTACTCACAGGTTCAATTTAGGCATGATTGTCATATATCATATAGTACGATTCATATCATACTGTATGATTAGAACAAAAATTCAATTTCAAAATATTGCCTAAATTGTGATTGATGACTGAGTTTCTTGATTTCTACATATCATCCTGTATGATTAGAACAAAAATTCAATTTCAAAATATTACCTAAATTGTGATTGATAACTGAGTTTCTTGATTTCTACGTATCATCCTGTATGATGTGTATCGTACAATATGATACGTTTAAATTTTATTAATATCAAAATTAGTCATTTTGATGAGCTGATCATACATTACAATATAAATCATACAGTACGATATAAATCATACAGTATGATTAGCTCAAAAAATTGAATTTTAAATTTTGAACCAATTTTACTCTCTTGAGTGTGTGTGTGTATGGTCACCAAGCTAGCAAACACCCTTATAGGACTTGACTCAAAAAATCAAAAATACATCAATGAACATTATAAATTATTTACAGTATAACATATTCTATCCAATCTTGAGCTCTGAATATTCATTGGATGGTGCATGGTATTCCTGAAATATTAGTACACACATAAATAAATATAAAATGCAAATACTAGAAAATATAAATATGTGAGCCACAATATTTATTATCATCAAAAATATAAACTCGTGAGCTCGAGTTTCAACATTAGCGCTATGACGCTGAATGTTACTTTATATTTTTCAACATTTTTATTTTTATACAAAAATAACTAAAATAATACATTTTTATTGAAATTCAAACAAAATAAATATTACATAATTTATGCTTATCTAATTCTCCCCAACTTAAACTCTTGCTTGTCCTCAGGAAAATAAGAAATATGTACTCCTGATTAATTTAATAACTAAAGTAAAAATTAATAATTTAAAATTACTAAAATATAGGATAATATATCATAGTCTAAAAGTTATTGAAATGAATAAGGTTATAATTCTAGTTTAGAAAAAATCTTAATAATTATCCTAACCTGTCACCCTTACCATTACTTATTTTGAATTTATATGTTATGAATATAATCATTGACTATTAAATTTTGAAATGAATAATGAAATCTTAAAGATTAGATGTATTTGTAGTTAAAATAGAAATTCATTAGTTCACCATCATGTGTACTAGTTTATCTATCTTATCCTTTATATATTTAAGTATAAGATTGAAGTTTTAACTTTATGCTATTAACTAATATCAATTTTTGAATGTACTCTTCCTTTTTTCTTTCTTTTTAAAACTCTTATCATTATTCTTTCTTTTTATTTGTATAGAGTGCATAGTTAATAATTTTGAATATCAGTTTTACTTATAATCACTTACAATCTTAATGATTTTAATGTAAGGATTTAATAAGATCACTTGTTCTAATTTCAAGTTACTATGATTTCTAATTTTAAGCTACTCTTATCTATTCTTTAACCTTAATTATTCATCTTTTAATTCAAAGGTTAATGTATAAATGCATAACTTATAAATTCAAGTTAAGTAAATAACTTAAATGATATAAGCTAATTAATTATTAGTTTTCCAATCTATGAATTATAATACAATGTTCATTTAAACTATAATATAAGATTTTATTATTATCCTAATTTTCTATAATTTTAATTATCTTTGTTATTCTATTTAAATAAATAATCAAAAAGTATAAATGTTAATGGAGGATAATGTAACAGTGTATGCTTAAGGGGAATTAAATCAAATATAAATACAAATAAAATTAAAATAAAGTTAATAACACATGATTTTCATATGAATGATAAAAAGTTTCAAAACATATGATATATATAAAACTAAATAATTGATAATAGTTAATTAGTGCTTAATGAACTACTCTAACATAACAATGCATTGGCTCTCATGGCCAAAACAAATATAACAAGGAACTATAATTATGACAAACCAGCACATCATTGAGACCTCCCCAAGGCAAAGAAATGAAAAAGAAATAAATAAGCTACAAAATAAGGGTAACATTTACTCTCTCTACTCCCTCTAGCATCCTAACTAGCAGAATCAGGATCTTCCTCTTCCTCATCATCATCATGTGTATGGTTTCAATCTATGACCATTAACTTTGAAAATATGAAAAGATTTTTTATCCTTAATTCATACTGTGCCATGTGAATATATTTGAATAACCATATATGGCCCAGTCCATCCAGACTTAATTTTTCCATGATAAAATTTCTTTCGAGAATCAAAAGCCAAACATCTTAACTAGGAGAAAATTCATAATTGAGAACCTTACACCCATGCAATCTCTTCATTTTTGTATTGTAAACCATTGTATTATTGATAACTTCATTTCTGAATTCTTGTAGTATGTTGGTAATAGAAGAACTCTGAAAGTTTAAAGCAAAAAATAACTATTCATTCTCATAGATAAGTTCTTTCTTCTTTAAGGAAGAATGCTTTGTCTTCTTTCCACCCATTAACTCCTAAATGATTAAGAAAAATCAATAAAACTCACCCAAGAATGATTCCTGAAAAGTTACAGAGACAAGGAAAATTGACAAAGAAAACTAACTATATGTAATCTTTATAAATAAATCATCGTGGTAGTTTATGATACATATGAGAACTATAACGCTGAGTCCAGTGCTGAAGTTTTTTTTTTTTTTTGAAAACATAAAACATTAAACTATTATGACTATCATGGTATAACTAAACATAGAGATGGGTTGCCTCCCAAATAACACTAAGTTTGTAGTCTTTAGCTAGATTTGTCATGATTTAATAATTTTGCTGGGGTTCATCACTACCACTCCTCAAGTGATTTCCACAAGTTCATTACTACTAATTAAAATTACAAGCTGACCTAATTGATTTTTTAAATTTTTAATAGAAGCAACTTGACTTTATAATCTAATTCATAGCTGCATCACTATATCTTCTAAAGGTGACTATTTATTTCTAAAATGATTGTTTTGATTTAATCCTGGAGGATAAGAAGGTATAGGATTAACAATAGGCTGTTGAGGATTATTCAAAATTCTTCCGTAATTAGTTTGACTTGAAATCTATTAATTATTACCACCAATATTATTTAAACAATTAAAATTAGGATGGTTCCTCCAACCTGGATTATATATATTAGAGTAGGGATTATTTTATCTTCTAATTAAATTCACATTTTCAATCCCTTACACACCACTATCTCTAATAGATATTAAATCTTGATCTTCCAATTACATAAATGATTCAGATACTAATCTTGAACTCATCCCTATTGTGTTAATTTTTTTGAAAATTGCTACAACTTATGCAGTCAAATTTGACAAAGCATCTGATTCATAAATTACAACTATTCTCTTAGGATTTACCCTATCAACATGCCACTAAAAATTATTAGTAGTTATTTTCTCTATTAATTCATATACTTCCTTAAATGGCTTAAACATTAAAGATCCTCTAGCTGCAGCATTTATGATTGCTCTAAGAGATCCTACTAATCCATTATAAAAGATTTGAATAATCAACCAATCAGGTAAGACATAATGAGGGCATTTCTTAAGCATTTTCTTAAATCTCTCACAACTTTCATAAATTTATTCTCCTTCAAATTGGGCAAAAGATGTGATATCATTTCTAAGTTTGATAGTCTTTGAAGATGGAAAATACTTAACAAGAAATTTATGAGCCAACTCATTTCAAGTGATTACAGAGCTTAGGCGTAAAGAATTCAACCACATCTTAGTCAGGTCTCTTAGAGAAAATAGAAACAATTGAAGCATAATAGCATCATCACTGACACTATTATACTTAAATAATGAGCATATTTCTAAGAAACTTGATAAGTATAGATTGGGATCTTCAACAAGAGTTCCCCTAAATTAAAAATTTTGAACCATCTGAATTATGATAAGTTTTAATTCGAAATTATTAGCCTAGATAGTATGTCTACTAATACTATGATAAATTTCATTTACTACAGGGTTAGCATAATCCCTAAGAGGTCTAGAATTATCTTAATCTAATACTGGTTCATAAAATTTTAAAATCTCTTTAGTTTTTCTAATTTTTGAAAGGGTCTTTTCTATCTCAGAATCAAATAACAAAGGTTCCTTTCTAGATCTACAAAGCATGCAACAATGAATACACAATCAAAAAATAAAATAGGATATAAGATGTAAGTTCTAAATATGTACTTATTTTTATAATATAATTAAAATTATAAAAAGCAAATTATTTCCCCTATAAAGGTGCCAAAAACTTAATGCGGGATTTGTGTAAACTTGTGCATGTAGGCAAGCAAGGCTTTGTTATAGAGTATGTAATAAATGCTTATGCATGTCAATGTAGAGTAATGCTTAGGTTTTTCTTGATACATTAACAATGAAACCCCACTTAAATTTATACAAGTATACATGCCAAATCAAGTAATAAAGTGATTAAGTAGAGTGTCAAACCTACGAGAAAGTGTTATGCTTACTTATAATAAAACTATTACTGCTTACTTTCAATGCATAATTTATCCTACTAAAATAAAATTGACCTTTTTTGAACTTCTATCACTTAACAAAAATAGTAAAATAGTTGATATAATATTTAATAAAATATTTAGGACTGATGAATGCAAATATCATATTTTTTTAATGAGATTCTTAATTATAGATATGATTCAGAGCATATATATCCCTAGATCACTACTAAGCTTATAGAGGTGAAAAATATATATGCTAACCTCCTACATTTATAATATCTCCTTAAGAACATAGAATATTCAAACCTCCTATGTCTAGGTATGTCAATATTCTATCTCAATATTCTTGATTATTTTTGCATTCCTCCGTCAAGGCTATACATCACACTATATTTTAACTACACATTTAGTCACTATGTGTATTAAATGAAAAATGTGATATAATTAAAAATATCATTAAACTTTTAAAGAATAAGAGTCTTCATTAGTACTTTAATCTGCTCTTCGCATCATTAATCAAAAATAAGAGATTTAGTTAGATATAGAATAAATGATAAGCAAATCCATTTTCATTATATTTATAGAAGAATCAAAATACAAGGGAAATAGTGAAATGTTATCACCAAGTAAGGTCAAAGTTTCTCCTCTATACTCCTTCCTTCACTTACAAAGTTGCTTCAATAAAACATAGACTAAAAACTCCAAAAGATTATATCTTGTACTTTCCTAGCCTCTCTTAGATTTTACTCTTGGAGGGAATTAGAGAAGCACACTGAAAAATACTAAATTTTACACAAGTGACTGAACTCTCATATAAATAGAATATAAATCTATTTTAAAAAAACACAAAAAGGCATCTAGCATTGCAGTGCTTAAAGGTGTGGCGCTATGGCGTCTGAAAGTGAACTAGCACCTCAGCGTTGAAATATTTGCTCCGCTGCAACACTTAAATATGTGAAATAATTTTTTTTAGTGAACAACCGTGACCTTTCACTAAAATAATATGGCACTTAGAAGTTACAGCTGCTATGCTACAGCGCTGTTGAAATTTAAGCGCTGCTGCTCTTAAGTGGACAAAGTTGTGCTAATGCATTGAAATGTGTGGCACCACAGCATTTCGTTTCCTAAGAACTTGGCACTGCCGAGCTAGCTTTCTAACACAGTGACACTTCAAACATTGCGGCGCTATATGTGTTGCCGTTATAGCACTCTCAAATAGAGAGCATAGTAATGCAATGTCCAAAAGTGTCGCCTCGGCTATGTTGAATGCAATGTAGCGGCTGTGTTTCCTCTATGTCGAGGCGCTGAATGTTCCTTTGTATTTTTCACTATTTTTGAGTTTTTTCTATATAAAAATAACTTAAATGACACATTTTCATTAAAATTCAAATATAATAAATATTACATAATTTACACTTATCACCACTCACCACACTCACTTTAATAACCTCACTCAGAGCACTTGCAAAGTTGTTCCCAATTGCCTCTCATTACAGCACTTATCACATCACAAAAATAAATGTACAAAAATAAAATAAATAAACTCATATGATAATAACTTAACTCACATAAATAATAAAATAACATTTCAATACATTATAATGTTACATCATGGGAAAAGAAAAAAGAAAAATATAATATATGTGGGGCTAGTTTATTTCCCATCACGAAGCATCCTACATAAGGGGTCATTCACCATCACCAGCATTAACCCCCCTACATGTTCTAAAAAAATCTAAGAAAAAATACTACCTATAGTGAAGCAAGATAATTTTTGTGTTTTGTACAAAATCCATCACCTTGACCCTCATTGATCCTACTATATTTCTCAAGGTATTATGTTAATTCCTCATCATGGAGATTGCCTCTTTTAATTTGATGACCTCCTTCCTTAGCTCGATGACCTCCCTCAATATCACCCCTCCTTATCTACTATTGGGCTCAATGACACATTCTAGGTGCACCATCCTCTCCACAACCTCGAGCCTTGGAAACATTTTCTCCATCATGGTTAATCCTTGGAAAGAAAGAATGTTGAAGAAATGACCATGTGAGAGAAAGGTGACGGACCCCTACATGGAATCTCTACCCACTTACTCCTCTATCAATGTCTCTACTCATACTGCAGGAGCCATCGTCGCTGGCTTACTAGCTCTAGCCTACTCCCCAATGACCACTTGCTCGCTGGTAACTTTCTACTAGCCAACCTTATTAAACTCAACCACTTTAGTGAGTTCCACATCTTAGGGTTCCTATATAATTAGCACGCCTATAATTAATTTTAAAATTCATTAGGAGATAAGTCTAGAAAACTCAAGGGAATTGTTAGAAGTTGATCTCATAAAATGGTTCCCCTTCAATAATACTGAAAGGTCACCCATTTCTCCAAAGCCTTCATCTCCTACTCTCTCAGGGGATACTGCAATAGCTCACTTAAGGAAACACAAATTTTGGGCTCTGTCATAGTGAATACCTTCTTTCCTAATAATATTTTTTTTAAGTAACTTATCTTTATTTTACTTACATGCCCTAGAAAGTTTTATTGGTGCACTTGTGCCTTCTTCAATGAAAGCGACCTCCTCTGCACCACTCAATATTGGTACCCTCAGCACGACTCACCTCTTTATCCACTATACTAAGATCTCCTTGTCCTTGCTTATTATCATGGTTATATCCATAAGAGGACTAACATTACCAATAGTGACTAGCCTAACACCGCTAGTCACTAGTCGATGTCTCAATCATCACACTAAGCTTTGTCCAAATTTTCTTCATGGGTAGGGGGTGGTGAGTTCAGCAGATATAGACTTTGACATATCAACTTCCTTGCTCAGTGATGCCTCAGTTGTTCTACATTGTTCTTCTTAGTCCAAGTTTCCTCAGCTCACCCAATATGGAAGGCGACCTTCCTTGATAAATTTGTATTGGAGTAAGCTAGCACTATAAATCCTACCTCGCAAACTCACATAGAGCCTACTCACCACTACTGAGCTCGCCGACAGAGTTGTTGCCATTGACTTCATCTTCCTCGAGCCTATTAGGAGGCAATAAGTGATTAGTATTCTATATTGCTTATAATTTTACTTTTTCTCTATGTAGCATTTTTTTTTAGCCCTCATAACCATATAAATAAGAGGTGATGAGGAACAATTAGGGGGACTACTAATTTTTTTTTATAGTGGATACTCTATAAGTTTGAAATCTCTATTCTTCTTCTACTACTCTCTTCATTCTCTCTGCACTCTCAATTCTCACATATAGAGTCTACATTAATAAGTTAGTATGCTAGTAACGTTGGGTAACATTCACAAATAAATTCGAATTCAACTTTTTCCACTCTCAAGAATTTTACAGTTGTTTTAAGGGTATGCGTTGCTAGTAAAGTCAGGAATGTGTGTGTGTGCACGCGCGCGCGTGCACACACACACACACACACACATATATATATTCTTTTAATGACAAACATCCTAAAAATTTCATTATCATAAAACTAATTAATTCATCCAAAACGAGCAAATTTTAAGGAGCATTGTTTATATATAATTGGGCAGTTTTCTTAATGTTTTTTAAAATAACTTTTTGGTTGAAAAATATTCTTGAAAGTAGCAAAACATTAATGGCCAATAGCTATCTCAAACAAAACCTATATTTGTCACTTATAACTATGAGCTAGTTAATGGGATATACATGCATAAATATTATAATTTATTAATTCAAAATATTTAGCACTTTGTAATTATAAACAGTCCATTCAACTAATGCACATTTTAACTTTTTGGTTGTAAATTTACTTTTAAATAAGTGAAATGAAAATTGATTAATTTTAATTATTATACTCATCTCAAATAAATTAAAAATATTTTATAAAAATAATATCTTTATAAATTCAATATTAGGCTCAATGAGCATACTAAGGACTGCTCCATTTAAAAATTTAAACGAAAATGTTTTTTGCATTATTAAAATTATAATATTTAAGAATGTATATCTCATTAACTAAACACCCTTGGTAAAAGGCAGTTGGAAAACACAAAAATAATTAGCATTTCAGTGAAACGCAATATAATTTTGAGTTCATTGAAGACAAAATTAAATTGCATTCACTTAAAACGCAATTTAAAATATGATCATTCAATTAAAATCAAGCATTAATAAACTTGACAACTTACATATATAAATTAATTACCACAGCTTTCTTGTCTTACCAATTATCCGATAGCAACTATAAATATGAAATAGACAACACACTGCTGCGACAAAACATCAGAAAAAAATATCAAGTTCAATAAAATCTTGGTTGTCAAGCCTAAAGTTATAACAACTTGTGCTGAGTGAATTTGAATAATAATTCACCAAAACGTAAGTTCTGTATAAATCCCCCCACGTCGCTAGCTTTTGCAACAGATATGAAAATCGTCTTCCCTACTACAACAAGCAGTCAAGCACCCACCCGTTCTCCAAACGGGGCTACAGAGTGGACTGCAAATTTCATAAAAAAAACTTTATCCACCTCCTAAACCAAGAAAAGGAATAACAAGATCTAACTAAACTCAGTATGCACGATATTCCAGGAATTGAAGCAGCTTGTGTATTAGGGTCTCCCTTGTACCATACAAGGGCTTTCCTAGAGCAACCCAATTCTTCTCCAAAGCTGAACTCTTAGCAGCAGCTTGCATTTCAGCTTGGAAGACAGAGACTATCTGATAGATTGAAGTTCTAAGAATGTCAGCCATGGAATAAGCTTTGGCATAAAGGAGACCACCTCTCTTCTTTATTTTGACTACATTAGCCCCATCATGTCTCGCTGTTTTTAGTGTATCCCATCCGATGCTTGAAGGGCCCATTAAGTGTGCTGGTTGTGAACTTGTCTTCTTCCCCATGCAAGCCTCCACTGCTAGCAGGGTAGAGAGCAGTGTTGATAACACTGCAATATTGAAGCCAGTCAGCTGAGCAACACCATATCTATCTTCTAAGTGAGAGCGTGCAGTTAATGCGGCTATGGTCCGAGCACTCCAAGAATATAGCTGTGTAAAGGATGAAAGAATATCAACGTTTAACCACAACCTTAGAATTATCATTGGCGTCTAAAAATGATCTTACAAATAAAGAATGGGAAGAGAGCTCAATATTAAAAAATAACAAAGTTGACAGACATAAACCATCTTGTTTTATACAAGTAAAAAGTTCATATAAACGGAATAGGACTAGTTAATTTGAAATAAAAATCATCTCAAATGTTTGCAAGGCATCATAAGTATAAGAAAGCTAAAGTTGCTCCACTTCACCTAAGTCAATGAATAAAAGCAACTGTCTCAGTTTGCCTTTCTAAGGTACTGTTATTTTAGCACACGGATGAGCATGCATGTTTTATCGTGGAAGCTGTGGACGGGGTGGACATGTGATTTGTGTGCTTTGGGATTTCTGTTGTATTAAATTAGTATTATGTGTTGGCTGGTTTTAAAAAAGCAAGAGTTAAAATGCATTAAACATCGAGGCATTAATCAGACAAAATAATTACTCATAAAAATCTATTTCTCCTAATAATAGTGTTTTGAAGCGGCAAGAACTTACAATGAATATATGCACTTAGTTGTCAGATGTAGATGGTACAGAGATTACACCGTTCTCACAAATGAGATACTAGCGATATTATCTGTAGGCATTGACCATCTTCGCATAGGACAAGCAAACTGAATGAATACTTCACTAATCAACATGATACAGAATGGACCAGAATTCATGATGACAATCCAAAATAAGGAAAAAAAAATTGTCTATTAAAAGGAATTTATCTAATAGTTGTCCAGTACATTGAGCATTGCTCGGTAACTTCCGGCTTAAATCTCCTGTATTATTGCTGAAGGCCGAACTTGCTATAAAGAGAAAACATTACTTGAATTTTTGAGAAGATAGAGCTATAAAAATGCAGGGTCACAAAACATGGGGGCACTTGGTGAGAAGAGTAAGAGCTATTTCAAATCAGCCAGTGAGCGGAGTTCGAGCTAATTCAAATCAGTTGACCTTCGCAACACCTTGCCAAACCAAAACCAGACAAATCAGCAGCTATTGACCACAAAAAGTTAATCAAATCAAGCTAAGTCATCATAGCCAACTAAACATATTAAATATGTTAAAATTGGGTTGAACCATGTAGCTTTTTAATTCCCAAACTTAGGCCGTGAGAAAAAAAATGGATTAAGCAAATTTGATGGTTCAAAATCATTAATATTAAGCTTGGTTGGGTGCTGAAGCATTCTACATTATGTTTCCTCTGGTCCAATTTAAAGGCAGGTATGAACGTGAGTCCAATTTTAAGCTAGCTATTATTTTAATTCAAAGCTTTTTACAAGAATAAATCTATAAAACAATTAGATGGACAATTGATAGAAGGTTTCTATGCAATTATTAATAGATTAGTTAGAAAAGTAAATGATAGAATAGCCATAAATCATTAACTTTCAAATTATAATCATGTTGGTAGCTAATTCATAACAAAGTTTGCAATCTGTAATAGAAATAAGAAAACTCTAGATATAATTAATTATGTATAATTTTAAATTTTTGTATCGATTAATTTTTTTTTCTAGAAACTAGCATAGTGACAAGTGATGTGTAGTGTTTTAGTCACTAGCAAGATTTGAAATTGCGCAATCGGATATTGAGATATTTTCTTTCCCTAAGACAAGACGCAAGCCTTGAAACATTTTGACGGGTAAGCCTCAAAATTAAACCATTAAATTAAATACAAATATAAAATAAATAATAACATACTAACATCAAAGTAGAACATAAAAATATGACAATGAAAAGTCAAAGACCATATAAGGCTCTAAATAACACTAAATAAATATTTCTATTTTAACATAAACAAGTAGTCTAAGATCATAATTTATGAATTCAAAAATCCCCCCCCAACTCTCATCACTTATAGGGTCTTCATTAGAATCATCATCATAATTAATTGCTTTTACACCTCCCTTCTACAAAAAATTAAGAAAATGGATTTCCAACAACAAGAGAAGAGGTTTTGGAGGAGAAGCAACACTGTTGGCATAGCGATGAATGTGACACAATAGGATCGAGTGCGGGTATGAGGGTTGTGTGGTGTACATCATATAGCTGCACGTTTTAGATCATGCGATTTTTCTCAAATTTGATCAAGTATATATATATATATATATATATATATATATATATATATATATATATATAATAATAATAATAATAATAATAATAATAATAATAATAATAATAATAATATTAAAATTTTAAAATCACCTAAACACTAATTTTCTAGACTAACACCTCTTCAAAATTACACTAAAATTACCATGAAGCGTGCCTAACCCCGTTTGAGACATAAGCCTCATCAAGCAAGCATGAGACATACTTAGAGGCACATATCTCTATTGAAAAATAAGTTATGTACATATGACAATATAGTTCACCAACTCAAATGGTCATATATGATTTCAACAAGTGTTTCGCATTGATTACACCAAGTAAGAGGATTCAACACATGCATTTTCCAATGTGTCATTGATTGCATATATAATTTTTCTGTGTCACCAACAAGTATATGTTTGATCTATTGAATTAATTTATGTTTCTGAATATAGAATAGAGCAACATGTTGATAAAAATCCTAACATGCATGTCAATCTTAACATATTTGATGAGGAAAAAGTAGAGGTGGCTCAACTTAGAGATGATATTTCTAGGCAAATCAACAATATATTAATGCTTATTTATTTATAACAATGCTATTTTCTTATGTCATCATATTTTCTATGCTAATAAAATACTTTTGATCATCATTTCTTTTTCTATTTTATCCAAATTTCAAAGAAGTTGCCGATTTTTTTAGGCCCATCTCACATGAACATTCTCAAACTTCAAATGGGAATCCATAGGTTATTTGTGTAATGATTTCTATAATTAGATTTTTGGTAAGGATGTTAGTTAATAAGTACCTTTTTTTCATAGTTGCATTATCTTAGCTTATGGACTTCCAAAATATTGTTATGAATACATTAGTTGCAAGCCTATGATATTTTAATCTTTTATGTTGACACCACAATAGCCAGTAGTTTAACTAAAAAAAATGCTAAATCTCTTATGAGTTTCAAACAACACATTCAACATACTATTCAAACAGCATCATCATCTTCAGCCAGAAAAACTTTTAAACTCTGCTTTCTCTAGAACAACTTCTCAACCAGTCTTCCCAACAATAATAACTGAGCCAAACAAAACCATAGTTATCTCCCATACATATCATAACTCAATTGCATAAAAGATCAAAAGGGTCTAATCCTATCATATCTAAGTAGTATTTGATCATCAATCATTTACTAATTGATAGTTAAATAGTTTTGTTGCAGTCAAATTGAATAATAACTATCAGCATAGACTTACAAATCAATTATTATCCTAAAAATAACAGTAATCTCTCCAATCTAAATTAAGACCACTAGCACGGGATATTGCAATATACTTCAACACATCTTATCAAGCACAGTTTGATAAAACTTGGCTCATAGAATGTAGCTAAGAATGCTATGAAATGCAAATCATAACCCCATGATGAGATATGGTGCATTTAGACAAGAAATTTGCTCAGGGGCTCATTTGGCTAGTTGTGAATAGAGAACATGCATAGAAAATTGATGATTTTGATATCGCCCATTTAATGTGTGACAAATGAAATGATTACATTTAAAAGAGTTTTGAGAGGTTAATAGAGCTTAAAAAATGCTAATCTCTAAATTTATGCATCTAAATTATGGATTTAACACAGTTTTTAAAAATTATTTTCTAACATAAAGGAAAGAAATGAGACCTGAGAATGTTAACATATAATGACGAGATCCCCAGCATGTTTATATAAACTTCATCAATCATCAGCGAATGACACTAAATTGAAAGCCATTTCAACAATCAGCTACTTTTATTCGAGTAAAGAAAATGGATTATCCATCTGCCACAAGATGCCATCAACTGGTTAACTATCCCAACTATCAACATGTTGATAAAAATCCTAACATGCTGATGAAAATTCTGGTCGCCGGGAGGTGCATAATATATTTTCTTATTTTCTTCTTTTTCATATAAAATCAATTTGTTAATAAATAAATGAGATCACAACATCAATAGCCTAAGAAACCCATTAAAATCACAAGGCTAAAAAAATATAATCTTTTAGAACTCCGCAGTTAAGCGGGTTTGGGCGAGACTAGTACTAAGATGGTTGACCTCCTGGGAAGTCCTCGTGTTGTACCTTAAAAACAAAAAACACTGTCATTACCAAGTCTCAAATCTTGAATGAGAAAAATAAAGAGTTGCATTAGTTAGTCGACAGTCAGGTAAAACTTGTCGAATAATCATGATATGAATGTTTTAATACATTGTATTAATGCTAGGCGTTCTTTGAAAGCAACGCACTATATGGCTTGAATACAGCGACAAATGTATAAGGGCTGCTACACCAGCGTCAGGGTGCAGTGTTAAATAGGCAAGGGCTCCCACATCATTGACGGAGGTGGGCAAAGAAGATAGTCTATAAAACTAAAATAAAGATAAGAACTTGAAATATAAGTTCCCTTCCAGGTAAATTAATGAAATTAATAGATATTATAATTCATAAGAAGATAAATATTCAATGCATTCAAAAAACTAAATGAGTTGGAGAGAAGGCTAAGGAGATTGATAGTTTAGAACTTAAACTATGATATTCTAGTAAGTCGTACTAGAAATGGTGTAGGTGTGATTATAGATAATAGTTTAAAAGATAATATTATAAAAATTAATAGAATTGGAGATAGAATTATAGCTTTATAGATTATTGCTGATGCTAAGATTATTAATATTATAAGTGTTTATGCTCCTCAAGTAGGTTTGAATATGAGTTCATAATTAAAATTTTAAAATAACTTAGAAGAGTTAATACAACAGATACCTTTTGAAGAAAATAGTATTTTTGGAGGATATTTAAATGGACATATTTGTAGAAAGGTTAATAATTTTAAAAGCATTCATGGTGGCTATGAGTTTGGAGCGACTAATGAATGTGGTAAGACTATATTAGATCTTTCTTTAGCTTATGATTTTGTAATTGCTAATATTTTATTTAAGAAAAGAGATGAGCTTCCCATCACTTATAAGAATGGATATAATAAAACTAATATTGATTATTTTCTTATAAGAAAAAATAGATCGTTTAGATTGCAAAAATCATAAAGTTATTCCGAGTGGAAGTTTATGTACCCAACATCGCTTATTAATTTTGAACTTTTAAGATAAAGGGTAAAAAATAAAAAATTAAGTAAAACGTTATTCTAGGATTAAATGGAGATTTTTTAAAAATAATAATAATAATATTTTTGAGAGGAAGATACTAGATCTTATGATTTTGTTTGTGCATAAGAAAGCTAATATTATGTGCAAAAAAATAGTTAGTGATATTAAAGAATGTTGCAAAAGATGTGCTTTGAGTATCAAAAGGAAAAACTCCTAATAGTAAAAGTAGTTCATGGTGAAATCAAAATGTGCAAGAAAAAAAATAAAAAAAATTGCTATAAAAATTAATTTAGATTTAAAATTTCTGATAATTGAAAATGATATAAAGAAACCGCTAAGGAGTCTATAAAACAATATGTGATGCAAAGATTTTAATTTTTAATGATTTATATAATATATTAGATATTAAAGAGGGTGAAAGATATCTGTATAAGTTAACCAAACATAGAGATAAGAGTAGTAAGGATTTAGATCAAGTGAAGTATATTAAGGATAAAATTAAAAAAGTGTTTTTATTAGAAGAGGATATTCAACAAAGGTGAACGAGATATTTTTCTAAATTTTTCAATGAAGCTTATGAGAATGCGATTGACTTTAGTAACCTTAGCACCCTAGATGAAAATAATTTTTTTTTCTTTTTATCGGCATATTAGTACAACAGAAGTTAGAGAGGCTTTAATGAAAATGAAGTGGGAAAAAGCTGTTAAACCAGATGATATTCCAATAGAAGTGTGAAAATTCTTAGGAGATGAAGGAATTTCTTGGCTTACTAAACTTTTTAATATTATTTTGATGATTAAAAAGATGTCAGATGAGTGGAGAATGAGTGTTGATTCCTATTTTTAAGAATAAAGTGACACACAAGATTGTACGAATTATAGAGGAATGAAGTTAATGTGTCATACTTTAAAACTATGAGAGAAAGTTATTGAGCATAGGTTGCAACGTGATACTAATGTTGCTCAAAATCAATTTGGATTCATGCCGGGTAGATCTACTATAGAAGATATACATTTATTGAGAGGTTTGATGGAGAAGTATAGAAATATTAAGGAGAATATATATATGATATTTATTGATTTAGAGAAATCATATGATAAAATTCCAAGAGAAAGTGCTATGGAGAGTTCTAGAAAAGAAAGGGATTAATAATGCTTATATTCAAGTCATTAATGATATGTATGCAAGAGTTGTTACTTGTGTTCAAACACAAGATGGTTTGACCAAGTATTTTCCTATTTCGGTTGGATTACATCAAGGATCAGTCTTAAGCCCATATCTTTTTGCTTTAGTCATGGATGTTCTCACTAGACATTTGCAAGAGGTTATACCTTGGTGTATGCTTTTTGCTTATGATATTCTTCTTGTTGATAAGACTAAAGAGGGAGTTGAAGGTAACTTGAATTATGAAGGTCAACCTTAGAGTCTAAAGGCTTTCGTTTGAATAGATCTAAAACTGAATATATGGAGTGTAATTTTAGTAATAATAGATCTAGTGGAGGGATTGTGATTTTGGGTGATCAAGTCATTAATAAGAGTACACATTTTTGATATCTTGAGTCTATTGTTCAAAGTGATGGTGAAATAGATGGGGACATTATTAGTAGAATTCAAGTTGGATGGCTGAAGTGGAGGAATGCATCAGGCTTGTTGTATGATAGAAAAGTCCTCAAACTTTAGGGAAAATTCTATAAGATGGCGATTAGATTTGCAATGCTTTATAGTGCAGAATGTTGGTCATTAAAAGAGAAGCATAATATTAAGTTAAGTGTTGCAAAAAATGAGGATGCTCAAGTGGATGAGTGGCTTTACTCTTAGAGACAAGATACGAAATGAGCAAATACATAAAAAGGTTTGAGTAGCTCCAGTGGAAGATAAGATTAGAGAGAGTCTCCTTAGATGGTTTGGTCACATAAAACGACGGCCTTCCGATGACCCGGTTAGGAAAGTAGATGCATTAGATTTGACTTATATTAAGAAAGATAAAGGTAGACCTAAAAAGACTTAGTTAAAAAATATTAGAAATGACATTTCTTTATTAGATTTAAATGAAAATTTAACTCTTAACAGGACAATGGAGAAAAAGGATTCATGTAGCCGACCCTACATAGTGGGATAAAGGCTTGATGCTGTTGTTGTTGTTAGAAAGAATTCAATTTTGTATCAAGAAATACCAAGTAAACTTCTTAGTACTCAAACCAAAACAATAGAATACCGGAGGAAGAAACATGCATCAACTTGCTCTGGGCCTCAATCATGTTGAAGTGCCAGAAATTCAAACAATAGCTGTATGCAGCAATACAAATAGAAAATTGAAGTGCCACATAAACAAGTTTTAAAACCCTTAAGCCAAAAACCTTTCTGTGAACATGTATGAAAGAGGGATAATATATTATTCTAAGTGTATTCAAGAGATACAGAACTCTGAAGGGTATAAACAGGAAAGAACCAATAGAAAAGAACCCATAATACTTGCACACACAAAGTAGTAGAACCTGAAATTCATTGAAAGCAACATGGAGGTTTGAATCAACATTAGTTCCATTTAATGGATTCAACTGTTGGGAGAACAAATCTGATTTATCAACAGCAAGACCTTCCAATCCTTCAACAAGTTTTGATGTAAGATGCTCTAAAGGGCGCAAACATAGAGACATAACCCGTCTATAAGTTTCGCCAGTCTCTTCAAAAAAAGCAGCACGCCGCCATGGTTCAACATTATTTTCAGATACCATGCATAAATCAAGATATGCAAGATATTTTAAAAGAGATCTAGGGCTGCTTTGTTCCAGCGCTTCCAGCAGCTCTTCACTTGGATTTGTTTCTGCAGCAGCTGATCCTCGGGATGGTGCAAAATGGCATCTCCTTGTATGCACAACCTTCAATAAATTGGGGAATGTCTTCTTTTCAGTATATGTGATTCTACAATAATCCAGATATAATATGTGCTAGGAAGCAAGAGCGAAGTTCAAATGTAAGTGATGTAGAACAAAAAAAAAAAGAGTAAGCATAAGTAAATCTACATTTGCTACAATCTGAACGGAAGATTCCTATTATTCCAAATGAATCAAAATGAAAAGTCATGAAATTTATAATACACATTGGGAAATGAAGCAAGTATTAGCTTACCAGAAGTAAGTGCGTACTTAGCTCCCAAGTGAAAGAAATTACAGAGAATCCAGCATGTAAATTAGCCAGGTAAAGGATAAATGTTCCTACTGATCTCCTGCTCTTGAACTGGTCTGGCACAAAGAGCGTCACTAGCAAGGAAGGAATTAATGCCAGAGTTGATAGTTTAAGGGCCTCCTTAAGAGATGAATAAAGACCCATTTTCAAGCTGTAGAAAAACGGACGCTGCAGCATTAAAAATAATGCATTTAGTGAACATAAAAGCATGAAAAATATCACAACTACAATAGTGTCATATAAGAAACAATCAAGCATTCACATAAGGGTAAAACTAAAGTCACTAGTTATAATCACCTAGAAATGATTAAGAGAAGTATCATTATCTCTAAAATAAGCAAGAAAAATATATTTATAACCCTACATAAAAGAGGTGTATTCAGAAATCACTAAGTAACTTAAATTGCTTGTGAAAGGTATGATATGCAGGTTTTTTTATCTGGAACAAGACTGGCAAAGGCATCACATGAAGAAAAAGAAGTACAAAACTTCAAGCATGTAAATGCTGAACTAAAAATACTATCAAAGCAATTTTCATATCATGTGGCTTACCAGAAAACACCTGCATTACATCAAATACCATACTTCGTCAAAATGGAGCACAAAAAAATAACACAAGATTTAAACTTTCACAGTGATGAAGATTGTGGTCACAAACTGGCCAAAGGTGTTAGTCCAACAGAATCAACAGGTTGGACTGGAAGCCAAAAAAGCCATGAATAAAAGAATCAAAAAGTAGCTTCAGTGTAATGAAGAATAGCTACAACATCCAAGCTCACCCACCAGCATACTTCACAAAACATTAGCAAGTAAATTAGATTTTTCCACAATTGCCGTCTTTAGGATCCCCTGATTTCAGTATATATGTGCTATATATGAAAAATGAATCATCCTCAGTAGAAGATGAGCTTTCGTTTCACTTAAATAAGAAATCTCAATTAAATAACTGATCTAAAGAAGAACAAGCGCATAAACTTCTCGGTCTCTGAGTTATATAGGAAATGCCAAAAACCCTACGGCCAATCAGAGGAAGAAAAATAATATAACAATAAAAACGGCAATAATTGACCAATAGTGTAAGTAAAACGAGGTCCGACGAAGCTCTAGGACACCTGAATGACTGGAAATGTTAAGATCCACCTCTTATGGTAGAGATAATGAACACCATATACCAATCCAAACATCGCACCGTTGATTCCCAATCCAACCAACTTCATTCCACCACCGGGCTCTGCTCTTCCGCACAGCGCTGCGGTCGATAAAAACCCAGATAGCACACAGATAAGTAGGAAGAAACACTTAGAAAGAGTTCTATAGACGCGGTGGCGAAAATCGGCTGAATAATCGCCATTGGTTGTGCCTCCAATGACCATGCGGAGGCAAGCCCTAAGGAGGCCAGCGGCTAGGTCAGGGATAGAGGCGGAGGGTTCAGGGCAGGGAGAGGACAGGAAGAAGAGGGAGAGTGAAAGGAGAAGGAGAGAGAGACTGAAGGCAAGGAAGGAGAGAACGCCGGCAGCAGGGATGCCGCCGGGAAAAGGGAAAAAGATGGATAAAAGGAGATAGACGACGGTGGAGGCGACCTCCTGCCAGATGAGAAACCCAAGCCATCGTTTCTTAACAACTACATGAGCGGCGAATGCGGACGACATTTACGTATCGAGAAAGGGTTTGGCCGGTTTGCACGGTTGGGGTTTTAGAGGAATGCTGAATCCATTTACAATGTTATAGGGTACCGGCATTTCTTCTTCGTTTACTTTAATTCCAAGGGACCCAAAAAAAAAACCAATAAGGAGCATTTACTTAATAATATATATATATATATATATATATATATATATATATATATATATATTAAAGAGATTAATTTATTATTAGGAAATCTTGTTATAATATTTCAAAAAAATATCAAAAATTGTAATATTAATATTTTTTTTTTCTTTTTAATGCTCATCGAATATGTAGCTTTATATTAATTATGCATTTTAGTTTTAATTATTTATGTAAAGAATTTGAGTTTGTATGCCCTATAATATATAAAATTCGATAAATATGTTCACTTTTATTTCTTAAAAAATATATATGGAGTTTTTTTCAATAAAAAATACTCTTGTTTTTTTTTACAAACGAATATTGTTTGAAATAATACGGTTGATGTATTAATTGTAAAAGTTATAAAATAATTGAAACTTAATCGAACCTATGTTCGATCCTTTCATAAAAAATAAATTATCATTCATGGATAAAAGTGATCATACATTCTATTAAGTGTTCAAACATATTCAAATAAGATGCTTAAAAGATATTATTCAAGAAATTTATAAAATAGTTGAATCTTATTCAAATACTTAATCGAATATTTGTTTGATTATTTTATGGAAAATAATTTGATATGATCGATAAAAGGATTGAACATATGGTTGATTAATTGCTCGAATATAATTGAATAAGGCTTTTGTAAGACAAGTGTTTCACAACGACATATTAAGTATTGTTAACAACAACGACGACAATAATCCAATCACAAACATGCATGATCAAATAAAATTTTTATAAAAGAATACAATCATAATAGTTATAACATAGCTATTCTATTTTTTTTTAGGGGAAACCCCACAAGGGGCCTACATGTTAATTCAGGAAAAAAATTACACGGTCCTTAAAGGGACCTCAAGCTCACTACTGTTCGAACGAGCTATAAAAAGAAAGCAAAACAAAAAACCTAAGAGCTCGAGGTCTCTACTAAGCAAAATTGCAAATAGCCCTAGGTACATTCTACCGTGCACAAGGACGAGCACCCAAAAATAAGGAGAGAACCAAAAAGCGACAACCACCTCATCTTCCCCTCCAGAGCGAGCTCACTACTAATACCTACAAAACCAAAATTCTACAAAAAGGGATGAAGCCCAAGATAGACATAACATATATTAAAACAGAGTCTAGTAGACCAATCCCAGCAATTATCAACAAGACAGGTTCTAATAAAGCTAAGCCAAATATTACCAATCACCAAACTAATATTCACCAAATAGTAGGCATACCACAGCCTCCAAGCACAAGATTATATGCCAAACCAGAGGCAATCCATACCAACATCAATGAAACAATAGACGAAAGCTATCAGAGACATGAGAGACATAGCCAAGCACAACAGTAACAGGATCCCCAACCTCTCGGAAGGCAACTATAACCGCACTAGTATTGACACTTCCCTCAGGAACAGAAGGATTTCAGATTTACAGTGATGCGTTTTTAAAAGGTTTAGGATGTGTTCTAATGCAAAACAAAAAGGAGATTGCCTATGCATCTCGAATGTTGAAGCCCCATGAAAGAAATTATCCCACTCATGATTTAGAGCTCGCTGCAGTGGTATTTGCATTGAAGATTTGGAGATATTATCTATATGGTGTCCGATGTGAAATTTTCACTGATCATTAGAGCCTAAAATACATATTTTCACAGAAAGAATTAAACTTACGACAAAGAAGGTGGTTGGAACTCATCAAAAATTATGATTTGGATATCTAATATTGTCCAGGAAAAGCCAATATTGTAGCTAATGGTTTGAGTCACAAATCTATAGGAATGATGAACTAGATAATTACTCAAGAGATTCAGTTGATCAAAGAAATGGAAAATCTGCAATTAGAGATTAGAGATTTCAAAAATACAGAATATTTGCATCAGATGACAGTAAAGCCCACTTTAACAGATCGTATCAAAGAAGCTCAAAAGCTTAGTAGTGAATCTTCAATATTTATAGAGCAGGTCCAGTCAGGGAAAAGACCCGATCTTTCTGTTGATATTAATGGAATCATTAGGCACAAATCCCAATTATGGGTACCCAGTGAGCCGAAGTTGAGAAGAGAAATTTTGCAAAAAGCTCATCATTCTAGCTATATAATTCATCTGAGTAGTACTAAGATGTATAAAGACTTGAAAGTAATATTCTGGTGGCCATGTATGAAGAAAGATGTTGTTGAATATGTAGCTAAGTGTGAAGTATGTCAAATTATAAAAGCTGAACATCAGCGACCTGGTGGATTACTGCAATCACTACCTATCCCAGAGTGGAAGTGGGAAGAAATTGCAATGGATTTTATGATGGGATTTCCCAGATCTAGACAAGGATATGATAGTATTTGGATAATTATAGATAGACTGATAAAATCAGCTCACTTTTTGCCTATCAAGCAAACTGATTCAGTAGACAAATTGGCACGGCTATATGTGAAGGAAATTATTAGATTACATGGTATTTCAAAAGTCATTGTCTCAGATAGAGATGGTCGATTTACTTCTAAGCTGTGGAAGAATATTCAGAAAAGCTTGGGTACAAATCTGTATTTCAGTACAGCTTTTCATCCTCAGACTGATGGTCCATCTGAAAGAACCATTTAGGTATTGGAAGACCTGTTGAGATTATGTGTTTTAGATTTTAGAGGTAGTTGGGAGGATCACATACCATTGATAGAATTTGCTTATAACAATAGCTACCAATCCAGTATACAAATGGCACCATATGAAGCACTTTATGGTAGAAAGTGCAGAACCCCCTTAACTTGGGTTGAGGTAGGAGAAAGATAGTTAATGGGCCCAAAACTAGTGGAGGAAGCAACAGAGAAAATCAGATTAATTAGAGACAGATTAAAAGCTGCTCAAGAAATCCAGCAAAACTATTATGACCCCAAGCATCGAGCAGTAGAGTTTGAAGTGGGTGATTTTGTATTTTTGAAAGTTAAGCCTGTGAAAGGTACAGCTAGGTTTGGTCAGGGAGGCAAATTGAATTTGAGGTACATAGGACCTTTTGAAATTATTGAAAGGATTAGAGAAGTTGCTTATAGACTTGCTCTTCGAGCTGACATGTCAGATATACATAATATTTTTCATGTGTCACTACTAAGGAAATGGGTTACAGATACCTATCAACGAATTTCACATGAGGATATTGAGCTATAGAAGAATTTGACTTATACGGAAGAACCCGAAAGGATACTAGATATTGATATTAAATACTCAGAAACCGTCAGATTCCTTATGTTAAAGTAAAATGGAAATACAAGCCAGAAAAAGAAGCAACCTGAGAGAGGGAAGAAGACATTAAATTGAGATTCCCTCATTTATTAAAGATCACTAAAGCATTGAATTTCGAGGATGAAATTTAAATAAGGAGGGGTGGATTATAATGCCCAAGTATTCAAAATAAATATAAGTATAAATTTTTATAAATGTTTATGTATTTAATTAAAATCTACGCTCAATTCTAAGCACAAAATATGAATCTAATGGTATAATTATATAGTTATTGGCAATGATATTTTAGTAGCAGGTAATTAGATATTTCTTAGTATATTAAATACAGTATATCCAAGCACATTGGACACTTGATTACATAGTACTTCTATGCCCTGCATATAGATTAATTAGGATTGGTGGCAGAATGAATTAAATTTATGCTTAATGGGTATTTCCTTCACTGTCTTGTTGTCCTTATAGATTTTTTTTTATTTGCTGTAACTTTCCACTTAGCCACTCATGCATGCGTTGGATGTAAATTAGATGGTGGATATGGTATTGAAAAGGTAGTGGAAAAGGCACTACATTAGGATAATATTATAAAATATTATATATTAAAGCAGAGCATTAGAATTAGAATACCAATTCCTTTTATTTCGCCCTCTCAGCCAAAACCTGGAAGACCCTCAACCAAAACCTGGAAGTCCCGAAACCTGGAATGGAAGCAGTGGGCAAGCAAGCTGGGTAAAAGTAGAGGATCTGGTTGCTGGAAGGGGGGGGGGGGAGCCATCAGCTTTTAGTGTATCCTGCTGCTGGAAGGAGAAACTAAGGCCTGAATCAATAATTAGTGTAGGAGAAGCTGCAGTTTAGGTATTTATTTCTCAATTAATGAGGGATACAGAAAGGAAATAATAGTATTTCTCAAGCAATAATTGCTATAAGAGTGTATGCATGCAAATCAGTGAGGAATTTCTGAATTTCTGAATGCAGGAATGCATAAATTATGGATTACTGTCAATCATTTTGATGGCTGAATGTGAATTCAATAGGAAAAAAGAGGGAGTTTTGGGGGGGAAAGAAAAGAATTTGAGTTGAATGAGGAGAAATTTAGTAGAGGTGGTGTACAAGAGGAAAAGAAAGCCAACTCTAGGAGAACCAATTCCTAGCGAGGTGAGATACCCAACGATGCATAAGAAATAGTAACAATTTTATAAAATTTCAAAGTGATATTAATCATGTTTAGCATTTTTTTACATGATAGCATATATTTCAATTCATTATAATTGATTCATATATGGATTACGCATGTAGTTGATTAAATTGTTGCTATGATTATGGAATGTACCTGAAAATGAAAGGGAGTATAAAGTGATTTAAGCCATATATTAGGGGATAAGCCCGTACAAATAAAGGTGAAAGACCTGACGAGATAAGCCTATAGTCTCATGTCTAGAAGTTGGGAATTTGGACCCAACTCTGAATTGAGAGAACAGCTTCAATTCTAAAAGTTGGGAAGCTAGACCCAACCTTGAATTGAAAAGTTGAAAGGGTGCAAAGTATGGAGTTGATATGCTAAAGTATTGGGAGAATCTAAATAGGTTTCTTTCCTTCTATTATACTCCAATTTGACCGTTAAGGGAACAAATTGGGGTGTGACAGCAATACCCACCAGCAACAATAAGACCAAACAGCAAATAGGATAAGCACCATACCACAAATAACAACAAGGGGCCACTTGAGAGTGAAGAGATGATCCAACAGGTAATTCCCTACAACAAGAATACCACAAGATAACCTTAACATGGCCCAGCAAAACCCCGCAAAATAGCCCAGGCCCCCAAACACATGAGTACTAGGATAATAAAACATAGAGCCCCCAAACCTATCAAACTCAGTAATATAGATGATCCAGGAATAAAAACAACACCACTCAGCAAAATCAAAGACATGATGGATAAAAAAAAACCCCACCAGCAACACCTCAAAGCCCTCCATGACAAGTCCATCAAAGTTTACCAAGCAACATATAGTAACTATGCATATAATAAATACCCCAACTGGAAAACCTTAAAAGTAAGGATATCACAACAGGGAAAACCCAAAAAACCAACCAACTGATCGAATAGAACACCACAGGAGAAACAAGCCCCCCAAACCACAGAAAATCAAAGCAATAAGAAATAGAGCCATAAGACCCAACATAAATCAACACCGAGATGCTCCAGAAAGAAACCAGCACGAGAGGCCTAAAAGAGTCAACCCAGACAACCACCCACTGAGGGAAACACACGGCACCATCAAAGCCAATCCAGCAACATCACCAAGAAACCAAAATCGAGGGAATCACAGAGAAAAGAACAAGAACCAACGACCCAAACACATTAAATTCTAACATAAGGGGTACCAATTTTATCTAATCTAATAAGCCCTTTTAAATGAATAGGCAAGTTATTAGCAGCAAAATTAGTGAGATGCTCCAAATTACAATCCCAATTATCTAACCAAACCGCACAAGAATTCCCCTCCCTATAACATTGATATTCTATAAATTGATTTGTAAATTCATTTAGGTTACACAATTTATGTTCTATAAACTAATTTATAAATTTATCCGTATTATTTATTAGATCAAAATTTGTTTGTTAAAGATACCAGATCTTACTAGCAAGCCAGACTTATGAGTTGGGCGAGCTTGACCTATGTTAAGTAGAAATTATGCTATTGTTTATTGTATAAAATTCCAATAAAATTGTGTATTTTATTTTGATATTGTGCAAAAAAATTTCAAGAAAAAGACGAGAAATTCCAAATCTTATACCAGTGCTGCGACACCATCAACGCCCTAGCGCTAGAATAGAGCACTACAACGCTCATCATTATGTCATTTTGCACTTTCCAGAACCACATTGCAGCACCTTCAACGCCCTGGCACCAGCATAGAGCACCGCTGCGCTCAGCATTCTGTCATTTTCCACTTTCATTCAGCGTGTTGTGTCATGTTGTCAAGCTCCATAGCACTAGCAGCGCCTTAACGCCATATATGGAATGTCGTTGTGCCTTGAGTTCTATCATTTTGAGAAGAGACAAATGCCACAGTGCTAGTCCATGGAGCACCGTGGTGCTAAATCTCCTATAACGCTGTAGCTTGGAAGTTAGAGAGATTCACTATTGAAGCATCACATCTATTCAGTCCAGCACAATAATGGAACTAAACATAGAGCACTGAGGCGCTAGTTCATTATTGTAAAACTATTGTGCCACTCTTTCGAGCTTCGTGGTGCCCGAATCAGCTTATGTATCTCAAGTATAAATAATTTTTTTTTTGTTTTATGCACTGGTCAGTTACAGGGTTAGTTGTTGGTCGTATTTTATCTGTACAAAACAGGAAAGGAGTGGGAGTTTGGAGTGGAGAGTGAACGTGCTTAAGGGAATTCAATCCATGAAGCATTTGTTGTTTGGAATTAATTGTAAAATGTTGTCCTAATGATATTTTCTCCACCTAAATTCTTATAACTTTTTATGATGTTTGTAATTGAATATGTTTTGAGAGAAATCATTTATGTGGCTAGCTAATTGTCTTATTTTGGGCTTATAATGTGAATGAACCAATTTTTTTCTTTAGTAGGCTATATTTAATGAACTATTTTATTATTGTTTTCAATCTCTCCTACACTTAATTTAGTTCATATAATTGCCATGTTTGAAGTTAAAACCTAGTGTGATTCATCACCTTGACGAAGAAATGATGTAACAAATAAAAGAATTGGAATAGAAAACTTTCATACCTAGATATAAGATAAATAGGATCTATGGATATAAAATCATTGTACTAAGGTGAAAGCCTTACTTTCTACGCTTACAAGCTCGATAGAGATCTAAGGGTGCATATGCTCTGATTCACAACAAATCTTATAAGAGTCTACATAGGAAAACACTATAGCATTCATATTCATAAGTTCAAAACATTTTTTTTCTAATTAATTTATCTTTTTCAGCATTTAGTAGTAGAATGTAGAACACCACCTTCCTTTTGATTCAGTAGGATAACTTTGCTGCTTGAGTAAACAGTATTAGGGGTATTCATAGGATACATGTTTACCTCATGGGATCAACACTCTTCCCATTCACTTTATTACTTGATCGATAAGTGCACTTATGTAGTAACAAATACACAAACTTGCCATCAAGTTTTTACCCTCGTTGCTTGGAAAATTTTTGTATCTTGCTTATTTCTCTATATTGTTAAAAAGATTAGAAAATTTAATCATGCCTTTGTTTTTATATTTATTTTATTTAGTTGACATTGTTACCTTTTTTTTTATTCATTTGTGTTAGAGTTTGGAATTTCTATGAATTTACTTTTGCTTGCATTTAAAAGTTCAATAGTTGGTTGTGAAAATAATTGAACTATGAAATGGTAAATCAAAGGGGGGTGAATTGGTATTTTAAAAACATTCAAAATCCTTTTAAATTGAATTAAACAACAAAATTCAAAATATCTAAAGTGGAAGTAAATAACAAAATGAATATAAACTTTTTTATTTTGTTTTATAAAATAAGCCAATAACAAATATTCTTGTTCTTTTTACTTTTCTATTTTTTTCTTTTCTTTTTAAAATAAAGATCAAAGCAAATCAACAAAGATGATTTTTATATTGCAATTAAAACCAAACTCAACTAGATTACAAAATAAAAAATAAGCGAGAAAGAAAAATCTACAAAGGTAAATGCAAAAAATAAAAGAATGCAAACCAAATTTTATAATGGTTTGGTCAACTTGACATATATCAACTCCCCAAAGTCCTCCTCTTCGGGTATTACACTAAACAATAGTGACTCTTCTTTAGCCCCCACGACTAGGTAGAGAAGCCCTTACAAAATTACTTTCACCTCCTCAGTGTAGTAGAGAACCAAAATCTCTTTCACCTCCTCAGCGCGGTGGAGAGCCAAAATCCCTTTCATGTCCTCGATGTGGCTGAGAGCCAAAGCAGAGAGCTGAAAGCCCTTTCACCTCCTTGGTATAGTGGAGTAGCCCAAATCACTTTCACCCTTTCAATGCGATAAAGTAGTCGAAATCTCTTTTGCCTTCTGGATGCAGTGGAGTGGCCAAAATAACTATCACCTTCTCGGTGTAATGGAGTAGCCGGTGAGCCTTTGACACCAAAGGGTTCTTCATGAAGCTTTCCTCAAGATGAACAATGATATATGGAGAAACTCAGGTGTTGACCAGAGCAACTGTATGGAATTCCCTCACACATCCTTGAAACTCATGAAGATCTTCTCCCTCTCTCACAACCTCACCTTTTCTCTCCTCTTGCTCAAAGCCCTCTCTTCAATGCTCTCTCATAAAAGAGTCAACCATATGACTATCAAATGACTTCTACATAGGTTATTAAGAGAGCTTAAATAATTGGCTTCCAAAAAATCTTAATAATTCAATTCTCCATCTCTATTCGTATAATACTATTAATTATTTGTATTGTATGATTAGTATAATTCTACCCTATTATTATTATAAAATAAATAGTAATCTAATATAATCAGTTTAAATTCTTCTTTGATCATATAATATGAAGAAATGAGTATATTATACGATTAGTTCAATCAAATAATAGTTTGTATAGAATGACCCTTGGGATGACCAAATATCTAAAAATTCTCTTAACAGCAGTCAGGTGGGACTCCTTTGGATTAGCCTAAAATCTAGCACAGAGATAAACACTAAACATAATATCAGGTCTGCTAGCAGTCAGGTAAAGAAGTGATCCAATTATTCTTCTGTACTTCTTCTGATCAACATATTTTCCATTTGAATCCTTCTCTAATTGGACACTGGAACTCATGGGAGTGTTGATTGGCTTGGCTTTATCCATTTCATATTTCTTCAGAATATCCTTAATATATTTTGATTGATTAAGAAAAGTTCCATCATCTATTTACCTTATGCTAAATCCAAGAATGTAGGACAATTCTTTCATCATACTCATCTCAAATTCATTACTCATTATTTTAGAAAAATCATCACATAAATCTTTATCAAAAGATCCAAAAAGTATATCATTAACATAGATCTGGATAATGAGTAAATCATCTCCTAATCTTCTCAGAAAAAGGGTGGTGTCTACGCTCCCCTTAACAAACTCTTTTTCTAGTAGGAATATGCTAAGCCTCTTATACCAAGCTCTAGGTGCCAATTTTAATCCATACAAAGCCTTTTTTAATTTGAAAATTAGGAATTCTCAAAGCCAGGGGGTTACTCTACAAACACATCTTTCTTTATTATCTTATTTAAAAAGGCACTCTTAATATTCATTTGAAAAATCGTAAATCCCTTATAATAGGTAAAGGCTAGTAGCACTCTAATGGCTTCCAAACGGGCTACAGGGGCAAAGGTTTCCTCAAAATCAATCCATTCTATTTGTTTGTACCCCTTAGCCACTAATCTTACCTTATTCCTAACTACCACACCAGAATCATTCATTTTATTCTTAAAGACCCATTTGGTTCCTACTGCACTTTGGTCCTTAGGTCTTTCTACCAGCTCCCAAACATCATTTCTAATAAATTGATTTAGCTCCTATTGCATGGCTAGGATCCAAAATTCATCATAAAGGGCTTAATTGATGTTGGTGGGTTCAGTCATTGAAATGAAGGTATAGTGGTTTACTTCTTTTCTAAGTCAATGCCTAGTTCTAACACCTTCAGAAGGATCTCCTAAGATCAATTCTTTAGGATGACTCGAAGAATATCTCCTTTCTCTAGGCAGTGAAATTTCAGGTTCTATCCTTTCCTCCAAATTTATAGATTCTACTCCCTGGGTGACTTCTATAAACTCCTCTTCTTCTATCTTAGACCCTCCAGAATTATCAGATTCATCAAACACAACATGAGTGATCTCCTCAACAATCAGGGTTCTTTTATTAAAGAATCTATAAAATTTCCCAACACTTAAGTAACCTAGAAGCACTCCTTCATCAGATTTTGGGTTAAATTTTCCTAGTTAAGACTTCCCATTATTCAAAATGAACAGTTTACATCCAAAGACATGGAGGTGAGAGAGGTTGGGTGTCCTATCCTTAAGAATTTCATAGGGTATTTTGTTCAGCATAGATCTAAGATTTATCCTATTCATAATATAATAGACTGTATTCATCACTTTTGCCTAAAAGTATTTAGGAAGTGAGTACTCAACTAACATAGCTCTAGCAGCTTCTACCAATGTCTTGTTCTTTCTCTCAGCTACTCCATTCTGCTAAGAGGTCCTAGGAGCTAAAAATTATAATCTATCCCTTACTCCTTACAGTAGGTTCTAAACTTTTGATTTTCAAATTCTCCACCATGATCACTATGAATAGTCACAATCTCATAACCTAGCTTCCTCTGAATCCAAGTGGAAAAAGATCTAAACTCCTCGAATGATTCACTTTTATGAGATAGGATTCTAACCCAGGTGAACCTCGAATAATCATCAATAATCACATACCCAAAGACTTTTCCTCCTAATCTTAAAGTGCTGACTGGTCCAAAGAGATCCATGTGTAGGACTTCTAAAGATTTACTAGTATTTATGTCTTTGATTGAGTGAAAAGAGGATTTGACTTGTTTTCTTAACTGACAGGTATCACACAAGTGGTCTTTAGTGAACTCTAGTTTGGGGACACCTCTCACTAAGTCCTTTTGGGTGATCTTCCTAAGGCTTTTCATGCTTGCATGACATAATCTCCTATGCCACAATCATGATTCATTAGCAATTGATTTTAAACAAATAATAATATCAGCTTTAAAGAAATTTAAATCCAGCATATAGATATTATTTATCCTTTTTCTCTGCAAAATAATTTTATCATTTAAACTTATAAGGCAGTAAGTTGGTAGAAATTTTATGTTGAAGCCTTTTTAGCAGAGTTAGCTGATATTGAGTATATTGTGTTTCAGTCCTTCTACAAGCAAAATATTATTAATAATGAAATTTTTTGATGATTGTGTATGAAATTCTTCAAGTGATAGTTGTTGTTTATATTTCATGAAAGCAGTTAATTCAGCGTGAAAAAATTTATTTGAACTTTCAAGAATTGAATTTTTCACTCTCAATGCATACTCCCTACTTTCTACATCAAATGTATGAGTTATTAATTCCTTGAATACAATTTCTAATTCAACATGTGATATTTTCAATGAATTATGCTTAGTAGATAAATCAGAATGCTTTTTATTTAATTCATCAAATTCATTAAGTAATGCCATATGATTGCTATCCATGGTGGAATGATCTTTAATCAAAATTTCATGCTCTTTTTATAAGTTCAAAAATTCCAGTTTCAAGCTAGCATGCAGTTTTTTCAACTTCATGTACAATGTATAAATTTTCTCAGAAACTTCAAGCAATTGATCGTATGTTAATTTACATACCTCTTCTTGGTTAGAGTGACCAAGATAATCATCCGCCATCAAACACAAGTTGGTTACCTCCTCTTCAGCTTCAGTTTGAGAGGAGTTAGATGCTGAATCAGCTTAGAAAGCCTTTTGGATCTTCTTCTTGTCCTTCTTAAACTTGGGTTTCTTCTAACCCTTCTCCTTTCTTGGGTGAGACTTAAGTGTAGGGTAATCAGACTTCAGATACCTAGGCTTCCTGCATTCAAAAAAAATAACATCAGATGAGCCTTTAAAATTCTTACCCGATTTACTTTTATTCCACTTTTAATGATGCTTTTATTTCTTCCTAAAAAAACTCTTGAATTACCTTGTGATTAAGGCCATGTCATCATTATCAGAACTTGAAGGGCCAGAGTCAGAATCATCTGCCTTCAAGGCTATGGCTTTCTCCTTCCTTTTCTCAGCTGCATCAAGCTGCCTTTGGTTCACTCCTTACTCGTAAGCAATTAGTGATCCAAGTAAGTTATTAATTGAATAATTATTCAAATCTTTTGATTCAGTAATTGTAATAGTTTTAGTATCAAAGAAAGAAGGAAAATATTATAAAATCTTGTTCACTTTTTCATAGTTAGTAAGCTCTCTTCCTAAGGCATACAGGGAAGTGACAATCTGTGTAAATCTAGTGTACATCTCAAAAATTGATTCATTGGGTTTCATGCAAAAGAGTTCATAATCATACAAGAGAATATTCAATCTAAATTATTTAACATCATCAGATCCTTCATAAGTGATGCATAATCTATCCCAAATTTTTTTACCAGTTGCATATGTTGAAACAAGTATATAATCTTCAGATTTCAATGCATAAAAAAAGTAGTTCAAACATTTAACATTCAATTGAGCAAGATTACGATCATCAGTTGTCCATTTAATAAACATAATTTCAATTTTAACTCTATTAACAAGTATATAGGGTGCAATATAACCTTCTTTAATAAGCATCCACATGCAAAAATTGATCGATAGTAAAAAGGTGGATATGCGAGTTTTTTAAAAATCAAAAGAAATATTATCAAATAAAGGTGGTCATGTGATTGAATAACCTTCCGCAGTATTACGATTTCCAACATTAGACATGGATTAGAATTCAATAGTTTTTCAAAAGTTAATTTTATGAATCCCGCTCTGGTACCACTTGAAAGTTTGTTAGGGTTGTTAAGCCCTTATGAACTAGTCCCAAGGCTAACCAAGAGGGGGGCGAGGGGTAAATTGGTATTTTAAAAATTCTTGCATAAATAGAAAAATATTTTTATCTTTTTGAATATTTAAAACATGAACAATGAAAGTGGAAGAAGATAACCAAAATCAGATTTTCAACTACATATCAGATCAAAAAAAATATGTGAAAATTAAAATGCGGAAAAATAAATGAAAAGAGCACACCAGATTTATAGTGGTTTGGTCAACTTGACCTACGTCCACTCCCCGGAGCCTCCCCTCTAGGTATTGCACTAAAACACTATAGTGACTCTCCTTTTGCTCCCACAACAAGGCAGAGACGCCCTTATAAAATCTTTCCACTAACACCGCTGAGGCAGAGAATCTTGACTCCTTTTACTTCCTCCTGAAGTAGGTAGAGAACCCCAGAATCCTTTTGTTTCCTCCTGAAGCAGTCAGAGAACCTAAATTTGATGCTGATGATCATCTCCCTAGAGCCACCATAGAACCAAGTATGAAAAAGGAAGATGATGATCGAATCCTTGCTTGGAGAAACCTTTGTGAATCCCCTCACAAACTCCCCTCATAATATCCTTTCTCTCTCCCAAACTCTCCTTCTCCTCTAAGCTCTCTTGAGTGGAAAAATTAGTAAAAGATTGCTGAAGAGATGGTTAAAGAGCTTAAATAGAAGGCCTAAAAAAATGCCCTAAAATTCAACTTGCCGACTATATCGTCGAGGATGATATATCAATCATCCTGTACAATCAGTACAAAATCAACCATTTTGCTAGGAGGATTTCCATGGTTTCGACGATCAGAAGAAATATTTTTTACATATCATCCTCGATAATTTTATGATTGTTTGGGATGATTAGTTCAATTTGAGTGGAAAATGACAAATCATCCAAATAATTGCTCAGGACGTCTAGAACGATGCCCTAGACGATCAGAAGAAAATAAGGGTTTTGTCCTGGATGATTTCCCAATCCTCCGGGATGATCAGTTCATTTTGGGTGGTAATAGACAAATCATCCCGAAAACTTCTCGGGACGTCCAGGACGATATCCTGGATGATCATAAGAAAATCATGGTTTTTATTCGGGATGATTGGAGATCGTCTCATGAAATATAAAGGATCATCCTGGACGATCGGGGATGATCATCCTGTACGATGTGATTGATCAATTAAATGATAATTATTCTCCTCATTTTTGGTAAAATTATAGTGAATCATCTAGGATGATACAAGTATTGTCCAGTATGATCAGAACAAAAATCTAAAAATAAAATATTTACTAAAATGTGATTAGCAGCTGATTTCTGAGTTTAAACATATCGTCCAGGACGATGGGAGGATCGTCCAAGACGATCTGCCTAATAAAATTTATTTAGCCAGATGCCCTAATTAGGGTTTCTATTTTGAACTAATCATCCATGATGATTTTGAATAGTCATATATGATATGCTCAAAATTTATAAGACTCTCAATCTCATTAAATTTCTTCCCACATTGTGTGTGCAAGGTTACTTAGCATCAGGATTCATCTTATTACATTTGACTCAAGAAAAGGTAAAAACTATTAAAATTTAAACTTACAGACTAACTCAGCCATAGTCTACTCTATATTGAGCTGGCTTGGATTGCAATTGACTTTGTGAACCTAAAAAGTTAGTAGGCATGGGCAACTAAAATAGATATGCAGTAGTAGAAGTAAAGAAGCAAGAATGTTTGATATCATCAAAACTACAATGTTTGAACCCAGATTTGCAACACAAATCTGTATAGATTAATATTATACTATATCGAGAGGTAAATTAATATTTTATTATCAAAAAGAGAAACTCTCAATTTATTTTCATAATCAAACACAACATAAGAAATATTTAATTCAACTCTAAGGATAAAATAAATTTTGACTTATCATTTTAATCATGAAAACTAAATCAATGTATTTATTTTCATAATCAAACAAAATAAAAAATATTCAATTCATCCCTAAGGATAAAAAAATTATTTACTTATTATTTTGATAATGAAACTAAATCAATGTATTTATTTTCATAATAAAAATGAATAAGAAATATTCAATTCATACTAAAGATTAATGGTATATTAACTTATCTTTTTTATTATGAAAATAAACTAATGTTTAAAGCTAGGTCTGCCTACACAAATTTTTCTCGTATCTTAGAAAAGAACTAAGGTAAGGTTTATTTTAATTTTGGGTTCTAAACTTCCTATGAGGATAAGCTCTATAGTTAATTACATCTCAAAAGAGAATACTCTCAATTAAAATAAAGATTAAACTTTTTAAATTCATATAGATTAAAAAAAAAGTTTTGGCCATCAAGATTTTAATATACAGGCTTTAGATTATAAATTTTAATTTAGACATAAATTTTTGGAATGACAGAATATAAGGAATATATAGAGACTAAAGAGTGTATATAATATGGGCTTACACTTACCTAGAGTGGGCTGCCAGCTAATAATCCTAAGCATAGAATAATCACCTCATGAATGCAGGATTAGATAGCTCGATCATAGAAATCAAAGAGTTATAATTTAGAAAACATTAATCAAGGGGGCTTCATAATATCTATATGATTACACAATGAAATGATGTATGAAGAATAATATATGAATAAAAACTTTTATTTATTAATAATTTCTTAGAGTGCAACCTAGGGTTTACTGTAAAGTAGCTGGTCAAGCTCCATCAAAAATAATCCTGAATCTCTATTCCTATATAATTGTAGATTTAAATATAATTATTTATTTTTATCTTAAATTTTTTTAGCTTCTAAATCTTTAATAGAATTTCAAAAGATAATTATCTTTAAAAGAAAAAGAATCATTTCCTTTTGGAATCTACTCATATATATATAAATAATCATTTTCATATCTTTTATAACTCTTGACACCGTATAACTCAATTTAGCTATAAAAGAATCTAAAGCATTTATATTTACACTTGTCCTTACATTTATATTTACATCATTGTCTAGGTATATTCTACTTTTATAAAAATATTAAATAGTAGTATATATATTAAAAAATGTACATATGCAATATTGTGTGAGTGTATACTAGAAAATCTAACATGGCCTTAGAGCCTACTCCAAATGTGCACTAACAGAAATATAAACATGACATCGAGAGTATAGAAAATAAACATAATAAAGACGAGTACCATCTAGGTAAGGCACTCTAAGCAAACTAAACCAAATCACCTGTCTAGTCTAGATTAAAGTTAGTTGTCCTAGTAAATCATTTAAAGTGTGCGTATAAGGCCATGTGGCTTGGGTAGATCCTAGGCCTTATTCGTTTGGAATTATTTATAATTGAATTGGTTTATTTAAGGTTATTGAAAGTTAGTTTGACTTTAAATTTTCATATTTTAGAAGCTTTGAATTTATTATTATTATTATTATTAAAGGTATTTTGATTGTTGAAATTTTTTATTTAGATTTTAAAGAACATAGTGCTCAATAACTTCTAAGTGCTAGAATTAATTGATTATTAAGTCTTAGGCTTACATTTATAATGCTATAAATCTTTCAAAACTAGGGTAGATAGGTTGCATAGAGTTCTTGCATTTTAATTAAGTAATTTTTTCCCAAAGCTTTCAATCCAATACACCTTTGCCTTCCTAAAAGGAGTCAAGCACAAGGGTATGAAATCTTCAACATCTAAATGTTTTATTATTGATTTGAATGGTTATTTAGGTTGATTAGAATTTACTTTTGTTAAACCAGTGCTATGAGGTTTATTTCAACATCCATGAGGTTAAGCTATAGCCTCGTAAGCTCAGGATACTCAATATTTTATTATTATTTTTCTTTAAATTTTTATTTACTATTTTTCACTAAATTTAATTCATTGAGTTGATCATTTGCTAAATTTTTGATTATTTATTAAATTATTTTTTAACTAAAGGTTATCTTTTCTATTTATATTGAATTCAAAAAATTTTATATTTTTTATAAATACTAGACCTAATTATAAGTTCAATGCCTTTGAGTTTATTTCATTTGGAGTTTTCTATAATTAGTTATGATTTTTATAAATTTAGTCTGTTTTAATGAATAAATTATTTATTTAATTAAAAAAATTTTATTTAAAGAATTTAAAATTGGATTTAATTTTATTTACTATTATTCATTGAATTTGATTTATTGAGTTATTTATTTTTTAATTTTTTATGAATTATTGAATTTTTTGATTTATTTACTTATATAATTAATTATGTTTAAACAAACTTTGACTTATTGATTTAAGAAAATTTTTTAATATTTCTGATTTTTCATAAATTTTAGATCCAATTTGAGTTCAATGCCTTTGAGTTTGTGTCATTTAATTTTTTTTAGAATTAGCCATAATTTTATATGTTTAGTATATTTTAATACATTAATTAATTCAAGTATTATGATAATTTTTATTTACGCTCCAATTCGAATATAATTACATGAAATCTTCCCCAAGTGTCACTGATGACTCCTAAAAATCATTACAAGTGTTTGGAACCATTTTTGAGTTTTTTTTTATTTTTTTTGTTATTTTATTTAATTAATTTTTATTTTTCTTGATTTTTAAATTACTTTTTATTTTTAGAGAATTTCAAAGAGATTTTAATTTTCCTCTGTTAAATATTTAATTCTAAGCATCCTGAAGCTCACAATATATTTTTCTGATTTATTTTGGATTTATTATGAATTAAAGAAAAGTCTAGGTTAATAATACATATCAAACTTGGGTTCACTAATTGACAGACCAAATAAACTGTAAATATAGTGAAATTTAAAACATAGGTTCATCTAAACATGTGCTTCAAACCTACTAAATTTGGATTTATCAAAGCTTTTCTATGTGTCACAATCAATCACCAAAGGTAAATAAATCTATACCTTTAGAGATTTAATTTGGATAAAATCAATGTCATTCTAACCTTTGCATAAACATAAACACTTAACATAAATTTTAAACCCTAATTATGTGTGGATTAAGAGTAATGAATTTCCAAAGTTTTGGGTCAAATTGTGACCCATAACTTTAAAAATTTAATTCACCAACATCCATTGATTATCAAGGTCCAAGGAAATTATGGTATGTACACACATGACCTAATTCTCCCTATCCATATTTGAGCTCAATTGGACCACTAGTTAGAGAGTAATTAAAAAAATAAAAAAAAAAGCATAAACCCTAATTACTCTCTATATCATAGTCAAAATGTTATGGAATTAATTTTAAAGAAAATTAGGCTCAAGCTGGTTCCAGTGAGCCTAAGAACTTAAAAATTGGATGAAAAATGAATTTGTAGTGAATTTTTTAAGTTTAAAGAATTTTTGAATTAATTAAACCCTTTAATTTGATTTTCCAAATGGTAGTAATCATTGTTGGCGGCACACATGGTTCCAATCGATGGATTGGCGGCTTTCAAATATATGTCATGTGGATGCACGATCTCGATATATTCACTTATTCATGCATGCAATTATTCAAGACCATTGATCCTACACGATTTGAGATCAAGGGTCCTGATCTCGTCAAAAGATTCACTACACGAAAATTATGCAACTAGCCACTTAAATCAATTAAATAATATGTATATCAGCCGTTTGATTCACTACACGCTCGATCTAATGATTGAGTTCAGCCGATATTCATGCAGAACAAAAATGTAAGAAATGGAAGAATTGCTTTAACATATCATATTCTTATCTAAACCTAATGAAATTTGAAATATAACTTCCCTACACTCAAATGAAGAGTAAGGCAGTGTTTGGAAGTCATGAAAAGCACTTTTCATAAGCTATTTTAATTTGATGTTTCTAAGCTAGGGTTAGGAAAATACCTTAATCCAGAGATGAAATTTCTTGTTCTTGGAATATATGGACTCCTAGAGACTTCCTCTTGATCTTCCTTGAAGACCTCAAGGTCTAAAATACATTGGATAGAGAGTTATTTGAGTGGGAAGATTTTCTCTCTCTTAAACCCTCTTGGACCTCATTAAAAATTTATGGAGATGGAGAAGGTTAGGGATGACTTTAGAGGATTTTGGGGAGTTCTTATGAAGCTAAGGAATGCATTGAACCAAACCCTCTTTAGAGAAAAATGGAGGTATTTATAAAAGAGAGAAAAAAGAACCTAACCTTAATTATGGCCACGTGCTACCACCTAGGATAGCCAAATTGGTTATGGACTGACCAATAGGGATTAGACAACTCACCTAAGAAAGTAAATCCCGTATAGTCTGCTATTTGGGAAGTTATAATTGAACCAATCATTGAATAGGAATTATTTTGAAGATTCTGATCACATTAGCTGCCCATATGGCTGGATCTTGACATGCCATATGCAATAATGGTTCTGGAATGTAATTCAATGGTTTACATAATCTAATTTGGGCTGGGTTACCAATAAGATCAAGAATTTTGGTTTTTGGAGGTTTGGGTTAGCCCAATTTGTTGACCTAGGTCAACCTATGTACTGGGCTTACTGAGTTAGGTGCAAGAGGTTAAGCGACACTTACTATAGGTATTTATGAAATTTAATTGCACAAGGTTTGGGTTTTGGTTCAAGAAAACCTCTTTAGGCCCGCTTATGTTTTTAAGCCATATGGCTAAATAAGGTGGGCCTATGGGCTGAAACTTTTGTGGGTAACCCTTGGGGACCCAATGGATAGTTTTCCATGGGTTAATTTAGTTTGTCAAAGTCGAGAGCATTGGATTTTAGTTTTTGAAGGGTTATATATGGTTTCTATTAACTAGGGTTGACCAGGGGTTGAGCTTTGGTCCAGTTAGTTAGAATGTCATTTTGGATTGTTGGAAGGGGGTCTCATTTAATGGGGAGATTGTTTGGTTTGAAATATATGTTTACATACTTAAGGGAGCTTTTGGTCAACTAGGATTGACTTGGTCAACCAAGGTTGACCATAGGTTGGGTTAGGTCCAACCCATTCCAAAAATCATTTTGAGTTTGTTGGAGGTTGTATCAAGGTTTGGTGAGATCTCTATACATGAAATGCAAGTTCAAAGGCTTAAGGGGCCTTTTGGTCAACCTAGGATGACCATGAAATGGATTTGGGTAGAACTCATTCCAAATAATATTTTGGATATGTTAAAATAAGTTTTGTTCAATAGTGGTGCTTGAATGCATGAAATGCATGCTTATGGTTAAAGGGGTTAGTTTGGTCAACCTAAGTTGACTTAGTCAACTAAGCCTGACCATGGCTTAGGTGTAGGCTCAATGCATTCTAAATCATATTTGGGATATGTTGAAAGTGGTTTTAGGGTTTGGTTTGACTGGGCCTTATTGAAGTTCAAGGAAAATTTAAATTTAGGAGGTTTTGGGGTTTAGGTTTTAACTAGCTTCATGGTCAACCAAGGTTCACCTGGGGTTCAATGTTGGTTGAATACATCATGCTAAAGACCATAATCATGCTTAATTTATTTGGGGAGGCTCCCAAGGTTAATTTTCACAATATGTAATGTACAATGGCATATATTATAAATATTTAAAGGTTTTATAGACTTGGGAATTACTTTGAGTTTAAGTGGTTAGAGGGTTCGGAATTCTTCCAAACTGATATGGTCTATCCTAGAGACTTGCCTAACAATGATGCAAGTGATTAATAATGAATCCAAGGTCATTTGGTTGAGTTTTGAGGTTATTTAAATTTTACCAACTACATGTTATTGATCAGGGGTTTTGGGTTTGGTTTGGTGATTTGGATTTTCATTGGGGTTGGTCAATGGATTTGTTTAATCAATGATTTGAAAGAGTTTTGGATTTGAAATGCTTATATCATTAAAAATCATTAATGATTGTTAGTGATTAAATAGGTGATCAGGTGATAATTATTAGTGATTGTTAACTGATAGATTTGAGATTTAATTTTGCTTTGGATTGTGAGTTTATTGTGAAGGTCAATAATTGAGGGAAATTTTAATTTTGAAATGATCATATCACTAATAATCATTTGGTGATTATCAAGTGATTGATCAGATGATTAATTGAAAATCAATGGTAACTATCAAGTGATGATTTTGTGGTCAATGATTTGATTACTATGCCAATGTACAGTGGTGAATTGGGTTTGAGATTTGGAATGCAGCTCAATACCTTATTTCTAGAGACTAGATGTTTGATGTTGAGAATTGACCTCACTAAGAAATAATGTTAACAAATAGACGCCCAATAGGTGTGATGAACATGAAAAGTAAATCACATGTGTTGGCATTAACGAAGCAATTAATAGATCCGAAAGAGATCTCATTGATCAAGGCTTGAAAGAAAATGATCCTAAATAGGGAATTTAAAATTCACCTCAGGATGGTGCCTAAAAGGTGTTATCAACCACTAGCAGATTTGATTTTGATTTGAATTAGGATGGGACCATGACAGGCTTGCTCCACCACTAGTAGATGATCATGAGGAAAGGAAGCCTGTATGTGTGGACTTAGACCTAACTTTAGACAATTATAATTTAGACTAAAGTGGTGCCACGAAGGGCTTGCTCCACCACTATTAGATGATCATTTAAAAAGAAAGCCTTTATGTAGAGACTTGCACCTAATTATAGATGATCAATATTTAGATTTAAACTAAGATGATGCCATAGGAGGCTTGCTCTACCACTAGAGGATGATCATAAAAAATGAAGCATGTATGTGGGAACTTACACCTAATCTTAAATGATCAAAATTTTAAACTTGAGTGGTGCTCCGAGGGGCTTGCTCCACTAGTAATAGATGATCACATGGAAAAAAAGCCTATATATAGGGACTTACACTTAATCATAGAGGATCAAGATTTAGATTTAAACTAGGGTGGTGCCATGAGGGACTAGATTCACCACTAGCTAATGATCATAAGAAAAGGAAACTTATTTGTGGGGACTTACACCTAATCTTAGAGGATCAGATTTAAACTAAAGTGGTGCCATGAGGAACTTGCTCCACTACTAGGATATGATGATATAGAAAGGAAGCTTATATGTTGGGACCTACACCTAACCATAAAGGATCAAGATTTAGATTTAAATAGGATAATACCATAAGGGTCTTGCTCCACCACTAGTTGATGATCATAAGAAAAGTAAGCCTATATGTGGGGACATACACGTAATCTTAGAGGATTAAATTTAAACTAAATTGGTTCCATGAGGGGCTTGCTCCACTACTAGTAGATTTAGCTAGGGCAGTGCCACAAGGGGCTTGCTCTATCACTCCCAGGTTTTGATGGAGCATATAAGATACCATGAAAATAGGCTTATACCTAACTCCTATTTTTAATGAATCAAAGCATATAAGCTACCGTAAGAATGGACTTACACCTAACAACTATTTTTGATAGATATGGATCCCAAAGAGTTAACTCTCAAATGAGAAATTTATATGGGGGAACCATCAGAATCCAAAAAGAAAGGATACTATAAGGGATTTTGTACCATTTCTTTAAGGATATAGTTTAATAACGCTTAGGAAATTTAAAACTTATAATCTTTAGTATAAATTTTTAACCCAGTCTTATCTTTTAGGCTTAGTTCCTTTCAAAAACTTTAAACATTTAAGAAATATGAAAAATTAATGGCAAGAAATTTTTTTATTTATTATGAAATATTTTTAATACTATCCACCATAGTATTGCTTGAGATATTATCCATTTATAGGTAATAATTACAATAAAAAAACTGATAAGATCCTCCTTGGTATGCTTTCTCCACCACAAACAGACTTTCCCAAGTTGGTTCAAATTTATTGCCTATCTCTAGATGGGCTAAGATAGGTATTTGTAGAACTAAGACCAAGTCTTCTACTGGGAATGTTCTTAGATGAACCTACTTATCGTGTGCTTGAATCATTTTAGCTTTATATAACTTGAGTTTTTGTTAAGCCTGCAGATGCTTCTCTTTTGAATCTTTGAGTTCTTCTTATTTGAGCCTCTCATTGTATTCTTTTATCTTTTTGTTGAATGCTATATGCAATGAAGGTAGTTGTACCTCCATAGGGATAACAACCTCTGCTCCAAAAACTAAAGCAAATGGCATAGACTGAGTATGAGTTATATATGTGGTCCTATTTGCCCACAAAGCATCTCCTAATTTTTCATGTCATTGATGTTTATTTTCATCCAGTGTCTTCTTTAAAATCTGCACCAATATTTTATTGAAGGCCTCGACTAATCCATTTGCCCTAGGGTAATAGATTATTGAGTATCTCTAATCAATATTGTGATGTTTAGAAAAACCATTTAATTTAGCACTTCTGAATGATGAACCATTATCTGATATGATTGATGAGGAACACCAAATCTACATATGATATGATCTTTGAAAAAGTTTAAAATTTGATGAGCTTTAACTTCCTTAAAGGGGACTTCTTCTGCGATTTTTGAGAAATAATCTATTAATAGTAATATCAACCTATGACCTTTGGAGGATGGAAGATTAATTGGACCAATAATATTTATACCCCAGCTTTTAAATGGTCATATTAGATGTAATATAATTGGTGGTTGATGTAGAACCACACCATTCACTTAGCATTGATGACAACATTGTGCAACATTCATCCAGTCATCAATTATTGATGGCTAATAATATACTATTCTTTTAATTTTCATTTTCAGTTTTGAATCAAACTGGTGAGCACCACATAATCCAACATATACTTCTTCTATAATCTTCTACGCTTCTGGTTTCTTTAAACATTATAACCATATATGATCGAATGATTTTTTATATAGAGTGTTATTGATTAGTGTATAAGATAGAGACTTTCATTTGATTTGATCAACTATAGATCTATTGCGAGGGAGCTTATTTTCTTTTAAATATTTAATATAGGGTGTTCTCCAATCCTCCACTTCATCATCTACTATAAAAATAATTTTCATCTTGGTTGTGGATTTTCTATTTATATGTTCAAAGTCTATGGGTGATAAGACTTTGTAACCTTGTACTTCTATCAGAATTGAATCTCCTTCAAGATGAGCTAGAGCATTAGCTAATTTTCATAGGACATCTACCTGGAGTTATTTCCACGGGGAATCTTATATAATATTACATTAGAAATTTATTTAAGAAGATGAATTGTATACTGATGATAAGGAATCAAACCTTCCTTTAACACTTTATAGATACCAATAATTTGATTGATCACTAGTCGTGAATCCTTGAAGATTTTAATCTCTCAAATTTTATTTAAGATTATGAACACTAATCCAATTATTAATGCTTCATACTCAACTTCACTGTTTATACAAGGTTCTAACATATGATAAGAATAATACATTATATTTTTATCTAGAGTTACAAGACTATGCCGATTCCAACTTTTTTTGGGGAAATATGATATGAAGTTTCCTATTGACTAGAAGCAACAACATCAAAATAGAATTCCCTAGTTAATTTTTTATTTGGCTCTAGTTTCATAATTTATTCATCTAGTAGTTCTTCATTTATTAGACAATTATCCTATATTTGATAAGCTGTTAAGAAATATGCCACAACCTTCCCTTTCACAGCACGTAAAGGAATAAATAGAATTTCAAAGTATGAAAAAAATCATAGATCATTAGGCTAATCTTGTAGATAATGTTGGATGAGTCATTAGATATTGTATCAAATTTACTCTGGATATTAGATTCACTTTATGATAAAGTATATAATGCGAAGATTAAAGCCAAATAAATTTTCTAAGTCGGAGGATAATTTACTTTTGTGAAAATAAATGTCTACTCAGATAGAAAAGTGCATTCTCTTTTCCTTTCTCATTAACTTAAGCAAATAAGATGCCATGAGATTCACTTAAAGCGTTTGCATATAGAATTAGTGGCTTCTCCGGGATGGGAGCAGTCAAGACTGGAGGATTTGTTAAATACTATTTTATACTATTACATATTTTTTGATAATTTTCATCCCACTAAAAGCGATCATCTTTCTTACATAGAGTTGCAAATGATTGACATCTGCTTTAAAGGTTTGATATAAAACTCCTAAGGTATGCTAATCGGCCTTGAAAAGACCTGAACTGGGTAAGGCTTTTAGATGATGACATTTTTACTATTGCTTTGATTTTATTTGGATCAATTTATATTCCGTGATGTCGAACAACATAACCTAAAAATTTCCTTCATGTGATGTCAAAAAGACACTTCATTAAGTTATGTTGACATAACCTTTATAAAATGATTCTTAGGTCTTATAAGTGGTCATCTGTTTTATAACTTTTAATGATTAGATCATTAATATAATATTCCACCTGATGGTGGATAAGTTCATAAAAAATCCTCATCATTACTTGTTGGTATGTTGCTTCAGTATTCTTTAATCTAAATTGCATAACTTTATAATAATAAACCCCTATCAGTGTTCTAAATACTATATATTTTTCATCTTCATGAGTTATTTAGTTTAAGTGTATCCAGTTGAATCCTCCATAAAGGAAAATATATCATGTGAGCAAGTAATATGTACCATGAGTTCTAATATAGGGAGAAGAAACTCATCTTTAGGATAAGCCTTGTTCAAATCTCTAAAGTTAATATAGATATAAATCTAACCATTCTTCTTCTTGATTAGGATGATGCTAGCTAACCAAATTAGATATTTCTCTTCCCAAATGAAGCCAACATAAATTAATTTCTTGACTTCAATTATTACTTGTTGTTCAATGTCAAGTCGCATCCATCGAGGCGTTTATTTTGAAAGTTCGATAGGGATGTTAAGCCCTAGTGAACTAGTCCCGAGGCTAACCAAGAGGGGGGTGAATTAGTTATTTCAAAATTTCACGAAGAACGGAAAAATCTTTTCGATACTTTGCAGCGGAAACAAGTAAACAAGAATGAAAAGATCAATCACAGATATTCTCCCAAGCAGTTAATATCAGAAAAGTAAAGTGCAAAATAGAATCAGAAAAGCAAACCAGATTTTATAGTGGTTCGGTCAACTTGACCTACGTCCACTCCCCAGAGCCTCCCCTTCGGGCATTGCACTAAACAAAAAGTGACTCTCCTTTTGCTCCTACAGCAAGGCGGAGAAGCCTGTACAAAACCTCCTTTCCACCACCAGGTGAGGCAGAGAACCTAACCTCCTTTTCCTTCCTCTTGAAGTAGGAGGAGAACCTTCGGACTCCTTTTGCTTCCACCTGAAGTGGGCAGAGAACCTCGGATCTTCTTGCGAACGATCCTCCCACGACGAACACCAACTAGACGAAAGATGACGAGCGGAGAAGACGACTCTGATCCGTGCTTGGAGCAACCTTAGTGAATCCCTCACTAACTCCCCCTCACAAGATCCTTTCTCTCTCTCCCAAACTCTCTCTCTCTAGGGTTTCTCTGGGAAGAAAAGTGGTAAAAGATTTTTCTTGTTTCAAGAAAAAGTTCTTTTATAGGAGGGCTTAAAATTTGCCCTAAATCTCAACTGGTTGGCCAAGATCGTCCAGGACAATCGATAGATCATCCTGTACGATCAGTTCAAAATCAGCTGATTCAACCTGGACGATCTGGCTCTTCTGGATGATCAGTTCAAAAAATTGTTCATATCATCCTGTACGATCATGCGATCGTCCGGGATGATTAGTGTTAATCAAGGTATATCATTCAGAAGACAGTTCGGGTCGTCCAGAGAAAGTTGTGCTGGACGTCGAAAAAATGACCTGATCGTCTAGGACGATAGGTATATCGTCCTGTACGATTAGTTCAAAAAAGGCCCAAATCATCCTGAACACAGTTCGGGACGTACAGCTGAGATGCACTAGACGATCATGATCGTTCGGGACGATCCCGCGATCATCCAGGATGATATGATCGTATCAATCAAATATAAATAGCTTTCCTTAATTACCAGATTAATTTAGGCATGATTATACTGAATCATCCAGGATGATACACGTATCGTCTGGGACAATCGGACCAAATAACTTAAAATAAAAACTTGCCTAACTTGATCTGGCTGCTGAGAATTTCTGATTTGAGCATTTCGTCCCGTATGATCCAAAGATCTTCCAGAACGATCTGCTTAATCAGACCCTCTTAACTTGGTCGCCCTAATTAGGGTTTCTGTTTTTACTGGATCGTCCAGGACGATGTGCATATCGTCCAGGACGATCTGAACAAAAAAATGAATAGAAACTCTAACTCACTCAAGCTCTCCCCCTGAGTGTGTGTGTGTAAGGTTACTTAGCTAGGGGATCAGTTACATTATAATTGACTCAATAAAAAGAAAAACCATACATTGGACACACTTGGACCCGATCTTGAGTTAGCTTGAGTTGCTCGTGATCTTTTGTGCCTGAAACGGGTTAGCCAAGAAAAACACACTGGAAACATGTTTGTCATCTTCAAAACTAGATTTGCAACAATCTCCCCCTTTTTGATGAAGGCAAATATTTATACAGTAGTTTGAAAATAAAGATAACTTGGAGATTGAGAAACAAATACTATTTTTTCAAATTTTTATTTAACAACTAAATCAATACAGGAAACATTACACATAATAAAAAACTAAAATGACTACAACTGACTCCCCCTTTTGACATCACAAAAAGAAGGAGGGTAAAATAGAACACTGAAATATAAGTACAAAACATAAAAGAAAATAACTACAAAATAGAAAACTAGAACTGAGGCGGATCCTGATCAGAAGGAGGAGGTGGCGGTGGTGGGTTGAAATAGTTGTGAATGGCCTGAAAGTGGGCTCTAATCCAGACAATGTCCTGGTCATGCTGCAGTTGCTGCTGCGCAGCATAGTCCGTGAAGCGCTGGATGTCCTCGGCGTACCGCTGCTCTGGGTAGCCACATAGGAGTCAAATCTGGCCTCCCACTGATCGAAGCGTTGCACCAGGTGGTCAAAAGGAGATGCAATACGAAGGGGAGCAGGTGCATCTGGTGCAGTAGGAACTGGAATAGCCTCTTCCTCTTCCTCCTCAACATCTGGGGCAGGCTCCGGATGTAGTCGGATGCTGTGTAGGACATGGAAGGAATTGTTGGTGAAGAAGGAAGGAGGGACATTTGGAGCTGCGGGATATTACATGGCATATTTGGTTTCTAGGGCATAGGCAATGATATGTCCTAAGGCTAGATTGGGACGACGATGATGACCTGGATCCCGAATAGTGGTGAGGTGCTCGAGGTACCGGATAATGAGGTCAGTGGCATTAAATTCCCTATGGGCCAGGATGTAGTTTGTGGTTAAGGACAGTAGAGGGGTGATGTGAATTCGATCCCCCATCTTTAGAATGACGAGAAACGAAGAACATGCTGAATGGTCCGGGTGTCTTTAAGAAGTGTAGTGCAAGCATTGTCATGATAAGGGGCATTTGTATTGCGAAGGAAATGATTGGCGACACTCTAATCATAGTCAGGGTCGGTGTAAGGGTGTGGAGTTTGTCGCCAGTGATGAAAAGTTAGAGAATGTTATGAAAGTCCTGGTAAGTGAGTTCGACGGGGCGCTGATTTACATAAGAGCGGAGGGTGGAATAATCAGCCGAAATAGGTAAGTTTGTAAAGAAAATGCGAAGAAGTTCCATGCTAAAAGGAAAGGCGAGAGTCATAATGAAGGTGAGGGAGGTGTTTGCGAAGAGGTCAAGGACAGGATAAGTAAGAGTGTGGAGATTTACTATTTTCGACGGTGTGATCCCCACTTCATAATATCGCTCGTAGGCAGCCTGATCGGCTGCATTGGGGAAGCGAGGATGAACAGGCCCCCAGGAGGAGCTTGCACCCTTTTGCCACGAGCGTTTGCCACCAGCCATTAGGAATCAAAGGTGAAGGAAAGTAGAGGGAGAAAGAGTGTGGAAAATCCTCAAGAAAATGGCTGTTTAGATAGATCTCGGCCGGATCATCCTGTACGAAAATGAGATCATCCAGGACGATCGGTGCAATTATTACGGCCTAGACGATTGGTCAAAAAGGTGGTCTGATCGTCCGGGACGATCAGATATCATCCAGGACGATTAGACACAGGCGATCATCCCGAGGAGTCAGGCTGGATGATCGTTAACGAAAAGTATCGTCCAGGACGATTAGGTGGATCGTCCCTGATGATGTGCAATAAGTGTGACGGACGGGCCTAATTCGAATCGTCCAGCGGCTGACACATGGATCGTCCAGGACGATGGACAATAATTGGTGCAATGTCTGCCGTTTGATCAGATCAGAAAGATATGGATCATATTGTCCAGGATGATGCAAGGATCGTCCAGGACGATCACTAATAATTGGAGTTTTTCAGCAGCAGGAGCAGTGTGGGGATGATTTTGAATGAATCATCCAGGATGATGTTTGGATCGTCCAGGACGAAGAGGATCGTCCAGGATGATCGGGGTACTATCCGGGATGATGTGAAGAAAACAGAAAAGGATGGAGGATGAAGATGACAAATCAGGATCCCAAAAACACAACCATAAAATTAAAATAAAACAAAAAATGAATAAAACTCATAGCAAAAACACATAAAAGTAACGATTTTTTTTGATCAAGCTGCTCGAGGAAATCAGAAATTTTCCTTAATTTTAGATCTAAAAACCAATAAGAAGACGATTGACAGCGTTGAAATCCAGAAAAAGTTGGAAAAATTGACCTTCGTAACTGCCACCTCGGGCACCTTATCGATGCAAATCTCTTTTAAAACAAACATCCAATTCAGAAGAAAAGAAATTAGATTCGAACAGAGATCCTTTCAAGCCTCGTTCCAGAAAAATATCTGATATAATAGTGTTATAAAGTAAAAAATCAGAAATCAGGATTTTCAAACACAAGCTTTTGAAAGTATTACGTGGCGCACGGATTTTTCTAAGACCTTTAACGATCTGAAAGGAAAGAAAGCTTGGTTGGGCTCATTTTATGCCTCTTTTTCAATTTAGTTTGCGCTTTACGCATCTTTTCATTTTTGATACACTTTGTGTATCTTTTAGTTGGCGACATTTCGCATCTTTTCAGCTTTGGGCTCATTTTGTGCCTCTTTTTCAATTGATTTGGGGCACTGCGCATCTTTTGTAAGTTTTTTTCTTTTCATAATAGTTAAATAGTCTCAGCTGTGAAATTACCTTCCAGATATAGGAGATGCTCTCTACGATAAGGAAGAGTAAGTCACAAAACAAAAGCCAGACGTCATATGATAAGTGCAATCACTTGGTTTAGAAAATCAAAATAATGACTCAAGACCTTGAAAATACTATTGATATGAGGTAGATTACTGTAGAAGATAGAATAAATCTCTATTTCAAAAACCAAAATTTTAATTATGAAAAGGATATTTATTCAAAAGAAATAATACACCAGCGAAGGAGTTAGAGAAAGAGAAACAATCATCAATGTTTCTTCCCTTTAATAGATCTAGTGGAATCAATCACTGCTTACCAGCTTCCAAATGAAAACAAGGTAAAATTCCAAGTCAGAAATTCAGATTATCAGAAGTAGTGAGCAGTGATCAGATTTTGAAAAACATAAAATAGAAAGTGCAAGAGATGAACCAGTGAATAAAAATAGGTAGAAAAAAATACATCAAAGCAAATACTCAAATCAAAATAACAACAGAGCTAACATAGAAATTAGCTGAAGAAATAAAACAACCTAAAAGCAAATATTCAAATCAAAAACAAAACTAACTAACAGAAGACAGAATTGAAAGTTTGATAGGGATGTTAAGCCCTAGTGAACTAGTCCCGAGGCTAACCAAGAGGGGGGGTGAATTGGTTATTTAAAAATTTCACGATAACAATGAAAATCTTTTTATAACGTGCAGCGGAAATGAATTAAAACAACGATAAAAAGATCAACCAAAGATATTCACCTAAGCAGTTAATATCAGAAAAGTAAAGTGCAAAACTGAATCAAAAAAAGCAAACCAGATTTTATAGTGGTTCGGTCAACTTGACCTATGTCCACTCCCCGGAGCCTCCCCTCCGGGTATTGCACTAAATAAAAAGTGTCTCTCCTTTTGCTCCCACAGCAAGGCGGAGAAGCCTGTACAAACACCTCCTTTTCACCACACGGTGAGGTAGAGAACCCGACCTCCTTTCGCTTCCTCCTGAAGCAGGCAGAGAACCTTCGAACTCCTTTCGCTTCCTCCTGAAGCAGGCAGAGAACCTTCGAACTCCTTTTGCTTCCACCTGAAGCGGTCAGAGAACCCTGAATCTTCTTGCGAACGATCCTCCCACGACGAACACTGACTAGACGAAAGACGACGAGCGGAGAAGATGACTCTGATATGTGCACGGAGCAACCTTAGTGAATCCATCACTAACTCCCCCTCACAAGATCTTCTCTCTCTCTCCCAACTCTCTCTCTCTAGGGTTTCTCAGGGAAGGAAGGCAGCAAAAGATTTTTCCAAATTTTGGAAAAAGTTCTTTTAAAGGAGGGCTTAAAATTTGCCCTAAATCTCAACTGGTCGGCCAAGATCGTCCAGGACGATCGATCGATCGTCCTGTACGATCAGTTCAAATTCAGCTATTTAGCCTGGACGTTTAGGCTCTTCTGGACGATCAGTAAAAAAGTTGTTCATATCGGCCCGTACGATCCTGCGATCGTCGGGACGATTAGTGCAAATCGGGGCAAATCATCCAGAAGACAGTTCGGGTCGTCCAGAGAAATCTGTGCTGGACGACCAAAAAATGACTTGATCGTCCAGGATGATAGGGACATCGTCCTGTACGATTAGTTCAAAAAGGCCCTAAATCGTCCTGTACACAGTTCGGGTCGTACAGCTGAAATGCACTAGACGATCACGATCGTCCGGGACGATCCTGCGATCGTCCAGGACGATGTGATCGTATCAATTAAATATTAATTACTTTCCTTAATTACCAGACTAATTTAGGCATGATTGTAGTGAATCGTCCAGGATGATACACGTATCGTCCGGGACGATCATACCAAAATACTTAAAATAAAACTTGCCTAACTTAATGTGGTGGCTGAGAATTTCTGATTTAGGCATATCGTCCCATACGATCCGGAGATCGTCCAGGACGATCTGCTTAATCAGACCCTCTTAACTTAGTCGCCCTAATTAGGGTTTCTGTTTTGGCTGGATCGTCCAGGACGATGTGAAAATCGTCCAGGATGATCTGAACAAAATTTTTAACAGAAACTCTAATTCACTCAATCTCTCTCCCTGAGTGTGTGTGTGCAAGGTTACTTAGCTAGGAAATCAGTTACATTACAATTGACTCAATAAAAGGAAAAATCATACATTTGACACAGTTGGACCTGATCTTGAGTTGGCTTGAGTGGCTCGTGGTCTTTTGTGCCTGAAACAGATTAGCCAAGCAAAACACACTGGAAACATGTTTGTCATCATCAAAACCAGATTCGCAACAATCTCCCCCTTTTTGATGATGGCAAACATTTGTAAAGTAGTCTGAAAATACAAGTAAACTAGGAGATCAAACAAAACAACCATTTTTTTAATTTTCATTTAACAGCTAAAACAATACAGGAAACATGACTCAGAAAACAGAAACAGACACGACTACAACTGACTCCCCCTTTTGACATCACAAAAAGGAGGAGGAAAAATATAACATGGAAATAAAACATAAAATAAAACATAAATAGAACAACTACACAACAGAAAACTAAAACAGAGGTGGATCCTGATCGGAAGGAGGAGGTGGTGGTGGAGGGTTGAAGTAATGGTGAATGACCTGAAATTGAGCTCCGAACCAGGCCATGTCCTGGTCATGCTGCTGTTGCTGCTGCGCAGCATAGTTCGCGAAGCGTTGGAGGTCCTCGTTGCGCCGCTGCTCCTGGGCAACCACGTAGGAGTCAAAACGGGCCTCCCACTGGTCAAAGCGTTGCACCAGGTGGTCAAGGGGAGAGGCAATGCGAAGGGGAGCAGGTGCCTCGGGTGTAGCAGGAGCGGGAATGGCCGCTTCCTCCTCTTCCTCAACATCCGGAGCGGGCTCTGGATGTAGTCGGGTGCTGTGGAGGACATGAAAGGCATTGTTGGTGAGGAAGTAGGTAGGAACATTTGGGGCTGCGGGATATTGCAAGTCATACTTGGTTTCAAGAGCATAGGCAATGAGGTGTCCTAAGGCTAGATTTGGGCGACGGCGATGACCTGGATCCCGGATGGTGGTAAGGTGCTCGAGGTACCGGATAATGAGATCGGCAGTATTAAATTCCCGATGGGCCATGATGTAGTAGGTGGTCAAGGACAGGAGGGGGGTGATGTGAATGCGATCCCCCGCCTTTGGAACGACGGAGGAACGAAGAACATGTTGAATGGTTCGGGAGTCCTTAAGAAGGGTGGAGCAGGCATTGTCATGATAAGGGGCATTAGTATTGCAGAGGAAATGATTGGCGACACTCCAATTATAATCTGGGTCTGTGATAAGGGTGTGGAGTTTGTCGCCAGTGATGGACAATTGGAGAATGTCGTGAAAGTCTTGATAGGTAAGTTCGACAGGGCGCTGATTGACATAGGAACGGAGAGTGGAGTAGTCAGCGGAAATCCGCAGGTTCGCAAAGAAAACGCGAAGAAGTTCGGAACTAAAGGGAAATGCGAGGGTGAGGATAAAGGTAAGAGAAGTGTGAGCGAAGAGATCAAGGACTGGATAAGTGAGAGTGCGAGGATTTACTATTTTCGAAGGCGTGATCCCCACCTCACAGTATCGCTCAAAGGCAGCCTGATAGTCTGCATTAGGGAAGCGAGGATCAACCGGCCCCCGGGAGGAACTTGCACCCTTCTGACGGGAACGCTTGCCACCAGCCATGAGGAATTGAGAGGGTAAGGAGGAGAAGTGGAGTGGAGAAAATCGGTGTGAAAAAATCTCAAGAAAACTACTGTTTATAAAGAACACGAACTGATCATCCCGTACGATCGCGACATCGTCCGGGACGATCTGGACATTTATGACGTCCTGGACGATTGGTCAAAAAGGCGGTCCGATCGTCCAGGACGATCAGATATCGTCCAGGATGATTAGACACAGGCGATCGTCCCGAGGAGTCAGCTGGACGACCGTTGACAAAAAGGTATCATCCCGGACGATTAGGTGGATCGTCCAGGACGATTTATAATAAATATGTCGGACGGGCCAAATTTGAATCGTCCAGCGGCTTGATAGGTGGATCGTCTAGGATGATGACGTGAATCGTCCAGGACGATGGGCAATAATTGGTGCAATGTCAGCCGTTTGATCAGATCAAGAAGATATGGATCATATCGTCTAGGACGATGTAAGGATCGTCCAGGATGATCACCAATAATTGGAATTTTTCAGCAGCAGAAGTAGTGTGGGGATGATTTTGAACGAATCGTCCAGGATGATTTTTGGATCGTCTAGGACGAAGTGGATCGTCCAGGACGATAGTGGTATCGTCCAGGACGATGTGCAGAAAACAGAAAAAGGTGAAGGATGAAAATGATCGATCAGGATCCCAAAAACACACACATGAAATCAAAATAACACAAAAACCAATAGAATTGACCACAAAAACATATAAAAGCATTTTTTATTAAGATGCTCGAGAAAATCAGAATTTTTCCTTGACTTTAGATTTAAAAACTAATGACAGGACGATTGACAGCGCTGAAATCTAAAAAAGGTTAGAAAAAATCAACTTTCGTAACGCCGACCCCGGGCACCTTATCGATGCAAACCTCTTTCAACACAAAAATCCGATTCAAAAGAAAAGACATTAGATTTGAAAAGAGATCCTTTCAAGCCTCGTTCCAGAAAAAATATCTGATATAATAGTGTTACAAAGTAAAAAATCAGAAATCGGGATTTTCAAAACTCAAGCTTTTTGAAAATATTAAGTGGCGCACAGATTTCTCTAAGACATTTAACAATCTGAAAGGGAAGAAAGCTTGGTTTGGGCTCATTTTGTGCCTCTTTTTCAAATTGGTTGGCGCTTTACGCATCTTTTGATTTTTGATACACTTTGTGTATCCAATTTGGCAATTTCGCATCTTTTCAGTTTTGGGCTCATTTTATGCCTCTTTTTCAAATTTTCTGGCACACTGCGTATCTTTTATAAGCTTTCTCCTTTTCATAATCATTAAAGAGTCTCAGCTGTGAGATTATCTTCCAGACATACGATTCACAAAATAAAAGCCATACAACATATGATAAATGCAATCACTTGGTTTAGAAAATCAAACTAGTGACTCAAGACTTTGAAAAATACTATTGATATGAGGCAGATTGCTGTAGGAAGATAAAATAATCTCTATTTCAAAAACTAATATTTTAATTTTGAATAGGATTTTTATTCAAAAGAAAGTACACACCAGTAAAGGAGTTAGAGGAAGAGAAACAATTATCAATGTTTCTTCCCTTTAACAGATTCAGCGAAGTCAATCACTGCTTACCAGCTTCCAAACCAAAACAAGGTAAAAACTCCCAGTCAAAAAGTCAGATCACCAGAAGTAGTGAGCGGTGATCAGATCTTGAAAAGCATAAAACAGTAAGTGCAAGATATGAACCAGTAAATAAATAAAAACAGGTAGAAAACCACAGCAAAGTAAATACTTAAATCAAACTAACAGTAAGGCTAACACAGAAATCAACAGAAGAAATAAAATCAACTGAAAGCAAATAATCAAACCAAAACTAACTAACAGAAATCAGAAATCAGAATACCAAACCTAACTAACAGAAATCAGAAATCATAATACCAAAACTAACTAACAGAAATCAGAATACCAATCAGAACAATCATAAATTAGCAGTCATCAGAATCAAGCATTTATATCAATTACGTCTAATCTGGTTCTCAAAATGCTAAATGAGTCAAAGGCCAGTGGTTTAGTGAATATGTCAGCCAGCTAATTTTCAGTTGCTACGTGGTGTAGCTCAATGTCCCCTTTTGTAACATGGTCTCTAATGAAGTGATGCCTAATGTCAATGTGTTTGGTCCTAGAATGTTGGATTGGATTCTTAGAGATACAGATGGCACTAGTATTATCACACAGAACAGAAATTGTGCCAACAGGTACTCCTAAATCCAAGACTTGCTGCTTCAACCAAAGAACTTGGGCCACACAACTCCCTACGGCAATGTACTCAGCTTCAGCAGTGGAAAGTGCAACTGAGTTCTATTTTCTACTGGATCAGGAGACTAACGACTGTCCTATAAATTGACAAGTCCCAGAAGTACTCTTCCTATCCACCCTACACCCCGCAAAGTCAGAATCAGAATATCCAATGATCTCAAAAGAGGTGCTGTGCCTAGGGTACCAAATTCCTAGGTTTGGGGTTCCTAAAAGATATCTAAGAATTCTCTTAACAGCAGTCAGGTGGGACTCTTTAGGATCAGCCTGAAACCTAGCACAAAGACAGACACTAAACATGATATCAGGTCGGCTAGCAGTCAGGTAAAGCAGTGAACCTATTATCCCTCTATACTTCTTCTGATCAACAGATTTTCCATTTGAATCCTTATCGAACTGAACTGAGGAGGGCATGGGAGTATTGATTGGCTTGGCTTTGTCCATTTCATATTTCTTCAAAATGTCCTTAGTGTATTTTGATTGATTGAGAAAGGTTCCATCATCTGTTTGCCTTATGCTAAACCCCAAAAAGTAGGACAATTCTCCCATCATACTCATCTCAAACTCCTTACTCATCATTTTAGAAAACTCTTCACATAAATATTTATCAGAATCCAAAAATTATATCATCAACATAGATCTGGACAGTGAGTAAGTCATCCCCTAATCTCCTCAGAAAAAGGGTGGCGTCTATGCTCCCCTTAACAAACTCTCTTTCTAACAGGAATGTGCTAAGCCTCTCATACCAAGCTCTGGGTGCCTGTTTCAATCCATATAAGGCCTTTTTTAATTTATAGACATGACTTGGATATTGAGAACTCTCAAAACCTGAGGGTTGTTCTACAAAAACATCTTCTTTAATTACCCCATTTAAAAAGGCACTCTTGACATCCATTTGAAACAGCTTAAATCCCTTATAATAGGCAAAGGCTAGTAGCACTCTAATGGCTTCCAATCTAGCTACAGGGGCAAAAGTCTCCTCAAAATCAATCCCTTCTATCTGATTATACCCCTTTGCCACTAATCTTGCCTTATTTCTCACCACCACACCAGAATCATTCATTTTATTCTTAAAGACCCACTTGGTTCCCATAATACTTTGATTTTTAGGTCTTTCTACTAACTCCTAAACATCATTCCTTACAAATTGACTCAATTCTTCCTGCATAGCTAAAATCCAAAATTCATCCGACAGGGCTTGATTGATGTTGGTGGGTTCAGTCATTGAGATAAAGGCAGAATGGTTTACTTCCTTTCTAAGTCCATTCCTAGTCCTAACACCTTCAGAAGGGTCTCCTAAGATCAGTTCTTTAGGATGACTCGAAGAATATCTCCAATCTCTAGGCAACTCAGTTTGAGGTTCTACCCTTTCCTCCAAATTTGTATTTCCAACTCCTTGGGTAACCTCAATAATCTCTTTATCTTCTACTCCAGATCTAGACTCCTTAGGATCAGATTCATCAAACACTACATGGGTTGTTTCTTCCACCACCAAAGTCCTCCTATTGAACACCCTAAAGGATTTCCCCACACTTGAATATCCTAAAAACACTCCTTCATCAGATTTGGGGTCAAATTTTCTTAAGGGTGACTTCCCGTTGTTCAAAATAAAAACCTTACAGCCAAAGACATGGAGGTGGGACAAATTTGAAGTTCTACCCTTAATGATCTCATAAGGTATCTTGTTCAGTTTGACTCTCACATTCACCCTATTCAGCACATAACAGGCAGTGTTCACCGCTTCAGCCCAAAAGTATTTTGGAAGTGAATACTCGACAAGCATGGCTCTAGCGGCTTCCACTAAGGTCCTGTTCTTCCTTTCAGCTACCCCGTTCTGCTGAGGGGTCCTAGGAGCTGAAATTTTTTGACTAATCCCATGATCCTCACAAAAGCTTCCAAACCTTTCATTTTCGAATTTCCCTCCGTGATCACTATGGATGGTAATAATCTCACATCCTAACTTCTTCTGAATCCAAGTAGAGAAGGATCTAAACTCATCAAATGACTCAGATTTATGTGACAAAAACTTAACCCAAGTGAACCTCGAATAATCATCTACAATCACAAAACCATAGACTCTCCCCCCTAAGCTGGCAGTGCTAATGGGTCCAAAGAGGTCCATGTGAAGAACTTCTAAAGGTCTACAGGTGCTAATGTCCTTAATAGAGTGAAAAGAGGACTGGACTTACTTCCCCAACTGACAGGCATCACACAGGTGATCCTTAGTGAACTTAAGCTTGGGCACACCTCTAACTAAGTCCTTTTGGGTGACTCTCCTAAGGGTTTTCATACTGGCATGACACAATCTCCTATGCCATAACCAAGACTCATCAGCAGCAGTTTTTAAGCAAATTGAATTATCAGATTTAATGCTACTTACATCCAGCTTGTAGACGTTGTTGATCCTTTGCCCCTGCAAAATAACTTCATCATTTAAGCTTAAAATGCAACCAGTGGGCAGGAATTTGATGCTGTATCCCTTGTCACAGTTGACTGATGCTCAGCAGGTTATGTTTCAGTCCATCTACAAGAAAAACATTATCAATCATAAAATTCTTTGAATCACCAATTATACCTGTGCCTACCACCTTCCTGGTGGTGTTATCTCCAAGTGTAACCTTGCCTCCATCTCTGGCCTCCAGCGAAATGAACTGATTTGCATCCCCAGTCATATGTCTAGAACATCCGCTGTCCAGGTACCACATGCTCTCACGAGGTCTTGTGTGAGAGCACACCTACAAAAGTATCAAATGTCAGTCTTAGGAACCCAAACAGGTTTGGGTTCCTTCTTATGAAAAGAAGAATGCAATGCATGCGTGCTGTGCTGTGAAACTGGCAGTTTGGGTTTCCACACCCAATGTGTACTACGGTGAACAGTGCAGGTGTGAGAAATATGTCCTAACATACCACATGAAAAACATCTAACACCAGGAAAAGGGTTAACTAACCTACGTGGATGATAATGCCTCTTCCTAGATGTATATGAAACATGCTTTGAAGAACTTGCAACAGATTTTTCAAAAGGTGGCGGTGCATAAAACTGTTCAAAAGTAGGCGGTGTTTTGTTCTTTTCAAAGGCACTGAACTTTACTTTCAAAAACTCATTTTCTTTCTTTAAACTTGCAATTTCAAATTTCAAAGTTCCATTGCTACTTTCTACTTCACATGCCATTGTATCTAACTCTTTAAAAGCTCTTTCTAAGTCCATATGCGTAGTTTTCAATGAATCATGCTCAGAAACTAAATCAGAATATTTTTTATTTAACTCATCGAATTCATCAAGCAAAGACATGTGATTGGAATCAAGTGTGGAATGATCTTGAACTACAGAATCATGCTCTTTTTGCAAAGTTAAGTAATCTAATTTCAAACTAGCATGAGTTTTCTTAAGCTTCCTATATGATGTATGAATTCTTTCAGAAACTTCAAATAATTGATCGTAAGTCAGCTCACATACCTCTTCCTGGTCCGACTGACCAGGCTGATCATCAGCCATCAGACATAAGTTTGTTTCCTCCTCTTCAGCTTCAGTCTCAGAAGAGTCGGATGCAGAGTCTGCTCAGAACGCCTTCTGAATCCGCTTCTTGTCCTTTCTGAACTTTGGTTTCTCCTCACCCTTCTCCTTGCTTGGGTGAGCTTTAAGTGTAGGACAATCAGCCTTTATGTGTCCAGGCTTCCTGCATTCAAAACAAACAGATTAAGATGAACTCTTAAAATTTTTATTGGACTTACCCTTGTTCCACTTCTGATAGTTCTTATGTTTCTTCCTTAGAAAGCTTTTGAATTGCCTTATGATTAAGGCAACATCATCGCTATCAGACCTGGAAGTGCTAGCATCTAAATCCTTGGCCTTTAGTGCCACTGTCTTCTCTTTCTTGCGTTCACCTGCATCAAGTTGCCTTTGGTTCACCCCTTGCTCGTAAGCAATAAGTGATCCAAGTAAGCTGTCAATAGAGTAAGTGTTTAAATCTTTAGATTCAGTAATAGCAGTAATCTTAGCATCATAAGAAGCAGACAAACATCTTAGAATTTTGTTCACTCTTTCGTAGTTAGTAAGTTCTCTCCCTAGAACATGCAAAGAGGTAACAATCTGAGTGAACCTTGTGTACATTTCTGAAATAGTCTCACTAGGTTTCATGTGAAAAAGTTCATAATCATGTAACAAGATGTTTAACCTAGACTGTTTGACTTCAGTTGTACCTTCGTATGTTATACATAATCTATCATAGATTTCCTTTCCCGTTGTACAAGTAGAAGCACGCATATAGTCTTCAAATTTTAAAGCACAAAAGAAATAGTTCAAGCATTTTGCATTTAAGTGTGCTAAATCACGATCATCAAACATCCAATCAGTAAAAGGCAGTTCAGTTTTCACATTATTAATTAGTCTAAAAGGTGGTTCGTATCCGTCCTTAACTAACATCCACATGCGATAATCAATAGATTGCAGAAAAATAGACATGCGTGTTTTCCAAAAATCAAAAGGAATATTATTAAACAACGGTGGTCTTGTAATAGAATATCCTTCAGCAGTATTACGATTGTTACAGTTAGCCATGGGTCAAATTCAAAAGTTTTTAAATCTAAATTTTGAATCCCGCTCTGATACCACTTGAAAGTTCGATAGGGATGTTAAGCCCTAGTGAACTAGTCCCGAGGCTAACCAAGAGGGGGGGTGAATTGGTTATTTAAAAATTTCACGATAACAATGAAAATCTTTTTATAACGTGCAGCGGAAACGAATTAAAACAACGATAAAAAGATCAACCAAAGATATTCACCCAAGCAGTTAATATCAGAAAAGTAAAGTGCAAAACTGAATCAAAAAAAGCAAACCAGATTTTATAGTGGTTCGGTCAACTTGACCTACGTCCACTCCCTGGAGCCTCCCCTCCGGGTATTGCACTAAACAAAAAGTGTCTCTCCTTTTGCTCCCACAGCAAGGCGGAGAAGCCTGTACAAACACCTCCTTTTCACCACACGGTGAGGCAGAGAACCCGACCTCCTTTCGCTTCCTCATGAAGCAGGCAGAGAACCTTCAAACTCCTTTTGCTTCCTCCTGAAGCAGGCAGAGAACCTTTGAACGCCTTTTGCTTCCACCTGAAGCGGGCAGAGAACCCCAGATCTTCTTGCGAACGATCCTCCCACGACGAACACTGACTAGACGAAAGACGACGAGCGGAGAAGATGACTCTGATCCGTGCACGGAGCAACCTTTGTGAATCCCTCACTAACTCCCCCTCACAAGATCTTCTCTCTCTCTCCCAACTCTCTCTCTCTCTCTAGGGTTTCTCAGGGAAGGAAGGCAGTAAAAGATTTTTCCAAATTTTGGAAAAAGTTCTTTTAAAGGAGGGCTTAAAATTTGCCCTAAATCTCAACTGGTCGGCCAAGATCGTCCAGGACGATCGATCGATCGTCCTGTACGATCAGTTCAAATTTAGCTGTTTCAGCCTGGACGATTAGGCTCTTCTGGACGATCAGTAGAAAAAGTTGTTCATATCGGCTCGTATGATCCTACGATCGTCCGGGACGATTAGTGCAAATCGGGGCAAATAGTCCAGAAGACAGTTCGGGTCGTCCAGAGAAATCTGTGCTGGACGACCAAAAAATGACTTGATCGTCCAGGACGATAGGGACATCGTATTGTATGATTAGTTCAAAAAGGCCCTAAATCGTCCTGTACACAGTTTGGGTCGTACAGCTGAAATGCACTAGACGATCACGATCGTCCGGGACGATCCTGCGATCGTCCAGGATGATGTGATCGTATCAATTAAATATTAATTGCTTTCCTTAATTACCAGACTAATTTAGGCATGATTGTAGTGAATCATCCAGGAAGATACACGTATCGTCCGGGACGATCAGACCAAAATACTTAAAATAAAACTTGCCTAACTTAATTTGGCGGCTGAGAATTTCTGATTTGGGCATATCATCCCGTACGATCCGGAGATCGTCCAGGACGATCTACTTAATCAGACCCTCTTAACTTAGTCACCCTAATTAGGGTTTTTGTTTTGGCTGGATCGTCCAGGACGATGTGAAAATCGTCCAGGACGATCTGAACAAAATTTTTAACAGAAACTCTAATTCACTCAATCTCTCTCACTAAGTGTGTGTGTGCAAGGTTACTTAGCTAGGGAATCAGTTACATTACAATTGACTCAATAAAAGGAAAAATCATACATTTGACACACTTGGACCCGATCTTGAGTTGGCTTGAGTGGCTCGCGGTCTTTTGTGCCTGAAACAGATTAGCCAAGCAAAATACACTGGAAACATGTTTGTCATCATCAAAACTAGATTCGCAACAAGAATAACAATCAGAATAATCAGAAATCAGAAATCAGTAGTCATTAGAATCAAGCATTTATATCAATCACTCCTAATCTATTTCTCAAAATGCTGAATGAGTCAAAGGCCAGTGGTTTAGTGAATATATCAGCCAGCTAATTTTCAGTTGCTATATGATGTAGCTCAATGTCCCCTTTTGTAACATGGTCCCTAATGAAGTGTTACCTTATATATATGTATTTGGTCCTAGAATATTGGATTGGATTCTTAGAGATGCAGATGACACTAGTATTATTACACAGAACAGAAATAGTGCCAACAGGTAAAGCTAAATCCAAGACTTGTTGCTTTAACCAAAGAACTTGGGCCACACAACTTCCTAAGGCAATATACTCAGCTTCAGTAGTGGAAAGTTCAACTGAGTTCTGTTTTCTACTGGACTAGGAGACTAGAGACTGTCCTATGAATTGACAAGTTCTAGAAGTGCTCTTTCTATCCACCTACACCCTATAAAGTCAGAATCAGAATATCCAATGATCTCAAAAGAGGTGCTGTGCCTAGGGTACCCGATTCCTAGGTTTGGGGTCCCTAACAGATATCTAAGAATTCTCTTAATAGCGGTCAGGTGGAACTCTTTAGGATCAGCCTAAAACCTAGCACAAAGACATACACTAAACATGATATCAGGTCAGCTAGCAGTCAGGTAAAGTAGTGATCTTATTATTCTCCTATACTTCTTCTGATCAACAGATTTTCCACTTGAATCCTTATCTAACTGAACAGAGGAGCTCATGGGAGTATTGATTGGCTTGGCTTTGTCCATTTCATATTTCTTCAAAATGTCCTTAGTGTATTTAGACTGATTGAGAAAGGTTCCATCATCCAATTACCTTATGCTAAAACCCAAAAAGTAGGACAATTCTCCCATCATACTCATCTCAAACTCTTACTCATTATCTTAGAGAACTCTTCACATAAATACTTATCAGAAGATCCAAAAATTATATCATCAAAATAAATCTGGACAATGAGTAAGTCATCTCCTAATCTCTTCAGAAAAAGGGTGGTGTCTACGCTCCCCTTAACAAACTCTCTTTCTAATGGGAATGTACTAAGCCTCTCATACCAAGCTCTGGGTGCCTGTTTCAATCCATATAAGGCCTTTTTTAATTTATAAACATGACTTGGATATTGAGAACTCTCAAAACCTAGGGGTTGTTCTACAAAACATCCTCTTTTATTACCCCATTTAAAAAGGCACTCTTAACATCCATTTGAAACAGCTTAAATCCCTTATAACAGGCAAAGGCTAGTAGCACTCTAATGGCTTCCAATCTAGCTACAGGGGCAAAAGTCTCCTCAAAATCAATCCCTTCTATCTGATTATACCCTTTAGCCACCAATCTTGCCTTATTCCTAACCACCACACTAGAATCATTCATCTTATTCTTGAAGACCCACTTGGTTCCTACAATACTTTGATTTCTAGGTCTTTCTACTAACTCCCAAACATCATTCCTTACAAATTGATTCAATTCTTCCTGCATAGCTAAAATCCAAAACTCATCCGATAAGGCTTGATTGATGTTGGTGGGTTCAGTCATTAAAATAAAGGCAGAATGATTTACTTCCTTCCTAAGTCTATGCCTAGTTCTAACACCTTCAGAAGGGTCTCCTAAGATCAGTTCTTTAGGATGACTCGAAGAGTATCTCCAATCTCTAGGCAACGTGATTTGAGGTTCTCTTTCCTCCAGATTTGTATTTCCAACCCCTTGGGTAACCTCAACAATCTCTTCATCTTCTACTTAAGATCTAGACTCCTTAGGATCAGATTCATCAAACACTACATGGGTTGTTTCTTCCACCACCAAAGTCCTCTTATTGAACACCCTAAAGGATTTCCCCACACTTGAATATCCTAAGAACACTCCTTCATCAGATTTGGGGTCAAATTTTCCTAAGGGTGACTTCACATTGTTCAGAATGAAAACCTTACCGCCAAAGACATGGAGGTGGGATAGATTTGGAGTTCTACCCTTAATGATCTCATAAGGTGTCTTGTTTAGTTTGACTCTCACATTCACCCTATTCAGCACATAATAGGCAGTGTTCACCGCTTCAGCCCAAAAGTATTTTGGAAGTGAATACTTGGCAAGTATGGCTCTAGCGGCTTCCACTAAGGTCCTGTTCTTCCTTTCAGCTACCCCGTTCTGTTGAGGGGTCCTAGGAGCTGAAAAATTGTGACTAATCCCTTGCTCCTCACAAAAACTTCCAAATCTTTCATTTTCAAACTCCCCTCCGTGATCACTATGGATGGTAATAATCTCACATCCTAACTTCTTCTGAATCCAAGTAGAGAAAGATCTAAACTCATCAAATAACTCAGATTTATGTGACAAAAACTTCACCCAAGTGAACCTCGAATAATCATCTACAATCACAAAATCATAGACTCTTCCCCCTAAGCTGGCAGTGCTAATGGGTCCAAAGAGGTCTATATGAAGAACTTCTAAAGGTCTGGAGGTGTTAATGTCCTTAACAGAGTGAAAAGAGGACTGGACTTGCTTTCCTAGCTGACAGGCATCACACAGGTGATCCTTAGTGAGCTTAAGCTTGGGCACACCTCTAACTAAGTCCTTTTGGGTGACTCTCCTAAGGGTTTTCATACTGGCATGACACAATCTCCTATGCCATAACCACGACTCATCAGCAGCAGTTTTTAAGCAAATTGAATTCTCAGATTTAATGCAACTTACATCAAGCTTGTAGACGTTGTTGATCCTTTGCCCCTGCAAAACAACTTTATCATTTAAGCTTAAAATACAGCCAGTGGGTTGGAATTTGATGCTGTATCCTTTGTCACAAAGTTGACTGATGCTCAGCAAATTATGTTTCAGTCCATCTACAAGCAAAATATTGTCAATCATAAAATTCTTTGAATCACCAATTATACCTGAGCCTACCACCTTCCTGGTGGTGTTATCTCCAAGTGTAACCTTGCCTCCAGCTCTGGCCTCCAGCGAAATGAACTGATTTCCATCTCCAGTCATATGTCTAGAACATCCGCTGTCCAGGTACCACATGCTCTCACGAGGTCTTGTGTGAGAGCACTCCTATAAAAATATCAAACGTCAGTCTTAGGAACCCAAACAGGTTTGGGTTCCTTCTTATGAAAAGAAGAATGCAATGCATGCGTGCTGTGCTGTGAAACAGGCCGTTTGGGTCTCCACACCCAATGTGTACTACGGTGAACAGTGCAGGTGTGGGGAATGTGTCCTAACATGCCACATGAATAACATCTAACACCAGGAAAAGGATTAACTAAATATCGTGAGTGATAGTGCCTCTTCCTAGATGTATATGAAACATGCTTTGATGAACTTGCAACAGATTTTTCTAAAGGTGGCGGTGCATAAAACTGTTCAAAAGTAGGTGATTTTTTGTTCTTTTCAAAAGCAGTAATTTTCACTTTCAAGAATTCATTCTCTTTCTTTAAACTTGCAATTTCAAATTTTAAAGCACCATTACTACTTTCTACTTCACATGCCATAGTATCCAGTTCTTTAAAAGCTCTCTCCAAATCAACATGAGTGATTTTCAATGAATCATGCAAAGTAACTAAATCAGAATATTTTTTATTTAATTCATCAAACTCATCAAGTAAAGACATGGGATTGCTATCAACAGTGGAATGATCCTTAATCAGAACATCATGCTCTTTTTGCAAAGTCAAAAAATCCAATTTCAAACTAGCATGGATTTTCTTAAGCTTCTTATACGATGCATGAATTTTTTCAGATACTTCAAATAATTGATCGTAAGTAAGCTCACATACCTCTTCCTGGTCTGACTGACCAGGGTGATCATCAGCCATCAGACACAAATTTGTTTCCTCCTCTTCAGCTTCAGTCTCAGAGGAGTCGGATGCAGAGTCTGCCCAGAATGCCTTTTGTATCCGCTTCTTATCCTTTCTAAACTTTGGTTTCTCCTCACCCTTCTCCTTGCTTGGGTGAGCCTTAAGTGTAGGATAATCCGCCTTTAAGTGTCCAGGCTTCCTGCATTCAAAAGAAACAGATTCAGATGAACATTTAAAGTTTCTACTGGTCTTACCTTTGTTCCACTTGTGAAAATTCTTATTCCTCTTCCTTAGAAAGCTCTTGAATTGCCTTGTGATTAAGGCAACATCATCGCTATCAGACCCGGATGTGCTAGCATCTGAATCTTTGGCCTTTAGCGCCACTGTCTTCTCCTTCTTTCGTTCACTTGCATCAAGTTGTCTTTGGTTCACCCCTTGCTCGTAAGCAATGAGTGATCCAAGTAAGCTGTCAATGGAGTAAGTATTTAAATCTTTAGATTCCGTGATCGCAGAAATCTTAGCATCGTAAGAAGAAGGCAAACATCTAAGTATTTTGTTCACTCTTTCGTAATTAGTCAGTTCTCTTCCTAGAGCATGCAAAGAGGTAACGATTTGAGGGAATCTTGTATACATTTTTGAAATCGTCTCACTAGGTTTTATTCGAAAAAGTTTATAATCATGTAACAAGATGTTTAACCTAGACTATTTGACTTCAGTTGTACCTTTATATATTATACACAATCTATCCCAGATTTCTTTACCCGTTGTACAAGTAGAAGCACATATATAGTCTTCAGATTTTAAAGCACAAAAGAAACAGTTCAAACATTTTGCATTTAACTGTGCTAAGTCATGATCATCAAAAGTCCAATCTGCAAACGGGAGTTCAGTTTTAATACCATTGACAAGTCTATGTGGTGCTTCATAACCATCCTTAACTAACATCCACATACGATAATCAATAGATTGCAGAAAAGTGGACATGCGTGTTTTCCAAAAATCAAAAGAATGTTATCAAACAACGGTGGTCTTGTAATAGAATAACCTTCAATAGTATTACGATTATTATAGTTAGCCATGGATCAAATTCAAAAGTTTTTAAACTTAAAATTTGAATCCCGCTCTGATACCACTTGAAAGTTTGATAGGGATGTTAAGCCCTAGTGAACTAGTCCCGAGGCTAGCCAAGAGGGGGGGGGGTGAATTGGTTATTTAAAAATTTCACGAAGAACGAAAAAATCTTTTCGATACTTTGCAGTGAAAATAAGTAAACAAGAACGAAAAGATCAATCACAGATATTCTCCCAAGCAGTTAATATCAGAAAAGTAAAGTGCAAAACAGAATCAGAAAAGCAAACCAGATTTTATAGTGGTTCGGTCAACTTGACGTACATCCACTCCCCGGAGCCTCCCCTCCGGGTATTGCACTAAACAAAAAGTGACTCTCCTTTTGCTCCCATAGCAAGGCAGGAAGCCTGTACAAAAGCTCCTTTCCACGACCAGGTGAGGCAGATAACCTAACCTTTTTTTGCTTCCTCCTGAAGCAGGCGGAGAACCTTCAGACTCCTTTTGCTTCCACCTGAAGCGGGCTGAGAACCCCGGATCTTCTTGCGAACGATCCTCCCACGACGAACACCAACTAGATGAAAGATGACGAGCGGAGAAGACGACTCTGATCTGTGCTTGGAGCAACCTTAGTGAATCCCTCACTAACTCCCCCTCACAAGATCCTTTCTCTCTCTCCCAAACTCTCTCTCTCTCTAGGGTTTCTATGGGAAGGAAAGTGGCAAAAAATTTTTCTTGTTTCAAGAAAAAGTTCTTTTATAGGAGGGCTTAAAATTTGCCCTAAATCTTAACTGGTCGGCCAAGATCGTCCAGACGATCGATAGATCGTCCTGTACGATCAATTCAAAATCAGCTGATTCAGCCTGGACGATCTGGTTCTTCTGGACGATCAGTTCAAAAAATTGTTCATATCGTCCCGTACGATCCTGCGATCGTCTGGGACGATTAGTGTAAATTAAGGTATATCATCCAGAAGACAGTTTGGGTCATCCAGAGAAAGTTGTGCCTGGATGTCGAAAAAATGACCTGATCATCTAGGATGATAGGTATATCATCCTGTACGATTAGTTCAAAAAAGGCCCAAATCATCTTGAACACAGTTCAGGACGTACAGCTGAGATGCACTAGATGATCATGATCGTCCGGGACGATCCTGCGATCGTTCAGGATGATATGATCGTATCAATCAAATATAAATAGCTTTCCTTAATTATCAGATTAATTTAGGCATGATTGTACTGAATCGTCCAGGATGATACACGTATCGTCCGGGATGATCAGACCAAATAACTTAAAATAAAAACTTGCCTAACTTGATCTGGTGGTTGAGAATTTCTGATTTGAGCATATCGTCGCGTACGATCCAAAGATCGTCCAGGACGATCTGCTTATTCAGACCCTCTTAACTTGGTCGCCCTAATTAGGGTTTCTATTTTTACTGGATCGTCCAGGACGATGTGCATATCATCCAGGACGATCTAACAAAAAAATGAACAGAAACTCTAACTCACTCAAGCTCTCCCCCTGAGTGTGTGTGTGTAAGGTTACTTAGCTAGGGGATCAATTACATTACAATTGACTCAATAAAAAGAAAAACCATACATTGGACACACTTGGACCCAATCTTGAGTTGGCTTGAGTTGCTCGTGATCTTTTGTGCCTGAAACGGGTTAGCCAAGCAAAACACACTGGAAACATGTTTGTCATCATCAAAACCAGATTTGCAACATGTTTTACTAGAATCATTCATGGTTAAATTTCTAAAATACACACTTCTATATCTAGAGATAATCTCAGCATTTCTTCATAAATTCAAGCAAAATAGTCTCTGAATTCTTTAAGTAACTCGATCATTTGATTTGACTCATCCTCATTCAATAAAGAACTTATGAAGATCGGATTGAGGGTTTTCTACAGTACCCAGATTTATTTCTTTTAAGTTGTATATTATAAATTTAATCTTCTCTTCAAGTTCTTGAGGTACATCCCTAACTTGAGAGTCATCTAGATCATTTGATGTTTCTAAATAGAGTTCATTGAAAGCTTTAACATTCACTAAAAAGAGACTATCAGACTCTAGATTATTTGATATGACTAATCAATACTCATCACCATCAAATGAGCATAGAGTAACAAAATTGACAACTGATCTTAATGCATATTTGTGATATTTTGTATTCCATAGGTATTCAAATTGTTGGACTTCACCTCTAATCCATTTTGATGATGTTAAACCTTGCTTAATAAATTTTTTTGCATAGTTCGAGTACCAGTGAAAGGAAGCTCTATTATCTCATCCATAAATGGCTCATTGAAAGTTACATCAATTTTTATGGTGTTGCTGGTAGATGGTATAGAGGTATTAGCCTCTAAATCTAAGTTTAAAGCAAAATATAATTTCACCTCTATTCTTTTTACATCATTCTAGGATAGCAAGGTCAAGGTAATATGTTTCACATACTTCTTTAATCTCTCCCTACTCCCTAATAATTTGGTCCCTATCCTCATCGCTATCAGCTTCTATAGAGATTTCTAACTTTGGCTATTTTATAGAGTTCTATGTTCAATATTATATAGATTTTTATAAATCACATAGGATTTGTCCTCCAAACTAGATTCTAAATTGATATATATTACAAGCACCATTACTTGTATATTTTGTTTTTCATTTTTTTCACTATTTGATTTTTTCATCCTCGACCTCTTCCTTTAGATCGTTGAATCATTCTACCTCCTCATTGTGAAGGAGGGGCAGGTGACTAACAAACATTGTGTTTAAGATTAGAATGCTTTTCTTTTTTCCTTTTCCTTTTCTTCTTCTTCTTCTTTCTTTTTAATTTCTTTTTCTTTTACTTTAGCCAGTTTAAAATTTTAGAGAAGACAATTTGTTTCTTATGTAGATAGTATGAAGCATCTTTATATATACCAACTTCATGAATTAAAAAAAAAGGTTGCAAGTCACCTTAAATATAGTGCTCTACTCCCTCGTGAGAATATTTGATATACTTTAAAGGGTGAAAGGCACTATTCAATACTTATGGAGCCAAGGTCTACCTAGGAGAGCATTAAAAGAAGTTTTAGAATCTCTTATATGAAATTTTGCTTCAATTTTCATGGTTTCTATTTCTAAGAGGAGGGTTATCGAACCAAAAGCTCTCTTACCTTTTTTGTTAAATTCATGCAATATCATTTTATCTGAGCTAAGTTTACAAGTGTCCATTTTCAAGTTTGCAAGGGTTTTAAGAGTCATAATATTGACCAATGCACCAAGATCAACAAGGTTAAAAGATAATTTAAAATTATTTATATTCAAAGAAATATATAATGGATGATTATGATCTTTAGTTCCCAAGAGAAAATTATCATTTAAGAATCTAATTTCTAGAATTTATTTGCAACTTACTTCTTCTTCATATTGCAATGATGCTAACGGAGCCATACAGATCTCTGAACCAAGTAAATCTTTAATCAAAGCCATCTCATTTCTTTAAAAAAAAATAAAGCATCATATATACTTAATTTTGCAGACAACTTTTTGAGGTGAGCTAAAACATTATAATCCACTTTAGGAATATATAAATCTAGTTGAATTGGTGTTCAGGTCTCTGGTTTATCAGCAAATTGCTTTCCTTTTACTGGTCGCAGATGCTGATGGTGGTAATACTTTACTACAGTGTAGGTTTACTTAAACCATCTCTTCTAGGGAGGAGATAGTGGGTTCATTTAATTCTAAATTATTATTTACTTTTAAAACTTTATCTGATAAACTATTAGAATTAGTCATCTCAATTCCCATATAAATAGGATCAGCCTAAATATCAATAATAGGGGAATCACTATTAGAGAAATATTGAAGAGATTCTTTCAGCTCATCTATATTATTTCTGATCCTATAGAGTTATTTTTAATTGCCCTATTTATGTTACTTTTTATTTCATCATATCCAAATATAGACAAAATATGCACTGAATCATTCTTCATTACTTTCTTAGCCCTTGGTGAGACAAAGTAGAAATCATACATGATAAGGGGTACAAGAGCTTTTACTTTCCTATTTGAAAAAATTACAACTTTATTGTTTATATTATTTCTTTTCCTTTTGGGTCTCCATTTTTGAACTGCTGAAGACTTAACAGCTAGCATCTTCTTATGTTTTTCAACTAAAACTTTATTCTGGATTTCTTCCTCAGGATTTACTAGATCAACCTGGAGGGGAATCTGTATTCCTTGAGATACCTAAGTAGATGAATGATAAAGTCTATTCAATTTTTTTTTAGAAGATTTAGATAAAGTTATATTCCAATCCTCATTAGATTTTAAGTTTGAGACTGATATAGAAGGCTCACCAATTATGCATTTAGCTGATCCTTAACTAGAATCAGCTAAATACTCTTTGGGTATCACAACTGGTCCATCTTTAATGTTTCTTTTAAACCATTCCTTGAAGGTTACACAATCTTCAGTCCCATGAATGACCATCTAATGATATGGTTAATACTTGGGTTTCCCCACTTTACCCTCATCTTCCAGCTTCTTAGGTTTAGTTAATTTAAATTAAGTTTTCTTTAAAAGATTTTTGAAGATTTTTTTGATAGCTTCTCTTTTGAATGATTAACTCTTATTTTTTAGCACCTCAAACCTCTATCTATTTTCCTATAGAGTTAAATAAGGCCTAGATTAGAATTACTAATCATTCTATGGTCTATTATACTGTTGATACTGAGGAGGATGACTTTGGATTCTCTGCTTGAATCTGCATTGGCTGCTTCCCTTTATGAGCTGTAGATACAGACCTAGACATCTTCTCTAAAACTTTCTGAGGTTTTACTTTTCTCATTTCTATAGGGGGTTGATCTTTTAAGAAGGTTAATTAAGGCCTTTTCTCTTGAAAATTAGAGGCTTTACTTAATAACTTTTTAAAAATTTTAATAATGAATCCTTTTAATAGGAAAGAAATCAGACCATGATTATTCTTCAAAAGAATTTATATAGCATGTTGCTCATGAAGTTGAGGTTCACATTTCATACTAATATTTCTCCATATTAAGATATATTCAATTATACTTTCATCTAATTTTTGCTTTTCTACCACCAAATCCCTTATTATGACATGATGACATGCTCCAGCAAACCTTTTCATAAACATCTATTCTAACTCTATAAAAGTGTGTACTGAGCCATTGGGTATTTCAACGTACCATTGAATTCTATGCTAGACAAAATGCTTATAAATCATCAAAATAATAATGCATCAATGCCTCCTACATTACAACAATTGGATCTAAAATGTGCTAAATATTAACTAGGATTTATAGTTTCATCAATGTTTTTGAATGAGGGTGGCATAAATCCTTTGAAGGAACCAATCATATTCTTTTGAATAGGGTATACCCCTTAGAACAGATGAAGTACCCTTAGACTATGCTGGAGCCTCTTTAACTAATTATTCTATCATTAACTTAATGTCCACTATTTGATAACTTTTTTCTAAGTTTTACTTTCTTGCACTACCTCTTTAGGTTTACTGCAATATTGTACTGAAACTATTAAAACTGAATCAATTTGAGCTTTAATAGAAGGAACCTCTTTACTTTATAAAGTGACCATGACAACCATTAACTCTTCCATTTTTTTTCCATTTTAGTTATTTGACTCAACTATTCTGAAAGACTACTAGCCAGATTGGGAGCATATTCTTCATTATCATCATCATAATCATCATCATTTTCTTCTTCTTCTTTCTCCTCGTTTTCAATATCTACCAGATTCACTTTTATTTTTCTCTTCCACCATGTATTCACTCTTAGTCATTTTTTATCCAGACCATTCAAAGTTGTAATCTCATCAGCTTCTTCTTTATTTATGTTATTTATGCTTTCTTTCAAATGGTTCATCATCTCTTCAATGGATTTGCCTGGCACATTGTGCAGGTCAACTGGGAAATACTACTTCTTGGAAGAAGACTCTACTTGAACTTTATTCTTCTCTCTCCTTTCCTCCACTGAACATTCTTTATTGATGATAGGTGCAAGTGAAGTGGCAACCACTTAAGGCTGCTAAACCCTCTTCTCATTAGATAGTGAGTTTGATTGCCTTATTGGTTTTAGTATTTTTATATCAAGATAAGAGGATGATTGACTACCTTTTATATGATACCGATCAATTCTTGGTGATTGACGAGACAAGGATTGACAAGATACCTTAGTCACTTTACTTTTCACTTAAACAAATTTGGGAGATCTAACAAGGTTATATCTTTGATAATTCACAGCTCTATATCTTTGATCACTAACAAGAATAAACTTATGATTGAATTTAGAGAGTCCACTTAACTCTCTTTTATGTTGTGCTACTGTTGATGACTTTATTGACTTTAGATCCCTTACTTACATTCTTTTCTTATACAGGCATAACTCTCTCTATGTAGAACTAATTCAGCTTTAGTAGATATTACCCCTTTCATTACCTTTAAGAAAATTGATTTTGATTATATATAACTATTTTCATAGTTAGGAGCCAATCCATCTAGCAAATTCTTAATTTTTTTCTTTCTCTTAGACATAGAGTCTATAACCGGTGCTTTAGATATAACAAGAGGTGAAGAGTTTGCTATTTGGAGAATATTTTTTTCTCTAAGGATGGAATATATTTAGACTTTCTGGTGTAGAATTGAATAAAATTTCAGACTCTTTGATGATCATTTCAGGTGATTTCAATTTAGCTACCTCAACTGCAACATTCAATAAATAATTCTTTTCTTACATCTTCACCTTTTTATCTCTATGCCTCAGACGGTGATTCTTGTTCCTTCTTTGAGACTTAGTCATCTCTGTAGTGGTGGAGGATGACCCCATCTCAAGCTTTGTGTTTGGATTACGATGATAGAAATTAACCTGATTTTTATTTTGATTAGGACAATGAATTTAGTGAAAAGATTTTGTACAAGAGGGGAGATGACTTTATGATTTATAATCTAAAGACTGATGTTTACATACACATGTAAAACTACACATAGGAAAAACCACTACTTATTCTAGGACCAATTTAGAATTCCAGTTAGCCTAGGCCGTTTGGTTTTTAGAATGAAACTAGGTAACCATGGATTTACATATTTATGTAAATAAACTTGCATATACGAAACTAGAATTCAAATAAACATGCATTTATAAGATTATACATGGGCAGAACCCCTACTTGACATAGAACTGATTATGTACTCCATTTGTCCTAGTCTACTTTGGTTTTGGGATGAAATTAAGTAACCATGGGTTTAGATGTTTATATAAATAAACATGCATATACAAGATTAAAATTTAAATAAATATTCATAAATAAGACTATACATGGGCAAAACCTCTATCTGACCTAGAATCGATTCAGTATTTTGGTTGGCCTAGTCTGCTTAGTTTTAGGATAGAACTAAGTAACCTTGTGTTTATATAATTATATAAGAAAACATGCATATGCAAGATTAAGATTTAAATAGTCATACATATACAAGACTATACATGGGCATAACCCTTACCTGACCTAGGACCGATTCAATATTCTAGTTTGCTTAGTCTTTAGTATGAAACCTAAGTAATAATGGGTTTACATGTTTCTGTAAATAAATATGCATATTCAAGATTTATATATATATATATATATATATATATATATATATAATCTAATAACCTAAGATTTTAATTAAATCTATATGTATTTTAAAAGTTTAGTCTTCACTAAAGATGGAGAGGGAAGTCTATTCCGTATGGAGTCGCCGCAAAAATATGTGGATAAATTTTACATTCACAAAATGATTTGCTTTAAATGTTTCTTTTGTCAAATCTATATAGATTAATACTATACCAACCCATGAAACAAACTAATGTTTCACTATCGATTTAAAAAGAGAAACTCTTAATTTTTTTAATCAAACACAGCATAAGGAATATTCAATTCAATCCTAAGGATAAAAAGAATATTCACATGTCATTTTAATCATGAAACTAAATTAATGTATTTATTTTTATTATCAAACAAAATAAAGAATATTCAATTTATCCCTAAGGATAAAAAGAAAATATTCACTTATCATTTTGGTCATGAAACTAAATTAATCTATTTACTTTCATAATGAAACAAAATAAGGAATATTTGATTCATTTTTTAGGATTCACTATTTTATTATGAAAATAAACTAATATCTAAATCTTGGTCTGCACTAATAAATTCTTCCCCTATCTTAAAAAAGAGCTAAGGTAGGGTTTATTTTAATTTTGGGTTTTAGACTTCCTATAAGGGTAAGCTCCTATAGTTAATTACATCTCAAAAAAGAGTACTCTCAGTTAAAATAAAGACTAAACTTTTTAAATTCATATAGATTTAAAGAAATGTTTGGGCCATTAAGATTTCAGTGTATAGGTATTAGATTATAAATTTTGATTTTGACTTAGATTTTTGGAATGACAGAACATAAGGAATACACAAAGATTGAAGAGTGTATATAATATGGGCATATGTCTAACTGGAGTGGCATGTCAGCTAACAATCCTAACCACAAAATAATTGCCTCATGAATGCTGGATTAGATAGCTCTATCTTAGGAATCATGGAATTATAATTTCAAAAACTTTAATCAAGGGGGATTTGCATTATGTATATGATCACATAATAAAATTATGCATGAATAATAATGTATAAATAAAAATTTTTATTTATTGATAATTTCTTAGAGTACAGCCCAAGGTCTGCTGTAATGTAAAGGTGGCCATACTCCACCAACAATAAGCCTAGATTTCTATTCCTATACAAATGTATATTTAAATATAATTCCTTATTTTTTGTCTTAGAATTTTCTATTTTATGAATCTTTTATATAATTTCAAAATACAATGATCTTCAAAGAAGAAGAATAATTTCCTATTAGAACCTACTCATATATATAGATAATAATTTTCAAATTGTTTATAACTCTTGACACTGTACAACTCAATCTAGTTATGCAAGAATCTAAAACATTTATATTTACACTTGCCTTTATATTTACATTTACATCAATGCCTATATACATTTTACATTTGTAGAAATATAAAAGAGTAGTATACAAAATGTATATATACAATGATGTGTAAATATATACCAAAAAATATAACATGGCCTAAGAGCCTACTCCATATGTGTATTAATATAAATATAAATATGACATCTACAATACAAAAAGTAGATACACCACATATGACTACCCTCTAGGTAAGGCAATCTAAGCAAACTAAGCAAATCACCGGCCTAGCCTAGGCTAAAGTCAGTCGTTCTAACAAACCATCTAAAGTGTGTATATAAGGCTGTGTGGCTTGGGTAGATCCTAGGCTTTATTGGTTTGAAATTGTCTACAATTGAATTGGTTTGTTTAAGGTCATTGAAGGTTGATTTAAATTTTAGTTTTAATATTATAGAAGTTTTGGATTTATTATTATTATTTTTAAACGGTGTTTTGATTATTAAACTTGTTTACATTTAGATTTTAAAGAACATAGCACTCAATAACTTCTAAGTGCTAGATATCATTAATTAACAAATCTTAGACTCATATTTATAATGCTACCAATACTCCAAAATAAGGGTGATAGGTTGTACAGAGTCCTTGCATTTTAATTAAGTATTTTTGTCTTTAAGCTTCAATCCAATACAGTTTTGCCTTCCTAAAAGAAGTTGAAAGCTTCAACATCTATACATTTTTTATAACAAATTTCAATGGTTAATTAGGTTGAATAACAATTGTCTTTGTTAAATCATGGCTATAAAGTTTATTTCACCCTTCTCAGAGCAAAGCTAATAGACTCATAAGCCCATGTTACCCAATAATTACCTCATTATTTATCTTTAAATTTTTATTTATTATTGTTCACTAAATTTAATTCATTGAGTTGATTATTTACTGAATTTTTGGTGATATATTAAATTTTATCATTTATTGAATTATATAGTTAATTAATATTTGACCAAATTTTAACTTTTTAATTTACATTGAATTTTGAAAGTTTTCTATTTTTTATAAATACTAGATCTACCTATGAGTTTAATGCCTTTAAGTTTGTGTCACTTGGGGTTTTCTGTAATTAGTTATGTTTTTTATAAGTTTATCCCTTTTTAATGAATTAATAAAATACTTAATTAAGGGGATTTTTTACTTAAGGAATTCAATTTTTTTTAATTTAATTTATTATTATCCATTGATTTGATTTATTGAGTTGTTTATTTTTTGAAATTTTGATGACTTATTAAATTTTTTATTTAATTATTTAATTAATTAAGTTTGACAAAACTTTGACCTCCTTATTTAAGCAAGATTTCTAATATTTTAAAATTTTCATAAATACTAGATCTAATTCTAAGTTCAATGCCTTTGAGTTTGTGTTATTTGGAATTTTTTAGAATTAGTTGTAATTTTTACTAGTTCAAAATATTTTAATGAATTAATTAATTCAAAAGTAATTAGGAGACTTTATTTTAGCTCCAAATCCACTCCAAACTTCTTAAAATCTTCCCCAAGCATCACGGATGGATGCCAAGGATGATTATAAGAGTTTGGAACCATTTTAGAATTTTATTATTTTTTAATTATTTAATTTAATTAATTTTTACTTTTCCTAATTTTCAAATACTTTATTTTTAATGAATTCTAAGGGGGTTTTAATTTTCCTCTGTTAAGCATTTAATTCTAAGTATGCTGAATCTTACAATATATTTTTTTGATTTATTTTTAATTTATTTTGAATTAAAGAAAATCCTAGGTTAATTATTATTGTCAAACTTAGGTTCACTAATTGACTGACCAAATAAACTCTAAATATAGTATAGTTTGAAACATAGGTTCATCTGAATATGTGCTTCAAACCTACTGAATTTGAATTTATCAAAACGCTCTTGTGTGTCATAATCAATACTAAAGGTAAATGCATTTTTACCTTTGAAGATTTAATTTAGACATTCTATGTTTGGATTAGGATAAAATCAATGTAATTCTAACCCTTGCATAAATATAGACATACCATACAAAATTTAAGCCCTAATTTTAAGTGGATTAAGAGTAATGAATTTTAATGTTTTGGGTCAAATTATGACTCATAACTATAAAAATTTAATTCACCAAGATCCATTAATCATCATGGTCCAAGAAAATTAGGATATGTAGCACACTTACCCTTATTTTCACTATCCAAATTTTAGCTCAATTAAATAGCTGGTTATGGAGTAAATAAAGAAATTTTTTAAAAAATTCAAACCCTAATTACTCTCTATATAGTGGTCTAAATGTTTTAAAATTAACTTTAAAATAAAATTGGGCTCATGCTAGTTCCAATGAGCCTAAGAACTCAAAAATTGGATGAAAAATAAATTTATGGTGAATTTTTTAAGTTCAGAGAAATATTTAAATTAATTAAACCCTTTTATTCAAAATTTAAATGACGTCAATCATTATTAGTGGCCCATGCAGTTCCAATCATTGGATTAGCATCTTTTAAATATATGTCACATGGATGATTGATCCACTTATCCACATAAGTAATTAATCAGAATTGTTGATCCTGCACAGTTCGGGATCAACAATCCTGATGCCATCAAATGAACACTTATGTGTCCAGCTGCTTAAATCAATCAAATAAAATGTATAATCTAGCTAGATCTCAACCATGTTGGATCCAATGCACATGTAAATCGATGGCTTAGATCAGTCGATATTCATGCAAAAAAATATAAAAAATGGAAGAATTGCTCTAATGTCATGTATACTCATCCAAAATATAATGAAATTTGAAACATAGCTTCCTTGCACTCAGATGAAGTGTGGGAGAGTGTATGGAAGCTATGAAAAGCACTTTTTAAAAAGTTATCTTAATTTGAAGATTTTAAGCTAAGATTGGGAAAACATCTCAATCTAGATAGTTAAATTCCTTGTTCTTGGACTCTAAGGACTCTTGGAGACTTCCTCTTAATCTTCATTGAAGACTTCAAGGTCTAAAATGCATTGAATAGAGAGTTAATTGAGTGGGAATATTTTCTCTCTCTTTAACCCTGTTGGACCTAACTTGAAAGTTTCTAGAGGTGGAGAAGGCTGGGGAAGGTTATGGAGGATTTAAGGGAGTTTTTATAAAGCTAATGATTATAATGAACCAATCTCTCTTCAGAGAAAAATAGGAATATTTGTAAGAGAGAGATTAGAGAACTTAGCCTCAATTATCGTGAGGTGCTGCCACCTAAGAAGCCAAATTGGTTATGGATTGACCAATAGGGACTAGGTATCTCACCTAAGAACTACAACCTAACTAGATATTATAAGCATTAAATTTTGCATTCTTCTATGTTTATTTAGTTTCTACTATATTACAATATTTTCTTATTTTTATTCAATTTACCATTCCCTACATGCTTAAATATTGATTGCTCCTCATATTAATTCAAATGCACCTTTATATTCATTCAAGTTGTATAAAATTTGTGGTTTAAAATTAATCAAAACAAGGAAAAATATAACACTATAGGTGCTTAGTTGAATGATCAAAGGATAATAATTAAGAATTAGATCAATCTTAATAGCAACTAATAACATCATCAAAATTAATATTTCATACTAAAATTGAAGTACTATAACACACAAAGAACTTAACTACTAGTTATAGATGGATTGACTAAATTTAGAAAATGGTAATACTCAGATTAATTTATATAAATCTTTATAAATTAAAGTGTGGCATTGGGGAGCTTATAATAAATCTTACATTAAATTAAATTTAAGTTTCTTGAATGAAAAAAGCACTAAGGTAATCAACATCATTACAAATGTACTCTAAAAGTAAAAATTAAAAAAAAAAAGAGAAGGAAAATAAAAATTAAAAGGAAAGTGGGTACTAGAACATCAAAAATTGGTACTAGATAAAGCTTATTCCAAAAAGAACCTCATACCAAAATTAAAATAAAGGAAGCATAAGTATTCTAATATGTAATTTTTATTTATTAATGAATTGTAAAGATTAACTGAAGTATGCAAATTTTCTAAATGATAAATCATCCAATCTAATCAAGCAATCAAAATTGTTACAAATATCTATACTAGATGAGCTTAGCATAAATTTTAATGAAAATGATTGATTAGGATGTTTGATAATGATTTTCATAATTGAAATTACCAACCTTTGATTGATTTCAATTAACATCAAATTGGTGAAGTGTTTTCTATCATTTTAATCATGTTGAGCTTGCAATTTTATTAGGAATGGTGAATTATGTTATAATTTGTGCAAATAAGTTCGTTCAAGTGATTGTGAAACAAGTTGTTTTTTGATGATTACAAAAGCTTATTATTTGTTTTATTTCTTTTTCTCCTAACAAATATTGGAGTTTCCTTTATGTATGTACTAACATGTTTTTCGAGAAATTCACACTCCAGACTGTTGAAGACTTCAAGTTTATTTGTCAGTTTTTATTGTAAGAGAAGTCTGTAATTTTTTACTTTTCTTGAGTCTGAGAGAGTGTGATTGTAAGTTGGATAACTGTGCACACACACACTAGGGGAGTGAAAGCTTAATTTTTAAAATGGATCGTACTTTATGAAACTACTTCGTACGGGATGATCTGTGTTATTTGTCCTCTACAACGGACCTGCCTGGTTGGAATTTTTTAAGTACTATTCATACAGTATGAAGTTTACTTCGTATAGAAGGATTTGAGGTACAAACGACTCTGTTTGAGTTCGTATTGTATCATATGGGATAAACTGTAGGTACAAACAGCTCGGTTTGGGTTCGTACTATATCGTATGGGATAAACCGTATGTACGAACAGCTCGGTTTGGGTTCGTACAGGATCGTTCGGGATGAATCATTTAATTTTTTAAACTATTCATACAGTACGATATGTGATTGTACGGGATGATCAAAATGTTGCAAATCTGGTTTTGATGATGACAAACATGTTTCAGTGTGTTTTGCTTGGCTAATCTGTTTCAGGCACAAAAGACCGTGAGCCACTCAAGCCAACTCAAGATCGGGTCCAAGAGTGTCAAATGTATGATTTTTCCTTTTATTGAGTCAATTGTAATATAACTGATCCCCTAGCTAAGTAACCTTGCACACACACACTCAGGGGGAGAAATTGAGTGAGTTAGAGTTTCTGTTCAATTTTTGTTCAGATCGTCCTGGACGATAGTTGCATCGTCCTGGACGATCTAGTTAAAATAGAAACCCTAATTAGGGCGACTAAGTTAAGAAGGTATGATTAAGCAAATCGTCCTGGACGATCATTGGATCGTATGGGACGATATTCTGAAATCAGAAATTCCCAGCCACCAGATTAAGTTAGACAAGTTTTATTTTAAGTATTTTGGTCTGATCGTCCCGGACGATTCACTACAATCATACCTAAATTAGTCTGGTAATTAAGGAAAGCAATTAATGTTTAATTGATACGATCACATCATTCTGGACGATCGCAGGATCGTCCCGGACGATCGTGATCGTCTTGTGCATTTCAGCTGTACGACCCGAACTGTGTACAGGACGATTTTGGGCCTTTTCGAACTAATCGTACAGGACGATGACCCCATCGTCCTGGACGATCAAGTCATTTTTTGGTCGTCCAGCACAGATTTCTCTGGACGACCCGAACTGTCTTCTGGACGATTTCCCTCAATTTGCACTAATAGTCCCAGACGATCACAGGATCGTACTGGATGATATGAACAACTTTTTCTACTGATCGTCCAGAAGAACCTAATCGTCCAGAGTGAATCAGTTGATTTTGAACTGATCGTACAGGACGATCTCCCGATCGTCCTGGACGATCTTGGCCGACAAGTTGAGATTTAGGGCAAATTTTAAGCCCTCCTTTAAAAGAACTTTTTCCAATTTTTGGAAAAATCTTTTGCTACCTTCCTTCCCTGAGAAACCCTAGAGAGAAGAGAGAGTTGGGAGAGAGAGAAGAGATCTTGTGAGGGGGAGTTAGTGAGGGATTCACTAAGGTTGCTCCAAGCACGGATCAGAGTCGTCTTCTCTGCTTGTCGTCTGTCGTCTAGTCGGTGTTCTTCGTGGGAGGATCGTTCGCAAGAAGATCCGGGTTCTCTGCCCGCTTCAGGTGGAAGCGAAAGGAGTTCGTAGGTTCTCTGCCTGCTTCAGGAGGAAGCGAAAGGAGTTCGAAGGTTCTCTGCTTGCTTCAGGAGGAAGCGAAAGGAGGTCGTGTTCTCTGCCTCACCGTGTGGTGAAAAGGAGATTTTTGTACAGGCTTCTCCGCCTTACTGTGGGAGCAAAAGGAGAGACACTTCTGTTTAGTGCAATACCCAGAGCGGAGGCTCCGGGGAGTGGACGTAGGTCAAGTTGACCGAACCACTATAAAATCTGGTTTGCTTTTCTGATTCAGTTCTGCACTTTACTTTTCAATATAAACTGCTTAGGTGAATATCGTTGGTTGATCTTTTCGTTATTGTTTACTTGTTTCCGCTGCTAAGTATCGAAAAGATTTTTATAGTTATCGTGAAATTTTTAAATAACCAATTCACCCCCCCTCTTGGTTAGCCTCGGGACTAGTTCACTAGGGCTTAACATCCCTTTCGAACTTTCAAGTGGTATCAGAGCGGGATTCAAAATTTCTGTTTAAAAACTTTTGAATTTGATCCAATGGCTAATTGTAACAATCGTAATACTGCTGAAGGTTATTCTATTACCAGACCACCGTTGTTTGACAATATTCGTTTTGATTTTTGGAAAACACGCATGTCTACTTTTCTGCAATCTATTGATTATCGCATGTGGATGTTAGTTAAGGACGGATACGAACCACCTTTTCGAATGATTAACAATGTGAAAACTGAATTGCCGTTTGCTGATTGGACATTTGATGATCGTGATTTAGCACAGTTGAATGCAAAATGTTTGAACTGTTTCTTTTGTGCTTTGAAATCTGAAGACTATATGCGTGTTTCTACTTGTACAACTGGAAAGAAAATCTGGGATAGGTTATGTATAACATACAAAGGTACAACTGAAGTCAAACAATCTAGGTTAAACATCTTGTTACATGATTACGAACTTTTTCGCATGAAACCTAGTGAGACTATTTCAGAAATGTACACAAGGTTCACTCAGATTGTTACCTCTTTGCATGCTTTAGGTAGAGAACTTACCAACTACGAAAGAGTGAACAAGATTCTTAGATGTTTGCCTGCTTCTTATGATGCTAAGATTACTGCTATTACTGAATCCAAAGATTTAAATACTTACTCTATTGACAGCTTACTTGGATCACTCATTGCTTACGAGCAAGGGGTGAACCAAAGGCAACTTGATGCAGGTGAACGCAAGAAAGAGAAGACCGTGGCACTAAAGGCCAAAGATTCAGATGCTAGCACTTCCGGGTCTGATAGCGATGAAGTTGCCTTAATCACAAGGCAATTCAAAAGCTTTCTAAGGAAGAAACATAAGAACTATCAGAAGTGGAACAAGGGTAAGTTCAATAAAAACTTTAAGGGTTCATCTGAATCGGTTTGTTTTGAATGCAGGAAGCCTGGACATATTAAGGCTGATTGTCCAACACTTAAAGCTCACCCAAGAAAGGAGAAGAGTGAGGAGAAACCAAAGTTTAGGAAGGACAAGAAGCGGATTCAGAAGGTATTCTGGGCAGACTCTGCATCCGACTCTTCTGAGACTGAAGCTGAAGAGGAGGAAACAAACTTGTGTCTGATGGCGGATGATCACCCTGGTCAGTCGGACCAGGAAGAGGTATGTGAGCTTACTTACGATCAGTTATTTGAAGTTTCTGAAAAGATTCATACATCGTATAGGAAGCTTAAGAAAACTCATGCTAGTTTGAAATTAGATTATTTGACTTTACAAAAAGAGCATGATTCTGTAGTTAAAGATTATTCCACACTTGATTCCAATCTCATGTCTCTGCTTGATGAGTTTGATGAATTGAACAAAAAATATTCTGATTTAGTTTCTGAGCATGATTCTTTGAAAACCATGCATGTTGATTTAGAAAAAGCTTTTAAAGAGTTAGATACAATGGCATGTGAAGTAGAAAGTAACAATGGCACTTTAAAATTTGAAATTGCAAGTTTAAAGAAAGAGAATGAGTTTTTGGAAGAAAAAATCAGTGCTTTTGAAAAGAACAAAATATCACCTACCTTTGAACAGTTTTATGCACCGCCACCTTTTAAAAATTCTGTTGCAAGTTCATCAAAGCATATTTCATACACTACTAGGAAGAGGCACTATCACTCACGACGTTTAGTTAATCCTTTTCCTGGTGTTAGATGTTTTTCATGTGGCATGTTAGGACACATATCACATACTTGTACTATTCACTGTAGTACACATTGGGTGTGGAGACCCAAACTGCCTGTTTCACAGCACAGCACGCATGCATCGCATTCTTCTTTTCATAAGAAGGAACCCAAACCTGTTTGGGTTCCTAAGACTGACATTTGATGATTTTGTAGGTGTGCTCTCACACAAGACCTCGTGAGAGCATGTGGTACCTGGACAGCGGATGTTCTAGACATATGACTGGAGATGCAAATCAGTTCATTTCGCTGGAGGCCAGAGCTGGAGGCAAGGTTACACTTGGAGATAACACCACCAGGAAGGTGGTAGGCACAGGTATAATTGGTGATTCAAAGAACTTTATGATTGATAATGTTTTGCTTGTAGATGGACTGAAACACAACCTGCTGAGCACCAGTCAACTCTGTGACAAGGGATACAGCATCAAATTCCTGCCCACTGGATGCATTTTAAGCTTAAATGATGAAGTTGTTTTGCAGGGGCAAAGGATCAACAACGTCTACAAGCTGGATGTAAGTAGCATTAAATCTGATAATTTAATTTGCTTAAAAACTGCTGCTGATGAGTCTTGGTTATGGCATAGGAGATTGTGTCATGCCAGTATGAAAACCCTTAGGAGAGTCACCCAAAAGGATTTAGTTAGAGGTGTGCCCAAGCTTAAGTTCACTAAGGATCACCTGTGTGATGCCTGTCAGTTGGGGAAGCAAGTCCAGTCCTCTTTTCACTCTGTTAAGGACATTAGCACCTCTAGACCTTTAGAAGTTCTTCACATGGACCTCTTTGGACCCATTAGCACTGCCAGCTTAGGGGGGAGAGTCTATGGTTTTGTGATTGTTGATGATTATTCAAGGTTCACTTGGGTTAAGTTTTTGTCACACAAATCTGAGTCATTTGATGAGTTTAGATCTTTCTCTACTTGGATTCAGAAGAAGTTAGGATGTGAGATTATTACCATCCATAGTGATCACGGAGGAGAGTTTGAAAATGAAAGATTTGGAAGTTTTTGTGAGAATCATGGGATTAGTCACAATTTTTCAGCTCCTAGGACCCCTCAGCAGAACGGGGTAGCTGAAAGGAAGAACAGGACCTTAGTGGAAGCCACTAGAGCCATACTTGCCGAGTATTCACTTCCAAAATACTTTTGGGCTGAAGCGGTGAACACTGCCTGTTATGTACTGAATAGGATGAATGTGAGAGTCAAACTGAACAAGACACCTTATGAGATCATTAAGGGTAGAACACCAAATCTGTCCCACCTCCATGTCTTTGGCTGTAAGGTTTTCATTCTGAACAACGGAAAGTCACCCTTAGGAAAATTTGACCCCAAATCTGATGAAGGAGTGTTCTTAGGATATTCAAGTGTGGGGAAATCCTTTAGGGTGTTTAATAGGAGGACTTTGGTGGTGGAAGAAACAACCCATGTAGTGTTTGATGAATCTGATCCTAAGGAGTCTAGATCTGAAGTAGAAGATGAAGAGATTGTTGAGGTTACCCAAGGAGTTGGAAATACAAATTTGGAGGAAAGGGTAAAACCTCAAGCCCCATTGCCTAGAGATTGGAGATATTCTTCGAGTCATCCTAAAGAACTGATCTTAGGAGACCCTTCTGAAGGTGTTAGGACTAGGCATGGACTTAGGAAGGAAGTAAACCATTCTGCCTTTATCTTAATGACTGAACCCACCAAAATCAATCAAGCCTTGTCGGATGAGTTTTGGATTTTAGCTATGCAGGAAGAATTGAATCAATTTGTAAGGAATGATGTTTGGGAGTTAGTAGAAAGACCTAGAAACCAAAGTATTGTGGGAACCAAGTGGGTCTTTAAGAATAAGATGAATGATTCTGGTGTGGTGGTGAGAAATAAGGCAAGATTGGTGGCTAAGGGGTATAATCAGATAGAAGGGATAGATTTTGAGGATCCTTTTGCCCCTATAGCTAGATTGGAAGCCATTAGAGTGCTACTAGCCTTTGCCTGTTACAAGGGATTTAAGCTGTTTCAAATGGATGTCAAGAGTGCCTTTTTAAATGGGGTAATTAAAGAAGATGTATTTGTAGAACAACCCCCAGGTTTTGAGAGTTCCCAATATCCAAGTCATGTCTATAAATTAAAAAAGGCCTTATATGGATTGAAACAGGCACCCAAAGCTTGGTATGAGAGGCTTAACACATTCCTGTTAGAAAGAGAGTTTGTTAAGGGGAGCGTAGACACCACCCTTTTTCTGAGGAGATTAGGAGATGACTTACTCATTGTCCAGATCTATGTTGATGATATAATTTTTGGATCTTCTGATAAATACTTATGTGATGAGTTTTCCAAAACAATGAGTAAGGAGTTTGAGATGAGTATGATGGGAGAATTGTCCTACTTTTTGGGGTTTAGCATAAGGCAAACGGATGATGGAACCTTTCTCAATCAATCAAAATACACTAAGGAGATTTTGAAGAAATATGAAATGGACAAAGCCAAGCCAATCAATACTCCCATGCCCTCCTCAGTTCAGTTAGATAAGGATTCAAATGGAAAATCTATTGATCAGAAGAAGTATAGAGGGATAATAGGTTCACTGCTTTACCTGACTGCTAGCCGACCTGATATCATGTTTAGTGTCTGTCTTTGTGCTAGGTTTCAGGCTGATCCTAAAGAGTCCCACCTGACTGCTGTTAAGAGAATTCTTAGATATCTTTTAGGAACCCCAAACCTAGGAATTTGGTACCCTAGGCACAGCACCTCTTTTGAGATCATTGGATATTCTGATTCTGACTTTGCGGGGTGTAGGGTGGATAGGAAGAGTACTTCTGGGACTTGTCAATTTATAGGACAGTCGTTAGTCTCTTGGTCCAGTAGAAAACAGAACTCAGTTGCACTTTCCACTGCTGAAGCTGAGTACATTGCCTTAGGGAGTTGTGTGGCCCAAGTTCTTCGGTTGAAGCAGCAAGTCTTGGATTTAAAAGTACCTGTTGGCACAATTTCTGTTCTGTGTGATAATACTAGTACCATCTGTATCTCTAAGAATCCAATCCAACATTCTAGGACCAAACACATTGACATTAGGCATCACTTCATTAGGGACCATGTTACAAAAGGGGACATTGAGCTACACCACGTAGCAACTGAAAATCAGCTGGCTGACATATTCACTAAACCACTAGCTTTTGACTCATTCAGCATTTTGAGAACCGGATTAGGAGTGATTGATATAAATGCTTGATTCTGATGACTGCTGATTTATGATTGTTATGATTAGTATTCTGATTTCGGTTAGTTAGTTTTTTGTATTCTATTTTCTGATTTCTGTTAGTTAGTTTTTGTATTCTAATTTTTGATTTCTGTTAGTTAGTTTTGGTTTGATTATTTGCTTTCAGTTGATTTTATTTCTTCTGCTGATTTCTGTGTTACCCTTTTTGTTAGTTTGATTTGAGTATTTACTTTGCTATGATTTTCTACCTGTTTTTATTTATTTACGGGTTCATATCTTGCACTTACTATTTTATGCTTTTCAAGATCTGATCACCGCTCACTACTTCTGGTGATCTGAATTTTTGACTGGGAGTTTTTACCGTGTTTTGGTTTGGAAGCTGATAAGCAGTGATTGACTTAGCTGAATCTGTTAAAGGGAAGAAACATTGATAATTATTTCTCTTCCTCTAACTCCTTTACTGGTGTGTAGTTTCTTTTGAATAAAAATCCTTTTCAAAATTAAAATGTTAGTTTTTGAAATAGAGATTATTTTATCTTCCTACAGTAATCTGCCTCATATCAATAGTGTTTTTCAAAGTCTTGAGTCATTAGTTTGATTTTCTAAACCAAGTGATTGCATTTATCATATGTTGTATGGATTTTGTTTTGTGAATCGTTCTTCCTTACTGCGGAGAGTCATCTCCTATGTCTGGAAGATAATCTCACAGCTGAGACTCCTTAATGATTATGAAAAGGAGAAAAGCTTATAAAAGATGCGCAGTGCGCCAGATAATTTGAAAAAGAGGCATAAAATGAGCCCAAAACTGAAAAGATGCGAAATTGCCAAATTGGATACACAAAGTGTATCAAAAATCATAAGATGCGCAAAGCGCCAACCAATTTGAAAAAAAGAGGCACAAAATGAGCCCAAAACAAGCTTTCTTTCCTTTCAGATTGTTAAATGTCTTAGAGAAATCTGTGCGCCACTTAATATTTTCAAAAGCTTGAGTTTTGAAAATCCCGATTTCTGATTTTTTACTTTGTAACACTATTATATCAGATATTTCTCTGGAACGAGGCTTGAAAGGATTTCTTTTCAAATCTAATGTCTCTTCTTTTGAATCGGATTTTTGTGTTGAAAGAGGTTTGCATCGATAAGGTGCCCGGGGTCGGAGTTACGAAAGTTGATTATTTCCAACCTTTTTTGGATTTCAGCGCTGTCAATCATCCTGTCATTGATTTTTGAATCTAAAATCAAGGAAAAATTTGATTTTCCTGTTTTGTAGTTGTTTTATTTTATGTTTTATTTCTGTGTTATGTTTTTCGCTCCTCCTTTTTGTGATGTCAAAAGGGGGAGTCAGTTGCAGTTGTAGTCGTGTCTATTTCTGTTTTCTGAGTCATGCTTCATGTATTGTTTTAGCTGTTAAATGAAAATTTAAAAAAAAAAAATATTTGTTTGTTTGATCTCCTAGTTTACCTTTGTTTTCAGACTACTTTAACAAATGTTTGCCATCATCAAAAAGGGGGAGATTGTTGCAAATCTGGTTTTGATGATGACAAACATGTTTCCAGTGTGTTTTGCTTGGCTAATCTGTTTCAGGCACAAAAGACCGTGAGCCACTCAAGCCAACTCAAGATCGGGTCCAAGTGTGTCAAATATATGATTTTTCCTTTTATTGAGTCAATTGTAATGTAACTGATCCCCTAACTAAGTAACCTTGCACACACACACTCAGGGGGAGAGATTGAGTGAGTTAGAGTTTTTGTTCAATTTTTGTTCAGATCGTCCTGGATGATAGTTGCATCGTCCTGGACGATCCAGTTAAAATAGAAACCCTAATTAGGGCGACTAAGTTAAGAAGGTCTGATTAAGCAGATCATCCTGGACGATCATTGGATCGTACGGGACGATATTCTCAAATTAGAAATTCCCAGCCACCAGATTAAGTTAGGCAAGTTTTATTTTAAGTATTTTGGTCTAATTGTCCCGGACGATACGTGTATTGTCCTGGATGATTCACTACAATCATGCCTAAATTAGTCTGGTAATTAAGGAAAGCAATTAATGTTTAATTGATACGATCACATCGTCCTGGACGATCGCAGGATCGTCCCGGACGATCGTGATCGTCTTGTGCATTTCAGCTGTACGACCCGAACTGTGTACAAGACGATTTTTGGCCTTTTTGAACTAATCATACAGGACGATGACCCCATCGTCCTGGACGATCAAGTCATTTTTTGGTCGTCCAGCACAGATTTCTCTGGACGACCCGAACTGTCTTCTGGACGATTTCCCTCAATTTGCACTAATCGTCCCGGACGATCGCAGGATCGTACGGGACGATATGAACAACTTTTTCTACTGATCGTCCAGAAGAGCCTAATCGTCCAGACTGAATCAGCTGATTTTGAACTGATCGTACAGGACGATCTCCCGATCGTCCTGGACGATCTTGGCCGACAAGTTGAGGTTTAGGGCAAATTTTAAGCCCTCCTTTAAAAGAACTTTTTCCAATTTTTGGAAAAATCTTTTGCTACCTTCCTTCCCTGAGAAACCCTAGAGAGAAGAGAGAGTTGGGAGAGAGAGAAGAGATCTTGTGAGGGGGAGTTAGTGAGTGATTCACTAAGGTTGCTCCAAGCACGGATCAGAGTCGTCTTCTCCGCTCGTCGTCTGTCGTCTAGTCGGTGTTCTTCGTGGGAGGATCGTTCGCAAGAAGATCCGGGTTCTCTGCCCGCTTCAGGTGGAAGTGAAAGGAGTTCGTAGGTTCTCTGCCTGCTTCAGGAGGAAGCGAAAGGAGTTCGAAGGTTCTCTGCCTGCTTCAGGAGGAAGCGAAAGGAGGTCGTGTTCTCTGCCTCACCGTGTGGTGAAAAGGAGATTTTTGTACAGGCTTCTCCGCCTTGCTGTGGGAGCAAAAGGAGAGACACTTCTGTTTAGTGCAATACCCTGGAGGGGAGGCTCCGGGGAGTGGACGTAGGTCAAGTTGACCGAACCACTATAAAATCTGGTTTGCTTTTCTGATTCAGTTCTGCACTTTACTTTTCAATATAAACTGCTTAGGTGAATATCGTTGGTTGATCTTTTCGTTATTGTTTACTTGTTTCCGCTGCTAAGTATCGAAAAGATTTTTGTAGTTATCGTGAAATTTTTAAATAACCAATTCACCCCCCCTCTTGGTTAGCCTCGGGACTAGTTCACTAGGGCTTAACATCCCTTTCAAACTTTCACAAAAAGCATAAAACTTAAAATTTTTAGTTTTTGGACAGTTTTTCTTATCCTTAGTACTTAAGGGTCCTAAAAACTCACTTGAGGAAATCCTTCTGTGAAAATTCTTCTTTAGAGTGAAAGGGAGAGTGATTGGGAGAGTATTTGGGAGTGAGTGTTGTGAGATCTTTGAAGAGGAAATTGAGAGGGGATTCACAAAGTTATCCAAGTGTGAGGATCTCATTGTTTGTACTTCAAGCTTCTTCCCAATCTCCTTAGAGGCTCTTGTAAGAATGTTGTTCGAGAGGTTTTCAGTTCTCCGCCTTCATTAGGAGGGAGAAAAAGGAAGAGAGGGTTCTCTGCCTACACCAGGAGGGTGTGAAAGGACGAGAGGGTTCTCTACCTACATAAGGAGGGTGTGAAGGATGAGTGGGTTATCTGCCTTCACCAGGAGAGTAAAAAAGGATGATAGTTCTCTATCATATTGGGATTTGATGGAAGAGAATTTTTTTAAAGGCTTCTCTGCCTTGCTGTGGGGGCTAAAGGAGAGTTACTTTGGTTTAGTGTAATACATAGAGAAGGAGTCTCTAGGGAGTGGATGTAGGTTGTGTTTTGACCAAACCACTATAAATCTGGTGTTCTCTGTTCCTTTCTTTTTACTTTCCTGCATTGTTATTTTTAAGCACTTTATTTTTTTGTGGTTGAAAAATTATCGAATTCGTAACTGTTCATACGGTACGAACTGAAATTATACAGTACAATTTGTTGAAAGTTTTTTATTAAGAAAATTTTCAAAATTCTAAGAGAATTTTTAAAAAACACCAATTCACCCCCCCTTTTGGTTAGCCTAGGGACGTAATAAATAGGTATAATAACCTATTCATACTTTCAAGTTGTTTCAGAGCCTGTTTCAAAAATTACTATTTAGATTACTTTTTGAAATTTGATCCTGGCTAATTTTAGAAATTGGAATATTTTATAAGGTTACTCGATCACTAGGCCACCTTTATTTGATAACATTCTATTTGATTTCTAGAAAACTTACATGTCTACTTTTCTGCAATCTCTTGATAATCGTATGTGGATGTTAGTTCTGTTATGATTTGGGTACATTTATTTGTTCAAGTAAATTATAATTCAAGTTATGTTTTTGATGATTACAAAAGTTTATTATTTATTTTATTCTTCTCCTAATAATTGTTTGAGTTTTGTTGTGTGTACTAAAGTATTTTTCAGGAAATTCACACTCTAGATTGCTGAGGACTTCAAGTTCACTTGTTCACTGTAAATGAAGTCTGTAAATTTTTTTTTCTTGAGTATGAGAGAGTGTGATTGTAAGTTGGATAACTATGCACACACAAACTATGAGGGAGTAAAAAGCTTAAATTTTTAAACTGATCGTACAGTATAAAATACCTTTCATACGGGATGATCTATAGAATATGTCCTTCATATCGAACCCATATGGCAAGAAAATTTTTCTAAGGCATGTTCGTACAGTACGAAATACCTTTCGTACATAATTTTTGCTGTACAAACCGCTCTGACTTGTTCGTCCATGGGTTCGTACAGGATGAACTAAGCGTATGAAGTGCACTGACTTGATCGTCCAAGGGTTCATCTGGGATGATATGTTCATACAAAGCGCTCTAACTTGATCGTTCAAGGGTTCATCTGGGATGAAATGGAAGTACGAACTAAGCGTACGAAGCGCTCTGACTTGATCGTCCAAGAATTCATATGGGATGAAATGTTCGTACGAACTGCTCTGACTTGTTTGTCTCATGAGTCGTACGGGACAAATCGTTCAATATTTTGAACTATTCGTACAGTACGATCGTCGATCGTACAGGACGATCGGCACGGATTAAACTTGAAAATTCAGTTTTTGGATAGTTTCTCTTGTCCCAAGTATATAAATGACTTAAAACTGACTGAAGCAAAAATCCTTCTATGAAAATTCTTTTGAGAAGTCTAAGGAGAGTGATTGGGAGAGTGTTTGAGAGTGAGTATTGAGAGATCTTTCAAGAGAGAATTGTGAGAGGATTCACAAGGTTATCCAATTATAAGGATTTCTTTTACTTGTTCTTCAAGCATCTTCCTAGTTCCTTGGAGACTTTTGCAAGAGTGTTGTTCGAGAGGATTCTAGTTCTTTGCCGCACTTAGAGGGTGAAAAGGACGACGGTTCTCTGCCACACTTAGAGGGTGAAAAGGACGATGGTTCTCTACTGCACTTGGAGGGTGAAAAGGATGATGGTTCTCTGTTGCACTTGGAGGGTGAAAAGGACGACAGTTCTCTACCGCACCGAGTTTGGTGAAAGAGATTTTGTAAAGGCTTCTCCACCTTCTGTGGGGGCAAAAGGAGAGTTACCTGAGTTTAGTGCAATACTTAGAAAAGGAGTCTCTAGGGAGTGGATGTAGGTCGTGTTTGACCGAACCACTATAAATTCTGGTGTTTTTTGTTCATTGTTCACTTTTTCATATTTTATTTTTCCACAGTTTATTTTCTTTGTGGTTGAATTTCTGTGTTCAAATAAAGCGCTAATATCGTACTGTATGATTTGCTTTAAAATTTTTTGAAATCCCAAGAGTAAATTTTTAAAGGACCAATTCACCCCCCCTCTTGGTTAGCCTAGGGACATGAGCAATAAGTCTAACAACCTATTCGCACTTTCAAGTGGTATCAGAGCTAATTTCAAAAATCACTATTTTAAATACTTTTTAAAATTTTGATCATGGCTAATTTTGGAAAAAGAAATACTATGGAAGGATACTCGATCACTAGACCACTGTTGTTTGATAATATTCCTTTTGATTTTTGGAAAACTCGCAAGTCTACTTTTCTACAATCACTTGACTATCGCATGTGGATGTTAGTTCAGGATTGTTATACTAAACCTACTAGGATTGTAGAAGGAATAAGAGTTCAAACACCTTTTATAAACTGGACTGTAGAAGAACGTGAATTAGCTCAACTGAATGCTAAGTGTTTGAATAGTTTCTTTTGTACTTTAAAGTCAGAAGATTACATGCGTGTGTCTACCTGTAAATCAGGAAAGGAAATTTGGGATAGGCTTTGCATCACATATGAAGGTACGAATGAAGTGAAACAAACTAGATTGAATATTCTCTTGCACGACTATGAACTTTTTTGTATGAAACAGAATGAATTAATCTTTGACATGTACACTCATTTTACACATATATGTAGGGAGTTGAAAAATACAAAGAAAGTTAACAAGATATTATGTTGTTTATCTCCTGCATATGATGCAAAGATATCTGCAATAATAGAATCTAAAGATTTGAATGTTTATTCTATTGACAATCTTCTTGGATCACTAATTGCTTACGAGCAATCGGTGACTCAAAGACAGAGTGATGCAAGTGAGAAGCGAAAGGAGAAGAACATCGCTTTAAAGGTGGATGACTCTGAGAGTGATCAGTCACTACCTGAGGATTAAAAGGATATTGCCCTGACGATAAGGCAATTCAGAAGTTTCCTAAAAAAGAAGCAGAGAAGATGCCAATAGTGGAACAAAGGAAGGTTCCAAAAGAATGCTAAGGCTTCCAATGAAGTTATATGTTATGAGTGTAGGAAGCCATGACACATAAAGATAGACTGCCCCAATCTCAAAGGAAATCCTAGCAAGGATAAGGCCGAGGAGAAACCGAAGGACAGAAGGGATAAGAAGAGAATACAATGAGCTTTTTGGGCAGACTCAGCTTCAGATTCGTCAGAAACAGCACCTGAAGAGGAAGTTACCAATTTGTGTTTAATGGCTGACAATCTCGACCATACGGATGAGGATGAGATATGTGATTTAAGCTATGAAGAATTATTCGAAGTTTTTGAACGCATACACTCTGCATATAAGAAACTTAAAAACTGCGCGTTAAGTTGAATTTGGAATTTTTAGAGCTGCAGAAAGAAAATGAGATCCTTAGAAAAGATCATGCATTAATTGATAGCAACCACATGACTTTGTTGGATGAGTTTGATGATTTAAACAAACAACATAATCTTTTAAAATCATCTCACACTGAACTTGAAAATGATTTTAAGACTTTTATGGATGAATCAGATTCTAGAGAGTATGAGTTGAAGATTGACATTTCGATTCTAGAAAGTGCTAATGCTTATCTTAAGGTTCAGGTAAAAGCACTTAAGGAAAATAGAAACCCACCTAAACTTAAAGAGTTTCATGAATCCTACTACAAGATCACTGATTCAAGATCTAAGAAGAAAATTTTTAGGAAGAATAGGTTGGTGAATCTTTTTCTAGGGATAAAGTGTTTTTCTTGTGGTAGTTTAGGGCATATTTCCCACACTTGTACACTTAAATATAGAACACATTTAGTGTGGAGACCTAAGGTGCATAAGTCACATCATATCACACATACATCTGGTTTAAAATTGTCAAGAGGAGAACCCAAACTTGTTTGGGTTCCCAAGACTAATGTATTTGGTACCTAGACAGCGGCTGCTCAAAGCATATGATTAGAGATACAAATCAATTTATATCGCTGGAAGTCAGGAATGGAGGCAAGGTTACACTTGGAGATAATACTATCAAGAGAGTGGTAGGTACAGGTATAATTGGAAACTCTAAAAACTTTGTGATTAAAAATGTGCTGTTGGTTGAAGGTTTAAAACACAATCTATTGAGCATAAGTCAATTGTGTGACAAGGGCTATCATATAAAGTTTTTTCCTACTAGTTGTATTATTAGTCTGAATGGAACTATTGTTTTGAATGGTGATAGAGTTAATAATGTTTACATGCTAGATTTAAATTCTATTAAACCTTCTACTGCTCTGTGTTTGAAAACTATATCTGATGAATCATGGTTATGGCATAGAAGGCTTTGTCATACTAGTATGAGAAATCTTAGAAAAATCACCCAAAAGCAACTAGTTAGAGGTGTACCCAAATTAGACTTCACTAAAGATCACTTGTGTGATGCATGTCAATTAGGAAAACAAGTGAGATCCTCTTTCAAATCAATCAAGAAAGTTAGGACTAGCAAGCCCTTAGAAATTCTTCACATGGATTTATTTGGACCTGTTAGTACCTTAAGTCTAGGAGAAAAAAGATTTGGGTATGTTATTGTGGATGACTATTCTAGATTCACCTGGATTAGATTTTTGAATCATAAGAGTGAATCATTTGAAGAGTTTAGAGATTTTGCCACTTGGATTCAGAGAAAACTAGGTTTTGAAATAGTTACTATCCAAAGTGATCATGAGGGAGAATTTGAAAATAAAATGTTTAATGATTTTTGCAAATCTCTTAGAATTGGCCACAATTTCTCAGCCTCTAGGACACCTCAACAGAATGGAGTTGTAGAAAGGAAGAACATGACATTAGTTGAAACTGCTAGGGCCATGTTAACAGAATATTCACTTCCAAAATATTTTTGGGCTGAAGCAGTTAACATAGTGTGCTATATGTTGAATAGGGTGTACATAAGGTCTAAATTGAATAAGAAACCCTATAAACTTCTTAAAGATAGAAGTCCCAACCTCTCACATTTACATGTTTTTAGATGTAAAGTATTCATTCATAATAATGATAAAACTCTCTAAGGAAAATTTGATTTAAAATCTGATGAAGGAATCTTTCTAGGTTATTCAAGTGTTGGAAAATCCTATAGAGTTTTTAATAAAAGAACATTGGTAGTTGAGGAGACCACACACGTTATTTTTGATGAATCTTATGATAATAAAAGGTCTAAGTTGGATGAAGATGAGGTTGAGGTAGTAACCCAAAAACTTGAAGATCAAAAGGTTGAAGAAAGGGTTGAAAAAGAAGAGGAAAATCAATTGCCTAAAGAATGGAAATTTGTAAGGAGTCATCCTAAATAGTTGATTTTAGGAGAACCAAGTGAAGGAGTAAGGACTAGACATGGTTTGATGAAAGAAGTAAATCATTCAGCATTCATTTCAATGATTGAACCCACTAATATAGAACAAGCACTTTTAGATGAATTTTAGATTTTGGCTATGCAAGAGTTGAATCAATTCAAGAGAAATGATATTTGGGAGTTAATTGAAAGGCTAAAAGATCAAAGTGTAGTTGGGACTAAGTGGGTGTTCAAAAACAAAATGAATGATGCAGGAGTAGTTGTGAGAAATAAGGCTAGATTAGTAGCTAAGGGGTATAATCAAATTGAAGGAATTGATTTTGAGGAGATATTTTCTCCTGTAGCAAGACTTGAAGCAATAAGAGTTTTGTTAGCCTTTGCCTGTTTTAAAGATTTTAAATTATATCAGATAGATGTCAAGAGTGCCTTCTTAAATAGGGTGATAGAAGAGGATGTTTATGTTGAGCAACCTCCAGGCTTTGAAAATTCTAAATTCCCTAATCATGTTTTCAAACTGAAAAAGGCATTATCTGGACTAAAACAGGCACCTAAAGCATGGTATGAGAGGTTAAGCACTTTCTTATTAAAAGGATCATTTGTTAAAGGAAGTGTGGACACCACTTTGTTTGTGAAAACAAATTGGAAAAGAAATACTCATTGTTCAAATATATGTGGATGATATCATTTTTGGATCAACTGAAAAAATTTTTTGTGATGAATTTTCAAAGACAATGAGTAGTGAATTTGAAATGAGTTTAATGGGTGATCTGAGTTATTTTCTTGGTTTTAGCATAAAGCAAAATGAGGAAGGTACTTTTCTTTGTCAATCTAAGTATGTTAAGGATATCCTCAAAAAGTATGAAATGGACAATGCTAAACCAATAAATACACCCATGAGTTCCTCAGTACTATTAGATAAGGATCCTAAGGGAAAATCTGTTGATCAAAAAAAGTATAGAGGTATAATTGGATCTTTGCTTTATTTGACTGCTAGCAGACCTGACATCATGTTTAGTGTTTACTTATGTGCTAGATTTCAAGCAGATCCAAATGAATCACATTTCATAGTAGTGAAAAGGATCTTAAGATATCTTTTAGGAACTCAAAATTTGGTAATTTGGTATCCTAAGAACAGTTCTTCTTTTGAAATTATTGGATACTCAGATTCTGATTTTGCAGGCTGTAGGGTGGATAGGAAAAGTACTTCTGGGACTTGTCAATTCATTTGTATCTTGGTCCAGTAGAAAACAAAATTCAGTAGCACTTTCTACAGCTGAAGCAGAATACATTGCCTTAGGGAGTTGCGTTGCACATGTGCTTTGGTTAAAACAATAAATGGATGATTTGGGTTTTTCAATTGGCACAATTTTAATCTTTTGTGATAACACTAGTGCCATTTGTATTTCAAAGAATCCGTTACAATATTCTAGAACTAAGCATATTGATATAAGGCATCATTTTATAAGAGATCATGTAGCGAAAAGGGAAATTGAACTACATCATGTCGCTACTAAAGATCAGCTTGCAGATATTTTCACAAAACCCTTAGCCTTTGACATATTTAGCATGTTAAGGACAAGGCTAGGTGTGATTGATCTTAATGGTTGATTGAAAATTCTACAAATGTATTTTTATATGTATTTATTTATTTGTTCATTGGATGTGTTTTATTTTCTTATGTTTTATGTTTTATTAGTTTATTGTGTGTTGTCTTTTAAAAGAAAAATAAAAAAAAATTTTGTTGTTTTTTATTCCTTGACTGAATGTTGAAAGCATGTAAGATTGGAGAGATGAGAGTTTATTTTGTGTCTATTAGTACTGTACGATGACCTTATCATACTGTATGATTACATCATCGTACATGCACTTCGTCTGTACGAATTGGGAGGAATCACGGTTAGTGTCAGTTATTATTGAGGATAATATGTACGAATACGTCATTCGTCTTTACGATCCACATGTTATTTCACGTGAGGGATGAACCTAACCGTCGCCTGAACAATCTTAAATTTTATGATCGTCCCGGACGAACACGTCATCATTTGTACGATCAGGAAGTCAAAAAGCCTGTATGAAAGGAACCCTCGGGACGAGCAGTTTATGAAAAACCATTTCATTTTGACTGCTTTTGGTCATCCTGAATGAAATTTGATTCATCCCAAATGAAGTCAGGTTTGTCTTGTACGAACTAGATTCATATAATACGATCACAGACATTTTCTATAAAAAGGAGGGTCATTTTCATTCATTTCACTTTCATTCCAAAACCCTTCAGAGCTTAGAATTCAAGATGTCAGGCAGTGGCAAAAGAGTACGTGTTGCTAGGGGTCCTACTGCTAGGAGAAACTGGGATGAGAACTTTCTAAGTGAGGAAAATAAGGAAGCATACCTTAGGTATGCTGCATCTAAGGTCACCCCTTCTCGCATACTGTTGCAGGAAAATATTCACTTTGCTGTAATGCCTCTTTTTGACTCCAACAAATTAGCTTTTCTGTTAACCTTAATCTATGCTTTTAACAAGGACCCTTTTCATGTGTTTCTCGCCAATATGACTTTCAATGAGGATCACTCTATCATTTCCTCATATGTCTTAAAACAGAGAGTAGTAATAACCAAGGAGGATATAGGGGAATATATTCATCTGAGAAACCATGGGACTAGGGCTCACACCTTCTCCACTAGACCAGAAAATGGTTGGTCGGATGTAAACCAAGTTCTTAGAGGTGTACGCACACCCACACATGTTTCCCGGGTAGATTACTTGAACCAAAATGCACGAATAATTTAGCATGTGCTTAGGACATCTATCATTCCTATAGCAGGAGATCGGATAAATATGACCCCACTTCTTTCATCAACAACTTTTCTTATTATGACTGGCCAACCCATAGATGAAGCCCAATTAATCTTAAACTACATCTACTATCTTTCTGATATTGGTTTGGCTAGTGTGAAAAGGAAGAAAAATATTGCTTTAGGACATATTGTGTGTTATATCCTCGAGAAGAAATATAACCTAATCCATCCTTCTGATCCTTCTAAACTCCCACTGTACTTCACTGACGCTTCCTTTCGAGCGTTATTTGGGAAAGAAGGTACTACTGATAGCTCAGATGATGAGCCTCCTTCTACTTCTGCTCCTTCAACTGCACCCTCAACTGCATCTGGACCATCTCAAGATTTCTATCAAAATATGGTCCAACATTTTGAGAGAATGGATCAAAGATTTGATCACATGGAGGCGCATTTGAAGAAACAAGATGATCAGTACAAGGATGATAGAGTCTGGATTAGGGATCAGTTTGACTCTGTGAATACGAACATTGCAACGCTAAACAGCTATTTTGTGCTGTTTGGTAATCAACCACCTCCTCCAGATCAGGGTCCCTCTGATTATTTGTATCTCTTATGTTTTGCTTGGTTAGATGTGATTGTTATTATTCTTTGTTGTTCCTTGGTGTGTATTTATTGTTTGTGAGTTGTATGAGAAGTTAGCAAGTTTATCTTTTTCTATGTGCTGCACCAGAAAACTTACTATTGTGTTTGTTTTATCAGTGTTTGTATGATGAATTTGGAATTATCTTGAAATGAGCAATGTTATAGTGCTTTTGTACATATCTTTTGTGTATTTTAAATTGAAATTTTTTTTTTTGCACTAAAACACTTAACCGTAGTTGATCAGATTTCTAAAATGTGAATTGAGAATTTATTACAATAAAAACTCTGTGCATAAAATTAAATTCTCAAAATATTTATATTTCATTATGATTTGGTGTAGATTAGAAGATCTTAATTTATCTTAATTTAGACTTGCATTACTTAACCTAAATCAATGTATATTTGATATCTTAATATTACTTATAATTCCTATATCATAGTGTTCAATATTATAAAAGTGATCAAGGGATATTATTTTTGGAAAGAAGCTTATTAGATAAAGATAAAATGAGCAAAGCTTAAAAAGATGCACAAAGTGTGCCATAAAATAAAAGATGCGCAATGTCGCCAAATTTGAAAAGAGGCACAAAATTAGCCCAAATTATGAAAAAGATGCGCAAGGTCGCCAATTGTTCTTTCCTTTAACATTTTCTCCAAATTCATTAATCAATGATTGTCACTTTTGATTTAGAATTTTTGGTAATCTTATTTCATCTTCTATGCAATTGTTGTGGTTACTTAATCTGTCTAGTACATTAATATCATAGATAAACTTTTCTTCTCCTCATTATTATATGCAATCTAGATCTTTTTGAGTCTTTACTTGCTGCATGTGAATTTTAAATTGTAGTCAATATTTCTTTAACATTTTTCAAATCAGCAACTCTTTTGAGTGTCTTCCCTTTTTGTTGTTGTCAAAAGGGGGAGTGTTGTATTATTTATTTGTCTTTATTTGTTTAATTGTATTCTCCTGTATGTGTGCTTGTATCTTTGCTTGTGTGTGTTTGATTTTATTCTCATGTATGTGTGCTTGTATATTTGCTTGTGTGTGTATTTGCTTTTATCTTTTCTACTCTTCCCTTATGTATTCCATGTTAGATCCTCTAACCTCTTATTCCCTTGAGTCATTTAGGGTTTAGGGGGAGCTTAGGAGATCATTTATTTAGGGAGAGTGTACATTTGTGGATATATTTATGGAAGAAAGTGAGAGCTTAGGAGACATATTTTTCTTTACCAAATAATAATTATTTTGCCATCTTAAAAAAGGAGGAGATTGTTATGATTTGGGTACATTTGTTTGTTCAAGTAAATTCTAATCCAAGTTATATTTTTGATGAATATAAAAGTTTATTATTTGTTTTATTATTCTCCTAATAATTATTTGAGTTTTGTTGTGTGTACTAAAGTATTTTTCAGGAAATTCATACTCCTAATTGCTGAAGACTTCAAGTTCACTTGTTCACTGTAAATGAAGTCTGTAAATTTTTTTTTCTTGAGTCTGAGAGAGTGTGATTATAAGTTAGATAACTGTGCACACACACACTATGGGGGAGTAAAAAAGTTTAAATTTTTAAACTGATCGTACAGTACAAAATATCTTTCGTACGGTACAACATACCTTTCGTACGGGACGATCTATAGCATATGTCCTCCATATCGAACCCATATGGCAAGAAAATTTTTCTAAGGCATATTCGTACAGTACGAAATACCTTTAGTACATGATTTTTACTGTACGAACCGCTTTGACTTGTTCGTCCATGGGTTCGTATGGGACGAACTAAGAGTACGAAGTGCACTGACTTGATCGTCCAAGGGTTTGTTCGGGATGATATGTTCGTACGAAGCGCTCTGACTTGATCGTCCAAGGGTTTATTTGGGACAAAATGGTCGTACGAAGTGCTCTGACTTGATCATCCAAGCGTTCGTATGGGATGAAATGTTCGTACGAACTGCTCTGACTTGTTCGTATCATGAGTCATACGGGACGAATTGTTCAATATTTTGCACTATTCGTGCAGTACGATCGTCGATCGTACGGGACGATCGATGTGGATTAAACTTGAAAATTCAATTTTTAGACAATTTTTCTTGTCCCAAGTATATAAATGACTTAAAACTGACTGAAGAAAAAATTCATCTACGAAAATTCTTTTGAGAAGTTTAAGGAGAGTGATTGGGAGAGTGTTTGGGAGTGAGTATTGAGAGATCTTTCAAGAGAGAATTGTGAGAGGATTCACAAGGTTATCCAATTTTAAGGATTTCTTTTACTTGTTCTTCAAGCATCTTCCTAGTTCCTTGGAGACTTTTACAAGAGTTGTTCGAGAGGATTCCGGTTCTCTGCCGTACTTGGAGGGTGAAAAGGATGACGGTTCTCTGCCGCACTTGGAGGGTGAAAAGGATGACAGTTCTCTGCCGCACTTGGAGGGTAAAAAGGATGACGGTTCTCTGCCGCACTGGGTTTGGTGAAATTGATTTTGTAAAGGCTTCTCCGCCTTGCTATGGGGGAAAAAGGAGCGTCACTTGAGTTTGGTGCAATACCTAGAGAAGGAGTCTCTAGGGGGTGGATGTAGGTTATGTTTGACCGAACCACTATAAATTCTGGTATTTTCTGTTCACTGTTCACTTTTCTGCATTTTATTTTTCCGCAGTTTATTTTCTTTGTGGTTAAATTTTTGTGTTCAGATAAAGAGCTAAAATTAATCTGTTTGTACTGTACGAAGTAATATCGTACTGTACGATTTGCTTTAAAATTTTCGAAAATCCCAAGAGTAAATTTTTAAAGGACCAATTCACCCCCCCTCTTGGTTAGCCTAGGGACGTGAGCAATAGGTCTAACAACCTATTCGCACTTTCAAGTTCAGGATGGTTATACTGCACCTACTAGACTTGTAGATGGCATAAGAGTTGAAACACTATTTATTGATTGGACTTTAGAAGAAAGGGAATTAGCACAACGAAATGCAAAATGCTTGAATAACTTTTCTGTGCTCTTAAATCTGAAGACTATATGCATGTTTTTACTTGTAAATCCAGAAAGAAAATTTGGAATAGACTTTGTATTATGCATGAAGGTACAAATGAAGTGAAGCAAACTAGGTTAAACATTCTTTTGCACGATTTTGAACTTTTTTGCATGAAATTGAATGAATCAATCTCAGACATGTGTACATGATTTACACATATAGTCACTTCATTGCATGCCTTAGGTAGGGAATTAACAAATGTATAAATAAAATACCTCATTACTTACCTACTTCTTATGATGTGAAGATAACTACCATAACTGAATCAAAAGATTTAAATGTCTATTCTTTTGACAATCTTCTTGGATCACTAATTGCTTACGAGCAATCTGTGACTCAAAGAAAGATTGATGCAGGTGACAAGCAGAAGAAGAAGAATATAGCTTTGAAGGTGGATGATTCAGACAGTGATCAGTCACTACCTGAGGATGAGGAAGACATTTCCTTGATAATAAGGCAATTTAGAAGTTTCCTAAGGAAGAAGTAGAAGAGATGTCAACAGTGGAACAAAGGTAAGTTCCATAAAAATGCTAAGGCTCCTAATAAAAGAATTTGCTATGAATGCAGGAAGCCTGGACACATCAAGACTAATTGCCCTAATCTTAAAGCCAATCCTAGCAAGGAGAAAGCTGAGGAGAAATTAAAGGATAGAAGGGGCAAGAAGAGACTTCAACGAGCATTTTGGGTGGACTCAGCTTCAGATTCCTCTGAAATAGCACCAGAAGAGAAAGTCACAAATTTGTGTTTGATGGTTGATAATCTTGATCATTCGGATCAAGAAGAGGTATGTGACTTAAGTTATGATAAAGTATTTGAAATTTCTGAACGCATACATTCAACATATAGGAAACTAAAGAAACTACATGCTAAGTTGAATTTGGATCATTTAGAGTTGCAGAATGAATTTAAAATCCTTAGGAAAGACCATACACTAATTGATAGAAACCACATGACTTTAATGGATGAATTTAATGATTTAAATAAGCAGCATGATCTTTTAAAATCATCACACACTAAACTTGAAAATGATTTCAAAATATTTATGGATGAATCAGATAGTAGAGAGCATAACTTAAAGATTGAAAATTCAATTTTTGAAAGTGCTAATGCATATCTTGAGGTTAAGATAAAAGCACTTGAGGAAAATAGGAAGCCACCTAGACTTGAAGATTTTTACAAAATTTACCCCAAGTCAATTAGTCTAAAATAAAAAAGATCTTATAGTACAAATAGATTGGTGAATCCTTTTCCTGGAGTAAAGTATTTTTCTTGTGGTATGATTGGAAATATATCCCACACTTATACTATTTATCATAGAACACATTTATTATGGAGACCTAAGATGCATAAAATCCAGTATATCATGCATGCATTTATTTTAAAATTGCTAAGAGGAGAACCCAAACTTGTTTGGATTCCCAAGTCTAATATTTGATAATTTTGTAGGGATGCTCTCACACATGACCTCATGAGAGTATTTGGTACCTAGACAGTGGCTGCTCAAAGTATATGACTGGAGATGTAAATCAATTCATATCGCTAGAAGCCAGGAATGGAGGCAAGGTTACACTTGGAGACAATACCACCAAGGGAGTGGTAGGTACAGGTATGATTGGAAGCTTAGAGAATTTTATGATAGAAAATGTTCTGTTGGTAGATGGATTGAAACATAATCTATTATGTATTAGCCAATTGTGTGATAAATGCTTTCATATAAATTTTTTTCCTACCAACTGCGTGATTAGGAAAGATGGAATTGATGTGTTATTTGGGGATAGAGTAAACAATGTATACATGCTTGATTTAAATTATGTAAAGTCTTCTACTACTTTTTTTTTGAAAACTTTTTCTGATGAATCATGGTTATGGCATAGAAGACTTTGTCATGCAAGCATGAGAAATTTTAGAAAAATTACTCAAAAGGATTTAGTTAGAGGAATACCCAAATTAGCTTTCACTAAGGATCACTTGTGTGATGCATGCCAAGTAGGAAAGCAAGTGAAGTCCTCTTTTTATTCCATCAAAGATCTTAGGACTAGCAAATCATTAGAAGTCATATACATGGATCTTTTTGGACCAGTTAGCACTATCAGCTTAGTTATAAAAAGTTTTGGATTTGTTACTGTGGATGATTATTTAAGGTTCACTTAGGTTAAATTTTTATCTCATAAGAGTGAATCAGTTGATGAGTTTAAAGTGTTTGGTACTTGGATTCAGAGAAAACTAGGGTGTGAAATTCTATGAATACAATGTGATCATGGAGGAGAATTTGAAAATGAAAAATTTAAAGAATTTTGTAAAGAACATGGGATTGATCACAAATTTTCAGCACCTAAGACCCCTCAGCAGAATGGGGTAGTTGAGAGGAAAAATAGAACATTAATTAAAACCGCTAGAGCCATGTTGGTAGAATACTCACTTCCAAAATATTTTTGGGCTGGAGCAGTTAATACAACATGTTATGTTCTGAATAAGGTGAACATTAGAGCTAGTTTGAACAAAACACCTTATGAACTTCTTAAAGGGAGAACACCTAATCTCTCTAATTTGCATGTTTTTGGATGCAAGGTGTTCATACATAATAATGGAAAGACTCTTAGAAAAATTTGATCCTAAATCTGATGAAGGAATTTTTCTAGGATATTCAAGTGTTGGAAAATCCTATAGAGTTTTTAATAGAAGAATATTGGTAGTTGAGGAGACCACACATATAGTGTTTGATGAATCTAGCATTTCGAAAGAGTTGAAATTGGAAGAAGAGAACATTGAAAATATCTCCCATGAGATTGAAAGTACAAAGTTGGAAGAAAAGAAGGAAAAAGAGAACCCTTTGCCTAGAGAATGGAATTATCCCAAGAGTCATCCTAAAGATTTAATTTTAGGAGACCCAAGTGAAGGAGTTAGGACTAGGCATGGTTTGAGGAAAGAAGTAAATCATTCAACTTTTATTTCAATGATTGAACCCACTAATATAGATCAAGCACTTTTGGATGAATTTTGGATTTTGGCCATGCAAGAAGAATTGAATCAATTTAAAAGAAATGATGTTTGGGAGTTAATTGAAAGGCCAAAGGATTAAAGTGTAGTTGGAACTAAGTGGGTGTTTAAAAACAAAATGAATGGTTCAGGAGTTGTGATTAGAAATAAGGCTAGATTGGTAGCTAAGGGGTATGATCAAATAAAAGGGATTGATTTTGAGGAGACATTTGCCCCTGTAGCAAGACTTGAAGCAATTAGGGTTTTGTTAGCATTTGCCTATTTTAAAGACTTTAAATTGTATCAAATGGATATTAAAAGTGCCTTTTTGAATGTGGTGATAGAAGAGGATGTTTTTGTTGAGCAACCTCCAAGTTTTAAAAATTCTAAATTTTTTAATCATATTTTCAAATTGAAAAGGTATTGTATGGATTAAAACATGCACCTAGAGCTTGGTATGAGAGGTTATGCACTTTTCTATTAAAAGAATCATTTGTTAAAGAAAGTGTGGACACCACTCTATTTTTGAAAAGAATAGATAATGAAATACTCAATGTTCAAATATATGTGGATGACATCATTTTTGGATCAACTGATAAAACTTTATGTGATGAATTCTCAAAAATAATGAGTAGGGAATTTGAGATGAGTTTGATGGGTGACTTGGGTTATTTTCTTGATTTTAGCATAAAGCAAAATGAGGAAGGAACTTTTCTTTATCAATCTAAGTATATTAAGGACATCCTCAAAAAGTATGAAATGGATAATGCTAAACTAGTCACTACACCAATGAGTTCCTCTGTACACCTAAGGGAAAATCTATTGATCAAAAGAAGTTTAGAGGAATAATTGGATCATTACTTTACTTGACAGCTAGCCGACCAGACATTATGTTTAGTGTTTGCTTATGTGCTAGATTTCAATCTGATCCAAAGGAATCACATTTGATAGTAGTGAAAAAAATATTGAGATATCTTTTGGGAACTCAAAATTTAGGGATTTGGTATCATAAGAATAGCTCTATATTTGAAATAATTGGATATTCAGATTCAGATTTTATAGGTTGTAGGATTGATCAGAAAAGTACATCCAGAACTTGTCAATTCATTGGAAATTCTTTAGTATCTTGGTCCAATAGGAAACAAAACTCAGTAGCACTTTCTATAGCTGAAGTAGAATATATTGCCTTAGGTAGTTGTGTGGCATAGATGCTTTAGTTAAAACAACAGCTAATTGACTTAGGATTTTTTTTTGGCACAATTCTAATCTTTTGTGATAACACTAGTGCCATATGGATTTCAAAGAATCCTATTCAACATTCTAGAACTAAGCATATTGATATACGACATCATTTTATAAGAGATCATGTAGCAAAAGGAGAAATTGAATTACATCATGTTGCTACTAAGGATCAATTTGCAGATATTTTCATAAAACCTCTAACTTTTGACACCTTTAGCATGCTCAGGACAAGGCTAGGTGTGATTGATCTTAATGCATAATTAAAATTTTTGCAAATTTATTTTGTATATAAGTGTATGTTTATTTATGTCAAGTGTGTGTATTTTCTTTTAAATAAAAATTAAAAAAAAAAAATATTTTTGTTATCATTTTTTCCTTGTGAGTTTTTTTGAGTTTTTCCATATTCTGTCTTTTTGTTTAGTTTGTACTGTATGAAATATTTTCATACAATACAAATTCTGTAGCCCATGCATGAAATTCTGTAGAGTTGAAGTGACAAACTGTATTTTCATAGTCTGATCGTAATGTACGATGACTGTATCATACTGTATGATATGTACAGGTTTGTTTATATGAATGGGTTAGTTTTATGGTTAGCATCAGTTATTATTGATGATCGTATGTACGAACATATTATTCGTCTGCACGATCAATATGTCGATTCAGATGAGGACGAACCTAACCGTCGCCTGAATGATCTTTAATTTTTTTATCATCCCGGACAAACACATGATCGTCTGTATGATCTGAAAGTCAAAAATCCTGTACCAAAGGATGCCTCGGGAAGGGTAGTTTATGAAAAGCCATTTCATTTTTGATGTTTTCATTCATCCCGTACGAAATTAATTTTGTCCCATACGAAATTCATTTCGTCCTGTACGAAATGTTTTTCGTACAGTATGATTGATTATTTTTCTATATAAAGGACGGTCATTTTTGCTCATTTCACTTCTAATTTCAAACCATTCTAAGCATTAAGTAGAGATGTCAGGAAGCGAAAAGAGAGTACGATAATCTAGAAGTTTGTCATCCAGGCAGGATTGGGATGAAAATTTCTTAAGTGCACAAAATGAGGAAGCATACTATAGGTATGCTACATCCAAAATTACCCCCTCTCGTATTCTACTACAAGAAAACATCCATTTTGCAGTAATGTTTTTGTTCGATTCGACTCAATTTTCATTCATTCTCACCCTCATATATGCCTACAACAATGATCTCTTCCATGTTTTTCTAGCCAATATGAAATTTAATCAGGACCATACTAGGATCACTTCTTACATTCTAAAACAAAGGGTAGAAATAACTAAGGAGGACCTTGGATCATTTCTTCATCTGAAAACTCTGGGTATTCGGGCTCATACTCTTACCTCTAGAGCGAATGTGATTGGTCGAAGTTAATCAAGTTCTTAGATTTATAAGCCAACCAACTCACTATCCTAGAGTTGACTCTTTGAACCAAAATGCTACAATTATCCAACATGTACTTAGGTCCTCCATCATTCCCAAAGCAGGAGATCGAGTAAATATGACCCCCCTTTTTTCTACTGTTACCTATTTGACTATGACTGGCCAACCTATGGATGAAGCCTAATTACTCTTGAACTATCTTTATGCGCTCACCGATATTGGCCAGCCTAGTGTAAAAAGAAAGAAGAACATTTCCCTAGGTCATGTGATTTCCTTCATTCTTGAAAAGAAGTACAATTTGGTTCACCCTGACAGACCTTCTGAATTTCCACTCTATTTTACTGATGCTTCTTTTTGAGCACTCTTTGGGAAAGAGGGAACTAGGGATAGCTCTAAGGATAAACCTGCACCTGCTCCTATACCTGATCCTGCACCTACACCTGGACATGAGCAAAACTTTTATCAAGATATGGTCCAACATTTTGATCGTATGGATCAAAGGTTTGATAATGTGGAGGCACATTTGAAGAGGTAGGATGACAGATATAATGAGGACAGGGTGTGAATTCTAGACCAATTCGAGTTAGTGAACACTAATATTACGACAATTAATAGCTATTTTTCTATGTTCGCTGCTCCTCCACCTCCTCCAGATCAGGGTCCTCAGGACTATTAGTGATGTTCTTCTATTTGTTTGGCTTAGCTCTTGGTTATCTCTATTATCCTCTTAGGCTTGGATGCTATAGTTATTGTTGTTGTTCTTGGCTGTGATTGTTGTTATTTTGATGGTTGTGATTATTATTGTATGATAGGTGTACTAGCAAGCTTATTTTTTTTGGATTGATTAAACTATAAAAGCTTGCTTTATCATATGCTTGGAATTATGTGGAATGAAAAAAATTGTTTTTATGCATATTATTATTTGATTGTGGCTGTGACTAGAAATATTCTGATCTTTAACACTCGAACGTAGTTGATTAAATTTATAAAATATTAACTGAATTTGGATTACAATAGAAATTTCTGTGCATAATTTAATATCTCAACATATTCAGATTACATTGTGATTTGGTGTAGATTGAAAGATCTTACTTTATATGATTTTTAGACATGTATTACTTAGCCTTAATTATTGTATATTTGATGTCTTAATATTGCTCTTGATTTCTACATCAAAGTGCTCATTATTGTAATTGTGATCAAGGGATAGTGTTGTTGGAAAGAATTTTATTTAATAAAAATAATAAAAGCAAAGCTTGAAAAGATGCACAAAGCGTGCCATATAATGAAAAGATGCGTAATGTCGCCAAAATTATAAAGAGGCACAAAATTAGCCCAAATATTGACTAGGTATACAAAATGTGCCCTTTCATTCAAAAAGATGTGCAATGTCACCAATTATTCTTTCCTTTAACATTTTCTCAAATTTCACTAATCAATAATAGTCACTTTCGACTTAGAAATTTGGTTAATTTTATTTCATCTTTTATGCAATAGTTGTGGTTACTTAATCTATCTATTACATTATTGCCATAGATCAACTTCTCTTCTCCTTATTATAGTATGTAATCTAAACCATTTTGAGTCCTTACTTTTTTCATCTGATTTTAATATTGTAGTTAATCTTCTTTTAACATTATTTAAATCACCAACTACTTTGATTGACTTCCCTTTTTTGTTGTTGTCAAAAGGGGGAGTTGTGTATTGTTTGAATTGTCTTTGTATATTATATTATTTGAATATTATTTGAATAGTATTGTTTGAATTATCTTTGCATATGTATGCAATTAGCTTTGCATATTGTCTTTGCATATTATCGTTGCATATGTATGTAATTGTATGTGCTTGCTTGTCTTTTTTTCTTCTTACCTCCTCTTACCCCTTGTTTCAAATAGATCATTTCTTTAGGGGGAGTTTCCATTTAGAGGGAGCTTAAGAGATCATTTATTTAGGGGGAGCTTAGATCATTATTTAGAGGGAGCTTATGTTTAGTGGGAGTTTACGAGAAATGTGGGAACGTGGGTTTACTTATTATTAACTCAAACAATAAATGTTTTGCCATCATCAAAAAGGGGGAGATTGTTATCATTTGTGCAAATCAGTTTGTTCAAGTGATTGTGAAACAAGTTATTTTTTTATGATTACAAAAGCTTATTGTTTGTTGTATTTCTTTTTGCTCCTAACAAATATTGGAGTTTCCTTTTTGTGTGCACTAACATGTTTTTCAAGAAATTCACACTCCAGACTGTTGAAGACTTCAAGTTTATTTGTCAGTTTTTATTGTAAGAGAAGTCTATAATTTTTAACTTTTCTTGAGTCTAAGAGAGTGTGATTGTAAGTTGGATAACTGTGCACACACACACACCGGGGGAGTGAAAGTTTAATTTTTAAAATGGATCATATAGTACGAAATTACTTTATACTGGATGATTTATATTATTTTCCCTTTACAACGAACTTGCATGGTTGGAATTTTTTAAGTACTATTCATACAGTACGAAGTTTACTTCGTACGAAAGGATTTGAGGTACGAACAACTCTATTTGAGTTTGTACTATATCGTACGGGTTGAATCGTAGGTACGAATGACTTGGTTTGGGTTCGTACTATATCGTATGGGATGAACCGTAGGTACGAACGGCTCAGTTTGGGTTCGTACTATATCGTACGGGATGAACAGTAGGTACGAACAGCTCGATTTGGGTTCGTACAGGATTGTACGGGACGAATCATTCAATTTTTTGAACTATTCATATAGTAGGATATACGATTGTATGGGACGATCGGAATGCGTAAAACTTGAAATATTTAGTTTTTGGATGATTTTTCTTGTCCTTAGTACTTAAGGGTCCTAAAAACTGACTTGAGGAAATCCTTCTGCGAAAATTCTTCTTGAGAGTGAAAGGGAGAGTGATTGGGAGAGTGTTTCGGAGTGAGTGTTATGAGATCTTTGAAGAGGAAACTGTGAGGGGATTCACAAAGTTATCCAAGTGTGAGGATCTCATTGTTTGTACTTTAATCATGAAGCATTCTATAATTTTACACTTTTATTTAGAGTCGCAGTGTCATGGTTTAAAGCTTACTTGCACTAGTAGTGCCTAGGCACCACATATGGAATGCCATTATACCTTGAGTTCTATCATTTTGTAAAGTGATCAATGCCGTAATATTGGTCCCTAGAGCTCCAATGCCCCAAATCATAAGTAGCACTGCAACTTGGAAGTTAGAGTGGTTCAATATTGAAGCATCACATCTATTAATCCCAATGCCTTAGTAGAACCAAGCAAAGAGCGTTGAGGTGCTAGTTCACTATTATAATGTTGTAGCGCCACCCATTCGAGCGCTGTAACATATGAATTCATTTATTTGTACTAAGTATAAAGAATTTTCTTTTCATTTTGTGGGCTGGTCAGTTACAGGTGTTGACCTCCTTTTTTGCATCGATCACTTGCATTACATATTTCGTAGATTGATACACTTGCCTGAGCATTGCACAGTTGTGTCTATCATTATGTTTGAATCAAATCATGCATTTTATCTTGATTTGTTGTCTGTTTTGAGAATTATTCCTTTCAGTCACATATGGTATGTCGATATGTTTGAAAATATATGTGATCGAGTCGATGCCAAGTTTATGAGTATTTTATGTGAATTTGAACCCTCAACACGCATCTTTGTTCCATGCTTAATATTATTTGATCAAAACCTTATTTTTAGAAATGGACTGTGTGAGTGCATCTGGCTCGTCGAGATGAATCAAATGGGTCCATTCACCCTTGAATTGGACGCCGCTTGACATATGTTGAGGAGAGAGAAAAGTGAGATTATCATCATTATTACTTTTTATTATGGTTTGAATAAAAAATGAGGAAATAAAATATTTATATATCTTATATATCTTTTCTAATTAATTTAAATTTAAATAAATATAATAAATTATGTTTAAAGTAAACTATAAAATGTAAAATTAAATATATATCCACTTCATTAATATAAAATTGAATATGTTTATACTTTTGATTAATTTAAAAGTAAATAAATATAATAAATTATATATATTAAATAAAAAATAAATGAATGATATAACATCCTACTTAAATTAAATTTGATTTAGCTTAAATACAGAATGATTTTCATTTTTTTACTTTTACTATCGTCTAAACTAAAGTAAGTGTGCATTCAATGGTTGATCTAGCAAATCAGACTTAATCTAGACCATTAGATGTAGGGCATAATTTTGATTTCTCATTAAATAGGGCTTGTTCAAGAAGAAGAGAGGGGTTCATTTTTTTGCAGCCACTATTTTGTCCCTCACACTAGAAAGAGGTACAGAGGATGCCCCATGTCAGTCAAGAAATAATTCATGAGCTCTCTTTGCCCAGCCATAAGAGCTGACCTCCTCTCTCATGCCACCGTCCCTCAGCCGCCAATCTCAGCCTCCCAATCGCTGGCATCCCTTATCCCATCTGACTAACCTACTGTCACCGGCCTCCAGAAGCCTCTCGAGCCAGACTTCCCTCTTATCTGACATGCTTCCGAGCTCAACCACCATCATCATTCCATTTGAACAAGGGGGAGTTGCTACTGGACTTCTTCCCCCATCTAAGCTGAGAGCAAAGAATAACTTAAGGAAGAAAATGTAGAGAAGGTGATTGCTACCTTTCAGCTGCAACAAATGAAAGAAGGAAATGTGTAAGATGGCTGCTATTCATGTTCATTTTCTAGTATGTATATTAACTAATGGCATATGTATATCATTATACCTTTCCACATTCAATCTTACAAGTAATCCTTCTAATAATGTTTATAAATGTAGTGGATTATGTAATCCCTTCTCTTGGTTAATTTTGATGATTATTTTATGAGTGTTTGGAAGCTAGCCAATATAAGTCTTCATCTCTTAGAAGGTTTTGTAGATATTTGTGAGCATAGGATGAACCATAAAAAAATTTGATATTAAGCCCAAAATTTCATATAAAACTTCTTTAATATTTAAGTAAATCTTATAGCTACTATTATAATTTATGGAAATAATATTCGAGTGCTTTGCTCCCATCAAGAAGTTTATTCCTTGATAACTTTCTATTTCATTATGTTTACCTGACGATGTTTATTTGGGACTTTCAACGTTGAATGTGCTATAAATAATTGGTATCTTATTGTATTTATTCAAAAGAAATATATATGTTGAGTTTGATAATCATTTGATGAGTTTCACTTAAATATCATATGCTGAATATTTGATTTAACCCCACTGCATGCCTTGGATAAGAATGTCTTTTATGAAATCTCAACGAAAAATGACAATGATGCTATTATCATATTATGTGGTTGTTCTTATGTATTTGAACAAAAATCAAGTGGTTATTGCTCTCTTCCTTTTTTTTTAGTCTTCCGAATTTAAGTAATCAGGTTATTTCTATTTGTAAAGAAAAATGCTAGTTTCAAAAGATTAGAAAGGGAATGAGTGAGATTTCTGAAATATCTCTTTGTTATTAATTACATGCTAAAACTTTTATCTCTCTTAAGAGATAGATTTGGTATTACTTAGTTTGTTGAAATTCATCTTTGCTATGAATTAGGGTGCTGAAATGTTCACTTATTTAAGAATAGAATGCTAAACTCTCTTGTATTCATCCATATATACATCGTAATGTATTGTTTATCTATCATAGTGCTTATATTAATGTTGAAAAAGGTATGGATCTATATGATATGTCTAGTTTCTTGTACCTATGTGTGAACATGGACCTCTTTCTAAATGATCATTTTGAGGCCCTCTTTAAATTTAGTTATTATACAATGTATGACTCGTTGTGATTTTGATAATGTAATGAGGGTGTCTCAATATCTTCAATATATTGTTTTCTCAATTTAAAGCTTATATCGATGATAAGGTGAAGCGGGCTTTTATAGTATTCCTAAATTATATATTCATCATTTTCTTCCTAATATGATTAAAATACTTTCATGAAAAAATATTTGTGGAAATTTGTAAGGATCTATACATGCATATATTTGAAGCCATTAATGATAATGCTCCTGTTATGTTCTTATTGGTTTGTCGATTGATTGAGTCAACAAATAAGTGGTTTTAATTGATTTTCTTTGTAACATTCTCACTTTATATTTTGAGTGACTATGACCATGTATATGTATATTGCACATATATTATTTGGTAGCCTAGCTGCATCGACTAAGAGAAAAGTATTTTTATACCCTTCATTTGTTGGAATTGAAGATTCTATTATTTGAATAATTTAATATTCATATGTTTGATATGTGTATGATGTTCATAATAAATGTTGTTAATAAATCTTGGTTGAGCTTGAGATTGTTTTGGGTGCGCTTATACTAACATTCAATAAATGGTAATTAGATTGGAGAAGTTGTGTGTATATTTGTGCCTCATTTATTATGCTTTTACAAATTCTAAAAGGATTAAAGGTGGTTGCCTTTTGTGAGGGGTTTCGCATATGTTAATTTCTTACAATATGGCTATGTGACAAATGGAAAAGTGTATTTCATACTACTTTAAGATACTTATATATTTTCTCATTCCCTAACATTCAATGAATTATGAATAAGGTTAGAAACCTTTGGATGCATATTCTTAATTCAATATTGCATATAACTTTGACCCTAACGATTTATAGATGTGTATATTTTGTCCTCGCCATACTGAGCTTTAATCATGATTATCACTAATATGTTTGTTCAAAACATGATAAGAGTAATAAAGGTTCACAAGCACGTATATATTAATGATTGGTAAACACTTGTAAATCACCTCATATTGTGATTTGTTATGGATATTTACTCGTCACATTATTATTCCTGATTAAATATTGAAATCTATTAAAATCATACAATCCAAGTAACTTGAGAAAATTGGTTTTACAAATGAGTTGTATTTAATACCTTCTCTCAAATGTTTAAATGATATATTCTTAAAATTTATTTGGTTAGAAGGGACAAGTTATACCCCTATGCTTGCTCACTTTAACTTAAAGATTCTTACATGTATATGTATATGTCTCTTTGATGATATAAAGCTTATAGATTTATCAACCATGGTGCATTTTTTGTGTAAAGTTTGCAAGTTGAAGATTCGTTGCACTTGCCATTAAAATATTCAAGTATGAGAAGGCAATGTACATGTCAGCACTCCTAAAATTATTCAACCCCATCCTTAATAAAAAACTCATCTTTTATAATATTATAAATGACATTTGGCTTGCATTAATCTCTTTATGCCATCATCATGTTTATATCCATGCTAGCTTTTATATTTACATATGAAATTCTGACACCTACTTTTCTCTTCACATTATCTGTGAGGTACATCTAGAGCTACTTAGATAAAAAGCTATGGAGCATTCAATTGCCTCCACTTCTTCTAAATAGAGGTGTTATGGTCAGTTGCACCATTGACTAGCTCTGGTGAGGTAAATTCTAAAACTTAGAACCCCCTAGGTACTCTATGCCTTATATGTGACTAGGATCCCTTAGACATTAGGTCATTGTATAAACCCTGCATTTATTTTTTCAAAGTTGCTGTCCCGCTACCAAGTATGATTTTACTCATTAATGATAAATATAGGTATGCATAGTATTAATTTATTACCCACACTTAGAATTTCGCCTTTTGATTTTCATAGAATTGTAATGGCCAAATAAAATAAGTATATTAATAAACAATGAGATAAGATAATTAACCATGAACAAATTTAATTTATCATACTCTAATAAATAAAAATTATTAACAAATTTAAATCAAAAAAATTAACATTATACTCTAAATGAATTAAATTAAATAGGAAAAATAAAAGTTAATAAAATTCTAAAATAAAATTAAACCATTAAATTTAAATGATTAAATAACATTAATTAAATCCATTTTTAATTAATGGATGTGTATATTTTTTCCTCGCCATATTGAGCTTTAATCATGATGATCACTAACATGTTTGTTCAAAACATGATAAGAGTAATGTAGGTTCTCAAGCAGGTATATATAAATGATTGGTAAACATTTGTAAAGCACCTCGTATTGTGATTTGTTATGGATATTCACTCGTCACATTATTATGCCTAATTGAATATTGAATTCTATTAAAATCTTACAATCCAAGTAACTTGAGAAAATTTGTTTTACAAATGAGTTGTATTTAATACCTTCTCTTAAATGTTTAAATAATATATTCTAAAAAAATTATTTGTTTAAAAGGGACAAGTTATACCCCTATGCTTGCTCACTTTAACTTAAAGATTCTTACATGTTTATATATATATGTCTCTTTGATGATATAAAGCTTATAGATTTATCAACCATGGTGCATTTTTTGTGTAAAGTTTGCAAGTTGAAGATTCGGTGCACTTGCCATTAAAATATTCAAGTATGAGAAGGCAATGTACCTGTCAGCACTCCTAAAATTATTCAACCCAATCCTTAATAATAAACTCTTCTTTTATAATATCATAAATGACATTTGGCTTGCATTAATCTCTTTATGCCATCATCATGTTTATATCCATGCTAGCTTTTATATTTGCATATGAAATTCTGACACCTACTTTTCTCTTCACATTATCTGTGAGGTACATCTGGAGCTACTTAGATAATAAAGCTATGGAGCATTCAATTGCCTCCATTTCTTCTAAATAGAGGTGTTATGGTTGGTTGCACCATTGACTAGCTCTGGTGAGGTAAATTCTAAAACTTAGAACCCCCTAGGTACTCTATGCCTTATATGTGACTAGGATCCCTTAGACTTTAGGTCATTGTATAAACCCTGCATTTATTTTTTCAAAGTTGTTGTTCCGCTAGCAAGTATGATTTTACTCATTAATAAAAAAATATAGGTATGCATAGTATTAATTTATTACCCACACTTAGAATTTCACCTTTTGATTTTCATAGAATCGTAATGGCCAAATAAAATAAGTATATTAAAAAAAAATGAGATAAGATAATTAACCACGAACAGATTTAATTTATCATACTCTAATAAATAAAAATTATTACCAAATTTAAATCAAATAAATTAACATTATACTCTAAATGAATTAAATTAAATAGGAAAAATAAAAGGTTAATAAAACTCTAAAATAAATTAAACTATTAAACTTAATTGAATAAATAATATTAATTAAATCCAATTTTAATCATCTCAAATAAAATAATACTTAATAATTAACATAATTAATATTGATTTAATTAAATTAATTCATTAATTAAATACTAAATAAATAACTAAAGGACCTTTCATGCTTTATGTTTGACTCTTTTGAGGGCATATTATCATTGGATTTAAATGGTCCTCAATAAATTTTAAAAAACAAAAGTTCCTTATGTATTATATTTTACTCCATTTGGAAGACACACACATATTGGATTCGGGGGTCTTCAATAAATTTTGAATAAACTAAAGGCTTTCATGTATTATGTTCACCTCCTTCAAGAAGGCGCAATTGCATTGGATTATAAAGCCTTGAATAAATCCCTAAAGAATTTAAATAAAGTTAAAATTTGACAAATAATCAAATATAAATAACCAAGGTAATTCTGGGTAACCCAGGGTTACGAGGCTATTAAGTTAGCCCCAAGGAGGGTGAAATAAATCTTATAGCCCTAGTTTAACAAAGGTGATTACTGTTTAATTTAAATAAATATTCATCCAAATCAGTAATATAAAAAATTACTTCAAAGCCTTCATATGTTATGCTTGATTTCTTTTGGAGAGCAAATATGTATTGGATTCATAAGGCTTGTATCTTAAGGCACTTAATAAATCATTAAGAAAATTCAAAGACATTAATGAAAGTTTGATAAGAATGTTAAGCCTAAGTGAACTTGTCCCTAAGCACACTAATACGAAAGTAATACTTTCGCTTTGATGCGAAAGCTAATTAACTTATAAATAATTTCAATACTGATGATTATATTCTAATCATCACAAAAAAATATTAATCACAAATTTTCACCAAGCAGTTAATATGGACTTAAAATGCAAAAAAATAAATTACAAAAATAAAAATTAGAATAAACACATCAGAGATTTATAGTGGTTCTATCAAACTATGACCTATGTCCACTCCCCAGAGTTCTCCTCTCTAAGTATTGCACTATCATTATAATGTCTATGCTTTAGCCTCCATAGCTAGGCAGAGAAGCCCTTACAAAATCTCTTTCACCAACCCGGTGCGGTAGAGGACCGTAATCTTTTTCACCCTCCTGGTGAGGCAGAGAACCTGAAGTCCGTTTCACACTCCTGGTGAGGCAGAGAACCTTGGAATCACTTTCATCTTTTCTAGTACGGAAGAGTAGCTGGGTCCTTCATCACCAAAGAGATCTTCTTTCCCAAAACTTTTCTCAAGACAAACTTTGATGCATGGAGGAACTCAAGTCAAAGTTCTCTAGAGAAATCGTATGAACCCCTCTCACACTCCCTTGAAACCCACACAGATTTTCTCTCTCTCTCTCTCTCTCTCTCAAACTCCACCCTTTCCCTCCCAAGCTCAAGGCTCTCTCTTCAAGATTTTAGAAAGAACAACTCAATGAATGGCGAAAAAACACTCTTATAAAGTCTTATGAGAAAGCTTCAAGAAGCCCAAGAAATTCAATTCTATCATCTCTAATCATGCAGTACAACCCTATATCATACAGTACGCTTAGTTCAATATATTCTTGTTAGTACTGTATGAAGAGTAATGAGCTGTACGATCAGTTCAGGTATTTGAGCTGATCGTCCAGTACGATATATGCATCATCCGGTATGATTAGAACAATCAAATTGGATTATCATCTTGTATAATTGGTGATGATAAATTATCATCTCCTGTAGGAATCAGGTCATACAACATAATTTATACAATTTGTATAGTTCAATCTCACTGGACAAATTAATCCAAATTTGATCCCTAATTATAGGACTAATTTAGATAAGATTTGATAACATTATATAGTATAATGCATATCATATAGTATGATTAGTACATAATTTATATTTCAAAATATTGCCTAAATATTAATTTTGTGACTAAATCCATGATTTCAATCGATCATCCAGTACAATCATGATTGTCAACTACGATTAGTTAAAATAGCATTGAATATCATAATTAGTTAATTTAATAATTTTTTTGAGTAATTAATTATACAGTATGATATATATATATATATATATATATATATATCATACAGTACGATTAGTTCAAAAAAATTCTTTTCAGATTTTTCTCACTACCTCACTTCCTTGAGTGTGTGTGTGCACGGTCACTAGGCTAGCATACACCCTTACTAGACTTGACTCAAGAAATTAAAAAATACATAAATGAATTTTACAAACTCTTTCAGCATGCCCTATTCTATCCAATATAGAGCCTTGAATCTTTATTGACTAGTGCATGATGTACCTGAAATGTTAGTACACACAATAATAAATATGCAGTATAAACACTAAGAGACACAAGGATGCAATCAGTAATGTTTATTATCTTCAAAACCATAAACTCGGGAGCCCAAGTTACAATATTTAATAATATTTTTATATATCCAAATTTAAATTCAAATCAACACCCAACTTGGCCCACAACCAATAAATAACTCCAAATTTTAATAACCTAAATATTAAATTTCCTAGGACATATCAAAAATACCCAACATTTTTTATGCACTAGAATTTGTTTGTTAGGGTCACTAACTCTAGTTTTAGGCTAGGCTATAGTGTATTTTGCTATAATGAGGGTACCTTTTTTTGGAGGGTATCCTTGGTATATTTGTTTATTTATTTTATGGACTTTGGATGTCATATCATACATACATTGCATATGCATTTTCATGTTATTTTCTGTAATGCAAAAAAAGAGCAAAGTAGAATGTACCTAAGATGCTTGTAAAAGTAGAGTCAAAGTAGATGTACCTAGGTGCAAATGTATGTGTAAAAGTCAAACATAAATGTAAAGTATCAAGATTGTATATATAGATTGAGTTGTAAAGCATCATTATGTTGTAAAGGGTTTAAAAATTTTGCTTATACACATATACATAGGGCTCCAAAAGATAATCCCCTCTCTTAAGAGTTTTCCCTTTTGGAATCCTATAGAAGACACAAAGCTAGAAGATGATAAAAAAATATATTCAAATCTATATTTCATAGAAGTATAAATTAAAGTATGTTGTGGTGGAGCTTGGCCACCTTACTTTCAACAGACCTGGGGTTATATTTATTTTCCAAAGAAATGAACAAAAGATTTTATTTTTGCATTTATTTCATGCATCATAATACATGGCGCTAGGTAAATTCATTTGCATATTTTTGTGTATCCCTAATTTAAATCTCTAAATTAAAATCCTTGACTCTGTAGGATAGAGCCATTTTTTCTTGCATTCATTCGACATTATTTGTGTCTAAGTTGTTAGCTGGCAGTTCACTCCATACAAGCATAAGCCCAGATTATACACCCCTCAGTGTGTCTCTTCTAACTTTGATAAACTATGAATCTAAAATTTCTCTTAGGATAGTAAATTCAATCTTTGATCTTTTAAACTCAAATTTTTATCAAAATCTTCATACATTTAAAAAATCTAATTCTTGCTAAAAAAAGAGAAGATCTTATCATTTTTGGAATAGAACCTAAGAACCCCCCTCTATGCACCAAACCAAGAAGAGAATAATATATCATCCTTAATCGAGAGTATTCTTGGGTCAAGGCCTAAGATGTAATTAACCATGAGGGCTTATGCCTATGGGGAACTGACACCCACTTTAATTAAATTCCATTTGAGCTAATGTATGGAGTGGGGAAAATCTTATGATTATAGAGTTATACATATTATTATCCATCAAGATGTGCAGGTTAAAGTCACTATTCTCCATGGATAATCATATGTATAATTCCATCTACTCTCCCATTGGCCTGCTTGGGTAGAGTGTACAGGTCTATGACCATTTTCTCCTATGTTATAATGCGATCGTGCCCTTTGCATTATGACCCCCATAAGCAACATCCTTTTGGAGACCCACAGCTGGTTGTCTTTTATCTATATAAAATAGTAAAGGAGTGGGAGTTTAGAGTGGAGAGTGAATGTGCTTAAGGGAATTCAATCCATGAAGAATACATTATTTGGAATTAATTATAAAAAGCTATCCTAGTTTCTCCACCTAAACTCTTATAAATTTCTATGATGTTTGTAATGGTATATATTTTGAGGAAAATCATTTCTACAGCTGGCTAATTATCTTATATTGGGCTTATGATTTGAATGAAGCAAGTTTTTTTGTTAGTAGGTACTATTTCATGAACTATTTTATAGTAGTTTTAAATCTCTCCCACACATAACGTAATTCATGCAATGGCCATATTTGAAGTTAAAACCTATTCATTTCCTTGATCAAGGAATGTTGCAACTAATAGGAGGATTAAAAAAAAAAGAATTTCATACCTAGATATAGGATGAATATAATGGTAGGGTCTATGGAGATAAAATCAGAGTAGTGATATGAAAGCCTTACTTTACACCCTTACAAACTTGGCGAAGATCTAAAAGTGCATATGCTCTAATTCACAATAAACCATAGAAGAGACTACTTAGGAAAACACTACAACATTCATATTCATAAGTTCAAAACATATTTTATTATGACTAATTTATCTTTTTAGGTAATAGATCGTAGAACAAGACCTTCCTTTTGATTTAATAGGATAACTTTGCTTCTTGGGTAGACAATACTATGGGTGTTCATAGGATACATAGTTTTCTCATGGTATTGACACTCTTCTCATTCAATTTATTACTTTATTGACACATTCACTTGTGTAAAAACAACTTCACAAACTTGCCATCAACCTATGGGAGTGGAGAGAGTTGAGAGAGTATAGGACAGTACAGTAGAATGCTCAAGAAAGCTATAAATTTTAAACTGGCAAAATAACCACTAAAATCATTCATAAATGGTCCTCCAAACTGTCCTTCAACATTCCTTATTTGTAAGGTTATAAGGGCTTTATGAAATTCTACATAAAGAAAAAATAAAAAGTATAATTCAACACAGAGTACACATATAATGCTACACACTTGCATACTTATATGTAACCTCCAAATTATTAGAAAGAGAAAAAGGTTAGAATGCTCTAATGAGTTTTCTCTAGGTGAGATTAGTAATGCCAAGTGGATGGACGAGTGTGCTCGAGTGAGTCTATGGGTGAATGCTGAGATGAAAAGGACTAATGGTTGTCAATATAACTAATATTATTGGAAACTTATGTGGGAAATCTTGGATCATCATAGAAGAGGGAGGTGAGTGAGGTGTTGTCATGCGAACAAAGACCTTCATGTTTGATTATCATGGCTAGGTAGGTTGAAGGTTCCATGAGTAGGTGATTTTTTGTAGCTAAGTATAGTGAAGATGATTGTTCTAGGAGAGAGAGAGAGAGAGAGAGAGAGAGAGAGAGAGAGAGAGAGAGAGAGAGAGAGAGAGAGAGAGAGAGAGAGTGTGTGTGTGTGTGTGTGCGCTAGAGTTCACTCTAGGTAGGGAACGAGTGACTAACATGGTAGTTTAGGTATATGGTGAGTGCTAGACTAGTATCTTAGTGAAGAATCCCCGATTCACCCCATAAAGGGTGAGGTTCTTTATAGGTTCAAGTGAGTAACATTGGTTGGTCAATCTACGTAAGTTCTTTATGAGCTTGAGGCAAGTGGTTCCTCTCAAGTTGCCTATTAATTCAAAAATTGAAACAAAATTTATTTTTATAATCAAACTTAGCATAAGGAAAATAATATTCATCTCACGAGATAAACATGTCTTTCAACTATCATTTAAAAATGAAACTAACCAAGAAATAAACTTTAATCTATATCTAGAGATTTTTCCCCTAATTTAGCTAACTAAAGCCATAAGCACTCTAACCTACTTTAAAGTTTTGATATATATATATATATATATATATATATATATATATATATATTAGGGAAACCTACGGAGGGGCCTAGCGTTAATTCAACAAAAAATTACAAGGTCCTTAAAGGGACCTCAAGCTCACTAATTCTCAGAAGAGCTACAAAAAGAAAGCAAAAAAATCCTAAGAGCTCAAGTTCCCTACTAATAAAAAATATAATAAAACTAGGTACATTCTATGGTGCACAAGAACGAGCACCCAAAAAGGAAGAAACCAAAAAATCGCAATCAGCTCTAGCTTCCCATCCAAAATGCCACCATAATGAACACCTGCACTAAGAGTATCCTGTAAAAAAGGATGATACCCAAGAAAGAAAAAAAACACAAGTAAAAGCAAGAGCTAACAGGTTGATAGTTCTGGTAGATATTTAAATGATAGATAAAAAGGAAGCAATAAGAAGCAATAAAAGGATCCAAAACATTATCATCAGAGTAGCCAGGCCAACCAACATCAACTCCAAAATTCCCAATATCAAAGACCTAAGTAATGATAGAAGGGTCACCACACTTGATCACCTCCAAATTAGTAAGGATAGTCATACCATCAAGAAATAAACAACATCAGGCATCATTAGACCCAAACCAACAATAATAATTCCAAAATATCCAGGCACGGGTAAAAATAGGGAGAAATCCAAACCAGCTAAAATAAAAAGTGAGACAGTGGGCGAATAAAAAAGGCCCTAGCTGATAGCCCAGGTTAGAGGCCACCCAACCAGAATACAATAGAAACATGAACCAAAACCAGATCAATATAACCAGACTACTCAGCTAGCTCAGGAGTGTAGTATCAGTGATGCAACCAATAGCAGGTAAATCAACACACTTAGAAACCACTAACACATTCTAAAACCATAAGTGACCAACATCAAAAATCCAAAACCAAATATCAAGACTCAGATAGAAGAAACTTTAGAAATTAGAAGAAAAAATAAGCAGCAGAGTAGAACCATCAGGATTGCCATACAAGCTCAAGCGTGTAATATCAGTGATGCTACCAAAAACAACACTCAAATGCCACTCCAATCTACTCCCTAACCCACCCAGGCTCGCAAGGATCCTATATAGGAAAGTGTCACTGGAATAGATGTAAACATATTTGAGTGAAGAAAGAAATAGCACATAACCACATGTAATAACCCGAATAGCACAAAGAAAGTTCCTGATAAGCTGAAAGAAATCCTTAGAATCCCTCAGAATAAAATAAACCAAAACAAAGGTAGAACACACCCTGCAGGAATAGATGACAAGCAGACTCACCCAATAAACACAACTGAGACTAAAACTGATAGAGAAATAATACGAAAAAACCCAGGGAGTAGATGATCAGCATAAAGATAATTGAACAGCATAACTAGTTTTCCAATCATAGCTCAAAAACCGGCCAATCCTAATAGCATAACTTGTAATCCAATCACAGCTTAAGCCCATATCCACAAAATCCTTAGCTAAAGTGTACACAGCCACAGAAAAAGACCAACAGTAGTTTAAGATCAATAGAACAAAATAAGAAAAGAAATGGATCACAACCACTAACATAATGAATGGAATCAGCAGGCAACAACCACTAAAGCACCCATGAGAAAATAGGAACCACATTCAGTCTGGGAGAAAGGTAATAGAGAGGAGACCCAAACAACCCAGGAACATCAAAAACATAGTAGCAACCCCTGGAAAGCAGCTGAGTGCCAGAACCCCGGACTAAGCTACAAAGAACAAGATATCTGAAAAAAACAAAACTAGTCCAAATAGCAGAAATGTAACCCAAACAAAGATCGAGCATAAGGAAACAAATCTAGTACAAGCAAGAAAAATCTAAAGTCTATGCTAACTTGTGTGTATCTTAGTTTAATTAATTATTTATATTATCTACAATATAAATTTATTTATTTAATAACCAAAGGGTTTTAATTTAAGTTTAAGTTTTAATGATTTAGTGTTTTATGTTTTATTAAAATATTTTAAGTGTTTAAGTTTAAGTTTTACACAAACATCTTGGACTCTAGAAGATTATTTTTTAAAATTCTGTCCAAATACACCTTTCAAATCCCTCTTAAAGACTCTTACCAAAAAGAATTATTACTATAACAAATGTACTTATAATAAGATAGAAAAGAAACTCTAATAAGGCTTTTTAAAAAATTGATTGCTTAATCATATATTATGAAGCACATTTTGTTCAATCAACATGTCATGAGGCTATGGTGTGAACAAAAAAAAAAAAAATACTTATAAGATGTCAAAGGAAAGTTCATTTTTTTTTATGATGTAAATCTAGTTTAGAACGCAAGTGCTCGTTATCATATCAAGTATTAAAGATGATTAGTAGAGTGTCTAACTCTATTTAGTAGTGTCACATTTTTGTATAGTACTAATGCAAGATTGTCACATTTTAAGAAAGCCATCTTGGAGCAGGAGAGGGATTATCTGTGGGATCTATAGTTTATTCTTACTATCACATTTAGTCATAAGTGATAGGTGGAATGCAAAAAGGATGAGTTTATTGATGAGGCTTATAGGTCTACATGTTTGAGGGGCAGACCTTTGTTGGCTCCAACTTCTTAGGAAGTAGCCATGAGAGTTTGTATAACCAATAGGTGGCTTCCCCTACAACAGAGCTTGATTATGTCTGAAAATCACAAGTTATGAAGAGTAATTTAGTGGAAAGCAGCCAACATTAGTATAGGAGGAGAATGACAAAATAGATTCTGAGTAGACTATGTGTTATTACTCGCATGTTATTACTCTATGTTTGAAAAGTTTATGTTGAGTTCTTATTGTATAAGAAACTTGACATTTGTTGCAGAACTATTTGGTAATTATAGAGCATTTTCTTCTGATAAAATGTGTTATTACTTTAGCCTCAGTATTTCTATGCAATATTAAAATGTGAGGATAATAGGTGTATAATATGACTGTATGATTGTAGGATTTTTGTGTTGTACAATAATTAAGGAAATTTGTTATTTTTTATCTGTCAAAAACTATGATATAATGATTTGTGAAGCAGTTCTCGATGAAATATATCTGCCATAATTTTTGTTAGATTAGCCATAAATAATTATGGCAGTATTTCTGGCAAGCCTTCCGACAAAATATTTGTTAGACTTTCCAGTTGATTATCTGCTGAAAAATTTGGTCTGAAATGCTAGCGAAAGTTTCTGGTAGATTAGCCACGAGAAATTTTGATGGATAAAATGAATGGAAAGTGAGTTAAACAATGTCATTTTTGGAGAAATTTCCATTGAAAGTCCATCGAAAATCCATCGAAAGTAGTTTTGATGGAAAATTCCTGTTGGGAACTTTTTCGGATGCATTTTATCTTCGAACCATCTTTTGCTAGAAATCCACTTGAAAGCTACTTTGACGGAAAATTTCTATCATTTTTTGGTGGATATGTCCACCAGAAATGAGTATTTTCCCTATTATGCTTGCTCCTTGTTCCACAGTGGTGCTACGATGAATTAGCATACCTTTTAGTTGAACATATGTGTTTCTTAGCTATTTGTGTGACACCAACTTTCATCAATTTCTCTCCAATGGTGCTACAAAAGTTAAGCACTATTGTGCTGGAATGTGCAATCTAGCATTGCATCGTGGTGAAGCACCACGCTCTGGTGCTCAAATTCCTGAGACTCAGGTGCTGAGACATTAATTTTTGATGTTGTACTGCTAACCTTAGGCTCCACTAGAGCACCAAATTAATTACCATTTTTCTTGAGACTCTAGCATTGTGTTTTCCTGATTTGGCACCAAGGCATTATAGATATTGCAATGTTAGTAATTAGAGCACTGTGATGTTTGTTCAACACTTATAATTTTCTCTTTTTCTTTAGCATTTCCTACAAAACATTAAGAAATAATAATATTTTAACTGATATTTAAGATAATAAATCACTTCAAAATTTACACTTAACAATATCGAACTAGTTCCTTAAGAAAAAACTATGTATGAACATCTATCATAGGAGCTCTAAACACTAAACTCATCAATCCTAACTTCCCAAGTTAGTGGTTACCCAATATGGATAGCTCAAATGATTAAACCTCTAAATTAAACCATTACAAAACTCCATCTCTCCATTAAATTTCACCAAATCAATTTAAACACACTCCTCATGCATGAACACATTTAGTCAAACTTGCCTAATCAAATGTTGACTTGGTAAACTAAATATGGGATTGGTCAAACTTGTCTAGTTTGAGTCACACCATTGCATACTTTCAATTAAACCCCTCCAATTAGTCAACCTAACTCCAAAGAATAGCCCAAATATGCCTAAAGCATTGGTGAGCCAAGCCATGGTCACCAAAAATTGGTAAAACCTTTACATGAAGGGTCATCTCAATTTAAACTCCAAATTCATGTAAGAAATCTCCTTGGACTTGACTCAACTAGCCTCTAGAGGTCTCTTACCTAGTTAAATTGGCAATGTTTGACTAGTCAAATTTACCAAATGGTCAAGTGATACATGAATGGTCAAACTTGCTTAAAGCTATATCTCCAGCCCTCATCAACTGGTTTAGCTTGCTTAAATTAATTACAAAAACTTCATAAAGCATGAATGATGAAATCCATTCCCTAGTTCAACCTAAATCGAGCCAATGTGGTCCCCTCCATGGGAAATGACCTAGGGTCCTTTTCTCCTATTTGAGGGCACTTCTCTGCTCCTTAACATCCTGGGATAGATGGCAGTCATTTAGGGAAAAGTTTAGAAAACTCTCAGGCATTAGATTAAGCTCTACTTGATAGAATAGGGAAAAACACTTAAAACACTTATTCAAAAATTATTCCCAACACAGAGAACCTTTAGTGGCAATTTCTTTTTGGTCTGGCATTCTAAAACTTCACATGCATTCCTGAAGCATTTGCTAACTATTTGCACGTAGTTGACGGTAAGTTCCAACTCCAACCATTATTGATCACATTTTTGGGTGAAGTTAATGATCCAAATAAAAAATCTAATCTCCACACTTAAATCATTGAACTACAATTCAAACTTCAAATTCATCCCATCATTGTCCTCTAGTATAGTGATCAAATCATTAACTTTAAAAAATCACTTGACAATCACCATTGACTATAATTTGATCATATGATCTATCACCTGATAATCACCGAAGAACTGCCAGTGATATGATCATTGTAAGAAAACTAAATTTCATTCAATCATTGATCTTTATTGATCAATTTAAAAACTAAATCAAAATCAAGCCAAAAATCCATTAGTTGATTATCCCTAGTGATAATCAGTTGATTACCTGTTCAATCACTCACAATCATCATTGATTATTAATGATCTAAGCATTATAAATCCTAAATCCTTCTAAGTCATTAATTAAATCAAATCTAAATCAAACTCATTAATCAAACCCATTGTAAACTCAAAATTCCAAAATTCAGTGTTAGAACCAAACCCAAAACCCCATGCTCCATAACCTATTTTTTGGGAAAATTTTTAGTACCCTGAAACCTGACCAAATGACCTTGGATTCTTAATCTATCACTTGTAATTTTATTAGGAATGTCCCTAGGGCCAGCCACATAAATTTAAAGTCATTTTAAGATCCCTAACCCCTAAAATTTAAAGCATTTTCATAGGCTACAAAACTTTTAAATGTTCATAGACTATGCCACCATCTTGGAAACTTCACTAAACTCATTGAACATCACCATTGACCTAAATATGATGCATTGAGCCAATATTGAATCTTGCTTTACCATGGTTAACCATAAAACCCTAAACCTTGAAAACTGAATTTTTCCTAAACCTCAATATGGCTCTGTCAAACCAAGCCATGCAACCTTCTACAAATATATTCAAAACACCATTTGACATCCATTGAACCAAACCCGAAACCCAGTCTAACCTTAGTTGACCAAGTCAACCTAGGTTAACAAAAGGGCCCCTTAAACCATTAAACATGCTTTTTGCACAAAATGACCTCACCAAACCATGAGACATCTTCCAAAATGTCTAAAATATCATTTGGAATGAGTTGGATCTATCATTGACCCCTGGTTAATCCCAATTGACCAAGTCAACCCTAGTTGATCAATATCACCCTATACACTTAAAAATTTTATTTCTCATGATTTTGACCAAATCATTAAATCAAACTCATGGGGGCTAATCATGAGGTCAATATGAGCCTCCTAAAAAGTTTCTAAGCCTTTTGCCAACATGGTTTGACCAATAGGGTCGAACCAAGTGATAAAAAAGAGGTTTTTTTTGCTTTATGAAAATAAATTCTTAAAATTATTATAGTACGTATGTATTAATCCAATACACACATCCCAAGAGTTTAAACCCATAATTTGACCTGGGTCAAAAGTATGTGTTGAACCAAGACTCCCAAAACCCATTAAATGGAGCTCCAACCTAACCCAACCCAATTTAGCTTGAGTCAGCTCATGGGTAGGCTCTAGAAGCTTCATTGCACATGACTAAACAATCTAATGCCATATGGGCTACTCATGTGGCAATAACCATCCAAACAACCTCTCTCTAATGATTGGTTCCAACCTAACTCCATTAAGAAATAACCATGTGCTTTAAAACTCTCCAAAACCTTCCCTTGGCTCCTTTTAGTCAGTCACTAACTAAAATGGTTGCTAGCCTAGGTTTAGGTGGCAAGATCTCGACCCTCCATTCACATTTCTCTTCTATAAATACCCCCACTTCCCAAGGCCTAAGGGTTTATCAAGTCATTTTCCAAGCCTCGTAGTAAGCCCCCTAACTCTTCCATAACCTCTCTAGCCCTTCCATAGTTCAAAAATCTCCTAAACCAACAAGAGAGTGATAGAAAGAGAGAGAAAGGATAATTCAGATCCATCTCTTAAGCTTGTCAAAATCAGCTCTTGGAGTCTTCTAGAAAGTTGAAGTGGGTATCTCAAGCTTTCCAATAAGCCCAAGATAAAAAAAATCCAACCATAGGTTAGCAAGGTATCTTGATTTGATATTTTATGATCAAATCCAATTTTCTCCTAATTCTCAATGCATGAAAAAATGAAACTCCACGGATTGAAAGATTAGGTTCCCGTGATCATATGGTTCAAATTTTATCAAATTTGGACGGTTGGATTAAAAGTTATGGGCAATTAAATTTTTAGTTTACTTTGAACTAAAAAGCTCTGGTCAAATCAAAATAGTCCAATCGTGATCCATATGCAATTGGATGTTCCAGATCGCATCAGATGGAATGGCGCATCTGATAGATCAATTAATCGCATGCGTGGCTTGAATTCTTGACTTAATGGCCACATTTGGGCCATTTAAGTTTTCACTGTTTAATCCAACGGTCGTATCATTAATCCAAAGTGGATTAACTAGTTGATAACCACAAAAAGGTGCCACTGATGTACTCAATTATTGCAAAAGATTAGCAATGATGGTGGGGAATTTTAAATAAAAATGATATTAAAATTCATTTAAATGCCTAAAACTTTAAAAATTCATAGAATTTTCTTTTAATCTAAATTTGGGGTTCTTGGGCTTGTTGTAAAGCTCTTGAGCTCTACAATTTTCTAAAAATAATTTTAACAATTTTTTACTAATGAATTTTGAGAAAACTAGAGATGATTGGTTTTCAATTTTTTATAATTTCTTAAGATCCAATAATTAAATTGACGTCAAATATGGATGGTGTATATTAGGGTATATCCTTGCCTACCCTAATTTTCTTGGATATTTATTTGAGCAAATTTTCTATGATTTGAATTTTTAAGTTTACGTTTCCATTTTGGACCCATAACTTTGAAAATTTCATAGATCTTCATACATATAGAATTAGATTTTAATTTCTTTATGGTGTGTTTAAATTTATTTCAAGGTTAATTTGCCACTGATTTCACAAAATTTTAGTAAGTGTTGCTCCTAAAATAAATCACCAAAGTTATACATATTTTTAGGTTTGGTGATTGATTTTTTAACCCAGGATGGCTTTGATGAGCCCAAACTCAGTGAGTTTGAAGCACATGTATTCATATACCTATGTTTCAAATTTTGTTATATTTGGAGGTCTTTTGGTCTATCATTTAATGAACCCAAGATTTGTGTACATACTTGACCTAGGATCTTTAAAAATTCATAATAAATTCATTTTAAATCCTAAAATTATAAATAATATATCAAAATGCATAGAATTAGAAGCACAATAGAGAAAATATAATATCCCTATTAGACTCATCCAAAATTAAAAATAATTACAAAAATCAAGAGATTCACTTATTAGTTAAAATAAATATTTAAAAATATATAAAAGTACGAATATAATTTTAAACACTTGAAATCATCGCCAAATTTTATTTATGACATTTGGGGAGGATTTGAAGAGGTTTGGAGTTGATTTGGTATAAAAATAAGAAAAAATCCTAATTAAATAATTAATTAAATAAATAAATATACCAAACTTCAATAATTCATAACTAATTCTAAAAAACTCCAAATTGAGCAAACTCAAAGGTATTGGACTCTTCTCTAGGCTTAGTATTTATGAAAAATATAAAAACTTAAGAATTCAATGTAAATAAAAAAGTCAACATTTGGGTCAAACATAATACATAAAATGCACCAACCTTGTAAAATTTATAACAAATTTCAACAAACTTCAAATTCAGTAAACTCAAAAGCATTAGAATCAACTCTAGGTCAAGTATTTATAAAAAATATAAAATTTTCAATAAACTAATGTAAATAAAAAAGTCAAGAAATGGACCCTTTGTTTAATGCTTTAATATATGGAAAATCAACAAATCTTTAAAATATCACTAAATCATCAATCCAGTGAAATTAAAATAGTAAACAAACATTAAATAAACAACCAATATTCCTATAAATGAAGTTTTTAGGCTAGTCTACCTCAAGCTGCAGGGCTACGTGTCTTAAGGAGGCCTTAGGTCCTCGTGTTAGTTGTGACAACCCCGCAAAAGAATTTGTTATAATGTGAAAACTAAAATATAAACGTTAATAAATTAGTAAATAATAAACTAAATTTAAATAAAAATTAATAATAAAACTTGTAGATGTTATAACATTTCATATCCTTGTGATTAATTCCATTCAAGAGGGCAAAGGTGTTTTGGATTGAGAAGCTTTAAGGATCAAAATATTAAATTAAATTGAAGGACTCTATGCTATCTATATTCACCAGTCATGATGGATTTGTAGTATTATAAATATGAGCATAAGACTTACTGATCGATAGCTTTTAACACTTAAAAGTTTTTTTTTTTAAGGGAAACCCTCTGAGGGGCCTATGTGTTAATATAGGGGAAAAAGTACAAGGTCCTTAGAGGGATCTCAAGCTCACTACTGCTCAAAAGAGCAATAAAAATAATCAAAACAACTTCCTATGAGCTCGAGTTCCCTACTACACAAAAGTACAAAATAACCTAGGTACAGTCTACGGTGCATAAGAAGGACCACCCAAGAATTGTGAAAAAACCAAAAACAAGGACCAAGCATCAGCCTCCTTCCCCACTAAGCACAAGCAAAAATACCTGCAATAGACAAAACCTGCAAAATACAATGGCAATCCAAGAAGTTGTTGGAAATATCAAAATAATTACAATCATACTCCAACCAATTAGGTAAGGAAGTCCACATGTCAACCACACCTAACCAATCCTCAATAACCCAACCAGCCAAACAATGCCAAAGGAAACACTCCAAAACCCCAAAAATGCAAGGAAACCAGTGCAGCCACCAACCCATATAAGGGTCAAAACTACAGGCATTAGTATAAAAGATCCCCAAGAACCACCAGTAGCTAATGATAATCCCAAATAAAAGTACAATACATAACCAAAAATGCTGACAACACAGCATCAGGAATAAAACATCAGAAAACCCGATAGAAAGTAGAAGCCACAAGCAGCAAAAGAAATAGCAGCCACCAACCCCTGCATAAACATTAAGAACATGATAGTTAGTAATAGGACCAGCCAACACCACCCAAACAACCCAGGCCAGCCAAAAAATAACCCCAGCCGCCGAGACCAAAAACTAGAAAAGGAGACAAAGAAACCTCCAGCACAAACACAGTAGCCACAAAATGACCATGGGATAAGAGATGTAGCTAACATAGAACAGCCCCATAGACCAATAAAGAAGCCACAAATAGTCCCTTAACTGGCTGAACAACTCAACAAAGATCCAACAACCAAAAAGCCACAAGCCATACAAGAAATAGTGCCCCAAAAACACCACCTGACAAACTGACCAACAAAGGAGCAAGAAATATTATGAGGGAACATAAGGGATACCAATCTCATCCAGCTTCAGTAAACCACGAAGAGGAACCGACACAAAACCACCAACAACATCAATAAAGCAATTAAGTTGACAGCCCCAATGTGCCAACCACTCAGTACATTCATTACCAGCTTTACAAATATGATGAAAGGAGTAATTAAGAGATAACAAATGCTTTTTAATATCTCTAATCATGTAAAAAAGATCAGAACTGCAAATAGTGTCCCCTTTAACTAAAAAAATACTAAAATCAAATTCAGAATTGACCTTAACAATTAAGTTAGTTAAGTTAAGGGAAGCACAAAAGTTAATGCCATAAAGAATGGCAAGAGTTATGGCAGCAGAAGTATTACCCAAATAAACCGGCCCAGCAAAAGCACTTAAGAGATGGCCATAACAGTCTCTAATAGTGCCACCACAGCCCCCAGGAATAATAGGGCAAGTCCCTTCATCATTCAGCTTAAAGAAATCCTTAGGAGGCTTAATCTAATAAATATTACAGGCACGGTTGACAGGTATATCCCCAATCAGAGATAAACCTAAATAAGAGCCAACATAGTAGAAATTCTTGAAATGCTTGTGAGTGATTAACTTAGCAGCCACCAGCAAAAAAAGCTTATCTTTCACCCTATGAATGATATTAGTATGATTCATCTTAACATTATTAAAAATTGAATTATTCCTTTCCAACCAAATAAACCAAAGAATAAGACAAGGAATAACATTGCGAACATGACCTTTAGAATTAATAAACCAACCATTAAGAAAAGATTTAAGAGAAAGTTTACCATGAAGCAATTTAACCTAAATAAATCATCAAAGTAAATCCAAGTACGAGCAGCAGGAGGACCAGTAATGAAAACATGATGCAAACTCTCCAAATGATAACAACATTGACATTTGGAAGCCAAACTAAAACCTTTTTTGATGAGGTTATCATCAGTAGGTAAATATTTATGTAGGAGTCTCCAAATAAAAACAAAAATAGTATAGGGAATGCTCCTATTCCAAATATGCTTAAAAATACTGTCATAGTTATTCATAGAACGAAAAGAATGCCAAGCATCCTTTAAATGAAAATTACCATCTCTAGAAAAATCACATAAGATAGTATCCTTAAAATCAACATTAATAGGCAGATTAAGAATTTGGTTAGTGATACATTCAGGAATCACACTAGAAAGCTTACCATAATCCCAATTATTATTATTAAAGAAGAAATTCACCTTGATAGAAGTAGTGGATGATGTGTTTAAAATAGAGTCAATCGAGTGCTTACCAAACCAGCGATCCTGCAAAAAGGAAATATTACCTTCACCAAGCCCCCAAGAGATAAAGGGCTCCACGTCCCATTTAATTTTACAAAGCTTTTTCTATAATTTGGAGTCACTTTGTTTAGCAATACAGAGAGTAGGATGTTTACCAACATAATATTTAGATAACATAAAGGTAGCCCAAAGATTATCTTTAGAATGAAGTTTTAACCAGAGTTTAAAAGTAAAAGCCTTGGAAAGATCATACAAATTTTTACACCCAAAACCACCTTCAGCCAGAACCCCACAACATTTCTCCCAAGAAGCCCAATGAATTTTAGAAGTAGAAGAGGAGCCTTTCCAAAAGAATTTGTTTATTAATTTATGAAGTTTATCACACACAGCTCGGGTAGGGAAAATAGTTTGAAAACTGTAAATAGGTAAAGCACACAAATTACTTTTAATAAGAGTAATTCTACCCCCAAAACTAAGAAAATTCGAGTCCCAAGATAGAAGTTTGTTGTAAACCGACGCAATAAGATCATCAAACAAAAAGGATTTCCTTCTCCCCTTAAAGAGAGGAACACCTAGATATTTGATGGGAAATTGAGCCTGAGTAAAACCAGTGATCTTTTTGAGGGCAAGAATACGATCGTTAGATAAATGCTTAGAAGCAATAAAACAACTTTTATTTTTACTAAAGGTAACTCCACTAAACATTTCAAACTTAGACAAAAAACCCATAAGTTTTTTAATATTGTTTCTAGATGTATTAGTAAAGATAATAAATCATCAACAAAGCACAGATGGGATATAGGAGAACCACCCATAGTTCTAAAATAAAGCCTAGGGTTAGCATCAAACAAATTTGTAAGAGCCCTTGAAAGAAATTTAGCAGCTATAATAAAAAGGGCAGGAGAAATAGGATATCCTTGCCTAATACCATGAGAAATTTTGAAGAAACCATGAGAAGAACCATTAATAATAATAGAAAAAAAGACATTCTCAATACAATTTTTAATAAGATTAATAAAAAAAGAGTCAAAACCAAAAGCATCGAAAGAAAGGTAGATAAAGTTCCAATTAATATTATCATAAGCCTTGGCAATATCAAGCTTAACAATTAAATTACCTCCTCTAGTCTTAGCATCCAAGTCTTGGCAAAATTCCTGGGTCAACAAAGTATTATTCGTAATGGCCCTACCTTTCAAAAAACCCATTTGATTAGGACAAATAATTTTAGGAAGAATAGAAACAAGATGATTCATGAGAATTTTAGAAATCAACTTGTTAAAGAAAGTGCAAAGACTAATAGGTCTAAAATCATTCCAAGTGTTAACAACATTATCTTTAGGTACAAGAACAATAGAAGTAGAAGTAAAAAACTTAGGAATAGAGTTCCCAGCAAAAAATCTAAAACAGCAGAGAAAATATCATTATTAATAATATGCCAAGTTTTTTGAAAGAAAAGAGTAGTGAAGCCATCAGGGCCAGCAACAGAGTTACTATTCATATCAAAAATCATCTCTTTAACTTCCTTAAAAGGAGGTCTAATAAGACTAATGTTCTCCTCAGAAGAGATAAGAGAGGGAATAAAAGCATGATCAATGAAAGAAGGAATGGAATTTTTGTTAAAGCAAGAAGAAAAGTGATGCACAGCCAAATTAATAATTTCCACAGAGTTATCAGTTGTGGAACCATCCTCTCTACTAATGGAATTAGCATTATTTCTAGCCCTTCTACTTTTCACCAATGCATGAAAGTATTTAGTATTATTGTCACCTTCACCCAAATGTTTAATAACAGCTTTTTGCTTCCAAAAAATTTCTTCTTAAGCTTGGAAATTAAAGAGATCCTCTTTAGCTTTCTTTAAAATAGAAAAATTAGTATCAGTAGGATCATCTTAATAAGTAAACTCAAGGGAATTAACAAGTTGTTCAGAGTTCAAAAGATTATCAAAAATGTTTTTAAAAACATGATGATTCCACCAATTAAGCGCTTGCTTCAGTCTTTTAAGCTTCCACCAAAGTCTTTTTATACCAATAATAGAATTATTAGGATGCAGCGGAGCATGCCAGTTATTCTTAACAACATCAAAAAAGGAATCGTTAAGAAGCCACATATTTTGAAATCTAAAGTGAGACATAACATTGGTAGGTCTAGACTTAATATTGATAAAAAGAGGAGAATGGTTAGATAAAGTTCTACTCAAATGTTGCACCTTGGTACTAGTAGGAGAGTTAAGCCAAGAATCATTAAAAAGCACCCGATCTAATCTTTTCCATAAATGACCCCTATTCCAAGTATACTTGACACCAGTAAAGCCAATGTTAATCAAATTACAAGTAAAAATCATATTGTTAAAATCCTCCATAGAACGGGCTGAAGGAGGAGACCCACCCATCCTTTCAGAGGGGTTAGAGATGGCATTGAAATCTCCACCAACAATCCAAGGAAGAATGCATACTTGTTGAAAATCAATAATTTGTTCCCAAAGTAACTTTTTATTATAAAGGGAAGAGGCGGCATAAACAAACGAAGCACAACAATGAAAAGTAAAAGCTTCCATTTTACAATGTAAAACTTGTAGAAAGTCGGCAATAACATCAATTCTAATAGGATCTTTCCACAAAACCCAAATCTTGTTAGCAAAATTGTTAATAGCATTTTTAAAACCCAGAAAGCGAGAAGTATTCATGAGTCTAGTGGAAGAGATCAGAGGTTCAAGTAACACTAGAATAGAAATATTGTGCACACGGTATAAGTTTTTAACACGAATCTTAGTAGAGGAGCAACCAATACCCCTAACATTCCACACAATAGCATTAAACATAAAGAAAAACTTAGTGGGAAGTAAGAGATCTAGTATTTCTAGGAGGTTGTATAGAGATATGTTTAGGTTTTCTATCACGTTTACTACGAACTTTAATGAAGCTCATATCACTATCATCTCTAGTAAAATTTTTTGTAGGAATATTCAGCTCTTCAGTATCTGTAAACACATCACTATTATAATAAGAGGATGTAAAAGCCTTTACTACAACTTGGGTGCTCACGTGGGGACATCATTTGAGGAATTCCATCCTTCATAAACATACCATCATCCTCCTTAGTTAATTCACCTTCTTCTAACTGAGTAGCATTTCTTTCATCATTTTTATGGTTCTCCACATTTTCCTGAACAATAAGATGAGAAGAAGAATTAATCATAATATCAGTAGAGACACAGGCATTAGAATTAGCATTATAAGAAGGGATAGTTTCTAAAATAGTAGGATTATCCATATCACAATTAGGATTAGTAGGAAACATGTTCTTATCACCCTCATTATTAGAGGGTTCAACCAAATTTTGAATGACACCCTGCTCAGGAATAAAAGTAGTCTCATTAGAAGAGGAAGGAAGAGTCCCCTCCACATTAATAGGATCCATACAAGAAATAGGAGGGATAGAGGTGTTATCCTTTAAGGGAGAAGGAGTGGTAGTATCATTAACATTTATGTCTTCCCTCTGTTTCAATAATTCCTTCTCTTTACAAAGATGAGGATGCTTGCGAAAGCAATCATTCAAACCATGACCATGCTTCTTGCAAAAAGAGAAAAAAATAGGTAAATTTTCAAATTCCACTTTTTGGAAATATCCCTTGATTTCAGAACCAATCCAAATCTCAGTTGGGTATTTTTTTGAAACATCAAGTTCAACCAAAACCCTAGCCACAGATGGTTTAGAAATAGGGGCAGTTGCATGATCTGTTTGCAATGGTTTCCCAAAAATAGAGGCCATACCAAAAATAATTTGCCGATTAAAAAAATGCAATTGCAAGTTAGGAAAAGAAATCCAAATCGGGGCAATGGAAGATTCTTCCCTAACATCAAAATCAGGTGTCCACTTAAGCAACCTCATTTGACAAGCTTCAATATAGTTAAATCTATGAGCAAAAATTTGACTATAATCTAGGTCATTAGAAAGCTGAATAGCCACATGCCTTTGATCAAGAAAACCAATATGAAAAGTCCCTGATAGTTTAAGATTATGAAAAAACTTTCATATCACATCTAGATTAGGGCGCCTCAACATAAATTTACCAACAAGCGTTAAAGAAAAAGGCACTGCAAGATAATCAACCACAGAATCCTCAAACAATAAAGCCTGACAGCCCTTAAAAGAGGAATGCTCAAATTTCAGTTTAGACGTAGAAGCCGAGCTCCCATCCAGTACATTTTTGAAGGATCTAGAAATCCCCTCTAAAGAAGGGGTAGATGTCTGGACCGATGACGTGGGGTCCGTCATGGCCCAATACCAGGAAAAACTAAAAAAACAAAATGAACCAAAAATACAAACAATCTGGAATAGGAGAAGCCAGTGAACAAAAAAACCAGTAAAAGAAATGCCACAGAAGGATCACACCAGAGTCAAAGAGAAAGCCCTAGAATCACCCCAAAATCACCTCAAAGTAGAGAGAAGTTGGAGCAAAAAGTATGACTCTTAACACTTAGAAGTTGTTGAACATTATGTTCTTTAAAACTTAAAGTTAAATAACTTCAACAATCAAAACATCTTTAAAAAAAATTAAAACCTCTCAATCATTAAAACTTAAATTCAAACCACCCTATAAAGAACTTGAATAAATAAATTTATTTACAGATAATTTAAAACTAATAAAACCTTGGAACTATCAAAACCACACAACCTTTCTGCATACACGTAGATTATTTGCTAGCGTAACCAACTCTAGCGTTGGCTAGGTTGGTGGTTTGATTTGCTTGCCAGGTGTTTTTCTTGGAGAGTACCTTGTATATATTTATTTATTTTTAGCAGTCAAGATGTAATACATTTTAAATTCATATTGATGCACTTAGGCTCTTTAATGACTTCATTAGAAGTACTAGGTTGTTTCACAACTTCTTTGCACTTTCATATGCTTTTATATACTTTTATATTTTGTTTAAATTCTTACAAGAGTCAAAGTAGAACATACCTAGGAATCATGAATATGTTTGATTCCTTACAAATTATAATTTGTATATTGATCGAGTTGTACAACATCTTGAGTTATAAAAGGTTTAAATATACCTACTTATACATACACAAATGACTCCAGAAGATAATATCCTTAGAAATATTCCCACAGAGTTTGAGTCTATTATAATTTATCAAATCAATGTATAAATAAATAGCTTTTTATATTTAGTATTTCATTTATTTACATTATTTCATACATTACATTCATATGAGTTGTAATTTACATTAGTGGGTACAAGTTTTCTTAGGTTTCTTTTGGTGTATATGTTCTAGACATTGTAGGAACATGCATACTAGTTCTAAGATGATACTATTACAAATTTGGGCCAAAGTACAATGATTTTGATGATAACAAACATTATTATTTCTTTACTACTGCTATTCTTTCATATCTATTTTATTTTGCCCTGCTCACTAACTTTTCAGGCTCACACGATCACTTGTAATGCAAATAAGCTCAAGATCAGGTAGACTAGGGTTGAGTCAGTTTGTAATTTCAATTCCAATGCATTTTTTTACCTTTTCTTGAGTTAAATATATTGTGATGAATCTTAAAGCTAAGTAAGCTTGCACACACACACTCAAGGGAGTGAGTAAGTGAGTTAGGAAAAATTTTTAATTTTCTAAACTAATCGTACAGGATGATTTATATCATCCTAGACAATCAATTTATCACAAAACCCTAATTAGCGCATCTATGTCAAATAAGATTGATTAAACAAATTGTCCTGGATGATCCATATATCATACAGGATGATATATTTTAATCATAGAAAATAGCCACCAATCATAATTTAGACAAGATTTTATAATTTAAAATTTGATTTTATAATACAAGACGATCCTTATTATCCTAGATGATTCATGATAATCATTTCTAAATTGATCCTGTGATTAGGGGACTAATTATGGTTAGATTGATCGATTCGATCATATGGGACGATCTACAAAGATCATCCTGGACAATATTTGTTATTTCATAGGACGATCAATGAATCATACTGGACATGCCGAATGATTTACAGGATGATATTAAAATTGCCACCCATCATCCCATATCATACTGAGTGATCCAGATAGCATGTTAAACTAATCATCCTGGATGATAGTGAAATCATACATATTGATATGCACAAATACTTGTATTGATCACCTAGGGCAGTGATAATCATACTGGCTAACTAGAGCTGCTTTGTACTAATCATATAGGATGATAACAGGATCATCCTGGATGATCTTTGACACCAAATTAAAAATTAGGGCTTTTTTTGAATCCTCCTATTTATGTTCTATTAATTATTGTTAAGAAAATATTTTACTGCTGTTCTAACCTAAGAGAGCTTAGAGAAGCAGAAGGAGAGTTTGAGAGAGAGAGAGAGAATCTTGTGAGGGGGAGTGTATGCAAGAATTCACAAAGCTTACTCCAAGCAAGGATTTGACCATCTTCTGTAAGCTTCATCCTTGGTTGGTTGCTCTATGGAGATGATCTTCAGCATCAAATCAAGGTTCTCTACCTACTCCAGGTTGGAGTAAAAGGATCTATGGTTCTTTGCCAACTCAAGGAGGGAGTAAAAGGATTCCTAGTTCTCTACCTTTAATAGGAGGGTGAAAGGGATTCAAGGTTCTCTACCTCATCGGGATGGTGAAATGATTTTATAAGGGCTTCTCCACCTTGCTCGGGGGGGGGGGGGGGGGGGGGGGGGGAAAGAGAGACACTAACTAATTTGTGCAATACCTAGAAATGAGGTTTCTGGGGAGTGGACGCAAGTCAGATTTGACCGAACCACTATAAAATTTGGTGTGCTCTTTCTTAATACATTTTCTGCATTTTATTTTTACACACATCAATGATTTATTCTATGGTTAAAACCTTTGATTATGTTGTTATTATGAAATTATATTTTCTTCCACATCAAGGGTTATTGTTTATTTTAAAAAATATTTAAAAAGGATAAAAAGATTTTCTTTTTACTTAAGATTTTTTTAAAACTACCAATTCAACCCCCCCTCTTGGTTAGCCTTGGGCTAGTTCTTTAGTGTTTAATAACTCTCACGAACTTTCAAGTGGTATCAGAGAGAGATTCATAAATCAAGTTTTAGAAAACTTTTAAATTTTGATTAATGGCTAACTTTAGTAATCATAACACTATAGAAGGCTATTCAATTACTCAACCACCTCTATTTGATAATATTCCTTTTAATTTTTAGAAAACTAATATATCCACCTTTTTATAATCAATTGATTATTGCATGCAGATGCTTGTTAAAAAAGGTTATTCTGCACCTTTTAGATTAATAGATGGCATTAAAACTAAAATACCTTTTGCTGAATGGACTATCGATGATAGAGATTTAGCTCAACTAAATGCCAAGTGTTTAAACTATTTTTTCTGTGCCTTAAAATCTGAGGATTATATACGTGTTTCCACTTATTCTACTAGCAAGGAAATTTGGTACAAACTTTGCATAATATATGAAGGTACAAATAAAGTTAAACAATCTTGGCTAAACATTTTACTCCATGATTATGAACTATTTCACATGAAACTTAGTGAATCTATTTCTAAAATGTATACTAGGTTTACACAAATGGTTACATCCATGCATGCCTTAGGAAGAGAACTCACAAATTATAAAAAATTTAATAAGATTCTGAGATATTTACATTCTTCCTTTAATGCAAAAATTACTGCCATTACTGAATCTAAGGATTTGAATGTTTATTCACTTGATAATTTACTTGGATAACTCATTGCTTATGAGTAAGGAGTAACCAAAGGCAACTTAATATAGGTGAGAAGAAAAAGGAGAAAATGGTATCCTAAAAGGCTAATAATTCTGACACTGATTCTTCTTGTTTTGAAAATGATGACATTGCTTTAATAACTAGATAATTCAAAATCTTCATAAGGAAAAAAAATAAAAGCATCATCAGAAATGAAACAAAGATAAGAATAATAAAAATACTAAAGTTTCTTCTGATGTTATTTATTTTGAATGCAGGAAGCCAAGGCATTTGAAGTTTGACTGCCCAACTCTTAAAGCTTACCCAAGCAAGGAGAAGGGTGAAGAAAAACCAAAGTTCCAGAATGATAAGAAAAGAACCCAAAAAGCTTTCTAGGCTGACTCAGCATTAGACTCCTCTGAAATTAAAGAAGAAGAGAAGGTAACAAACCTATGCTTAATGGCTGATGATCATCTTGATCACTCTGATCAAGAAGAGGTATGTGAGCTTACCTATGACCAATTATTTAAAGTTTCTAAAAAAATTTATTTATCATATAGGAAGCTCAAGAAATTACATGCTAGCCTCAAAGTTGATTTTTTAAATCTGTAGAAAGAGCATGAAATCTTAAGGAAAAATCATTCCACTCTGGATAGAAATCACATGGCTTTACTAGATAAATTTGATACTTTGAACAAAAATGATCTTGATTTAACTACTAAACATGATTCCTTGAAAACATTGAATGTTAAATTAGAAAATGTATATAAGAACTTAGATACTCTTGCATCTAATTTAGATAGTAGGGAGCATGCATTAAAAATAGAAAATTTAATTCTTAAAACTGTAAATAAGTTTTTAGAAGCTAAATTAACTGCTTTTAAGGAAAATAAAAAACCAGGAAGAGTTTCATAAATCATCAACGAAGCATGCATCATTTAAACCTAGGAAGAGGCACCTTAGATATTTTTCTTGTGGCATGCTAGGACATATCTCCTACACTTGCACCATTCATCGTAGAATACATTCGGTGTAGAGCCCTAAAGTTCAAAACTCGTAGCATAGCATGCATGCATCTTAATCCTCTTTCCATAAGATGGGACCCAAACCTGTTTGGTTCCCAAATCTGACATCTAATTATTTTGTAGGGGTGCTCTCACAAAAGGCCTCGTGAGAGCATGTGATACCTGGACAGCGGATGCTTGAGGCATATGACTGGTGATGCAAAACAATTCATTTCATTGGAGGCCAGGGTTGGAGACAAGGTAACAATTGGAGATAACACCGCTAGGAGAGTGGTGGGCTCAGGTATAATTGGAAATTCAAAAAATTTCATCATTAAAAATATTTTACTTATAGATGAGTTGAAACATAATCTACTTAGCATCAGCCAGCTCTATGATAAAGGCTTCAACATAAAATTTATGTCAACCACCTACATTATAAGCTGAAATGATAATATTATTTTACAGGGAAAAAGAATCAACAATGTCTATATGCTTGATTTAAATAATATTGAATGTGCTGCTTCATTTTACTTAAAAATAATTACTGATGAATCTTAGTTGTGGTATAGAAGATTGTGTCATGCAAGCATGAAAAGCCTTAGGAAGATCACCCAAAAAGACCTAGTGAGAGGAATACCCAAATTAGAGTTCACTAAGGACCACCTGTGTGATGCCTGTTAGTTAGGAAAAAAAGTAAAATCCTCTTTCCCGTCAATCAAAGACATTACCACTAGCAAACCCTTAGAAGTCCTTCACATGGATCTCTTTGGACCTGTTAGCACTGCCAGCCTATGAGAGAAAGTCTTTGGGTATGTAATTATTGATGATTATTCGAGGTTCACCTGGATTAGATTCCTATCACATAAAAGTGAATGATTCAAGGAGTTTAAGTTTTTTTCCACTTGGATTTAGAGAAAGCTAGGTTGTTAAATTGTAACCTTTCATTGTCACCATGGTGGAGAATTTGAAAATGAAAAATTTGAATATTTCTATATGGAGCAAGGGATAGATCACAACTTTTCAGCACCCAGAACTCCTCAGTAGAATGGGATTACTGAAAGAAAGAATAGGATCTTGGTAGAAGCCACTAGAGCTATATTAGCTAAATACTCACTTCCTAAATACTTTTAGGTAGAAGCGATGAATACAGCCTATTATATTCTGAATAGGGTAAATGTTAGATTCAAACTGAGCAAGACACCCTATGAAATTCTTAAAAGCAGGACACCCAATCTCTCTCACCTTCATGTCTTTAGATGTAAAGTGTTCATTCTAAATAATGGGAAGTCTCAACTAGGAAAGTTTGACCCAAAATCTGATAAAGGAGTATTCCTAGGTTACTCAAGTGTTGGGAAATCTTATAGAGTCTTCAATAAAAAAACACTGGTAATTGAGGAGACTACTCATGTTGTATTTGATGAATCTAATAAATCTGGAGGGTCTAGGGTAGAAGAAGAAGAAGAAGAGGTTATAGAAGTTACCCAAGGATTAAAATCTACAAATCTGGAGGAAAGGGTAGAACCTGAAAAATATATTTCCTAGAGAATGGAGATATTCTTCAAGTTATCCAAAAGAATAGATCTTAGGAGATCCATCTTAGGGTGTTAAAACTAGGCATAGACTTAGAAAAGAAGTAAACCACTCTGCCTTCATTTCAATGACTAAACCTACTATCATAAATTAAGCCCTATCTGATGAATTCTGGATCCTAGCCATGCAAGAAGAGTTAAATTAATTTGTAAGGAATGATGCTTGGGAGCTAGTTGAAAGACCTAAGGACTATAGTGTGGTTAGAAGTAAATAGGATTTCAAAAATAAAATTAATGATTCTGGTGTAGTGGTGAGGAATAAGGCAGGATTGGTGGCTAAGGGGTACATCTAGATAGAAGAAATTGATTTTGAAGAGACCTTTGCCCCTACAGCTAGATTGGAAGTCATTACGGTGCTACTAGCCTTTGCTTATTTTAAGGGATTTAAACTATACCAAATGGATGTTAAGAGTGCCTTTCTGAATGGGGTAATTAAAGAAGATGTGTATATTGAATAACCCCTAGGATTTGAGAATTCATAATTTCCTAATCATGTGTTTAAATTAAAAAAGGCCTTATATGGACTAAAACAAGCACCTAGGGCAAGGTATAAAAGGCTAAGTACATTCCTACCAGAAAGAACTTTTGTTAAGAGGAGCATAGACACCACCCTATTTCTAAAAAAAGTAAAAGATGAATTACTAATTGTCCAAATTTATGTTGATGAAATTTTATTTGGATCCTCTGATAAAAGACTTTATGATGAGTTTTAAAAAAAAATGATTAAGGAATTTGAGATGAGTAAGCTGGGAGAACTGACTTATTTTCTTGGATTTAGCATAAGGTAGAAGGATGATGAAAGTTTTGTTAGTCAAAAAAAATACATTAAGGATAACCTTAAGAAATATAAAATGAATAAAGCCAAGCCAATCAATACTCCCATGAGTTCCATTGTTCAATTAGATAAGTATTCAAATGAAAAATCTGTTGATCAAAAGAAATATAGAGGAATAATTGGATCACTTCTTTACTTGACTGCTAGCAGATCTGATATCATGTTTAGTGTTTATCTCTGTGTTAGATTTTAGGCTGATCCAAAAGAGTCTCACTTGACTGCTATTAAGAGAATTCTTAGATATCTTTTAGGGACCAAAGACTTAGGAATCTGTTATCTAAGATATAATACCTCTTTGAAATCATAGGATGCCAAATTAATATAAAAAGTACTTCTGGGACATATAAATTCATAGGACAATCCTTAGTCTCTTGGTCCAGTAGAAAATAAAACTCAATTGCCCTATCCACTGTTGAAGCTGAGTATATAGCCTTAGGAAGTTGTGTTGCCCACGTTCTTTAGTTGAAATAACAAATTCTGGATTTAGGATTACCTATAGGCACAACTTCAATCCTTTTTGATAACACTAGTGCCATTTACATTTCAAAGAATCCAATCTAACACTATAGGACCAAACACGTTGACATAAGGCACCACTTCATTAGGGACCATGTTACTAAAGGAGACATAGAGCTATATCATATAGCCACTGGAACCAACTTGCTGATATTTTTACAAAATCACTGGCCTTTTAAACTTTTAGTATCTTAAGAACCAGATTAGGAGTAATAGATATTATGCGTGAAATTGATGTTTTTTGATTCTGTTCTTTTGGTTATTTTGTTTTACTTATATTTCTGTTTCTTTGTATGTATTTATGTTTTATGGTTTTAATTATCTGCTGGTTTTTCTTTAGTGTTTTGTTTTATTTGTATGTATGTTTTTTATAAGGATTTTCTACTTTATGTTTTTTATTTTCTAATGCTTTTTCTTTAGTGTTTTTAAAGGAATATGATCAATGCTCACTTCTAATATTGAATTCCCAATTGACATTTTTTGCCTTGCATTTAGTTTTAGAAATTAGTATGCGGTGTTTGACTCCTCTAAAAACAGTTAAAGAAGAAAATTTGATGTTTGTCACTCTTCCTCTAACTCCTTTAGTGGTGCATTTTCTTTTTAAAATAAAAATCTAATTCAAATTAAAAGTTGGACTTTGAAATAAAGATCTATTTTATCTTCCTTCAGTAATCTATCTCATGTGAACAATGCTCCAAGTCAATGAATCACTTTTCAAATTTTCTTAATCAGGTTGTTACATTCATCATATGGATATAATTTTGTTATGTGGTTTACTCTTCCTTATAATAAAGTGTGAGTTCATCTTCTCTTATTTCTAGAAGATAATCTCACAACTAAGAGTCTTTAAAGGTTTTGAAAGGAAGCCAGCTCGCAAAAATGATAAGAGGCACAAAATGAGCCCAAAAACTGAAAAGAGGCACAGGACCACCAAATAATTACAAGATACATAAATTGTATCAAAAATAAAAAGATGCATAAAGTGTGCCAAATAGCTGAAAAAAGGCACAAAATGAGCTCACAAAGAAATAAGCTTCATTCTCTTTCAAATCTTTAAATCTTAGAAGAATTCATGTGCCACTTGATATCTTCAAACATTTGAATTTAAAAATCATGATTATTTATCCATTATATTGCAATATTATTTCTATTAGATGGTTTTTCTAAAATGAAGCTTGAAAAGATCACTTTTTCTATCTAATTTCTTATCTGAATTAGATTTTTGTTATAAAATAATTTTGACCTGTAAGGAGTTTGAGCTAGGGTTAATAAGATTGGTTTTCTATCTATTCTGAATTTTAGCATTGTTAATTCATTTCGTACTAATTTTTAATCCACTCACAAGGGAAATTTCTCATTTACTAGAGTTGATCGATTAAAAAAAATTCAGTTTTTTTTTATTTTTTTATGACTAGTTGTATTTTATTTTTGTGTTGTTTTTATGTGTTTCTGTATTTTATTTTTATTTTTGAAATTTTCCTGATCATCACATTCCATTCCTAAATTTTTCAAATTTTGCTCACATCATCCAAGATGATCCACATCATCCTATATGATATGAACTAAATTACATCTCACAGATCACATCACATTCAATAGCTACTATAAACTAATTATTGGTGATCGTATCATACGATTCTCAAATCATACTGGATGATCCATGTGGCAGGAGTCATTGGAAGATTTAAATGCTTTTTGGCCAATCCATTATTGCTCATCATCCTGGACAATCCACCTATTCATCCTAGATGATATAGCCAATCAATGATCGTCCTGCTGAATCCTTGGGGACATCGTTATGTGTCTAATCATCCAGTATGATATCTGATCATCCTAGACAATAAGACCAACTTTTATGATCAATCATCTGGATGACATTATTGCACCTGATCGTCCTGGATGATCTCATGATCAGAGATCATCCTAGATGATTTTCCCAATCCAATATAAATAGCCAACCTCAAGCCTTATTCTTCACTCAAAATATTCTAATTCTCTTTTCTCTCATTCAAGCTCTCAATTCTTGGAGATGGCTGGCGGTAAAAGATCCTGTGTGCTCATAGGAAGCTCTTCCAGGAGTGCTGTTGACCCCCGATTTACTGAAGCAGCTGATGAAATTACTTACACCTGCTATAAATCTGCTGGAGTTAATCCCTCAAAAGTTTTCAATTAAGAGATTTTAACCTATCAGGCACTAGACCTATTTGCTCACAACACCCTTGGCTTTATTCTTACACTTACTTTTCCTTTCAATTTTGAACTACTTTTTAAAATTCTTCTCCAGTCTCTGCCTAAATGTTGACTTTACTACACTTCAATCATATGTTAATAGATGCCCTATTGAAATCACATATCAGTATTTCTATGAATTTCTTTACCTCTCCACTACTAGAGACAAAATCCATATTTTAGCTTCAAATCCTGATTTTAATTGGGGCCCAGTTAATGCCCTTCTTAGAGAAACTAATACCCCCTATCATGAATCTGCAACCATTACCTTAGTGAAAGGTGCTCAAACCATCCAGCATATTCTTCGCACCTCCATTATTCCTAAAGTTGGGGATCGAATTCATATTACTCCCATACTGTCACTCACTACCTTCTACATCATGGCTTGCCGAGATTTTAATGCCACTGATCTTCTAATTTGCTACATTGAACATCTAACCAGTATTAGGGATCCCAGCCATAAAAGAAAGCCAAATCTAGCCTTAGAATATATCATTGCCTATATCCTCGAATCTAGATATAACCTTCAATATCTAGCACCACCTAATCACTTCCTTATTATTTACTCCAATAGCTCCTTCCACATCCTTCACAGTACTCATCATCACCCTGTCCACAAGGAGGCTGGGGTAGAAGAGGAAGGACCTATTCTTGCACCTGTCCCTATCCACCAGTACTCCTAAATAGATTAGCTGGTTCAAAGATTTGACCAGTGGGAAACTAGGTTTGAATCCTATGTTACCGAGCAGTAGTAATAGCAGGTAGAGGATATTACTCATTTTGAAAGCTACACCATCCAGCAGTAGCAGCATGACTAGGATATGACCTGGTTTGGCGAGCCGTTTGCCTCTCTCCACCAATATGTTCAGCCACCACCACCACCTCCACCTGATCAGAGTTCTTCTTTCTAGTTTGTCAGTGCTTTTGTTTCTGTGTTTGTACTGGTCTTTCTTTCTGTACTTTATTCTGTTTAGTGTTTTCCTTTTTCCTCCTTTTTTTGATGTCAAAAGGGGGAGTAGTATGTTGTTTGCTTAGTATGATTACTTAATATATCATTTGCTTATATTTTAGTGGAATTTGCTTTGTTTTATTTCTATTCTGGTTTTTTGTGTCGCATTTAAAAAAATTATAATAATAAAAAAAGAAGAGAATAAAAATAAATTTTTTTTGGCTTTTATATTTTTTACAATAATGTTTATCATCATGAAAAAGGGGGATATTATTATAAATTTGGACCCAAGTATAGTGATTTTGATGATACAAATATTATAATTTCTTTACTAATGCTATTCTTACATATCTATTTTATTTTTCCCTGCTCACAAACTTTTTAGGTCCACAAGATCACTTGCAATGCAAATCAGCTCAAGATTGGGAAGACTAGGGTTGAGTTAATTTGTAATTTCAATTCCAATGCATTTTTTACCTTTTCTTGAGTCAAATGTACTGTGATGAATCCTGAAGCAAGTAACCTTGCACACATACACTTAAGAGAGTGAGTAAGTGAGTTAGGAAAATTTTCAATTTTCTGAACTAATTATATATGATGATTTATATCATCCTAGATGATCAGTTTATCCCAAAACCCTAATTAGGGCATCTATGTCAAATAAGAATAATTAAACAAATCATCCTAGATGATCCTTTTATCGTACAATATGATATGTTTTAATCATAGAAAATAGCCGCCAATCACAAATTAGGCTAGATTTTATAATTCAAATTTTGTTCTTATTGTACAGGATGATCCATATCGTCCTGAACATTTCATAATAATCATACCTAAATTGATCCTATAATTAGGGGACTAATTATGGTTAGATTGATCAATCTGATTATACAGGATAATTTGCAAAGATCATCCTGAATGATATTTGCTATTTTATAGGATAATTAATAAATTATACTAGACATCCAGAATGATTTTTGGGATGATATTAAAATTGCCACACATCATCCCATATTATACTGGATGATCCAGATAGAATGTTGAGCTAATCATCTCGGATAATTACAGAATCGTACAAGATGATATGTATAAATACTTATACTGATCGTACAAAGCAGTGCTGATTATGCTGGCTGACTAGAGCTATTTTGTACTAATCATACAGGACGATCGCAAGAGTGTCCTGGATGATATTCAATGCCAAATTGAAAATTATGGCTTTTTTGAAGCCTTCTATTTAAGTTCTCTTAATTATCGTTAAGCAAATCTTTTACTACTATTCTATCCTAAGAGAGCTTAGAGAAAGAGAAGGAGAGTTTGGGAGAGAGAGAGAGAGAGAGAGAATCTTGTTAGGGGAGTTTATGCGGGAATTTACAAAGGTTGCTCCAAGCAGGGATTTGATCATCTTCTTCAAGATTCATCCTTGGTTGCTTTATGGAGATGATCTTCAGCATCAGGCCAAGGTTCTCTGCCTACTCCAAGTTGGAGTAAATGGATCAGTAGTTCTCTGCCAACTCCATGAGGGAGTAAAAGGATTTTGAGTTCTCTGCCCTCACCATGAGGGTGACAAAGGATTCAAGGCTCTCTACCTCACCAAGACAGCGGAAAGATTTTGTAAGGGCTTTTCCATCATACTGTGGGGGCAAAAGGAGAGACACTAAATGATTAGTGCAATACCTAGAAAGGAGGTTTTTGGGGAGTGGACGTAGGTTAGATTTGACCAAACCACGATAAAATTCAATTTGCTCTTTCTTAAATGTTTTTTGTATTTTATTTATGCACTTATCTGTTATTTGTTATGTGGTTGTAATCTCTAATTACGTTGTTATTATGAAATTATATTTTCTTCTACATCAAGGGTTATTATTTGTTTTAACAAATATTTAAAAAGGATTTTTTTTTCTTTTTACTTAAGATTTTTTTAAAATTACCAATTCACCCCCCCTCTCTTGGTTAGCCTCAGGCTAGTTCTTTAGGGTTTAACAACCCTCACAAACTTTCAAATACGATATTGGGTACCATATAACAAACCCCTTTACCCAATCATGCATAAATACATGCATTTTAATTTCTTGAACAAAAATTAAGCCAAATTTTTATGCCCATTGTGGGCAAGGTAGCAGTTTCCCTATTATGCTCATGGGATGCTACACTTTTCCTTTTGATAGAGTCATTATGCTGCCAAAGTTTTTAAGAAATTTTTTTGGGTTAGAAAATTTAGTTAAGGTAAATTAAACAAGATAAAATTTAGAGTTCTTAGTGAGTCTTGTCCCCAGTGTCATTGAAATTAAAAGTTAAAATTACTCATCTTGAATCATAAATTTGAGAGTCTAATTAATCCTTTGACTTTTGAGGACAGAACTCAGCCTATCTTGCATTAAATCTTTAGAGATTGATTATGCATTAGGATTGTTAGCTAACAACTCACTCCAAGTAAATATAGGTCCAAGTTATAAACACTTATTAAGTCATTGCACATTCATATTAAATTATCTTAAAATTTAGGTTATAAAATCTAAATTCAAAGGGCAACTATAGAATTTATAATCTAAAGCTTACAAATTAAATCTTATTAGTCAAAATATTTCTTTAGATCCATATGTCTTTGAAAATCTTTAGTCTCCACTTTAATTGAGAGTATTCTTTTTGGAGATGTAATTAACTATAGGGGCTTGCCCCTATAGGAAGACTACAACCCTGAATAAAATAAACCCTATCTTTATTTCTTTCTAAGGTAGGGGAAAGATTTATGAAACCTAGATCTAAGCTTTAAACATTAGATTAAATTCATAATTGAAATGATATATGAATATTTTGTTTATCCTCCGTGACTAATTGAATATTTCCTATGCAATATTCAATCATGAAAGGAAAGTTTTTCTTCTTAAATTGATAGTAAAACCTTAATCTATCCTTAAGTATAGTATACTATCAATATATGCATATTTGACTAAAGAAACTCAAAATATAAATTTAAAATAAATCTTGTATGACATTTGCATTTGGATGTTAAATTAAATTTGTCCAAAGATTTTTCTAGCGACTTCGCTGGGGATAGACTTCTCTCCATCATTTGTGAAGACTAATTTTTTCTAAATACATATAGATTTAATTAAATATCTGGGCTATTAAATTTAATATAAACTCAAGCCTTAGATTGTAAATTCTAAAGTTGTTTCTCTCTTTTGTTCAATATCCTTTCACCAATCATCTTCTTTCCAATTTAAAGTCATTTAGATTGGATTTCTCTCAATCCATTTAAACGAAATTTAAATCTCAAATTTAAACACTTCTCTAGTCTATTTTTGCATAGGCTTGGTCCATTTAAAAGTTAGAATCTATGATCAGCCTTAGTTTAATTTTTCTTTGGGGATTCAAAAAAACTTTACTCAAGTATATCTTCAGACTTATGTCTTATTTAAAGGTTAGTGAATTTTAGAGATTGATATATATTTCTTGTCAATTATAAAAATAATAACTGGAAAACTAATATTTACTTTTTTCGACATGAATGTCAACTATGGTTCATCTGTTAAAGCAACTATGATGCAATTTGGATTAATGAATAAAGTCTAATTCACCTTCATTAGACCATAATCTGATGTTGTCAAGGTTGAATCTGTTCTTACTGCACCTGTTAAGGATGTACTTGTGAGTAGGTCTAAAGTTATCCCTATGGCTGCTAAACCCTTGATATTCTCCTAACTTACATTCTTATGGCTGTCTACTAGCTAGAAGGTAAAATCTGTTGTTATTCCTGGATTTCTATATTCAAGAAAATTTGAGATTGGGTCATCCTTCGCCTTTAAGGAGATGACCAAATGCTCAGTGAAGGAACAAGAATTACCGTTTGAGGCAAAGGGCTGAAAAAGCTAAAACTCTTAAAGATAATCTACTGAATGCTACAACTGAAGCAACCAATCTGAAGTCAGTTGAACTGATAATTCAAGAAACTAAAGTTCTATACAAGTCTTCTATGTCAAGTCTGAATCATTTTGATCCACTATTTTCTATTGCTGGAGAAGAGAATCCTTTTTGGGTAACAAATTCTCCACCCACTCCTTTCTGCCAAAATCTTATATTACCTTCCTTATTAGAAAGGAAAAGGAAGTTTAAATCTTTGTTAAAATGAGTTGATACATGATTGCACTGCTGGTTATGGGCCGTCAGAGTCTAAATTCTTATGAAGTGTAAAGGATGTTATATCCAATAGAGTACGAACCGAATCCAAGAAAGAACGAGAACTATCTCCCCCTTTTAAGAGAAGGATATATTTTCAAGAAGCAGGTCTTAGTCGGCCAATAGCTACTACAAATCATCAATAAGAATCTAAAAAAAATTTGTATTTCCATCCCCAAATAGTTCCATCAAATATTTCGGACCAATATTCTCCCATCAAAACTTTAGGATATGGAGCATTAGCCCATCGAGGGTATAATCTTAATTTCCCTCTATCTTTAATTCAATATGATGCAATCTTGGATCCCTAGTCTGTGATTTTGATGATGATAAATATTATTGATTATATTATTATTTTTAGTAGATATTTTAGATATTCTTTTTATCTGTGAGAACTAACATTACAGGTAAAATATAAACTGCTCAAGGCTACTAAAAACTCAAGATTGGGTAGAATAATATGTTAAGTAAAAGAGTCTGTACTTTTAATTTTTTTTATTTTTTGAGTTTGACCACATAAGAATGTATGCAATTGGGTGACCGTGTACACACACACACAGGGGGAGTAAAAAAAATTTAAAGTTAATATTTTTATACTAATTATACTATATGACTTATAATCATAATGTATGATCAGTTATATAAAGAATGGGTTTAATAGCTAATTGAACAAATAATTTCCGTGAATTAATTATACTATATAATTCATTACAATTTGAAAACCGTAGCCATTAGATAAATTAAGCTATTCAAAATTTAAATTTTGAACTAATTGTACTATATGATGTGATTCGTATTGTATGAAAATTTGAAATCTTACTTAAATTAACCCCTGTAATTAGTCAATCAAATCTTAGTTTAATTAATGATAATCGATCATACTATTCGATGGTGATCATATCATACGATTTAGAGAGATAAATTTTGTCATCCCAAAGATCATACCAAATGAAACCATGATTTTTGAACTAATCGTACTATACAATGTTCCCATCGTATAGGATGAATCACTAAAAATAAACTAACTATTTTGTACGATGAGAGAAGTACAGGATGATTGATAGAGATGCTATCTAATCATCCCAGGAATCATTATGTATGACTAAATAGAAAGTAAATAGATCATACTAGATGATCTTAGGATCATACTATACGATGTGTTCAAGAAGTTGAATAGCGCGTATGAAATGATTTTCCATATCGTACTAGATGGGATTAGTTTTTAAACTGATCATACTGTACGACCTTATATCGTACTGTATGAACAGATGATGGCTCACTTGAATTTTAAGGTTTTTAAAGCTCATTACTTATACAACTTTTATAACTTTATTTTAAAAAAAAGAGGAGTGTTAGGCTGAAAAAGGAACTCTGAGAGAGGTGCTTTTGAGAGAAAATTAGGGTTTAAGAGAAAGGACAAGGTGAGGTTGAGCATAAGGGAGGAGTTTGAGGGGATCATACAGTTACTCTAGGCTAGCTACACCCTTGCTCCTCCTCTATCCATGGTGAGTCTTTAAAGGCTCTATCGGGAGAGAGGCTTCGAAGTCAAGTCCTCAAGGTACTCTGCCTTCTCTAGGAGGGAGAATAGGATTGGAGGTACGCTGCCTTCTCCAACAGGTAGAAAAAGCTTTGGATTCTCTACCTTTTATAGGAGGGAGAAAAATGATTCAAGGTCTACTGCCATCACTGGGAAGGTGACATAGCTTCCTGTACTCCACCACATCTAGTTTGGTGAAAGTGAGTTTATAAGGGCTTCTCCGCCATATTTTTATAGGGGTTTTCAAAATTACCAATTCACCCCCCTCTTAGTGCACCTCGAGCTAGTTCTGTGAGGTTTAACAACCTTCTCAAAAGTTTTAAGTGGTATTAGAGAGGGTCTTAAAATTTAGACTTTAAAATCTTCAAGAAAAGATCAATGGTGCATTTTGGTAATCAAAATACTATGGAGGGTTATTTAATAACCCATCCACCACTATTTGATGATATACCAATTAATTTCTAGGAAAATTCCCATGTCTACCTTTTACAATCTATTAATTATCGCATGTGATTTTTAGTACAAGAAGGTTATTTTACACCATCTCATTTGATCAAAAAAATTAAAATTGAATTATCATTTAATGAATAGAGCAGTGAGGATAGAGACTTAGCTTAGCTAAATGCTAAATGCTTTAACTATTTTTTCTGTGCTTTAAAATCTGAAGATTATATGCACGTACCAACCTGTACTACGGGAAAGGAGATATGAGATAAACTATGCATAACATATGAGGGAACTAGTGAAGTAAAATAGTCTAGGTTAAGCATCTTACTTCATAACTATGAACTATTTCGCATAAAATCTAGTGAGTCGATTTCAAAAATATACACTAGGTTTATATAGATATTGACATCCTTGCATGCATTGGGTAAAGAACTTTTGATGCTAAATTTAAAAATTTAACAAAATGCTACATTGCCTGTCTAGTGCATATGATGCTAAATTTACTATAATTACTGAATCTAAGGATTTGAATGTCTATTCAATTGACAACTTGTTTGGGTCACTCTTTGCCTACGAACAAAGAGTGAGTCAAAGGCAAGGTGATGCAGGTGAAATGAAGAAGGAGAAAATAGTAGCACTTATAGCAAATGAGTCAGTAAGTGTCAACTCTACAGATGAAGTAGAGGATGACATCACGCTGATGACATGGCAATTTAAAAGCTTCCTAAAAAGATAAAAAAGGCGTCATCAGCAGTGTAATAAAGGTAAAATAAATAAAAATTCTAAAGTGTCATATGTTATTATTTATTTTGAATGCAGGAAGCCGAGATACTTTAGAATAGATGACCCAACCTAAAATCTCACCCGAACAAGGAGAAGGGTGAAGAAAAGCTAAAGTTCAAGAGGGGTAAGCAAAAGACACAAAAAGCTTTTTTGGGCTAACTTCGCCTCAAAATCAATAGAATTAGAAGTAGAGGAGGAGGTAACAAACTTATGTCTTATAACTAATAATAATCTTGATCAATTAGATCAAGATGAGGTATGTCAGCTTTAGTATGATGAATTATTTATTATTTTCGATAAAATTCATGATTCATATAGGAAGTTAAAAAAATGTATGCTAGTCTTAATACTGATTTTAGTATATTACAAAAAGAGCATGCTAGTTTAGTAAGCCAACATTATACTTTAGATAGCAATTATATGACTTTACTAGATGAATTTGATTCATTAAACAAGAAGCATATTGCCTATCTAATGTATATGACTCCTTGAAAACATCGCATATTGAATTAGAGAAAGCATACAAAGGATTAGAAGCATGTGCAGATAAAATAGATGGTAGGGCATACATTGAAAATAGAAATATCCATTCTTGACAGTACGAACAAATTTTTAGAAGAAAAACTAGTTGTACTTGAGAATAATAAACCACCACCTACCTTAACACAATTTCATAACCCATCACAATAGCAAGTATCATTTAAACCTAGGGAAAGGCACCATAACCACATATATTAGTGAATCCTTTTCCTGGTGTTAGGTGTTACTACTGTGGCATGATAAGTTATATAACCCATGCTTACACTATCCACCGTAAAACTGGAGGCCAAAAGTACATGCATCATAGCATAGCAAGCATACATAACAATACCAAATCTAACATTCAAATGACTTTGTATGGGTGCTCTCATGAAAGACCTAGTGAGAGCATGTGGTGCCTGGACAGTGGATGCTCAAGGCACATGACTAGTGATTTTAAGCAATTCATAACAATAGAGGCTAGGTCAGAAGGCAAGGTCACACTAGGGGACAACAACACTAGAAAAGTGATTGGCTCAGGTATAATCGACAACTCTAAAAATTTTATAATTGAAAATGTTTTATTAGTCAATAGTTTAAAGCATAACTTACTGAGTATTAGTCAATTATGTGACAAGGGCTTTGATATTAAATTCCTATCTATAAAATGCATGATTAGCTTGAATGGTAAATTAGTATTAGAAGGAAAAAGGGTGAATAACATTTATATGCTTGATTTAAACTGTGTTGAATACTCTTATTCCCTCTGTTTGAAAACTTTTATTGATGATTCCTGGCTATGGCATAGGAGACTATGTTATGCAAGCATGAAAACTCTTAGGAAGATTACCCAAAAACACTTAGATAGAGGCAAACCTAAGTTAGACTTCACTAAGGACCACCTATGTGATGGCTTCCAACTAAGAAAATAAGTTAAGACTTTATTTCATTCAATCAAAGACATCAACACCTCTAGGCCACTAGAAATCCTTTATATAGACCTTTTTTGACCAGTTGGTACGACCAACCTAAGAGGGAAGACATATGGATTTGTAATAGTAAATGACTTCTCTAGATTTACTTGGGTTAGATTCCTAGCACATAAGAGAGTCATTTGAGGAATTTAAAACTTTTTCCACCTAGATTCAAAAGAAATCAAGATGTGAAGCTTCAACCATTCATAGTGATCATGGTGGAGAATTTAAAAATGATAGGTTTAAATCATTCTATCAAGGGATAGGTATAGAACATAACTTATCTACCCCTAATAACCCTTAGCAGAATGGAATAGCTGAAAGAAAAAATAGAACTTGGTAGAAGTTGCTAGGGCCATGCTAACTGGATACTCACTCCTTAGATAATTTGGGTAGAAGCAATAAATATTACTTGTTATATTTTAAATAGGATGAATGTTAGATCCAAGCTAACTAAGACACACTATGAACTCCTTAAGGGTAGGACACCTAACCTTTCTCACTTGCATGTTTTTGGGTATAAATGCTTTATCCTGATCAATGGAAAATTACCCTTAAGAAAATTTGATCCAAGATCTAATGAAGGAGTCTTCTTAGGTTATTCATCTATGGGAAAAGCTTATAGAATCTTTAATAAGAGGATTTTAGTAGTAGAAGAGTTTACCCTTGTGGTATTTGATGAACCAAATTGGAACTCTAAATCTAAACCTAAAAAAGAAGAAATAGAGGTCATTCAAGAGGTAGAAGCCATTACTATAGGAGATAGAGTAGAACCTCATGAGCCACTACCTAGAGAATGGAGATATTCTTCTAGTCATCCTAAAGAATTGATCTTAGGAGACCCATCTGAAGGTGTTAGAATTAGGTAGGGACTTAGAAAGAAAGTTAGTCATTCTATATTTATCTCTATGATAGAACCCACCAAGATAGATCAAGCTTTAGCTAATGAATTCTGGATCCTAGCAATACAAGAAGAGCTAAATTAATTTGTTAGAAATGATGTATGGGAAGTAGTTAAAAGACCAAAGGACTAGAGTGTGGTTGGAATAAAAAGGGATTTCAAAAATAAAATGATGACTATGGAATAATGATATGAAATAAGGCTAGATTAGTAGCTAAGAGGTATAATCAAATTAAAGGAATTAATTTTGAGGAAACCTTTTCCCCTGTAGCTAGACTATAAGCCATTAGGGTGCTACTAGCTTTTGCCTGCTTTAAGAGATTTAAATTATATCAAATAGATGTTAAGAGTGCCTTCCTAAATGGGGTGATTAAAAAGGATGTTTATGTTGACCAACCAATAGGCTTTAAAAATTCACAATTTCCAAATTATGTGTTCAAGTTAAAGAATGCATTATATGGACTAAAATAAGCACCAAGAGCATGATATAAAAGACTAAGCACATTCCTACTAGATAGAGCCTTTGTTAAAGGTGGTGTAGACATCGCCCTATTCCTCAAAAAGGTAGGAGAAGAATTACTCATTATCCAAATTTATATTGATGATATCTTATTTGGATCCTCAGATAAAAACCTATGTGATAAATTTTCAAAAATAATGAGTAGAGAGCTTGAGATGAGTATGATGGGAGAGCTGAACTATTTTCTTAGATTTAGTGTAAAGCAGATGGATATTGGAACCTTTTTTAGCCAATCTAAATACATCAAGGACGTCCTTAAGAAATATGAAATGGACAAAATTAAGGCAATAAACACTCCCATGAGCTCTACTATTCAGTTAGATAAGGACCTAAATGGAAAGTCAGTAGATCAAAAAAGTATAGAGGGATAATTGGATCACTTATCTATTTAACTACCAGTAGACTGAATATAATATTTAGTGTGTGTCTTTATACTAGATTTTAGGCTGATCCAAAAGAATCTCACATGACTATTGTTAAGAGAATCTATAGATACCTATTAGGCACCCAAAACCTAGGTATCTAGAACCCTAGGCATAGTTCATCTTTTGAAATCATAAGATATTTAGATTCTAATTTTGCAGGATGTAGGGTAGATACAAAAAGCACATCAGGAACCTATTAGTTTATTGGCCAATCATTAGTTTCCTTATGTAGTAGAAAGTAGAACTCGATAGCCCTTTCCACCACTGAGGTGGAATACATTATTATAGGAAGCTGTGTTGCTTAAGTATTATGGCTAAAGCAACAAATCTTATATCCTGGACTATCTGTAGGCACTATTCCTATCATGTGCAACAATACTAGTGCCATTTGTATATTTAAAAATCCAATTAAATACTCGTGCACAAAGCATATAGATATTAGGCATCACTTCATAAGAGATCATGTAGCCAAGGGAGACATAGAATTACATTATATAGCTACTGGAGACCAATTGGCAGACTTCTTCACTAAACCTCTAGCCTAAGACAACTTTAGCACCTTGAGGACTAGACTAGGTGTTATAGAAATTCATGCTTAACTCAAGATAAATCAAAATGTTTATCATTTGAAATTAGCCATTCATATGTTTTGCATTGTATATGTGTTTGTTATTGTGTATGTTGATTTTTGTGTTGTCGGTTTTATATTTTTTTATTTTTTTTAAAAGAGGTTTCCTGATCATCACACACTCATCACTAGATTAAAAAAAATCATAAATTTATCTATCATACTATATGATTCATGTTCGTACTGTATGATCTATGCAGTTATGTACAAATCATAACCATTAGCTAAATTAATAGCCTAGATTGAAAGTTCATGTAAGTTGTTAAACCTAAAGAAACCAACTCGAGTCTAACCAAGAGAGGGGTGAATTGGTTATTTAAAAATTTTTTAACAAAAAGTAAGCACCAAAATCCCCTTAATGTGGAAGCAAACTAAAATTACGATAACATAAATTCATAATTTGTCGACCACATAGTAAACCACGAAAAAATAAAAGTATGGAATAAAAAAAATAAAACACAAAAATTTATAGTAGTTTGGTCCAATCTAACCTACATCAACTCCATGGAAACCTCCTTTCCAGGTATTACACTAAAATTAGTGTCTCTTATTTTTGCCCCATAGTATGGTGGAGAAGCCCTTAAAAAATCTTTTTCACCAACCTAACGAAGGCAGAGAACCTGAAATCCTTTTTCACCCTCTTAGTGAAGGTAGAGAACCTAGAATCCTTTTTCACCCTCCTAATAAAAGTAGAGAACCTACAATCCTTTTTCTCTCTCTTGGAGAAAGTAGAGAACCTGGGAGTATTCTTACAAAATGTCTTCCTAGATCCTCCAAAGGATCAAGGAAGATGCTTGATGAAGACGAGGAAGAACCTTACTTGGAGTAACCTTGTGAATCCCTCACAAATCTCCCTTATAAAAATCTCTCCCTCTCTTCTCTCTCCTAAAGCTCTCTTATGCACCTCTTTGCTCCCTCACAAAAACACTTAGCAACCAAAAGTCTCTCAAATAAGACAATACGAGAGTTTAAAAAGAGAGCCTCGAAAAAAGTCCTAAATTTTAATCTAGTGCTTTTGATCATCTAATACGATCCAAGATCATACTATGTCATTAATTCAAAAGAGCACTTTCAGCTAGTATGAACTATAACCCACTGTACGATCTATAACCCTTTGTATGATCATTTTAAGTTTTTTTATTGATCATCCCATACGATTAGGTACATCATCCTATATGACTAGTATAAACACATAGCTAATCATCCAGTACGAGGGGCAGTATTTAATTATCATCCCATGTAGAAATTAGGTTTTATAGTATGATCATCTCTAATCATCCTGTATGATCAGTACAAATACATAGCTAATCATCTAGTATGGGGGAAACATTTAATTATCATCCCATATAGGAATCAGGTCGTATAGTACGATCATCTCTAATCATCCTTTATGATTTGATTGAACAATATAATCATAATTAAACACTTAATCATAGAAGCAATTTAGGCATGATTATTATATATCATACAGTACGATGAATATTGTATGGTATGATTAGAATAAAATTTGAATTTTAAAATAATAGCTAAATTATGATTGGTGGTTGTTTTGATGATTATAACTGATCATCCTATATAATATGAATTATATAGTATGATAAGCTTAATCAATCTTAATTAACTGAGGTGCCCTAATAGGGTTTTCTTTTAAGTGATTTTCTAGTATGATATAAATTGTATTATACGATTAGTTCACAAACAAAAATTTTTCTAACTCACCAACTCATTCCATTAAGCTTGTGTGTGCAAGTTACTTAGCTTTAGGATCCACCACAATACATATTTGATTGAAGAAAGGTAAAGTATAAAAAGACTAAAAAATATAGACTTTATTCTTAGTCTACCTAGTCATGAGCTGATCGAGATTTCAGGTGAGCTGTGATCCTGAAATGTTAATGAGCAGGGCAAAATATATATGCAATAGATTGAAATAGCATAGTAAAAAATCTAATAATATTTATTATCATCAAAATCATAAGACTTGGGTCCAGATTTGCAACAATCTCCCCCTTTTTGATGATGATTTAAGAGTATTTTGCTATTCCCTAAGCTCCCCATTACTAAGTGAATTTTTCAAAAATAGGGAAGGTGTTAAAAGTAATTTTTTTATTTATTTTAAAAGAAAAAAGAAAGAAAAATAGCACACAATAAAAGAACATAGAAAATGAAACAACAAACATGAAATTGAACATTTCAAAGTAAACTACAAGCTACCAACACATGCTACTCCCCCTTTTAAAATCACGAAAGGAGGAGGAAATAACATGAAACTAATAGGAAACTACAAAATGAGAAAAGTACACATATCATAAAATAAAAATGGAACTGAAGCAAAGAGGGATCCTGATCAAATGGTGGTAGAGGAGGTGGTGGTTGGAAGTATGGTGAAAGAGGCAAACTGGTTTGCAATCCTCGCCATATCCTAATCATGCAACTACTACTACTGGGCTACATGAAAGTTCGATAGGGATGTTAAGCCCTGATAAACTAGTCCCGATGATAACCAAGAGGGGGGGGGGGGTGAATTGGTTATTTAAAAAATTCATGAGCAACAGGAAAAATCTTTTCGATAATTTGCAGCAGAAATAAGTAAACACAGAAATGAAAAGATCAACCACAGATTTCACCCAAGCAGATAATAACAGAAAAATAAAGTGTAGAAAATAATCAAAAAGAGTACACTAGATTTTATAGTGGTTCGGTCAACTTGACCTACATCCACTCCCCGGAGCCTCCCTCTGGTTATTGCACTAACAGAAAAGTGACACTCCTTCTGCTCCCACAGTAAGGCGGAGAAGCCTGTACAAAACTCCTTTCCACCAACCTGGTGAGGTAGAGAACCTGAACTCCTTTCGCTTCCTCCTGAAGCGGGCAGAGAACCCAGATCTTATTGCGAACGATCCTCCCACAGAAAACACCGATAAGATGAGAGATGACGAACGGAGAAGACGACTCTGATCCTTACTTGGAGTAACCTTTGTGAATCCCTCACAAACTCCCCCTTATAAGATCCCCTCTCTCTCTCCCAAGCTCTCTCTCTCAAGATTTCTCTATAAAGGAAAGTGGCAAAAGATCTTTCTTGTTTGAATAAAAAAAGATCTTTTAAAGGAGGGCTCAAAAATTACCCTACATCTCAACTAGTCAGCACATATCATCCAAGATGATCGGTCGATCGTCCTGTACGATCAGTTCTAAATTACCTATTTCAGCCTGGATGATCTGGTTCTTCTAGATGATTAGTAGAAAAAAAGTTATTAATATCATCTCGTATGATTCTGCGATCGTCCGGGACGATTATAGTGTAAATAAGGAATTTCGTCCGAAAGGTCACTCTGGTCGTCTAGAGGAACTTGTGCTGGACATTCTAAAAATGACTTGATCGTCCAGGATGATATGTCTATCGTCCTGTATGATTAGTTCAAAAAGTGCCAAAATCATCTTGAGCACCGCTCTGAACCTACAGGTGAAACATGCTAGACGTTTTCAAAATGACTTGATCGTCCGGGATGATATGGGTATCGTCCCGTATGATTAGTTCAAAATCAGGAATATCATCCTGCATACAGCTCTAGATGTACAGGTGATAGGCACTGGATGGTCAGGATTTTTAACACATCATCCTGTATGATCCTGCAATCGTCCAGGATGATATGATCAAATAAATTAGACCTTAATTACTTTTCTTAATCACCAGACTAATTTAGGCATGATTGTAATGGATCGTCCAGGATGATACATGTATCATCCGGGATGATCAGATCAAATCTCTAAAAATAAAACTTGCCTAACTTGATCTGGCGGCTGAGAATTTCTAATTTGAGCCTATCATCCCGTACGATCAATTAATTATCCAGGACGATCAGCTTAATCAGATAGAATTAACTTGGTCGCCCTAATCAGGGTTTCTATTTTCACTGAATCATCCAAGATGATGTAGATATCATCCGGGACGATCAGAATAAAAATTGAATGGAAACTCTAATTCACTAAAACTCTCCTCCTGAGTGTGTGTGTGCAAGGTTACATAGCTAGGGGATCAATTACATTACATTTAACTCAAGAAAGGGCAAACATTACATTTAGACACATATGGACTTGATCTTGAGTTGGCTTGAATTGTATTTGATCTTTTGTACCTGAAATGGGTTAGCCAAGCAATACAGAATATAAACATATTTGTCATCATCAAAACTATACTTTTTGAATCCATATTTGCAACAATCTTCCCCTTTTTGATGATGGCAAATATTGATGCTGTAGTTTTAAATAAAATAACCAGGAGTTAACCAATGCACATACGAAAAACAAATATCATTTCAAATTTCATTAAACAGAAAATACAATAAGGAGAACAAACTATAAAACAAGAGCAATACAAGAAATAACTAGAATAGTATAAGAAACTACTAGTCACTCAAAATAATAACTCCCCTATTTGACATCACAAAAAGTAGGAGGAATAAACACCAAAATATAAGTAGAAAATAACACAAAACACAAGAAAAATAATGATTTTTTTTAATTGATCAGCTCCAGTAAATAAGAATTTTCCCTTGATTTTGAATCCAAAAACCAATAAGAAGATGATTGACAGTGCTGAAATCTAGAAAAGTTAAAAATCGACTTTCGTAACTCCCACCCCTGACACCTTATAGATGCAAATTCCTTTCAAAACAAAAATCCAATTCAGAAGAAAGAAATTAAATTCGAAAAGGGATCCTTTCAAGCCTTGTTCCAGAAAAATATCCGATATAATAGTATTACAAAGTATGAAATAAAAAATCATGATTTTTTATCTTTTTGAAAATATTAAGGGTGCATGGATTTTTCTAAGATATTTAAAGATCTAAAAGGGAAGAAAGCCTATTTCTTTGTGGGCTAATTTTGTACCCCTTTTTTAATTTGTTTGGTGCTTTGCGCATCTTTTGATTTTTTGATACACTTTTTGTATTCTTTCAATTTTTGGCAATATTGTGCATCTTTTCAGTTTGGGCTAATTTTGTACCGCTTTTCATTTTGATGCTCCTTGAGCATCTTTTGTAAGCTTTCTCCCTCTCAAAATCATTAAAGAATCTCAGCTATGAAATTACCTTCCAGACATAAGAGATAATAAAGCTCACTCTCTATAATAAGGAAGAGTAATTCACAAAATAAAAACCATATTTCATATGATAAGTGCAATCACTTGGTTCAGAAAATCATAACAATGACTCAAAACTTTGAAAATAGTATTCATATGAGGTAGATTACTGTAGGAAGATAAAATAGATCTCTGTTTCAAAAACAAACTTTTTAATTTTGAAAAATATTTTTATCTAAAAGGAATAATACACCATTAAAAGAGTTAGAGGAAGAGAAACTATCAGTAATGTTTCTTCCCTTTAACAGATCCAATAGAATCAATCACTGCTTACAAGCTTCCAAACCAAAAAATAAGACAAAATTTCAGTCAGAAATCCAGTTTATCAGCAGTAGTGAGTAGTGATCGAATTTTGAAAGGAATAAAATAGTAAGTAAAAAAAAGGAAATCTCATCAAAATAACTACTCAAATCGAAACTAACAACAAGGCTAAAATGAAAATCAGCAGAAAAATAAATACCAACAAGAAATAGATAATCAAATCAAACAACTAACTAATAGAAACAGAATGAAAAATAGACAAATCAGAAATCAGCAGTCATTAGAATCATGCATTTATGTCAATCACACCCAATCTGGTCCTCAAAATGCTAAATGAGTCAAAAGCCAGTGGTTTAGTAAATATATCAGCCAGCTGATTTTCAGTTGCTATATGATGTAGCTCAATGTCCCCTTTTGTAACATGGTCCCTAATGAAGTGATGCCTTATATTAATGTGTTTGGTTCTAGAATGTTGGATTGGATTCTTAGAAATGCAGATGGCACTAGTATTATTACATAGAACATAAATTGTGTCAATAAGTAATCCTAAATCCAAAACTTGTTGCTTCAACCAAAGAACTTAGGCCATACAACTTCCTAAGGTAATGTACTCAGCTTTAGCAGTGGAAAGTATAACTGAGTTCTATTTTCTACTGGACCAAGAGACTAAAGACTGTCCTATGAATTAACAAGTTTTAGAAGTGCTCTTTCTATCCACCCTACATCCTGTAAAGTCAGAATCAGAATATTCAATAATCTCAAAAGAGGTGCTGTGCCTAGGGTACCAGATTCCTATGTTTGGGGTCCCTAAAAGATATCTAAGAATTCTCTTAACTGTAATCAGGTGGGACTCTTTAGGATCAGCTTGAAACCTAGCACAAAGATAAACACTAAACATAATATCAGGTCGGCTAGCTAGTCAGGTAAAGCAGTGATCCAATTATTTCTCTATACTTCTTCTGATCAACAGATTTTCCACTTGAATCCTTATCTAACTAAACAGAGGAGCTCATGAGAGTGTTGATTGGCTTGGCTTTATCCATTTCATATTTCTTCAAAATGTTCTTAGTGTATTTAGATTGATTGAGAAAGGTTCCATCATCTAGTTGCCTTATGCTAAATCCCAAAAAGTAGGATAATTCTCCCATCATACTCATCTCAAACTCCTTACTCATTATTTTAGAAAAATTATCATATAGATGTTTATTAGAAGATCCAAAGATTATATCATCAATATAGATCTGGACAATGAGTAAATCATCCCCTTCTCTCCTCAAAAAAAGGGTGGTGTCTACGCTCCCCTTAACAAACTCTCTTTCTAACAGGAATGTGCTAAGCCTCTCATACCAATCTCTGGGTGCCTGTTTCAATCTATATAAGGCCTTTTTTAATTTGTAAACATGATTTAGATATTGGGAACTCTCAAAACCTGGGGGTTTAAAATGTAAAGGCTAGTATCACCCTAATGGCTTCCAATCTAGCTACAGGGGTAGAGGTCTCCTCAAAATCAATCCCTTCAATCTGATTGTACCCCTTAGCCACCAATCTTGCCTTATTCCTAACCACCACACTAGAATCATTCATCTTATTCTTAAAGACCCACTTGGTTCCCACTATACTTTGATTCTTAGGTCTTTCTACTAACTCCCAAAATCGTTCCTTACAAATTAATTCAGTTTCTCTTGCATAGCTAAGATCCAAAATTCATCAGAAAGGGCTTGATTGATATTGGTGGGTTCAGTCATTGAGATAAAGGCAGAATGGTTTACTTCCTTCTTAAGTCCATACCTAGTCCTAACACCTTCAGAAGGGTCTCCTAAGATCAGTTCTTTAGGATGACTCGAAGAATATCTCTAATCTCTAGGCAAAGTGTTTTGAGGTTCTACCCTTTCCTCCAGATTTGTATTTTTAACCCATTGGGTAATCTCTCCTACCTCTTCTTCTTCCTCAACACTAGTCTCCTTAGGATCAGATTCATCAAACACCACATGAGTTATCTCTTCCATCATCAAAGTCCTCTTATTAAATACCCTAAAAGATTTCCCACACTAGAATAGCCTAAGAACACTCCTTCATCAAATTTGGGGTCAAATTTTCCTAAGGATGATTGCTAGTTATTCAGAATGAAAACCTTACAGCCAAAGACATGAAAGTGGGACAGGTTTGGAGTTCTACCCTTAACGATCTCATAAGGTGTCTTATTCAGATTGGATCTAACATTCACCCTATTCAACACATAATAGGCAGTGTTCACCGCTTCATCCTAAATGTATTTTAGAAGTGAATACTCAGCAAGCATGGCTCTAGCGGCTTCCACCTTGTTCTTCCTTTCAGCTACCTCGTTCTGCTGAGGGGTCCAACGAGCTGAAAAATTTGGGCTGATCCCTTTCTCCTCACAAAACTTTCTAAACTTCACATTTTCAAACTCTCTACCATGATCACTATGAATAGTTAAGATCTCACAACCTAACTTCCTCTGAATCCAAGTGGAGAAGGACTTAAATTCATCAAATGACTCAGATTTATGTGATAGAAATTTAATCCAAGTGAACCTCGAGTAATCATCAACAATCACAAAATCATAGACTTTCCCCCCTAAGCTGGCATTGCTAATGGGTCCAAAGAGATTCATGTGAAGGACTTCTAAAGGTCTAGAGGTGCTAATGTCCTTAATGGAGTGAAAGGAGGACTGGACTTGCTTCCCTAATTGATAGGCATCACAAAGGTGGTCCTTAGTAAACTTAAGCCTGGGGACACCTCTAACTAAGTCCTTTTAGGTGACTCTCCTAAGGGTTTTCATACTGGCATGACATAATCTCCTGTGCCACAATAAAGACTCATTAGCAGCAGTTTATAAGCAAATTAAATTATCAGCTTTAAAGCAACTTACATCCATCATGTAGACATTGTTAATCCTTTGTCCCTGCAAAAATAAATTTGTCATTTAAGCTTAAAATGCAGCAAGTGGGCAGGAATTTAATGTTGTATCCTTTGTCACAGAGTTGACTGATGCTCAGTAGTTTGTGTTTCAATCCATCTACAAGAAAAACATAGTCAATCATAAATTCTTCGAATCACCAATTATACATGATCCTACCACCCTCCTGGTGTAGTTATCTCCAAGTGTAACCTTGCCTCTAGCCCTGGCCTCCAGCGAAATAAACTAGTTTGCATCTCCAGTCATGTGTCTTGAACATCCACTGTCTAGATACCACATGCTCTCACGAGGTCTTGTGTGAGAGCACACCTACAAAATCATCAAATGTCAGATTTAGGAACCCAAATAGGTTTGGATTCCTTCTTATGAAAAGAAAAATGCAATGCATGTGTGCTGTGCTGTGAAACAGGCAATTTGGGCCTCCACACCCAATGTGTACTACGGTGAACAGTGCAGGTGTAGGAGATGTGTCCTAACATGCCACATAAAAAACATCTAACACCAGGAAAAGGGTTAGTTAATCTACGTGGGTGATAGTGCCTCTTCTTAGGTTTGTATGAAACATGCTTTGATGATTTTGAGATAGATTCTTCAAAAGGTGGAGGTGCATAAAACTGTGCAAAAGTAGGAGGTGTTTCATTTTTCTCAAAAGCACTAATTTTTACTTTTAAAAATTCATTTTCTTTCTTCAAACTTATAATTTTAAATGTTAATGCTCCCCTACTACTCTCCACGTCACATGCCATATTATCTAATTCTTTAAAAGCTTTTTCTAAATCAACATGCAAGGTTTTCAGTAAATTATGTTCAGCAATTAAATCAGAATACTTTTTGTTCAACTCATCAGATTCATCAAGTAAAGACATGTGATTTCTATCAAGTGTAGAATGATCTTTAACTATAGAATCATGCTCTTTTTGCAAGGTTAAGAAATCCAATTTCAGGCTAGCATGCAATTTCTTAAGTTTCCTATACAATGCATGAATTCTTTCAAACACTTCAAATAATTGATCATAAGTAAGCTCACATACCTCTTCCTGATCAGACTGACCAGAATGATCATCAGCCATCAGACACAAGTTAGTTTTCTCCTCTTCAGCTTTAGTCTTAGAGGAGTCGGATGCAGAATCTGCCTAAAATGCCTTTTGAATCTACTTCTTGTCCTTCCTGAACTTAGGTTTCTCCTCACCTTTCTCTTTACTTGGGTGAGCTTTATGTGTAGGAAAATCAGCTTTAATGTGTCCAGGCTTCCTGCATTCAAAACAAACTGTATCAGATGAACCTTTAAAATTTTTACTGGACTTACCCTTGTTCCACTTTTGAAAGTTCTTAAGTTTCTTCCTTAGAAAGCTTTTGAATTGCCTAGTGATTAAGGCAACATCATCACTATCAGACCCAGAAGAATCAGTGTCAGTATCATTGGCCTTTAGCGCCATAGTTTTCTCCTTCTTCTTCTCACCTGCATCAAGCTGTCTTTGGTTCACCCCTTGCTCAAAAGCAATGAGTGACCCAAGTAAGTTGTCAATAGAATAATTATTTAAATCTTTCAATTCAGTAATTGTAGTTGTCTTAGCATCAAACAAAAAAGGCAAACATCTCAAAATCTTGTTCACTTTTTCATAGTTTGTAAGTTCTCTTCCTAAAGCATGGAAAGAAGTAACAATTTGAGTGAACCTCGTATGCATTTCAGAAATAGACTTAGTAGGTTTCATGTGAAAAAGTTTATAGTCATACAGTAATATGTTTAACCTAGACTGTTTGACTATAGTTGTACCTTCATAAGTAATACATAATCTATCCCAAATTTCTTTACCAGTTGTACAAGTAGAAACACGCATGTAATCTCAAATTTTAAAGCATAGAAAAAATAGTTCAAACATTTGACATTCAGTTGGGCTAAGTCACGATCATCAAAAAATCAATCAATGAAAGGCAGTTCAATTTTAACATTGTTAATCATTCTAAAAGGTGGTTCATAGCCGTCTTTAACAAGCATCCACATGTGATAATCAATTGATTATTAAAGGTAGACATGCAAGTTTTTCAAAAATCAAAAGGTATGTTATCAAACAAAGGCGGTCGTGTAATTGAATAACCTTCAGCAGTATTATGATTAACAAAGTTAGCCATGTATCAAATTTAAAAGTTTTTAAACTTAATTTTTGAATCCCACTCTAATACCACTTAAAAGTTCGATAGGGATGTTAAGCCCTGATGAACTAGTCCTGAGGCTAACTAAGAGGGTGTGATATGGTACCTAACACTAGACTCCCTAAGGATGGTGTTAGCATAGGTCAAATCAAAACCAAGATTTGTAGCTAGAAAATAAATTTTTCATCAGTACTGGAAAGATAGATAAAGTCATGGAAATCTTGACAGGTAATCTCTATTGGCCCATATTAACATAAGATTGGAGGGAAGTACCCTCCCTATTAATTCTCAGGCTTACAAAAAATTTGAAAAGTAATTTAGAATTGAAAGGAAAGGCCAGAGTAAGAATAAAAGTAAGAGTGGTATGGGAAAAAAAGGTAGTACTTAAAAATTTAGATCCTCCTATTTCATGACTTTAGAGGCAGTAATTCCAGCATTCTTATAGCAGTAGTAGGCCTCTCCATCAGAGGCCTAAGTAAATCTAGGATCTATTTGATGTTGGGAGGAACTCCAGACAAGTGCTCAAGAACACTTGCCACTAGCCATTGCCAAGAATTTGAGCTCAAGTAAGAGAGGAGGAGAGTTGGAAGGATTGGAGTGAAGAATAAACATGAGATTTGGTCTATTTATAAAGAATCAACCATATCATATAGTATAATCATGAGATCATACTGGATGATATGCTGCAATCAATTTGTTTAATACGATTTAGCTAAAAAGTTTGTCTCATCATACAGTACGATCAGGATCGTACTGGATGATTAGAGATAAAGAATTCATCCTCAGGAGTTGTTATAGATGATTGTTGAATATAATGATCATACAGTATGAATAAGTGTTCATACAGTACGATACATTATTTAATATATTATCGGCCAAATTTAATTTGTCCAACTATTATTGTTACATGGATCGTACAGTATAAAGTACGTATTCGTATAGTACGATCACTAGTGATTGATGAATATAAGTCGTTAGATGCATTGTGATATGAATTGTGGTGATATTTGTGAAGATCATATAGATGATGTGGATCGTACAGTACGATCTGAGCAAAAATTAGATATGGGCATTGATGATCAGGAAATCTACAGGAAAGAAAATAAAGCAAAATCACAATAAAAAGACAACCAAAACATAACAAAAATCAAGTAATCAAGAGAAAATACACATCAAATATCAAAAAATAAATTTGGAGTCAATCACATGCATTAAATGAAAATTTTACCTTATGATTAGAGTAAAAGCTCAATAAGAAGTGCATTGATAGCAATAATATCCAGAAATGTTAGAAATTTTAATTTTGTCAACCCTATCTCAGGCTCCTTATAGGTTATAGTCCTTTTTGAACAAAAATCTACTTCAGAAAATAAATTAGAAAGAAAATGTGATTTTTCAAACTTCTTTTTAGAAATATATCTAAGAGAATAGCATTGCAAAGTGAAGAGCCAAAAATAATGATTTTCAAATACAGGTGTGGATAATATCAATTTGCTTATGAATTTGTCTAAGATTTAAAGATTTAAAAGGAAGGAAAGCTAACTCATTGTGGGCTCATTTTATGCCTCCTTTTATCAGTACTTGATGCACTTTGTACATCTTTTAATTTTTGATATACTTTGTGCATCTTTTAAATTTTGGCGTTATTGCGCATCTTTTCAGCTTTTGGGCTCATTTTGTACCTCTTTTTTGCTTTTGCAAATTTACTTCCTTTCTAAGTCTTTAAAGACTCTCAATTGTGAGATTAACTTTCAAATATAAAAGAAGAAGAACTCATCTCTTATATAAGAAAGAGTAAACCACAAACTAAAACCTGATCAATCTGATATAGACAAATAACTTGATTAAGAAAATTTGAAATAGATTCATTAATTTACAAAAAATATTCAAATGAGATAGAGAACTGTAGGAAAATGAAACAAATCTCTATTTCTTGGTCTAATTTTTAATTTGAAATAGATTTTGATTCAAAAAGAAATTACACCCCTAAAGGAGTTAGAGGAAGAGAGATAATCTTCAATTTTTCTTCCCTTAACTATTTTAATGGAGTCAATCACTACTTATAAAAATAGGTAAGTTTTTATTTAAAAAAGGGTTCAACTACTGAAGTGAGTAGTGATCAGATTCTTAAATTTTAAAAGAAATAAGAAATAAAAAAATCACGCATAAAGAAAAAGAAAAAAATATAAAACATTGAAAGAAAAAACATAAAAATACAACAATATGATTTCAGATTTTCAAAGCATCCAGTTTCAAGCATGAATGTCTTTGTCACCTAATCTAGTTCTTATGATACTGAATGTTTCAAAAGAAGTGGTTTTGTAAAGATGTATGTAAGCTAATTTTCAGTGGCTATATGATGTAGCTCTATATCTCCTTTGATGACATGGTCCCTAATAAAATTGTGCCTTATGTCAATGTGTTTGATCATGGAGTGTTGGATTGGATTCTTTGAAATATAAATGGAACTAGTATTATGACAAAAGATTGAAATGGTGCCTACAGGTAGTCCTAAATCCAAAATTTATTACTTTAACCAAAGGATTTGTGCCACATAACTTTCTAAGACTATATATTCAGCTTCTATAGTGGACAGGGCTACTGAGTTCTATTTTTTACTAGACCAGGAGACAAAATAATTATCCTATAAATTAGTAGGTTCCAGAAGTGCTTTTCCTATCAACCCTATAACCACCAAAGTCTGAATCAGAATATCCTATAATTTCAAAGGAAGTGATATGCCTAGGATACCAAATTCTCAAGTTTTGAGTTCCTAAGAGATATCTAAGAATTTTCTTAACAGCAGTCAAATGGGATTCTAATAAATCAGCATGAAATCTAACATAGAGATAAACACTAAATATAGTATCAGGTTTATTACTAGTTAAGTAAATAAGTGATCCAATTATTCCCCTATATTTCTTTTGATCAACTAATTTTCCTCTTGAGTCCTTAACCAACTGAACTGTATAGCTCATGGGAGTGTTAATTACCTTAGCTTTATCCATTTCATATTTCTTAAAGATATCCTTAATGTATTTTAATTGACTAAAAAAAATTTCATCATCCTTCTGCCTTATACTAAATCCAAGAAAGTAGTTTAGTTCTCCCATCATATATATCTCAAACTCCTTACTCATTATCTTAGAAAAATCATTACATAGCTTTTTATTAGAGGATCTAAATAAAATATCATCAACATAGATCTAGACAATGAGTAGTTCTTCTCCTACCTTTTTGAGAAATAGGGTGGTGTGTACGCTCCCCTTAACAAAGGTTCTATCTAGTAGGAATGTACTTAGCCTTTCATACAATGATCTAGGTGTTTATTTCAATCCATATAATACCTTTTTTAATTTGAACACATGATTAGGAAATTATGAATTTTTAAAGCCTAGGGATTATTCAACATACACATCTTCTTTTATTACCCCATTAAGAAAGGCACTTTAAACATTCATTTGATATAATTTGAATCCCTTAAAGTAAGCAAAAGTTAGTAGTACCCTTATTGCTTCTAGCCAAGCTACAGGGGAAAAAGTCTCTTCAAAGTCAATCCCTTCTATCTAATTGTACCCCTTAGCCACTAGTCTTGCTTTATTTCTAACCACTACACCAGAATCATTCATTTTATTTTTGAAAACCCATTTTGGTCCAATAACACTTTGGTCCTTAGGTCTTTCAACTAATTCCCAAACATCATTTCTAGTAATTGATTCAGTTCTTCTTGCATGGCTAGGCTCCAGAATTCATTAGATAGTGCTTGATTTATATTTCTAGGTTTAATCATTAAGATAAGGGCAAAGTGGTTAACTTATTTTCCTAAGTCCATGCCTAGTTCTAACACCTTCAGATGAATCTCCTTAGATTAGTTCTTTAGGATGACTTGAAGAATATCTCCATTCTCTAGGCAGTAAATTTTAAAATTCTACCCTTTCTTCTAGATTTATAGATTCTACTCCTTGGGTGACTTCAACCACTTCTTCTTCTTTTACCCTAGACCCTCTAGAATTATCAGATTCATCAAATACTATATGAGTGGTCTCCTCTACCACCAGTATCCTTTATTGAAATCTCTAAAGGATTTTCCAACATTTGAGTATCCTAGAAAAACTCCTTCATTATATGTGGGGTCAAACTTTCCTAGCAAAGACTTCCCATTATTTAGAATGAACACTTTAAATCCAAGGATAAGAAAATGAGAGAGGTTGGGTGTCCTACCCTTAAGGATTTCATAAGGTGTCTTATTTAGCTTGGATTTAACATTAACCCTATTTGGAACATAACATGTTGTATTTATCGCTTCTGCCTAGAAGTATTTCAGAAGTGAGTATTCAGCTAACATGGCTCTAGCCACTTATAACAAGGTCTTATTCTTTCTTTTAGCTACCCCGTTCTACTGCGGAGTTCTAGGAGCTGAAAAGTTGTGATCTATCCCCTATTCCTTGTAGTAAGATTCAAATTTTTTATTTTTAAATTCTCCACCATAATCACTATGAATGGTTAGAATTTCATAGCCTAACTTTCTCTAAACCCAAGCGGAGAATATCCTAAACTCCTCGAATGATTCACTTTTATGAGATAAGAATCTAACCATTATAAATCTTTAGTAATCATCAACAATCACATACCCAAAGACTTTTGCTCCTAGGCTTTTAGTGCTAACATGTCCAAAGAGATCTATGTGAAGGACTTCTAAAGATTTGCTAGTGTTAATGCCCTTAATTGAGTGGAAGGAGGATTTGACTTGCTTTCCTAAAGCATCACACAGGTGGTCCTTAGTGAATTCTAGTTTGGGTATGCCTTTTACTAAATCTTTTTGGGTAATTTTTCAAAGATTTTTTTTCTTGCATGACATAGTCTCCTATGCCATAACTAGGACTCATCAATAATAGTTTTTAGGCAAAGGGAAGCTATAAAATCAATGCAATTTAGATCAAGCATGTAAACATTATTAATTCTTTTCCCTTATAAAATAGTATTTTCATTTAAGTTAATCATATAATTGACATATAAAAATTTTATACTGAAGCCTTTATCATAGAGTTGCCTAATGCTGAGCAAATTATATTTTAAGCTATCTACTAGTAAAACAATTTCAATCATGAAATTTTTTGAGTTGCCAATTATACCTGATCCAATCACCTTCTTAGTGGCGTTATCTCCAAGTGTTACCTTACCTCCTACCCTGGCCTCCAGCATGATGAAATGCTTTATATCTCTACTCATGTGCCTTGAATATCCACTGTCCATATACCACATGATCTCATAGGGCCTTTTGTTAGAGCAGCCCTACAAAATTATTAAGGGTTAGATTTAGGAACCACCTTATGGATTGAAAGATGATATATTTGCATGCTATGCTATGGTTCATGCAATTTTTGCCTCCACACCAATGTGTTCTATAGTGGATAGTGCAAGTATGGGAGATATATCCGAGCATACCACAAGAAAAACATCTAACTCTTAGAAATGGATTTATAAGTCTATTTGGGTTATGGTGCCTCTTCTTAGGTTTAGATGATGCATGCTGTGCTAATTTTTTGTTATCTCTAAGAGCGGTTAAGTTTTCTTGTAGAATTTTATTTGCACTTTTTAATATTGAATTATCAACTTTTAATGCATGCTTCCTATTATCAACTTCATCTAAATATGCTTTTAATTATTTAAATGAATCTTCTAATTCAATATAAGATGCTTTCAAAGAATCATGATCAGTAGTTAAGTTAAGATGCTTTTTGTTTAATGCATCAAATTCATTAAGCAAGACCATATGATTATTATCCAAAGTAGAGTGGTCTTTTCTAAAGCATTCATGTTCTTTTTGTAGAATTAAAAAATCAAAATTAAGGCACGCATATATTTTCTTTAGCTTCCTATATTCATTATGAATTTTTTTTAAAAACTTCAAATAGTTCATCATAGGAAAGCTCACATACCTCCTCTTGTTAGGAATGATCAAGATGGTTATCTACCATTAAGTACAAGTTGGTTACCTCCTCTTCAGCTTTTGTCTTAGATGAGTTTGAAGTGGAGCGTCTGCCTAAACAGCCTTTTGAGTTCGTTGCTTGCTCTTTTTTAATTTGGCTTTTCTCCACCGCTTTCCTTGATTGGGTGAGCTTTAAGGTTTGGGAAATCAACCTTCATGTGCCCTTGCATCCTACATTCAAAATAGATGACTTTAGAAAAAGTTTTGGAATTTTTATTAGATTTACCTTTATTCCATTACTGACGATGTCTTTGCTTTTTCTTCAAAAAGCTTTTGAATTATCTTGTCATCAACGTAATGTAATTATCACCTTTAGATAAAGAATTATCACTTTTAGAATCATTAGCCTTTAAAGTAACTATTTTCTCTTTTCTTTTCTCACATGTATCAATCTAACTTTGACTCACTCCTTACTCGTAAGCAATGAGTGATCCAAGTAAGTTATCAATAGAGTAAACATTTAGATCCTTAGATTCAGTAATAGCAGTGATTTTGGCATCATAGGAATAGAGTACATAACATAGAATTTTATTAACCTTTTCAAAATTAGTAAGTTCTCTACCTAATACATGCAGCGAAGTGACAATTTGGGTTAACCTAGTATACATTTTAATAATATAATCACTAAGTTTCATGCCAAATAGTTCATAATCATGGAGTAGAATATTCAACCTAGATTATGTTACTTCATTTGTTCATTCATAGGTTATGTAGAGTTCATCCTAAATTTCTTTCCAATTGTGCAAGTAGATACACACATGCAATCTTCAAATTTTAATGCAAAGAAAAAATAGCTTAAACATTTTGCATTTAGTTGTGCTAAATCTCTATTATCTATAATCCATTCTGGAAAAGGTATTTCAATTTTAAGGCCATTTACAAAATATAAAGGTATAGAATATCCTTCCTGAACTAATATCCACATGCGATAATCAATAGTTTGCAAGAAAGTAGACATGCAAATTTTTCAAAAATCAAAAGAATATTATCAAATAAAGGTGGTCATGTGATTGAATACCCTTCCACAGTATTACGATTTCCAAAAATGACCATGGATCATTTTTGAAAAGTTTTCTAAAACTTTGTTTTTGAATCCCTTCTAATACCACTTGAAAGTTCATGTAAGTTGTTAAACCTAAAAAAACCTAGCCCAAGTCTAACCAAGAGGAGTGGTGAATTGGTTATTTAAAAATATTTAAACAAAAAGTAAGCACCTTAATCCCCTTAATGTGGAAGAAAATTAAAATTATGATAACAGAAATTCAAAGTTTGTCAACCATACAGTAAACCACAAAAAAATAAAAGTGCAGAATAATAAAAATAAAATAAACAAAAATTTATAGTGGTTTGGTCCAATCTGAACTACTTCTACTCCCTGGAAACTTCCTTTCCATATATTACACTAAAAGTAGCATCTCTCCATTTTTTCCACACAGCAAGATGGAAAAGCCCTTACAAAATCTTTTTCACCAACCTGGCGATGGCAGAGAACCTGAAATTCTTTTTCACCCTCCTAGTGAAAGCAGAGAACCTAGAATCCTTTTCACCCTCCTGATGAAGGAAGAGAACCTATAATTTTTTTCTCTATCCTCGAGAAGGCAAAGAACTTGGGACTGTTGCTGCAGAATGTCTTCCTGGACCCTCCAAAAGATTAAGGTAGAAGCTTGAAGAAGACAAGGAAGAATCTTGCTTGAAGTAACCTTGCAAATCCCTTATAAATCTCCCTTACAAAATGAAAGTTCATGTAGGTTGTTAAACCTAATAGAATGTCCCAAGGCTAACCAAGAGGGGGGGTTGAATTCGTTAAATAAAAATTTCTTAGAATTTTCAAAAATCAATTTTAGAAAATTTAATCAATGATCCTTAAATTTGCAGTTGTTTGAATATAATTACCAAAAAAGAAATTTTAACCGCAGTAATTTAAAGTGCAGAAAAAATAAAATGTAGAAAAAGTAAAGGAATAGAAGAACACCAAATTTTATAGTGGTTTGGTCTAGCTAAACCTATGTCCACTCCCTGGAGACTCCTTCTCCAGAATTGCGATAAACACAAGTGACTCTCTTTTTACTCCCACAGCAAGGCGGAGAAGCCCTTACAAACTCTCCTCCACCAACCTGGTGCGGTATAGAACCGTCATCCTTTTTTACCCTCCTAGTGAAGGCAGAGAACCTTGACATCCTTTTTTACCCTCCTAGTGAAGGTAGAAAACCTTGACGTCCTTTTTTACCTTCCTGGTAAAGGCAGCATGTCCTTCTTCACCCTTCTAGTGAAGGCAGAGTACCTGATCTACTTTGGAGATCTTCTCTCAAGAGTCTTCAAAGAAGTAGGGCGAAAGTTTGAAGAAGACAAATAAGAGATCCTCACCTTTGGGCAACCTTGTGAATCCCTCACAATTTCTCTTATAAGATCTCTCACTCTCCACTCCCAAACACTCTCCCAAAACACTCTCCTTTTCACTCTTAAAAGAAATTCATAGCAAAAAGATTGAAAGTCAATTTCCATGACTCATTATATAGAAACTTAATAAAAAACCATCCATAAATTAAAATTTCCAAATCAAATGGAGTCAGATCATATAGTATAATCATGGATCATATATTTGAACCGTTAAAAATCATGGGATGATATGGTACAAACCTCATTCCATACACTATCAGTCATTTGTATGATTTTTAGATCATCTGTATGAACAGTTTATGTTCATCTAGACGATCTGGTATGAAACATATTTCATACACTGTACATCATCTGTATGATTTTAGATCATATGTATGAATAATTCAAGTTCATCTGGATGATCAGATATGAAACATATTTCATACACTATTAATCGTCTGTACAAACTAACATCGTACAGTACGAATAAGTTCAAAAAATTTTCCAATTCTAATTTTAACTCTCTCCCCCTGTGTCTGTATGTATAGTTACCCAATTACAATCACACTCTCTCAGATTCAACAACAACAACAACAACAACATCAAGCCTTTATCCCACTACGTGGGGTCGGCTACATGAATCCTTTTTCTCCATTGTGTCCTATTAAAAGTTAAATTCTCGTTTAAATCTAATAAAGAAAGATCGTTTCTAATATTTTCTAACCAAGTCTTTTTAGGTCTACCTCTACCTTTCTTAACATAAGTCAAATCTAAGACCTCTACTTTCCTAACCGGGTCATCGGGAGGCCGCCGTTTTACGTGACCAAACCATCTAAGGCGACTCTCTCTAATCTTATCTTCCACTGGAGCTACTCCAACCTTTTCACGAATATGCTCATTTCGTATCCTATCTCTAAGGGTAAAGCCACTCATCCACCTGAGCATCCTCATCTCTGCAACACTTAACTTAGAATTATGCTTCTCTTTTAATGGCCAACATTCAGCACCATAAAGCATTGCAGGTCTCACCGCCCTCTTATAGAATTTACCCTTAAGTTTGAGGGGTACTTTTCTATCACACAATAAGCCCGATGCATTCCTCCACTTCAACCATCCAACTTGGATTCTGCTGATAATATCCCCATCTATATCACCATCACTCTGAACAATAGATCCAAGATATCTAAAACGTGTACTCTTATTAATGACTTGATCGGCCAAAGTCACAATGCCCTCACTAGGTCTATTATTACTAAAATTACACTCCATATATTCCGTTTTAGATCTACTCAAGCGAAAACCTTTAGACTCTAAGGTTGACCTCCACAATTCTAGTTTACCTTCAACTCCCTCTCTAGTCTTATCAACAAGAAGAATATCATCAGCAAAAAGCATACACCAAGGTACATCCTCTTGCAAATGTCTAGTGAGAACATCGATGACTAAAGCAAAAAGATATGGGCTTAAGGCTGATCCTTGGTGTAATCCAACCGAAATAGGAAAATACTTGGTCAAACCACCTTGTGTTTGAACACAAGTAATAGCTCCTGCATACATATCTTAAATGATTTGAATATAAGCGTTATTAACTTCTTTCTTTTCAAGAACTCTCCATAGCACTTCTCTTGGAACTTTATCATATGCTTTTTCTAAATCAAACAATCTGCCTCTCTCAGATTCAAGAAAATAAAAAATAAAGATTTATTGACTTCATTACATAAAATCCTATTCTACTATGTCTTGATGTCTTCAGTAGTCTGGAGTATGATTTCCCTGAAATATTAATACATATAAAAAACAAATAGGAATATATCCAATGTATTTTCGGAGAAATAATAATAATAATATTAGAACAATAATATTTTGTTATCTTAAAAAAAAAATCACATACACAAAACTCAATGTTTATTTCTAAGTTGCAACAATCTGCCCCTTTTTTATAATGGTAAAATCATTATTGTTTGAATTAAAATTAAAAGATTTTTCTCCTAAGCTCCCACTCAATGAATGCTCAATTAAAATAAAGGGAATAAAATTCATCTAAAAAACACAAGACAACACAAAAACACAAGAAAACATAAGAAAAAAACACAAGACTATCATAAGTACAAGACCAAAGAATATCACAAGAGCAAAGACCAACAAGAAGAAAATAAACACACGATAACAAACAAACAAACAAATAATCACATAATGACTCCCCATTTTGACAACAACAAAAAGGGAGATATCCAAAAAAAAAAGTTTCTTTGAACAAATCGAATAACTGATGAAAATGATAATTTAAAATAGTTGGCAAAAACAACCTTAAAATCTTGATGCGAAAAAGAAATACTCATATTTTAAATCAAAGAACAACTAAGATAAGAAAAGTCAATCAGGTTCAATGTTTATTCTAGATATATCAAATAGAATAATTATTGAAAAAATGATTAAATAAAGATCAATTAGTTTCAAATTCAATAGTTAAGATTATTGTTGGACGTATGGATTTTTCTAAGGATTAGAGAGATATAGGAAAGACACAAAATGTTACTTAATCTTTTGATTGGTGACCATGGTGTACCTTTTCAAATTTTAGGCACGCTTTGTGCCTCTTTTTAGTTTTGGCTGATTTTGTGCCTTTTTTCATTTTTGGCGGACATTGCGCATCTTTTTATTTTAAATTTTGGCACATTTTATGCATCTTTTCAAATTTGTCACACTTTGTGCATCTTTTCAATTTGTTCTTTTCGATATTCACAAATCTTAAACAAAACTCAATAATTAACAAAGAAATTACACATTGAACAAGAAATTAAAAGAAAACTAAGTCATTTCTTTTGCAACAATTTTTTACTTTAAAATATGTATCTATAAGAACATGAAGATTATCTCCTTATCTATATCTAATCAAAATTTGATTTAAAGTTTGAGAATTAAAATTTTGCTAAAAAATTAAGTTGAAGTGTAAAATATTTTAAAATTTATCTCTTAGATCAACATTATTAATTTGAATATAAAAAACTTAAACACAATTTAAGAGGATTAATACCAACACAAGACAGATATCATTTCTTTTCTCTTTAAAAAAAAAAAAACTCAAGATATAATACAGAAACAACTAAATCAATAACACAAACATCCAAATGCCATCACATAAAAATTAAAAACCAAAACATTCAATAATTACAATAGAAAATAAAAACTAATATGCTGGAGGATCTTGATCTAGAGGTGGCTAAGGAGGAGTGAACATGGTAAAGTAGCTATTGATGGTAGCTACTTGAGTGTTGATCGAGTCAAACTATCCTCTGACCCAGCTCATATCTTCATTGTATTTGGTATCTTATTGGTCTAAGAAAGTCTCAATATGATCAAATCATTAATCAAATTGAGACTAAAGTTGATCAAATTACTATACCATTTCTTGATAGAAATGCTGCTCAAGTCCAGGGGTAGGTACAAGTGTAGGAGCAGATGCTTCTTCTTCTCCAATTTCATCTCTTTCATCCCCTTGATCCTGATGAAAAAGAGAATCAAATGAAGCATCGGTAAAGTAGATTGGCATATTGTTTGGGGGATCAGGATGAACTAGATTGTACTTCTTATCAAGAATATAGGCAACTAGGTATCCTAAAGCCACATTCTTCTTCCTTTTAGTAGTAGGAAGTCTAATGTCAATAAGATTATTTATGTAGTCTAGAATCAACTGGGCTTCATCAATTGGAGTGTTTGACATTATGAGATATGAGATAATAGAAAGCAAAGGAGTGAAGTTTATTTGATCACCAGCTTTAGGAATAATTGATATTCTCAAGATATACTGGATGATCCTAGCATTTTAATTTAAGGTGTACAAATGAGGTTGATGATAGACTGAAGATGTACCTTTAAGGTTTTGATTTATGATAGACCAGTCAAAATCATCACTTGATGTCATAGTGTGTGCTCTTTCACCTTCAGTTCTAAGATGTAGATATGTGCCTAAATCCTCCTTAGTAATTTCTACTGTTTATTTAAGCACAAATGAGGACAATTTGGTATGGTTTTCTCTCATCCTCAGATTAGCCAAAAAAGGTAAATCATATTAGAATGGAAGGCATGGATTAAGGTGAGAATGAAGGAAAATTGAGTAGAATTGAATAAAGTCATTACAAAGAAATTAATGTCTTCTAGAATCAGAAGAAGAGGAGTGATTTTGCCTCGATGAAATAGTCATAGGCTTCTTCATTTTCTTTTGAAAGAAAATTTTCATCTACTTGACTTGCATGAGATAAAGAGCCTCTGGAGTGTCGAGCCCGTTTGCCGCTAGTGCTTGCTATTTAGTGGACTAGAAAATAGGAAGATTTAAAAGTGAAAGGGATGGTGAAATGTTCAAAGAGTGGCTTTCACTTTAATGAAATTGGGCTTAATCGTACCATATAAAATAGGTTTCATATGTATAATTTTAACATCATATAGTACAAACTAATTTTCATACAGACGAATAGAAACGGTCAAAAATAGTTATGTTAATGAAACAACTTTTCATAAACCCAATTCCCAAGGAGTCATTTTGTATAACTTTTTGACCAATCTGATCATACAAACAAACATGTGTTTGTACGGGATGATAAGGTAATAATGTTCGTACCTAATGGTTGAGATCATCCACATGCAAACGGATAACTAGATCGTACAAACAAATTATGGTTCGTACATATGATCTTTAAAAATAAATCATACCCGCCCATTAGTATAGATGAAAGATAACATATTCACACAGATGATGACGTTATAGTATAGTACTATATGCTCAGAAAAACACATTTTTTCATCTCACCCACTTAGAAAAATACCATGTAAAATCTATGGATTTAGTACAATATGAAAGTGGTTCGTATAGTATGAATGGAAAAGAAACTTAAGATATGCTAAATAAAACTCTTTTCTAAAAACAAATTAACCAAGATCCGCAAGACTCAAAAAATGAAAACAAAAAATAATACTGAGAAAACAAACCCAAAATAGAGGTAAAATTAAACATTAATGAAATACAAACAAAGAACAAACCATAAACATCAACATATATGAAATACATTACAAATATAATTTGTAGAATTATAATTGTTAAGCATGTATATCAATAACACCCAATCTGGTTCTTAAGGTGCAGAAAGTTTCAAAAGCCAGTGGTTTTGTGAAAATGTATGCAAGTTAATTTTCAATTGCTTTCAATTGCTACATGATGTAGCTAAATTTTTCCTTTGGTGACATGATCCCTAATGAAGTGATGCCTAATGTCGATATGCTTAATCTTGGAGTGTTGGAGTAGATTATGCAAATGACACTTGTATTATCAGAAAAAAATTGAAAAAGTGCCAATTGAAAAACCTAAGTCCACTAGTTATTATTTTAACCATAGAACTTGTGCCACATAACTCCCTAAGGCTGTATATTCTACTTCAGCAGTAGAAAGAGCTACTGAATTTTGTTTTCTGCTAGACCAAGAGACTAAGGAGTTCCCTATGAATTGACAAGTCCTAGAAGTACTCTTTCTATCAACCCTATACCCTATAAAATTTGAATTAGAATATCCAATGATTTCAAAAGTGGAGCAATGCTTAGGATACCAAATTCCTAAATTTTGAGTTCCTAAAAGATATCTTAGAATTCTTTTAATAGTAGTCAAGTGAGATTCTTTTGGATCAGCTTGAAATCTAGGACACAGATAAATACTAAACATGATATGAGGTCTGCTTATAGTTAGATAAAGTAATGATCCAATCATCCCTCTAAATGTTTTTTAATCAATAGATTTGCCTTTAGATTCCTTATCTAACTACACTGAGGAACTCATCGGTGTACTTATTAGTTTAGCTTTATCCATTTTATATTTCTTAAGGATGTCCTTAATATATTTTAACTAACTTAAAAATATGCCATCCTCTTTCTACTTTATGCTAAAATTAAAAAAGTAACTCAAGTCTCCCATTAAACTCATTTCAAATTCACTACTCATTATTTTTGAAAAATCATCACAAAGATTTTTATTAGTGGATCCAAACAAGATATCATCAACATATATTTGAATAATGAGTATTTCATCTCCTACTCTTTTTAAGAAAAGAGTGGTGTCCACACTTCTTTTAACAAATGATCTTTCTAGTAGGAATGTGCTTAGCCTTTCATACCATGCCCTAGGTGCCTGTTTTAATCCATATAATGCCTTTTTCAGTTTAAACACATGCTTAGGGAATTATGAATTTTCAAAACCTAGAGTTTGCTCAATATAAATATCATCTTGTATCACCCCATTTAGAAAGACACTTTTAACATCCATTTGAAATAACTTAAAACCTTTAAAATAGGCAATGGCTAGTAGCACCCTTATCGCTTCAAGACTAGTTACAAGGGCAAAAGTTTCCTCAAAATTAATACCTTTTATTTTATTGTACCCCTTGGCCACCAATCTTGCCTTATTCATCAAGCTTGAAATCTTGACATCTTTTTCTTGCCCTTCCTGACATTTTTTTTCTCCTCAGCTTTCTCCTTGCTAGGATTAGCTTTGAGATTTGGGCATTCGGACTTAATATGTCCAGGCTTTATGCATTCATTACAAATGACTTCATTAGTAACTTTTGCATTCTTATTGTACTTACCTTTATTCTAATACTGACATCTTTATTACTTTCTTTTAAGAAAATTTTAAATTATCTTATCAATAATGCAATATCTTCTTCATCCTTAGGTATTGATTGATCACTCTCTGAATCCTCAAATTTCAAGGCTATATTATTTTCTTTCTGTTTTCCACCTGCATCAATCTATCCTTGATTCACTCCTTACTCGTAAGCAATCGGTGATTCAAGCATATTATTAATAGAATATACATTCAGGTCTTTTGATTCACTTATGGTAGTTATCTTTACACCATAAGCAGTAGGTAAATAATGTAGGATTTTATTAACTTTTTTTGAATTAGTTAGTTCCCTACCTAAAGCATGCAATGAGGTAACATTCTAAATAAAATATGTATACATATCAGAAATTGACTCATTTGGTTTCAAGCAAAATAGTTCATATTCATGTAGTAAAATGTTAAATCTAGACTGTTTAACCTTATTCATTCCTTGATAAGTTATGCATAGTCTATCTCATATTTCATTCCAGTTTTGTAGGTAAACACATGCATTTAATCCTCAGATTTTAAGACATAGAAAAAACTATTTAGATATTTTTCATTTAATTGTGCTAAGTCTTTTTCCTCTAAAGTCCAATAAGTAAATGGTGTTTCAACCTTAATGCCATAAATAATTCTAGTAGGAGCAGTATAGCCTTCCTATACTAACATCCACATGCGATAGTTAAGTGATTGAATAAAAGTAGACATGCGAGTTTTTCAAAAATCAAATGGAATGTTATTGAATAAAGGTGGTCTAGTTATCGAATATCCTTCAGCAATATTTTGGTTTCCAAAATTAGTCATGATCGATTTTTAAAAGTAGTCTAAACTTTAATTTTTGAAATAGGCTCTAATACCACTTGAGGTGGAGAAACGTTTACAAACTCTCTTCCACCAACATGGTGTGGTAGAGAACTAAAACCTTTTACACCCACCAAGTGATGACAGCATACCAACTCATCCTTTTCTACCTCTTGGTGAAGGCAGAGTACCCACATCCTTTCTCAACCTCCTGGTGAAGGTAAAGTACCTATGTCCTTTCTCACCCTCATGGTGACGGCAGAGTACCGACGTCCTTTCTCACTATCATGGTGAAGGAAGAGTACCTACATCCTTTCTCACCCTCTTGATGATGACAGAGTACCAATATCCTTTCTCATCCTTCTGGTGATGGCAGAGCACCAGATCTCCTTTAAAAATCCTCTCTTAAGAGCCTTCAAGGAAGTAAGGAAGAACTATAATGAACAAATAAGAGATCCTCACCCTTGGGCACCTTTGTGAATCCCCTCACAAACCCCTCTCACAAGATCTCTCACTTTTTAATCTCAAGACACTCTCCCAAACACACTCCTAAGGCACACTTAAGAGAAATTCATAGCAAGATTATAGAGAGTTAGTTTTTAGGACCCTTATATACAAAGGATAAGAAAAACCATCCTAAAAACTAAAAATTTCAAGTTGAACAAACTTGGATCGTATAATATGATCATATGTTGTACGTATAAATAGTTCAAAAAGTGATGTACGAAGCTATACGAACCAGCTTTTGTACTCTATTTAATGTATATATGAACTTCTATCGTACAGTACGATCTGTTCAAAATGAACCCTTTCGTCTGTACGAACATGTACGAACCTTATTTTGTACTCTGACCGATGTATGTATAAACCTACTTCGTACAGTATGATTATATCAAAATTATTAATTTTATATAGGATGTATTGGTACAATCCTCATTTCGTACTCTGATCAATGTCAGGAATGATTCACCTTTGTATAGTATGATCAATTCAAAAATTGGTGAATTCATACGGGATGAACTGGTATGAACCTCATTTCATACTATAATCAGCGTATGTATGAATCCAAATTCATATAGTACGATCAGTTCAAAAATTTCTAAATCATTATTCTATTAACTCCATTTTGAAGGAACTCAATTAAATCATCTAGTACGATTCCATAATCGTATAGAATGATTAGTTTAATAAATAAAAGATTTATCTCACTCACCAAGTGTGTGTGCACGATTACCCAATTATAATCATACTCTCTCATACTTAAGAAAAATAGAAACAGTACATACTTCAATTAAAAAAACCCTAATCTAATCTATCTTGAAGTTTTTAGCAGTCTGGAGTATGGTTTCCCTGAAACATTAGTACACACAAACAAATTATATCCAATATATATTAGGAGAAATAGTAATCACTACAATAATATTTTGGTATCATCAAAAACTCACATAATATAAAAATATAATTTTGAAAACTAAGTTGCAACAATTGGTATGAGAGAATTTTCAAAGGCTAACCAAGTGGGGTAGCCTTTGAAATAAAAAATGCAGAAAAATATCTTCACATTATTGATGATATTTTTCATGTAATTAAAAATTGTTATTGTTGTAAACATATTTTTCAACATTATTTCTACCTAATAAAAAATTCTTGAAAAAAAATTTTCACAAAGATATTTTAACCACCGAAATTAAAAATGCAAAAAAATAAAAAGAAATAAAAAGTAAATAAATAGATGACACCAACTTTTATAGTGGTTCAGTTCAACTAGACCTATATCCACTCCCTAAAGACTCCTTCAGGTACTGCACAAAATAATAGTAACTCTCCTTTTGCCCCCACAGTAAGGTGGAGAAGCCTTTACAAACTCTCTTCTACCAACACAGTGTGGAAAAAAATCAACACCTTTTACACCCTATAAGTGATGGCAGCGTACCAACTCATCCTTTTTCACTTTCCTATTAAAGGCAGAGCACCCACATCCTTTCTCACCCTCCTGGTGAAGGCAGAGTACTTACGTCACTTCTCCCCCTCCTGATGATGGCAAAGTATCGATGTCATTTCTCACCCTCTTGGTGAAGGAAAAGTACCTACGTCCTTTCTCACCCTCATGGTGATGGCAGAGTACCGAATCTCCTTTGAAAATCCTCTCTCAAGAGCCTTCGAGGAAGTAAGGAAGAACTATAATAAAAAAATAAGAGATCCTCACCATTGGGCACCTTTGTGAATCCCCTCACAAATCCCTCTCACAAGATCTCTCACTTTTCAATCTCAAGACACTCTTCTAAACACACACCTAAGGCACACTTAAAGAGAAATTCACAGCAAGATTATAGAGCATCAGTTTTAGGACCCTTATATACAAAGGATAAGAAAAACCATCCTGAAAATTGAAAATTTCAAGTTAAACGGAGTTGGATCGTAGAGTACGATCATAGTTCATATGTACGAACAGTTTAAAAAGTGATGTATGAAGCTATACGAACCTGATCTCATACTCTATTTAATGTATGTATGAACTTATATCGTATAGTACGATTAGTTCAAAATGAACCCTTTTATCTGTATGATCATATGCAAACCTTATTTTGTACTCTGACCAACATCTCTACGAACCAACTTCGCACAGTACTATCAGTTCAAAATTATTTAGTTCGTATATGACGAATTGGTACATCTCATTTCATACTTTGATCAGCGTCTAGGATGATTCACCTTCGTACAGTACGATCAGCTCAAAAATTGGTGAATTTGTATGGGAAGAATTGGTACGAACCTCATTTCATACTCTAATCAGCATCTGTACGAATCTAAATTTATACAGTGCTATCAGTTCAAAAATTTCCAATTAATTATTCTATTAACTCCATTTTGAAGGAACTCAGTCAAATCGTCCAGTACGATTCCATAATCATACAGTATGATTAGTTTAAAAAATAAAAGAAAAATAAAAGATTTGTCTCACTCCCACAGTGTATGTGTGCACGGTTACCCAATTTCAATCACACTCTCTCAAACTTAAGAAAAATAGAAACAGTATAGACTTCAATTACAAGAACCCTAATCTAATCTGTTTTGAAGTCTTCGACAGTCTAGAGTATGATTTCCTTGAAATATTAGTATATACAAATAAACTCTATCCAATATATATTACGAGAAACAATAATCAACACAATAATATTTTGGTATCATCAAAAACTCACATAATATAAAAATATAATTTGGAAAACTAAGTTGCAACAATCTCCCCCTTTTTGATAATGGCAAAATAATTATTATTTGGGTTAACACTTAAGCAATTTTTCTCCCAAGCTCCCCCTAAATGAATGACCAATTTAAAACAAAGGATTCCATTGAAGTTCAAAAAACATCCACAAAATAAAAAGTAAAAAATAAACATAATAAAAAAGAAATAAAATAAAATAATAAATACATAATCAAAAACCAATAAAAAATAAATAAAATAATAATAATACAATTAATAACACAATCACAAACAATAACCCACTACACACATCATAAAGAGCAATCAATGTAATCAATGCAAGCATCAATCAATTACAAGCTTTGCAAGCTTAAATCAAAGAATTGCAAGCTTAAATCATTGCAAGCATGAAACAAACACAACAACATCAAACAATAACTAATGATCAAATAATAACATGACTCCCCATTTTGACAACAACAAAAAGGGAAGAGCTTTTTGAAAAGATAGGTTTTGAAGAATAAATCAATATAGTTGAAAAGAAGAAAAAGATTTTAAAGTAGTTGCAAATACAATATTAACTCCCTAATGTTTAAAAAGAAAAACTCAAATTTTAAATCAAAGAAGAACTAGGATAAGAAAAGTCAACCAGGCTCACTGTTCATTCTGGACAAATCAAATAAACATAATTATTAAGAAAATGATGAAATAAAGATTAATCAATAGTGAAGATTATTGTCAATTATATGGATTTGTATAAGAGATAGGATGACAATGGAAAAACTAGTATGAATTTCTCAATTGGCGACATTGCGCATCTTTTCAATGTTTTATGGCACACTTTATGCATCTTTTCAGTTTTGGCTAATTTTGTGCCTCTTTTGACTTTGGCAAACATTACGCATCTTTTTGTTTGGCACGCTTTGTGCTTTTTCAAAATTTTTAGTCTTTCCAATATCATTAGATTTATAACACAAATTCCAATAATTAATAAAGATAAATACATTGAAAAATAAATAAAATAAAAATAAAACATCTATTTTGCAATAATTTTAGCTAAGTAAAAATTATCCATAAGAACATGAAATTGATTTTCTGATCTACATCTAGTCATAATGTAATTTAAAATTTTGAGAGATTTAGTTTTGTAAGAAAATTAATTTACATGACAAAGTAATTAAAAAAATCCATTCTAGAGATAACTTATAAATGATTTGTCTTAAAAAAATAACCAATTCAAGAATAGAAACTATAATGCATGTCAACACAATATTTCATTATTTCATTCATTTTTCAAAACACATGCAACCATTTTTTTCTATTTAACATAACATCATCCCAGAAATTCAAGAACAACAACATGAAGGCACTAACACATGAAATCATTAAAATATTAGAAAAATATCTTAACAATAAATACAAAAACTCATTAACAACTACAATATAGAAGAATAACTCATAATCAGAGGGGCCTTGATCTGGAGATGGTGGAGGATTGAATATTATAAATTAACTACTAATCATAGCTACATTCATGTTGACCGAGTTGAATTGCCCTCAAATGTAACCCATGTCCTCGTTGTATCTAGTATCCTACTGGTTCAGGTGATTCTCAATTTGATCAAAGCGTTGATCAAAATGAGTTTCTAGTCTGTCAAAATACTGGACCATTTCTTGGTAAAAATTCTGATCGGGTTCAGGTGCAGGTGCAGGGGCTGCTTCTTTTCCCTCAAAACTTTGATCCCACCCAAAGAGTGCACGAAAAGAGGCATCGGTGAAGTAAACAGGAAGTTCATTTGGATGTTTAGGATGGATCAGGTTATTTTTCTTTTCCAGAATGTAGGTAATTAGATGTCCTAAGGCCACATTTTTCTTCCTCCTATTGTGAGGAAGTCCAAAATCAAAGAGTTTGAAGATGTAGTCCATGATTAGTTGGGCTTCATCAATAAGAGTTTTGGTCATAATCAAATATGTGACGGTGGACAAAAGAGCGGTCAAATTTATACGATCACTAGCTTTTGGAATTATAGAAGTTCTCAAAATGTGCTAGATGATCCTAGTATTCTGGTTTAGGGTATAGACATGAGGAAGATTGCTTACTTGTTTGACACCTCTAAGAGTTAGCTTTACATCCATCCAATCATAATCTGCTCTAGAGGTCATTGTATGTGGTCTAACTCCTACAGTCCGATGGTGAAGAAAGTTCCTTAGATCATTCTTAGTTATTTTAACTTGTTGCTTAAACACATAAGAGGTCATCCTAGTTTGATCATGAATCATTTTCATGTTTGCAAGAAACATTTAAAAATTTTCATGATGGTAGGCATAAATCAAGGTAAGGATAAAGAAAAACTGGGTTGAGGCAAATAGGGGCATGACAGAAAAGTTGATGTCACTTTCAATGAGGAGTAGAGAAGGGGTTATTTTGGTTGTAACATATTGAAAGAAGGCTTCCTCACTTTCCTTAGAAAGGAAGTTGCCATCCCTACCAGATCAAGAGGACGAGCCCTTAGAAGTACAAGGTCATTTGCTACTGCTGGCTAACCCTAAAGTATAGACTCAAGAAAATTTGAGATTGAAAGAGATTGGTGAAGAAAAATTCAACAAATGACTTTCAATTTAAAGAAAAATGACCTAATCGTACAGTATGAAAATTAGATCATACATAAGATTTTGGAATCGTACCAGACAAATTATTTTTCATGCATTCGAACGGAAACAGCCAAAAATGAAAAGACTTTAATAAGCTGCCAGTCCCGAGGAGTCATTTTGTATAGGCTTTTTAACCAGACGATCGTACAAACAAACACCTGTTCATTCGGGATGATTGGAATATTAAAGATCATTTTAGAGCAGTTAGGTTAGTCCATATGAAAACCCGACAACAGAATCGTATAGAAGAAATCGATTTTGTACGTACGATGAGACAAAAATTAATTGAAATTTAAAAAATCATCTCCAATCATATAGATGAAAAGTGACTGATCATACAGTATGAACATATTTTATACAGTATGATATGCATTAAAAATCTCCATCTCATGCATCTATTTAAAAAAAAATAACATGTACAGGCTACATAGTTCGTACAGTACAAAAATATTTTGTATAGTAGGAACAAAAAACAAACTCTTAACATGATAACCAAAAACTCGTTTCAAAATCAATTCATATAAGAACTATGACAAGCAACACCTAAAACACCAGTTAAACTCAATACTAACACAAGAAAAAAATAACTAACAAAACATTAAAACACTAATAAAGAAACAAACAGTAACAAACAAACAAACACATCAATACATTACAAATTCAATTAGTAGAATTCAATTTTAAGCAACAAAATCAATCACACCTAATCTGGTTCTTAATGTGCTAAATGTTTCAAAAGCCAGTAGTTTTATAAAAATATCTACAAGTTGATTTTTCATAGAAACATGATGTAATTCAATTTCTACCTTAGCTACATGATCTCTAATGAAGTGATGTCTAATATCAATATGTTTGGTTCTAGAATGTTGAATAAAATTCTTTGAAATGCATATGGCACTTGTATTATCACAAAAAATTAGTATAGTGACAATTGAAAATCCTAAATCAATAAGTTGTTATTTTAACCAAAGAACATGTGCCACATAAAGACCTAAGGCAATGTATTTTGTTTCAGCAGTAGAGAGGTCTACTGAATTCTATTTTTTTCTAGACCAAGAAATTAAAGAGATTCCTATGAATTGATAAGTTTCAAAAGTACTTTTCCAATCAACCCTACATCCTATAAAATTTGAATCAGAATATCCAATGATTTCAAAAAAAGAGCTGTGCTTAGGATACCAAATCCCTAAGTTTTAAGTTCCAAAAAGATATCTTAGAATTCTCTTAACAGCAGTCAGGTGTGATTCCTTTGAATTAGCTTGAAATCTAGTACACAAATAAACACTAAACATGATATCTTATCTACTACCAGTCAAGTAAAGTAATGATCTAATTATTCCTCTAAATTTCTTTTGATCAACAGATTTTCCCTTAGGGTCCTTATCTAACTACACTGAGGAACTCATTGGTGCACTCACTGGTTTAGCACTATCCATCTCATATTTTTTTAGGATGTCCATAATATACTTTAACTGACTCAGAAATATCCCATCCTCCTATTGCTGAATGCTGAAACTAAGAAAGTAACTCAAATCTCTCATAAAACTCATTTCAAATTCACTACTCATTATCTTTGAAAATTCATCACAAAGATTTTTATCGGTGGATCAAAACAAGATATCATCAACATATATTTGAATAATGAGTATGTAATCTCCTACCCTTTTTAAGAAGAGAGTGGTGTCCACACTTCCTTTAACAAATGATCTTTCTAATAGAAAAGTGCTTAATCTCTCATACTAAGCCCAAGGAGTCTATTTTAGTCCATACAATGCCTTTTTTTAATTTAAATACATGATTAGGAAATTTTAAATTTTCAAAAATTAGTGGTTGCTCAACATAAACATCCTCTTGTATCACCCCATTAAGAAAGGCTCTCTTAACATTCATTTTATATAATTTAAAATCTTTAAAATAGGCAAAGGCTAGCAATACCCTTATCGCTTCAAGTCTAGCTACAGGGGAAAAAGTCTTCAAAATCAATTCCTTCTATTTGATTATACCTCTTGGCCACCAATCTTGCCTTATTTCTAATCACACATTAATCATTTATTTTATTTTTTAACACCCACTTAGTTCTAATAACACTTTGATCCTTAAGCCTTTCAATCAATTCCCAAACATCATTTCTAACAAATTGATTCAATTCATCTTGCTTGGCAAAATCTAGAATTCATCCAAAAGTGCTTGATTTATATTAGTGGGTTCACTCATTGATATAAAGGAAAAATGGTTCACTTCTTTACTAAGCCCATGCCTAGTTCTAACACGCTCACTGGGTTCACCTAAAATTAATTCTTTAGGGTAACTCTTAGAAAATTTCCATTCTCTAGGCAAAGGGTTTATGTTCTAATATTCTCTTTCAAATTTGTCTTTTCAATTCCTTGGGAGATATCTTCAATATGATCTTCTTCCAACCTTGACTCTTCCTGTTGAAAATCTGGTTTTGATAATGACAAATATGTTTCCAGTGTGTTTTGCTTGGCTAACTCGTTTCAGGCACAAAAGATCACGAGCAAATCAAGCTAACTCAAGATCGGGTCCAAGTGTGTCAAATGTATGACTTTTCTTTTCATTGAGTCAATTGTAATGTAATTGATCCCCTAGCTAAGTAACCTTGCACACACACACTCAGGGGGAGAGCTTGAGAGAATTAGAGTTTCTATTTATTTTTTTGTTCAGATCGTCCTGGATGATATTCATATCGTCCTGGATGATCCAGCCAAAAAAGAAACCTTAATTAGGGCGACCAAGTTAAGTGAGTCTGATTAAGCAGATCGGCCAGGATGATCCTTGGATCGTACGAGACGATATGCTCAAATCAGAAATTCTCAGCTGCCAGAATAACTTAGGCAAGTTTTTATTTTTAGTTATTTGGTCTGATCGTCCCAGACGATTCAGTACAATCATGCCTAAATTAGTCTGGTAATTAAGGAAAGTAATTAATATTTAATTGATACGATCATATCATCCTGGACGATCGCAGGATCATCCCGGATGATCATGATCGTCTAGTGCATTTCAGCTGTACGTCCCGAACTGTGTTCAGGATGATTTGGGCACTTTTTGAACTAATTGTACAGGACGATGTCCCTATCATCCTGGATGATCAAGTCATTTTTTGGTCGTCCAGCACAGTTTGCTCTGGATGACCTGAACTGTCTTCTGGATGATATTCCTCGATTTGCACTAATCATCCTGGACGATCGCAGGATCATACGGGACGAAATGAACAATTTTTTCTACTGATCGTCCAGAAGAGCCAGATCATCCAGGCTGAAACAACTGATTTTGAACTGATCGTACAGGACGATCTATCGATCGTCCTGGACGATCTTGGCTGACCAGTTGAGATTTAGGGCAAATTTTAAGCCCTCCTATAAAAGAACTTTTCTTGAAACAAGAAAAATCTTTTGCCACCTTCCTTCCCTGAGAAACCCTAGAGAGAGAGAGAGTTGGGAGAGAGAGAGAGGATCTTGTGAGGGGGAGTTAGTGAGGGATTCACTAAGGTTGCTCCAAGCACGGATCAGAGTCGTCTTCTCCGCTCGTCGTCTTTCGTCTAGTCGGTGTTCGTCGTGGGAGGATCGTTCACAAAAAGATCCAGGGTTCTCTGCCCACTTCAGGTGGAAGTAAAAGGAGTTCGAAGGTTCTCTGCCTGCTTCAGGAGGAAATAATAGGAGGTCAGGTTCTCTGCCCCACCGTGTGGTGAAAAGGAGGTCTTGTACAGGCTTGTCCGCCTTGCTGTGGGAGCAAAAGGAGAGACACTTTTTGTTTAGTGCAATACCCGGAGGAGAGGCTCCGGGGAGTGGACGTAGGTCAAGTTAATCGAACCACTATAAAATCTGGTTTGCTTTTCTGATTCAGTTCTGCACTTTACTTCTTGATATTAACTGCGTGGGTGAATATCTGAGATTGATCTTTTCATTTATATTTATTTGTTTTCGCTACTAAATATCGAAAAGATTTTTCATTGCTGTTGTGAAATTTTTAAATAACTAATTCACCCACCCTCTTGGTTAGCCTCGGGACTAGTTCACTAGGGCTTAACATCCCGATCGAACTTTCAAGTGGTATCAGAGAGGGATTCAAAATTTAGGTTTAAAAACTTTTGAATTTGATCCATGGCTAACTGTAACAATCATAATGCTGCTGAAGGTTATTCCATTACAAGACCACCGTTGTTTGACAATATTCCTTTTGATTTTTGGAAAACACGCATGTTTACTTTTCTGCATTCTATTAATTATCGCATGTGGATATTAGTTAAGGACGAATACGAACCACCTTTTAGATTGATTAACAATGTGAAAACTGAATTGCCTTTTGCTGATTGGATGTTTGATGATCGTGATTTAGCACAGTTAAATGCAAAATGCTTGAACTGTTTCTTTTGTGCTTTAAAATCTGAAGACTATATGCGTGTTTCTACTTGTACAACGGGAAAGGAAATCTGGGATAGATTATGTATAACATACGAAGGTACAACTGAAGTCAAACAGTCTAGGTTAAACATCTTGTTACATGATTATGAACTTTTTCGCATGAAACATAGTGAGACTATTTCAGTAATGTACACAAGGTTCACTCAGATTGTTACCTCTTTGCGTGCTTTAGGTAGAGAACTTACTAACTACAAAAGGGTGAACAAAATTTTTAGATGTTTGCCTGCTTCTTATGATGCTAAGATTACTGCTATCACTGAATCTAAAGATTTAAATACTTACTCTATTGACAGCTTACTTGGATCACTCATTGCTTACGAGCAAGGGGTGAACCAAAGGCAACTTGATGCAGGTGAACGCAAGAAAGAGAAGACAGTGGCACTAAAGGCCAAAGATTCAGATGCTAGCACTTCCGGGTCTGATAGCGATGATGTTGCCTTAATCACAAGGCAATTCAAAAGCTTTCTAAGGAAGAAACATAAGAACTATCAGAAGTGGAACAAGGGTAAGTCCAGTAAAAATTTTAAGGGTTCATCTGAATCTGTTTGTTTTGAATGCAGGAAGCCTGGACACATTAAGGCTAATTATCCTACACTTAAAGCTCACCCAAGCAAGGAGAAGGGTGAGGAGAAACTAAAGTTCAGAAAGGACAAGAAGCGGATTCAGAAGGCATTCTAGGCAGACTCTACATCCGACTCTTCTGAGACTGAAGCTGAAGAGGAGGAAACAAACTTGTGTCTAATGGCTGATGATCACCTTGGTCAGTCTGACCAGGAAGAGGTATGTGAGCTTACTTACGATCAATTATTTGAAGTTTTTGAAAAAATTCATACATCGTATAGGAAGCTTAAGAAAACTCATGCTAGTCTGAAGTTAGATTATTTGACTTTGCAAAAAGAGCACGATTATGTAGTTAAAGATCATTCCACACTTGATTCCAATCACATGTCCTTGCTTGATGAATTTGATGATTTGAACAAAAAATATTCTGATTTAACTGTTGAGCATGATTTGTTAAAAACATCGCATGTTGAATTAGAAGTTTCTTTTAAGAAAGTGAATGATATGGCATGTGAGTTAGAAAGTAATGAAAGTGCAAGAACTTTTGAAATTGCAAGTTTAAATAAACATATTGAGTTTTTGAAAGTGAAAATTAGTGCATTTGAAAAGAACAAAACACCGCCTACTTTTGAACAGTTTTATGCACCGCCACCTTTTGAAAAATCTGTTGCAAGTTCATCAAAGCATGTTTCATATACATCTAGGAAGAGGCATTATCACCCACGTAGATTAGTTAACCCATTTCCTGGTGTTAGATATTTTTCATGTGGCATGTTAGGACATATTTCCCACACCTGCACTATTCACCGTAGTACACATTGGGTGTGGAGACCCAAACTGCCTGTTTCACAGCACAGCACGCATGCATTGCATTCTTCTTTTCATAAGAAGGAACCCAAACCTGTTTGGGTTCCTAAGACTGACGTTTGATATTTTTGTAGGTGTGCTCTCACACAAGACCTCGTGAGAGCATGTGGTACCTGGACAGTGGATTTTCTAGACACATGACTGAAGATGCAAATCAGTTCATTTCGCTGAGGCCAGAGCTGGAGGCAAGGTTACACTTGGAGAAAACACCACCAGGAAGGAGGTAGGCTCAGGTATAATTAGTGATTCAAAGAATTTTATGATTGATAATATTTTGCTTATAGATGGACTGAAACAGAACTTGCTGAGCATCAGTCAACTCTGTGACAAGGGATACAGCATCAAATTCCTGCCCACTGGCTGCATTTTAAGCTTAAAAGATAAAGTTATTTTGCAGGGGCAAAGGATCAACAACATCTAGTCCAGTCCTCTTTTCACTCTGTTAAGGACATTAGCACCTCTAGACCTTTAGAAGTTCTTCACATGGACCTCTTTGGACCCATTAGCACTGCCAGCTTATGGGGGAGAGTCTATGGGTTTATGATTGTAGATGATTATTCGAGGTTCACTTGGGTTAAGTTTTTGTGACATAAATCTGAGTCATTTGATGAGTTTAGATCTTTCTCTACTTGGATTCAGAAGAAGTTAGGATGTGAGATTATTACCATCCATAGTGATCACAAAGGGGAGTTTGAAAATTAAAGATTTGGAAGTTTTTGTGAGGATCATGTGATTAGTCACAATTTTTCAGCTCCTAGGACCCCTCAGCAGAACGGGGTAGCTGAAAGAAAGAACAGGACCTTAGTGGAAGCCGTTAGAGCCATGCTTGCCAAGTATTCACTTCCAAAATACTTTTGGGCTGAAGCGGTGAACACTGCCTGTTATGTGCTGAATAGGGTGAATGTGAGAGTCAAACTGAACAAGACACCTTATGAGATCATTAAGGGTAGAACTCCAAATCTGTCCCACCTCCATGTCTTTGGCTGTATGGTTTTGATTCTGAAGAACGGGAAGTCATCCTTAGGAAAATTTGACCCCAAATTTGATGAAGGAGTGTTCTTAGGATATTCAAGTGTGGGGAAATCCTTTAGGGTGTTCAATAAGAGGACTTTGGTGGTGGAAGAAATAACCCATGTAGTGTTTAATGAATCTGATCCTAAGGAGTCTAGATCTGAAGTAGAAGATGAAGAGATTGTTGAGGTTACCCAAGGGGTTGGAAATACAAATCTGGAGGAAAGGGTAGAACCTCAAACCACGTTGCCTAGAGATTGGAGATATTCTTCGAGTCATCCTAAAGAATTGATCTTAGGAGACCCTTCTGAAGGTGTTAGGACTAGGCATGGACTTAGGAAGGAAGTAAACCATTCTGCCTTGATCTCAATGACTGAACCCACCAACATCAATCAAGCCTTGTCGGATGAGTTTTGGATTTTAGCTATGCAGAAAGAATTGAATCAATTTGTAAGGAATGATGTTTGGGAGTTAGTAGAAAGACCTAGAAATCAAAGAATTGTGGGAACTAAGTGGGTCTTTGAGAATAAGATGAATGATTCTGGTGTGGTGGTGAGAAATAAGGCAAGATTGGTGGCTAAGGGGTATAATCCTATAGATAGGAATGTTAAGCCCTAATGAACTAGTCCCGAGGCTAACTAAGAGGGGGGGTGAATTGGTTATTTAAAAATTTCACAACAACAATGAAAAATCTTTTCGATATTTAGCAGCGGAAACAAATAAATATAAACGAAAAGATCAATCTCAGATATTCACCCACGTAGTTAATCTCAAAAAGTAAAGTGCAGAACTGAATCAGAAAAGCAAACCAGATTTTATAGTGGTTCGGTCAACTTGACTTACGTCCACTCCCCGGAGCCTCTCCTCCGGGTATTGCACTAAACAAAAAGTGTCTCTCCTTTTGCTCCCACAGCAAGGTGGAGAAGCCTATACAAAACCTCCTTTTCACCACACGGTGGGGCAGAGAACCCGACCTCCTTTTGCTTCCTCCTGAAGCAGGCAGAGAACCTTCGAACTCCTTTTGCTTCCACCGGAAGCGGGCAGAGAACCCTGGATCTTCTTGCGAATGATCCTCCCACGACGAACACCGACTAGACGAAAGACGACGAGCGGAGAAGACGACTCTGATCCGTGCTTGGAGCAACCTTAGTGAATCCCTCACTAACTCCCCCTCACAAGATCCTCTCTCTCTCTCCCAACTCTCTCTCTCTCTAGGGTTTCTCAAGGAAGGAAGGTGGCAAAAGATTTTTTTTGTTTCAAGAAAAAGTTCTTTTATAGGAGGGCTTAAAATTTATCCTAAATCTCAACTGGTCGGCCAAGATTAGATCGTCCTGTACGATCAGTTCAAAATCAGCTGTTTCAGCCTGGACGATCTGACTCTTCTGGACGATCAGTAGAAAAAATTATTCATATCGTCCCGTACGATCCTGCGATCGTCCTGGACGATTAGTGCAAATCGAGGAATATCATCCAGAAGACAGTTTGGGTCGTCGAGAGCAAACTGTGCTGGATGACCAAAAAATGACTTGATCATCCAGGACGATAGGGACATCGTCCTGTACGATTAGTTCAAAAAGTGCCCAAAACGTCCTGAACACGGTTCGGGACGTACAACTGAAATGCACTAGACGATCATGATCGTCCGAGATGATCCTGCGATCATCCATGACGATATGATCATATCAATTAAATATTAATTGCTTTCATTAATTACCAGACTAATTTAGGCATGATTGTACTGAATTGTCCAGGACGATACACGTATCATCCGGGACGATCAGACCAAATAACTAAAAATAAAAACTTGCCTAAGTTGTTCTGGCGGCTGAGAATTTCTGATTTGAGCCTATCGTCCTGTACGATCCAAGGATCATCCAGGCTGATCTGCTTAATCAGACTCACTTAACTTGGTTGCCCTAATTAGGGTTTCTGTTTTGGCTGGATCGTCCAGGACAATGTGAATATCGTCTAGGACGATCTGAACAAAAAAATGAATAGAAACTCTAATTCACTCAAGCTCTCCCCTTGAGTGTGTGTGTGCAAGGTTACTTAGCTAGGGGATCAGTTACATTACAATTGACTCAATGAAAAGAAAAATTATACATTTGACACACTTGGACCCGATCTTGAGTTAGCTTGATTTGCTCGTGATCTTTTGTGCCTGAAACGGGTTAGCCAAGTAAAACACACTGGAAACATGTTTGTCATCATCAAAACCAGATTTGCAACAATCTCCCCCTTTTTGATGATGGCAAATATTTATAAAGTAGTTTGAAAATAAAAATAAATAGGAGATCGAAAAACATATATATATTTTTTTCAAATTTTTATTTAACAATCAAATTAATACAAAAAATATAACACATAACAAAGACTGAAACGACTACAACTGACTCCCCCTTTTGACATCACAAAAAGGAGGAGGGTAAAATAGAACACGGAAATACAAGTACAAAACATAAAAGAGAACAACTACAAAATAGGAAACTAAAACTGAGGCGGATCCTGATCGGAAGAAGGAGGTGGCGGTGGAGGGTTGAAGTAATGGTGAATGGCCTGAAAGTGGGCTTCAATCTAGGCGATGTACTGGTCATGCTGCTGTGCAGCATAGTCAGTGAAGCGCTGGATGTCCTCGGCGTGCCGCTGCTCCTGGGCAACTACGTAGGAGTCAAATCTGGCCTCCCACTGATCGAAACGCTGCACCAGGTGGTAAAAAAGGGAGAGGCAATGCGAAGGGGAGCAGGTGCCTCGGGTGCAGCTGGAGCTGGAATGGCCGCTTTCTCCTCTTCCTCAACATCCTGGGCGGGATCCGGATGTAGTCGGGTGCTGTGTAGGACATGGAAGGCATTGTTGGTGAGGAAGGAAGGAGGAATATCTGGAGCTGCGGGATATTGCAGGTCATATTTGATTTCGAAGGCATAGGCAACGATGTGTCCTAAGGCTAGATTTGGACGACAGCGATGACCTGGATCCCGAATGGTGGTGAGGTGCTCTAGGTACCGGATAATAAGGTCTGTGGTATTAAATTCCCTATTGGCCAGGATGTAGTAGGTAGTCAAGGACAGGAGTGGGGTGATGTGAATTCGATCCCCCGCCTTTGGAATGACGGAGGAACGAAGAACATGCTGAATAGTCCGGGCATCCTTAAGAAGTGTGGAGCAGGCATTGTCATGATAAGGGGCATTTGTATTTCAAAGGAAATGATTGGCGACACTCCAATCATAGTCTAGGTCGGTGATAAGGGTGTGGAGTTTATCACCGGTAACGGAAAGTTAGAGAATGTTATGAAAGTCCTGGTAGGTAAGTTCAACGGGGCATTGATTTACATAAGATCGGAGGGTGGAATAATCAGCCGAAATCCACAAGTTTGCAAAGAAAATGCGGAGAAGTTCCGAGCTAAAGGGAAATGCGAGAGTCATGATGAAGGTGAGGGAGGTGTGTGTGAAGAGGTCAAGGACAGGATAAGTGAGAGTGCGGTGATTTACGATTTTCGATGGTGTGATCCCCAATTCGTAGTATCGCTTGTAGGCAGCCTGATCGGATGCATTGGAGAAGCAAGGATCAACCGGTCCCTGGGAGGAACTGGCACCCTTTTGATGGGAACGTTTGCCACCAGCCATTAGGAATTGAAAGTGTAAGGAGTAGAAGGAGAGTGGAAGAAAACGGTGTAGAAAATCCTTAAGAAAACTACTATTTATATAGAAAATGGCCTGATCGTCCCGTACATGTGTGGTCTCCTCAATTACCAAAGCTCTCTTGTTAAACACCCTATATGATTTGCCAACACTAAAATATCTTATAAAAATTTCTTCATAAGATTTAGGATCAAATTTTTCTAAAGGAGTTTTGCCATTATTATGAATGAATACCTTATATCCCAAAACATGCAGATGTGAAAGATTAGGTGTTCTACCCTTAAGAAGTTTGTAGGGTGTCTTAATCAATTTGGATATAATATTCACCCTGTTCAGAACATAACATGTACTAACTGCTTCAGCCCAAAAATATTTTGAAAGTGAATACTCTACCAATATGGCTCTAGCAGCTTCTACCAAAGTTCAATTCTTTCTCTCAACAACCCCATTCTACTGAGGGGTCCTAGGTGCTAAAAATTGTGCAACTCCTTTTTCTTTACAAAAATCTTTAAATTTTTTATTTTCAAACTCTCTTCCATGATCACTTTGAATTGATAAAATTTCACACCCTAACTTTCTTTAGATCCAATTATAAAAACTTCTGAATTCTTCAAATGATTCACTTTTATGTGATAAGAATTTGACTCAAGTAAACCTTAAAAAATCATCAATGATTACAAATCCAAAAACTTTACCTCCTAGACTTATAGTGCCAACCGGACCAAAAAGATCCATGTATATGACTTCTAGTGGTTTGTTAGTTCTAAGATCTTTAATTAAATAAAAGGATGACTTCACCTATTTTCTTAATTGATATGCATCACACAGGTGATCCTTAGTAAAGTCTAGCTTAGGTATTCCTTTAACTAACTCTTTCTGGGTAATCTTCCTAAGATTTTTCATGCTTGCGTAACAAAGTCTTCTATGCAATAATGATGATTCATCAGTGATTATTTTGAGACAAAAAGTATTAGAAGATTTTATAAAATTTAAATCAAGCATGTATACATTATTTACACTATTTTCATGCAACATATCAATTCCATTTTGGCTTATAATGTAGCTTATGGGAAAAAAATTTAATAGTATAACCATTATCACAAAGTTGACTAATACTCAACAAGTTATATTTTAAGCCTTCAACCAATAATATATTTTCAATGGAAAAATTATTCTTATTTCTAATCATACCTGTACCTACCACTCTCTTAGTGGTATTATCTCCAAGTGTTGTCTTGCCTCCATTCCTAGCTTCTAACATTATAAATTAATTTGTATCTCCAGTTATATGCTTTAAACATCTACTGTCTAGGTACCAAATGCTCTCATGAGGTCTTATATGAAAGCATTTCTATAAAAAAATCAAATGTTAAACTTGGGAACCTAAATAAATTTGGGTTCACTTCTTGGCAAAACAAGATACATGCTTGATATGCTGTGAGTTATGCATCTTAGGTCTTCACACTATATGTGTTCTTGTTGCAAATCTAGTTTTGATGATGTCAAACATGTTTCCAGTGTGTTTTGCTTGGCTAACCCGTTTCAGGCACAAAAGATCACGAGCAACTCAAGCCAACTCAAGATCGGGTCCAAGTGTGTCCAATGTATGGTTTTTCTTTTTACGAAGTCAATTATAATGTAATTGATCCCCTAGATAAGTAACCTTGCACACACACACTCAAGGGGAGAGCTTGAGTGAGTTAGAGTTTCTATTCATTTTTTTATTTAGATCGTCCTGGATGATATGCACAACGTCTTGGATGATCCAGTAAAATTAGAAACCCTAATTAGGGCGACCAAGTTAAGAGGGTCTAATTAAGCAGATCGACCTGGATGATCTTTGGATCGTACGGGACGATATGCTCAAATCAAAAATTCTCAGCTGCTAGATCAAGTTAGGCAAGTTTTTATTTTAAGTTATTTGGTCTGATCGTCCCAGATGAAACGTTTATCGTCCTGGACGATTCAGTACAATCATGCCTAAATTAATCTGGTAATTAAGGAAAGCTATTTATATTTGATTGATACGATCATATCATCTTGGATGATCGCAGGATCGTCCCGGACAATCATGATCGTCTAGTGCATCTCAGCTGTACATCCCGAACTATGTTCAGGATGATTTGGGCCTTTTTTGAACTAATCGTACATGACGATATACCTATCATCCTAGACGATCAGGCCATTTTTTCGACGTCCAGCATAACTTTCTCTAGATGACCCGAACTATCTTCTGGACGATATACCTTGATTTACACTAATCGTCCCGGACGATCACAGGATCGTACGGGATGATATGAACAATTTTTTGAACTGATAGTCTAGAAGAGCCAGATTGTCCAGGCTGAATCAGCTGATTTTGAACTGATCATACAGGATGATCTATCGATCGTCCTGGATGAACTTGGCCGACCAGTTGAGATTTAGGGCAAATTTTAAGCCCTCATATAAAAGAACTTTTTCTTGAAACAAGAAAAATCTTTTGCCACTTTCCTTCCCAGAGAAACCCTAGAGAGAGAGAGAGAGTTTGGGAGAGAGAGAAAGGATCTTGTGAGGGGGAGTTAGTGAGGGATTCACTAAGGTTTCTCCAAGCACGGATCAGAGTCGTCTTCTCCGCTCGTCGTCTTTCGTCTAGTTGGTGTTCGTGATGGGAGGATCGTTCGCAAGAAGATCCGGGCTTCTCTGCCCGCTTCAGGTGGAAGCAAAAAGAGTCCGAAGGTTCTCCGCCTGCTTCAGGAGGAAGCAAAAGGAGGTTAGGTTCTCTGCCTCACCTGGTGGTGGAAAGGAGATTTTGTACAGGCTTCTCCGTCTCACTTTGGGAGCAAAAGGAGAGTCACTTTTTGTTTAGTGCAATACCCGGAGGGGAGGCTCCGGGGAGTGGACGTAGGTCAAGTTGACCGAACCACTATAAAATCTAGTTTGCTTTTCTGATTCTATTTTGCAGTTAACTTTTTTGATATTAACTGCTTGGGTGAATATCCGTGATTGATCTTTTCGTTCTTGTTTACTTATTTCCGCTGCAAAGTATCGAAAAGATTTTTCCTTTCTTCATGAAATTTTTAAATAACCAATTCACCCCCCCTCTTGGTTAGCCTCGGGACTAGTTCACTAGGGCTTAACATCCCTATCAAACTTTCAAGTGGTATAAGAGCGGGATTCAAAATTTAAGTTTAAAAACTTTTGAATTTGATCCATGTCTAACTATAACAATCGTAATACTGCTGAAGGTTCTTCTATTACAAGACCACCGTTGTTTGATAACATTCCTTTTGATTTTTGGAAAACACGCATGTCCACTTTTCTGCAATCTATTGATTATCATATGTGGATGTTAGTTAAGGATGGTTATGAAGCACCATATAGACTTGTTAATGGTATTAAAACTGAACTCCCATTTGTAGATTGGACTTTTGATGATCGTGACTTAGCACAGTTAAATGCAAAATGTTTGAACTATTTCTTTTGTGCTTTAAAATCTGAATACTATATGCGTGTTTCTACTTGTACAACGGGTAAAGAAATCTTGGATAGATTGTGTATAACATATGAAGGTACAACTGAAGTCAAACAGTCTAGGTTAAACATCTTGTTACATGATTATGAACTTTTTCGCATGAAACCTAGTGAGACGATTTCAGAAATGTACACAAGATTCACTCAAATCGTTACCTCTTTGCATGCTCTAGGAAGAGAACTGTCTAATTACGAAAGAGTGAACAAAATACTTAGATGTTTGCCTTCTTCTTACGGCTAAGATTACTGCGATCATGGAATCTAAAGATTTAAATACTTACTCCATTGACAGCTTACTTGGATCACTCATTGCTTACGAGCAAGGGGTGAACCAAAGATAACTTGATGCAGGTGAACGAAAGAAGGAGAAGACAGTGGCGCTAAAGGCCAAAGATTCAGATGCTAGCACTTCCGGGTCTGATAGCGATGATGTTGCCTTAATCACAAGGCAATTTAAGAGATTTCTAAGGAAGAGGAATAAGAATTTTCAGAAGTGGAACAAAGGTAAGACCAGTAGAAACTTTAAAGGTTCATCTGAATCTATTTATTTTGAATGCAGGAAGCCTGGACACTTAAAGGTGGATTGTCCTACACTTAAGGCTCACCCAAGTAAGGAGAAGGGTGAGGAGAAACCAAAGTTTAGAAAGGATAAGAAGCGGATATAAAAGGCATTCTGGGCAGACTCTGCATCCGACTCCTCTGAGACTGAAGCTGAAGAGGAGGAAACAAATTTGTGTCTGATGGCTGATGATCACCATTGTCAGTCGGACCAGGAAGAGGTATGTGAGCTTACTTACGATAAATTATTTGAAGTATCTGAAAAAAATCATGCATCGTATAGGAAGCTTAAGAAAACCCATGCTAGTTTGAAATTGGATTATTTAACTTTGCAAAAAGAGCATGATGTTCTGATTAAGGATCATTCTACTCTTGATAGCAATCACATGTCTTTGCTTGATGAGTTTGATGAATTAAATAAAAAATATTCTGATTTAGTTGCTTTGTATGATTCATTGAAAACCACTCATGTTGATTTGGAGAGAGCTTTCAAAGAACTGGATACTATGGCATGTAAAGTAGAAAGTAGCAATGGTGCTTTAAAATTTGAAATTACAAGTTTAAAGAAAGAGAATGAATTCTTGAAAGTGAAAATTGATGCTTTTGAAAAGAACAAAAAACCACCTACTTTTCAACAGTTTTATGCACCGCCACCTTTTGAAAAATCTGTTGCAAGTTCATCAAAGCATGTTTCATATACATCTAGGAAGAGGCACTATCACTCACGATATTTAGTTAACCCTTTTCCTGGTGTTAGATGTTATTCATGTGGCATGTTAGGAAATATTTTCCACACCTGCACTGTTCACCGTAGTACACATTGGGTGTGGAGACCCAAACTGCCTGTTTCACAGCACAGCACGCATGCATTGCATTCTTCTTTTCATAAGAAGGAACCCAAACCTGTTTGGGTTCCTAAGACTGACGTTTGATATTTTTGTAGGAGTACTCTCGTACAAGACCTCGTGAGAGCATGTGGTACCTGGACAGCGGATGTTCTAGACATATGACTGGAGATGCAAATCAGTTCATTTCGCTAGAGGCCAGAACTGGAGGCAAGGTTACACTTAGAGATAACACCACCAGGAAGGTGGTAGGCTCAGGTATAATTGGCGATTCAAAGAATTTTATGATTGATAATGTTTTTCTTGTAGATGGACTGAAACACAACTTGCTGAGCATCAGTCAACTTTATGACAAAGGATACAACATCAAATTCCAGCCCACTGGCCGCATTTTAAGCTTAAATGATAAAGTTGTTTTGCAGGGGCAAAGGATCAACAACGTCTACAAGCTGGATGTAAGTTGCATTAAATCTGATAATTCAATTTACTTAAAAATTGCAACTGATGAGTCATGGTTATGGCATAGGAGATTGTGTCATGCCAGTATAAAAACGCTTAGGAGAGTCACCCAAAAGGACTTAGTTAGAGGTGTGCCCAAGCTTAAGTTTACTAAGGATCACATGTGTGATGCCTGTCAGCTAGGAAAGCAAGTCCAGTCCTCTTTTCACTCTGTTAAGGACATTAACACCTCCAGACCTTTAAAAGTTCTTTATATAGACCTCTTTGGACCCATTAGCACTGCCAGCTTAGGGGGAAGAGTCTATGGTTTTGTGACTGTAGATGATTATTCGAGGTTCACTTGGGTGAAGTTTTTGTCACATAAATCTGAGTCATTTGATGAGTTTAGATCTTTCTCTACTTGGATTCAGAAGAAGTTAGGATGTGAGATTATTACCATCCATAGTGATCACAGAGGGGAGTTTGAAAATGAAAGATTTGGAAGTTTTTATGAGGAGCAAGGGATTAGTCATAATTTTTCAGCTCCTAGGACCCCTCAGCAGAACGGGGTAGCTGAAAGGAAGAACAGGACCTTAGTGGAAGCCGCTAGAGCCATGCTTGCCGAGTATTCACTTCCAAAATACTTTTGGGCTGAAACGGTGAACACTGCATGTTATGTGCTGAATAGGGTGAATGTGAGAGTCAAACTGAACAAGACACCTTATGAGATCATTAAGGGTAGAACTCCAAATCTGTCCCACCTCCATATCTTTGGCTGTAAGGTTTTTATTCTGAATAACGGGAAGTCACCCTTAGGAAAATTTGACGCCAAATCTGATGAAGGAGTGTTCTTAGGATATTCAAGTGTGGTGAAATCCTTTAGGGTGTTCAGTAAGAGGACTTTGGTGGTGGAAGAAATAACACATGTAGTGTTTGATGAATCTGATCCTAAGGAGTCTAGATCTGAAGTAGAAGATGAAGAGATTATTGAGGTTACCCAAGGGGTTGGAAATACAAATCTGGAGGAAAGGGTAGAACCTCAAACCACGTTGCCTAGAGATTAGAGATACTCTTCGAGTCATCCTAAAGAACTGATCTTAGGAGACCCTTCTGAAGGTGTTAGAACTGGGCATGGACTTAGGAAGGAAGTAAACCATTCTGCCTTTATTTCAATGACTGAACCCACCAACATCAATCAAGCCTTATCGGATGAGTTTTGGATTTTAGCTATGCAGGAAGAATTGAATCAATTTGTAAGGAATGATGTTTGGGAGTTAGTAGAAAGACCTAGAAATCAGAGTATTGTGGGAACCAAGTGGGTCTTTAAGAATAAGATGAGTGATTCTGGTGTGGTGGTTAGAAATAAGGCAAGATTGGTGGCTAAGGGGTATAATCAGATAGAAGGGATTGATTTTGAGGAAACTTTTTCCCCTGTAGCTAGATTGGAAGCCATTAGAGTGCTACTAGCCTTTGCCTGTTATAAGGGATTTAAGCTGTTTCAAATGGATGTTAAGAGTGCCTTTTTAAATGGGGTAATAAAAGAGGATGTTTTTGTAGAACAACCTCCAGGTTTTGAGAGTTCCCAATATCCAAGTCATATTTATAAATTAAAAAAGGCCTTATATGGATTGAAACAGGAACCCAGAGCTCGGTATGAGAGGCTTAGTACATTCCTGTTAGAAAGAGAGTTTGTTAAGGGGAGCGTAGACACCACCCTTTTTCTGAGGAGATTAGGAGATGACTTATTCATTGTCCAAATTAATGTTGATGATATAATTTTTGAATCTTCTGATAAGTATTTATGTGAAGAGTTCTCTAAGACAATGAGTAAGGAGTTTGAGATAAGTATAATGGGAGAATTGTCCTACTTTTTGGGTTTTAGCATAAGGCAATTGGATGATGGAACCTTTCTCAATCAGTCTAAATACACTAAGGACATTTTGAAGAAATATGAAATGGATAAAGCCAAGCCAATCAATACTCCCATGAGCTCCTCTGTTCAGTTAGATAAGGATTCAAGTGGAAAATCTATTGATCAGAAGAAGTATAGGGGAATAATAGGATCACTGCTTTACCTGACTGCTAGCCGACCTAATATCATGTTTAGTGTCTGTCTTTGTGCTAGGTTTCAGGCTGATCCTAAAGAGTCCCACCTGACCTCTGTTAAGAGAATTCTTAGATATCTGTTAGGGACCCCAAACCTAGGAATCTGGTACCCTAGGCACAGCACCTCTTTTGAGATCATTGGATATTGTTATTCTGACTTAGCAGGGTGTAGGGTGGATAGAAAGAGCACTTCTAGAACTTGTCAATTCATAGGACAGTCTCTAGTCTCCTGGTCCAGTAGAAAATAGAACTCAGTTTCACTTTTCACTGCTGAAGCTGAGTACATTGCCTTAGGAAGTTGTGTGGCCCAAGTTCTTTGGTTAAAGCAAAAAGTCTTGCATTTAGGTTTACCTATTGGCACTATTTCTATTCTGTGTGATAATACTATTGCCATCTGCATCTCTAAGAATCCAATCCAACATTCTAGGACCAAACACATAGATATAAGGCATCACTTCATTAGGGACCATGTTACAAAAGAGGACATTGAGCTACATCATGTAGCAACTGAAAATCAGCTAGCTGACATATTCACTAACCACTGGCCTTTGACTCATTCAACATTTTGAGAACCAGATTAGGAGTGATTGATATAAATGCTTGATTCTAATGACTGCTAATTTCTGATTATTATTCTGATTCTTATTCTGTCTTCTGTTAGTTAGTTTTATTTTTGATTTGATTATTTGCTTTTAGTTATTTTTATTTCTTCTGTTGATTTCTGTGTTAGCCCTGTTGTTATTTTGATTTGAGTATTTGCTTTGATGTGTTTTTTTTCTACTTATTTTTATTCACTGGTTCATCTCTTGCACTTTCTGTTTTATGTTTTTCAAAATCTGATCACTGCTCACTACTTCTGATAATCTAAATTTCTTACTAGGAATTTTACCTTATTTTCATTTGGAAGCTGGTAAGCAGTGATTGATTCCTTTGGATCTATTAAAGGGAAGAAACATTGATGATTGTTTCTCTTCCTCTAACTCATTTGCTGGTGTATTGTTTCTTTTGAATAAATATCCTTTTCATAATTAAAATTTTTGTTTTTGAAATAGAGATTTATTCTATCTTTCTACAGTAATCTACCTCATATCAATAGTGTTTTCAAAGTCTTGAGTCATTATTTTGATTTTCTAAACCAAGTGATTGCACTTATTATATGACATTTGGCTTTTGTTTTGTGACTTACTCTTCCTTATCGTGGAGAGCATCTCCTATATCTGGAAGGTAATTCCACAGCTGTGACTATTTAACTATTATGAAAAGAAGAAAGCTTACAAAAGATGCACAGTGCGCCAAATCAATTGAAAAAGAGGCACAAAATGAGCCCAAAGTTGAAAAGATGCGAAATGTCACCAACTAAAAGATAAACAAAGTGTATCAAAAATGAAAAGATGCGGAAAGCGCCAACTAAATTGAAAAAGAGGCATAAAATGAGCCCAATCATGCTTTCTTTCCTTTCAGATCGTTAAAGGTCTTAGAAAAATCCGTGCGCCACTTAATACTTTCAAAAGCTTGTGTTTGAAAATCCTAATTTCTGATTTTTTACTTTGTAACACTATTATATCAGATATGTTTCTGGAACGAGGCTTGAAAGGATCTCTTTTCGAATCTAATTTCTTTTCTTTTGAATTGGATGTTTGTTTTGAAAGAGATTTGCATCGATAAGGTGCCCGAGGTGGGAGTTACGAAAGTCAAATTTTTAAACTTTTTTTGGATTTCAGCGCTGTCAATCGTCTTCTTATTGGTTTTTGGATCTAAAATTAAGGAAACATTCTAATTTCCTCGAGCAGCTTGATCAAAAAAAAATCGTTTCTTTTATGTGTTTTTACTGTGAGTTTATTCATTTTTTGTTTTATTTTAATTTCATGGTTGTGTTTTTGGGATCCTGATTTGTCATCTTCATCCTCCATCCTTTTCTGTTTTCTTCACATCCTCCTGGATGATACCTCGATCGTCCTGGACGATCCTCTTCATCCTGGATGATCCAAACATCATATGGATGATTCATTCAAAATTATCCCCACACTGCTCTTGTTGCTGAAAAACTCCAATTATTGGTGAATGTCCTGGATGATCCTTGCATCATCCTGGACGATCCTTGCATTGTCCTGGGCGATATGATCCATATCTTTCTGATCTGATCAAACGGCTGACATTGCACCAATTATTGTCCATCGTCCTGGACGATCCACCTCATCATCCTGTACGATCCACGTGTCAGCCACTGGATGATTGGAATTTGGCCCGTCCGTCACACTTATTGCACATCGTCCAGGATGATCCACCTAATCGTCCTGGACGATACTTTTCATCAACGGTCATCCAGCCTGACTCCTCGGGACAATCACCTGTGTCTAATCATCCTGGACGATATCTGATCGTCCCAGATGATCGGACCACCTTTTTGACCAATCATCCAGGCCATAATATTTGCACCGATCATCCTGGATGATCTCGCGATCGTACGGTATGATCTGGCCGAGATCTATTTAAGCAGCCATTTTCTTGAGGATTTTCCACACTCTTTCTCCCTCTACTTTCCTTCACCTTTGATTCCTAATGGCTGGTGGCAAACGCTCGTGGCAAAAAAGTGCAAGCTCTTCCCAGGGGCCTGTTGATCCTCGCTTCCCCAATGCAGCCGATCAGGCTGCCTACGAGTGATATTGTGAAGTGGGGATCACACCATCGAAAATAGTAAATCCCCGCACTCTTACTTATCCTGTCCTTGACCTCTTCGCACACACCTTCCTCACCTCCATCATGACTCTCGCCTTTCCTTTTAGCACAGAAATTCTTCGTGTTTTCTTTGCAAACTTGTGGATTTCGGCTGATTAATCCACCCTCCGCTCTTATGTAAATCAGCGCCCCGTCGAACTCACTTACCAGGACTTTCATAACATTCTCCAACTTTCTGTCACTGGCGATAAACTCCACACCCTTATCACCGACCCTGACTATGATTGGAGTGTCGCCAATCATTTCCTTCGCAATACAAATGCCCCTTATCATGACAATGCTTGCACTACACTTCTTAAAGACGCCCAGACCATTCAGCATGTTCTTCGTTTCTCCGACATTCCAAGGGCGGGGGATCGAATTCACATCACCCCTCTACTATCCTTGACCACATACTACATCCTGGCCCATAGGGAATTTAATGCCACTGACCTCATTATCCGGTACCTCGAGCACCTCACCACTATTTGGGATCTAGGTCATCACCGTCGTCCCAATCTAGCCTTAGGACATATCATTGCCTATACCCTAGAAACCAAATATGACCTGTAATATCCCGTAGCTCCAAATATCCCTCCTTCCTTCTTCACCAACAATTCCTTCCATGTCCTACACAGCACCCGACAACATCCGGAGCCCGCCCCAGATGTTGAGGAGGAAGAGGAAGTGGCTATTCCAGTTCCTGCTGCACTAGATGCACCTGCTCCCCTTCGCATTGCCTCTCCTTTGACCACCTGGTGAAGCGCTTCGATCAGTGGGAGGCCAGATTTGACTCCTATGTGGCTACCCAGGAGCAGCGGCACGTCGAGGACATCCAGCACTTTACGGACTATGCTGCACAGTACCAACTGCAGCATGACCAGGACATTGCCTGGATTGGAGCCCACTTTCAGGCCATTCACAACTACTTCAACCCACCACCGCCACCTCCTCCTTCCGATCAGGATTCGCCTCTGTTCTAATTTTCTATTTTGTAGTTATTTTCTTTTATGTTTTGTACTTATATTTCAGTGTTCTGTTTTACCCTCCTCTTTTTTGTGATGTTAAAAGGGGGAGTCAGTTGTAGTCGTTTCAGTTTTTTGTTATGTGTTATGTTTCCTGTATTGATTTAGTTGTTAAATGAAAATTTGAAAAAAAAAATATTTGTTTCTCGATCTCCGAGTTATCTTTTTTTTCAAACTACTGTACAAATATTTGCCATCATTAAAAAGGAAGAGATTGTTGCAAATCTTGTTTTGATGATGATAAACATGTTTCTAGTGTGTTTTGCTTGGCTAACCCATTTCAGGCACAAAAGATCACGAGCAACTCAAGCCAACTCAAGATCGGGTCCAAGTGTGTCCAATGTATGGTTTTTCTTTTTATTGAGTCAATTGTAATGTAACTGATCCCCTAGCTAAGTAACTTTGCACACACACACTCAGGGGGAGAGCTTGAGTGAGTTAGAGTTCATTTTTTTGTTCAGATTGTCCTGGATGATATATACATCATCCTGGATGATCTAGTAAAAATAGAAACCCTAATTAGGGCGACCAAGTTAAGAGGGTCTGATTAAGCAGATCATCCTGGATGATCTTTGGATCGTACGGGACGATATGCTCAAATAAAAAATTCTCAGCCTCCAGATCAAGTTAGGCAAGTTATTATTTTATGTTATTTGGTCTGATCGTCCCGGATGATACGTGTATCGTCCTGGACGATTCAGTACAATCATGCCTAAATTAATCTGGTAATTAAGGAAAGCTATTTATATTTGATTGATACGATCATATCATCCTAGACGATCGCAGGATCATCCCGAACGATCATGATCGTCTAGTGCATCTCAGCTGTACGTCCCGAACTGTGTTCAGGATGATTTGGGCCTTTTTTGAACTAATCGTACAGGACGATATACCTATCATCCTAGATGATCAGGTCATTTTTTTGACGTCCAGCATAACTTTCTCTAGACGACCCGAACTGTCTTCTGGATGATATACCTTGATTTAAACTAATCATCCCGGATGATAGCAAGATCGTACGGGACGATATGAACAATTTTTTGAATTGATCGTCCAGAAGAGCCAGATCGTCCAGGCTGAATCAGCTGATTTTGAACTGATCATACAGGATGATCTATCGATCTTCCTGGATGATCTTGGCCGACCAGTTGAGATTTAGGGCAAATTTTAAGCCCTCCTATAAAAGAACTTTTTCTTGAAACAAGAAAAATCTTTTGCCACTTTCCTTCCCAGAGAAACCCTATAGAGAGAGAGAGTTTGGGAGAGAGAGAAAGGATCTTATGAGGGGGAGTTAGTGAGGGATTCACTAAGGTTGCTCCAAGCACGGATCAGAGTCCTCTTCTCCGCTCATCGTCTTTCGTCTAGTTGGTGTTCGTCATGGGAGGATCGTTCATAAGAAGATCCGGGGTTCTCTGCCCGCTTCAGGTGGAAGGAAAAGGAGTCTGAAGGTTCTCCGCCTACTTCAGGAGGAAGCAAAAGGAGGTTAGGTTCTCTGCCTCACCTGGTGGTGGAAAGGAGGTTTTGTACAGGCTTCTCCGCCTTACTGTGGGAGCAAAAGGAGAGTAACTTTTTGTTTAGTGCAATACCCGGAGGGGAGGCTCCGGGGAGTGGACGTAGGTCAAGTTGGCCGAACCACTATAAAATCTGGTTTGCTTTTCTGATTCTATTTTGTACTTTACTTTTCTGATATTAACTGCTTGGGTGAATATCTGTGATTGATCTTTTCGTTCTTATTTACTTGTTTCCGCTGCAAAGTATCGAAAAGATTTTTCTGTTCTTCGTGAAATTTTTAAATAACCAATTCACCCCCCCTCTTGGTTAGCCTCAGAACTAGTTCACTAGGGCTTAACATCCCTATCGAACTTTCAGTTCTACTATGAATTGTGCAAGTGTGGGATATGTGTCCTAACATTCCACATGAAAAGCATTTTACACCAGGAAAAGGATTTTTTAATCTATATGAGTTATAATATCTCCTCCTAGGTTTTAAACTTGTATCCTTTTGCTTAGAGTCATAGAATTATTTAAGTGTGGGTGTCGGTCTATCTTCCATAATAGCCTTTATTTTCAATTCTAAATATGAGTTTCTATTTTCCAACAATAAAATTTTCATTCTCAAATCAATTTTCTTATGTTCAGCTTCTTCCATAAAAACTTTACAATCATTTTTAAGTTCAATATGTGATAATTTTAATAGTTCATATTATTTGTTCAAATGATCAAACTCATCCAATAATATCATGTGGTTGCTATCAATTGATGCGTAATCGTAGCTAAGGATTTTATGCTCTTTTTGTAAATTCAAAAATTCCATGATCAACTTAACATGCATCGTTTTGAGTTTCCTATATGTAGTATCAATTTTTTCAGAAACTTCAAATAATTTATCATAGGATAAATCACATATCTGCTCTTGATCCGAGTGATCAAGTTTGTTTACTATTAAGCACAAGTTAGTGAATTCTTCCTCTACTTTTGTTTCTAAGGTATCTAATGCTGAGTCCGCCCAGAATGCTCTTTGCAGTCTATTCTTATCCTTCCTTACATCAGTTTTCTCCTCAATCTTCTCCTTGTTAGGATTGGCTTTGAGATTTGGGCAATCAAATTTGATATGTCCGGGCTTCCTACATTCATAAAAAATTTCATCATTAGAAGCTTTTGCATTTTTGTGGAACTTACCTTTGTTCCATTGCTGACGTCTCCTTTGCTTTCTTCTCAAGAAACTTTTTAATTGCCTCATCATGAGTGCAATATCATCTTCATCCTCAGGCTGTGACTGATCACTCTTTGAGTCATCTACATTCTATACAATATTCTTTTCCATCTACTTGTCACCTACATCAATATATCTTTGGGTCACTCCTTACTCGTAAGTAATCAGTAATCCAAGCAGATTGTCAATAGAATATACATTTAAATCTTTTGATTCCATAATGGTGGATATCTTTGAATCATTAATAGTAGGTAAACAATGTAAGATTTTATTTACTTTTTTTGAGTTCATTAGTTCCCTACCAAAAGCATGCAATGAGGTGACTATCTGTGTAAAATAAGTATACATGTCACTGATTGATTCATTCAGTCTCCTGCAAAAAAGTACATAGTTATGTAAAAGAATGTTCAATATGGATTGTTTCACCTCATTAGTTCCTTCATACATTATGCAAAGTCTATCCCAAATTTCTTTTCAAGTTTCATAGGTTGGAACATGCATATAGTCTTTAGATTTAAGAGCACAGAAAAAGCTATTTAAACATTTTGCATTTAACTTAGCTAAGTCTTTTTTCTCTAATTTCCAATCAGCAAATGGTGTTTCAATCCTAATGCCATCAACAAGTCTAGTAGGAGCAGTATAACCATCCTATACTAACATTCATATGCGATAGTCAAGTGATTGTAGAAAAGTAGACATACGAGTTTTCCAAAAGTTGAAAGAAATGTTATCAAATAGTCGTGGTCTAGTAATCAAATATCTTTCAGGTGTGTTACGATTTCCAAAATTATCCATAAAATTTTTTCAAAAAGTAATCTAAACTTTAATTTTTGAAATAGGCTATGATACCACTTGAAAGTATGTACAGGTTATTAGACCTACTGCAATAGTCCCAAGGCTAACCGAGAGGGGGGGGGGATGAATTGGTGATTTTAAAATTTACTTGGTTATTAAAAAATTGATAAAATATTTTAAGCACAATAATAAATTTTCAAAAAGATATTTTTCAACCACAAAAATTAAATATGCAAAAAAATAAAAATATAGTAAAAAGTAAAGAAATAGAAGACACCAGATTTTATAGTGGTTCGATCCAATTAGACCTACATCCACTCCCTGAAGACTCCTTCTTCAGGTATTGCACTAAATAATAGTGACTCCCCTTTTGCCCCCACAACAAGGCAGAGAAGCCTTTACAAACTCTCTTCCACTAACCTAGTGCGGTAGAGAACCGACGCCTTTTATACCCTCTATGTGATGGCAGTGTACCAACTCATCCTTTTTCACCCTCCTAGTGAAGGCAGAGTACCCATGTCCTTTTTCATCCTCCTGGTGAAGGTAGAGTACCTATATCCTTTCTCACCCTCCTGGTGATAGCAGAGTATCGACGTCCTTTCTCACCCTCCTAATGAAGGTAGAGTACCTATGTCCTTTCTCACCCTCCTGGTGATGGCAGAGTATCGAATCTCCTTTGAAAATCCTCTCTCAAGACCCTTCAAGGAAGTAAGGAAAAACTATAATGAACAAACAAGAGATCCTCACCGTTGGGCACCTTTGTGAATCCCCTCACAAATCCCTCTCAAAGGATCTCTCACTTTTTAATCTCAAAACACTCTCCCAAAGACACTCATAAGGCACACTTAAGAGAAATTTTTAGCAAGATTATAGAGAGTCAATTTTTACGACCCTTATATACAAAGGACAAGAAAAACTATCCTGAAAATTAAAAATTTCATGTTGAACAGACTTGGATCGTACAGTACAATCGTATGTCATATGTACAAATAGTTCAAAAAGTGATGTATAAAGCTATACGAACCTAATTTCATACTCTATTTAATGTATGTACGAACTTATATCGTACAATATGATCAATTCAAAATCAACCCTTTTATCTATACAATCATGTACGAACCTTATTTTATACTCTGATCGGTATATGTACGAACCAACTTCGTACAGTATGATCATATCAAAATTATTGAGTTTGTACACGATGAACTGGTATGACCCTCATTTCATACTCTCATCAGTGTTTGGGATAATTCACCTTCATACAGTACGATTAGTTCAAAAATTGGTGAATTCATACGAGACAAACTCGTACGAACCTCATTTCATAATCTGATCAGTGTCTATATGAATCTAAATTTATATAGTACCATCAGTTCAAAAATTACCAAGTTATTATTCTATTAACTTTATTTTGAAGGAACTCAGTCAAATTGTCCAGTACGATTTCATAATCATACAGTATAATTAGTTTTAAAAATAAAAGATTTGCCTCACTCCCCCAGTGTGTGTGTGCATGGTTATCTAATTACAATCACACTCTCTCAGACTCAAGAAAAATAGAAATAGTATAGACTTCAATTACAAGAATCCTAATCTAATCTGTCTTGAAGACTTCGGCAGTCTGGAGTATGGTTTCCCTGAAATGTTAGTACACACAAATAAACTATATCAAATATATTTTATGAGAAATAGTAATCAAAACAATAATATTTTGGTATTATCAAAAACTCACATAATATAAAAATATAATTTTAAAAACTAAGTTGCAATAATTGGTATCAGAGAATTTGCAAAGGCTAACCAAGAGGGGTAGCCTTTGAAATTAAAAGTACAAAAAAATATCTTCACATTATTGATGATATTTTACTTGTAATTGAAAATTGTCAATGTTGAAAACATATTTTTCAACATTGTTGCTACCGAATAGAAAATTCTTCAAAATAAATTTTCACAAAGATATTTTTTAACCACCAAAATTAAAAATACAGAAAAATAAAAAGCAGTAAAAAGTAAAGAAATAGAAGACACCAAATTTTATAGTGATTAAGTCCAATTAGACCTACATCCACTCTTTGAAGACTCCTTCAGGTATTGCACTAAATAATAGTGACTCTCCTTTTACCCCCACAGTAAGGCGGAGAAGCCTTTACAAACGCTTTTCCACCAACCTGGTGTGGTAGAGAACTGACGTCTTTTACACCCTCCAAGTGGTGGCAGCATAAGTTAGCGGACCTTTGTGCTAGCTTTGCTATTTTTTCTTCTTTCTATTGGGAAGACATTTCTTTCAATAAGATTTCTTCTTCAATTGTTAAATTGTTGAAGAAAGAATCAACTCTTTGTACTTAGTTTTATTTCTTAGATATTAATGAATTCTAGCTTCTCTTCAAAAAAAAAAAAGTGGTGGCAGCATACCAACTCATCCTATTTTACCCTCTTGGTGAAGGCAGAGTATCCACGTCCTTTCTCACCCTCCTAGTGAACAAAGAGTACCTACATCCTTTCTCACCCTCCTGGTGATGGCAGAGTATCGATGTCCTTTCTCATCCTCTTGGTGAATGAAGAGTACCTATATCCTTTCTCATCCTCCTGGTGATCGCAGAGTACCAACATCCTTTCTCACCCTCCTAGTGATGGCACAGTACCTGATCTCCTTTGAAAATCCTCTCTCAAGAGCCTTCAAGGAAGTAAGGAAGAACTATAATGAACAAACAAGAGATCCTTACCATTGGGCACCTTTGTGAATCCCCTCACAAATCCCCCTCACAAGATCTCTCACTTTTCAATCTCAAGAACCTCTTCCAAACACACTCATAAGGCACTTTAGAGAAATTCACAGCAAGATTATAGAGAGTCAATTTTTAGGACCCTTATATACAAAGGATAAGAAAAATCATCCTAAAAACTGAAAATTTCAAGTTGAATGTACTTGGATCATACAGTATGATTGTACTTTATATGTACGAACAGTTCAAAAAGTGATGTATGAAGCTATACGAATCTGATCTCATACTCATTTTAACGTATGTACGAACTTATATCATACAGTAGGATCAATTCAAAATGAACCCTTTCATCTGTACGATCATGTACGAACTTTATTTCATACTCTGACTAGCGTCTATACGAACCAACTTTGTATAATATGATCAATTCAAAATTGTTGAGTTCATATAGCATGAACTGGTACAATCCTCATTTCGTACTCTCATCAACGTCTAGGATGGTTCACCTTCATATAATATGATCAATTCAAAAATTAGTGAATTCATATGACACGAACTAGTATGAATCTCATTTCATACTCTGATCAGCATCTGTACAAATCCAAATTTGTATAGTACAATTAGTTTAAAAATTTCCAAGTCATTATTCTATTAACTCCATTTTGAAGGAACTCAGTCAAATCATCCAGTACAATTCCATAATCGTACAGAAAATAAAAAGTTTGTGTCACTCCCCCAGTGTGTGTGTGCACGATTATCCAATTACAATCACACTCTCTCAGACTCAAGAAAAATAGAAATAATATAGACTTTAATTATAAGAACCCTAATCTATCTTGAAGTCTTCAACAGTCTGAAGTATGGTTTCCATGAAACCTTAGTACACACAAACAAACTATATCCAATATATCTTAGGAGAAATAATAATCAACACAATAATATTTTGGTATCATCAAAAACTCACATAATATAAAAACATAGTTTTGAAAACTAAGTTGCAACAATCTCTCCCTTTTTTATGATCGCAAAATAATTATTGTTTGAGTTAGCACTTAAGCAATTTTTCTCCTAAGCTCCCCCTAAATGAATGATCAATTTAAAAGAAGAGATTCCATTGAAGTTCAAAAAAATCTCCACAAAATAAAAAGTAAAATATAAACACAATAAAAAAGATATAAAATAAAATACTAATTACATAATAAAAAACCAATCAAAAATAAATGAAAAAATAATAACATAATCAATAACACAATCAAAAACAATAACCCATTACACACATCATAAACAACAATCAACACAAGCATCAATCAATTGCAATCTTTGCAATCTTAAATCAATGAATTGCAAGCTTAAATCAATGCAAGCATCAAACAAACACTACAATAAAAAATAATAACTAATGATCAAACAATAATATCACTTTTGACAAATAATAACTCCCCCATTTGACAACATCAAAAGGGAAGATCTTCTTGAAAAGATAGGTTTTGAAGAATAAATCAAATAGTTGAAAAGAAGAAAAATATTTTAAAGTAATTGCAAATACAATATTGACTCCCTAATGTTTAAAAAGAAAAACTCAAATTTTAAATAAAAGAAGAACTAGGATAAGAAAAGTCAACCAGGTACACTGTTCATTCTAGACAAATCAAATAAATATAATTATTACAAAAATGATGAAATAAAGATTATGGTTCATCCAAGAACTTTTCAAGTAGGAGATTTGGTTTTAGTTCTACGAAGACCGATTTTAGCCCATAGAAAGATAGGCGGGAAGTTTGAACCAACTTGGGATAGTCCTTTTGTAATAGAGAAAGCATATCAAGGAGGATCTTACCTACTGCTTGATTATAAAGGAGAGCATGCGAGTTATCCATAAATGGATGGTATCTTAAGCGTATTATGATGGATAGTATTAAAAGAGAAATTTAATAATAAAGGAAAATTTCTTGCCATTATTTTTGTGCATTTCTTGAATATATAAAAATTTTAAAAATAAATTTAGTCCAAAGGATAAGGCTAGATCAAAAATTCATACTAAAGTTTATAAGTTTTAAGTTCCCCAGGTATCTTTAAACTATAAAATCCTTTGTGGTATTTTATAAACTTCATTATAGTATACATTTAATTTTTTTGAGAGTCACTGCCTCATTAAAATTTCAATCTTTTTTCTAGAAGATGTTATCCTAGTCAAGTATAAGTTTAATCTATATGAGAGCTACTATCTAATTCAAATTTTAATCCTTCTTATCTTGGATATGATATCCTAGATAAGTATAAATTTCATCTATTTGAGAGTAACTATCTCATTCAGATTTTAATCATTCTTGTCTAGGAGATACTATCCTAGTCGAGTATAAATTTCATCTATTTGAGAGCCTCTTATCTCATTCAGATTTTAATCCTTATTATTTAGGATATGCTATACTAGTCAAGTATTGAAAATTTGATATAGGATGTTAAGCCTAAGTGAACTATCCCTAGGCACACCAAGAGGGGAGGGGGTAGATTGGTAGTTTTAAAAATCCTACTGGAAAATATAAAATTATTTTTTGATTTTAGGATTTTTTTAACAACTTAAAAATAACAACACTTATCACCAAATGCGTAAGCAAGTAATTTTATTAAAAGTTAAAAAAATGATGATGATATTCTAATCAACACAATGAAGCATCAATCAAAGATTTTATAGTGGTTTGGTCAAACAATAACCTACATCCACTCTATGGAGTCCTCCTCTCTGAGTATTATAATAAACTTTAGTGTCTCTCCTTTAACCCCATAGCTAGGTGGAGAAGCCCTTACAATCTATTCACCAACCTGATGTGGTAGAGAATCTTGACCTCATTTCTCACACTCCTAGTGATGGCAAAGAACCTTAACTTCCTTTCTCATCCTTCTGGTGATGGCAAAGAATCATGAACTCTTTTCTCACCCTCCTAGTGATGGCAGAGAACCTAAACCTCATTTTTTTGCCATCCTAGTGATGGCAGAGAATCTTGACCTCCTTTCTTATCCTCTTGGTGATGACAGAGAACTGTGAACTACTTTCTAACCCTCCTAGTGATGGTAGAGAACCTGAACCTCCTTTTTCACCCTCCTGGCGATGGCAGAGAACCTCAACGATCTTTAAGCTGAAGAACTTCTTCCTAGTACCACCCAAGAACTTAGACAGACACATAGAGGAAATAAGGCAAGACACTTGCTCGGAGCAACCATGTGAACCCCTCACACTACTTCTCCCTCACACACAAGCTCTCCCTTTCTTCTTCCCAAAGCTCTCCTAGATCCATTCTCTAATATATCTCTCTAAAACACTTAGTAGCCAAAGACTTTAAACAAGTATATTTAGAGAGATTAAATATAAGGCTTCATAAAAAGCCCTAAAATTCAATTCTGTCGACACTGATCGTATAGTATAATCTAAGATTGTATGGTATGATTAGTTAAAATAATCTTGTTAGTACTATCTGAAGAATAAGGTATTGCACGATCAATTTAATAACTTGAGCTGATCGTCCAATGCGATTTGAGCATCATCTAGTACGATTAGTTCAAAATGATTTGGATTATCATCTCGTATGATTGGCGATGATATAATATTATCCCATATAAGGATTGGGTCGTACCGTATGAGTAGGTCCAATCATCTTATATAATCTGACTAGATCAATTAATTAAAAAATAATTCCCTAATTATAGGATTAATTTAGACAAGATTTAATTACATCATACAGCACGACACATATCCTACCGTATGATTACTATAAATTTTGAATTTTAAAATATTTTTAAAATTGTGATTGTCGTTTGGGATCTTAATTTCAATTGATCATCCTGTATGATCTGGATTATACAGTATGATTAGTTCAAATGGCTTTGATTATCATAATTATCCATTTTAATAATTTTCTTAATAACTAACCGTATAGTATGATATAGATCATACAGTATGATTAGTTCAAAAAATTACACTCCTAATTTTTTTATTATCTCACTCCCTTGAGTGTGTGTGCACGGTAACCAAGTTTAGCATCCACCAAAATACATTCCATAACTCAGGAAATGTAGAAATAAGAAAAAGAAAAATTATATAGTCTTTAGGACACTTAACCCTATTGAATCTAATCTTGAGCTGATCAATTTGCATGGTGTACAATGGACCTGAAATGTTAGTGCACAAGAAAATATATATGCAATAATAATAATAACATGAGATAGCATAATAAAGAATCTCATAATATTTATTATCATAAAAAATAATTTGACTTGGATCTAGATTTGCAATAATCTCCCTCTTTTTGATGATGACAAACATTATTAGTTTTGATTTCAAATTAATTTTTTCTATGTCCTAAGCTCCCCCTTACTAGTTAAATTTTTGAAAAATAGGGAGAGGTTTTTTTATTATTGTTATTGTTGTTGCTATTTTTTTATTTTAAAAGGAGGAATAAAAAGAAAACACAAAAAATGAGCAAGAAAATAAATGGCAAATAGTGAATTAATCATAAAAAAGCAATAAGTATAGACTTCCAATAAAAGGCTACTCTCCCTTTTGACATCACCAAAAAGAAGGAACAACCATTCATAACATCAAAACAAAATAGATAACATAATGAAAATAAAAAATACTACAGACACAAAAACTAAAAATAAGACACGCTAAAAATATGACGTCCTTAATCATGTGGAGGTGGTGGTGGTGGTTTAAAGTATCAATGAATAGACATGAAATGCGCTCCAAACTAACCCATTTCATTTTCATGTTGTTGGTGCTTCTCTGCTATGTAGGTGTTGAAATGGGTCTCCCACTGATCAAATCTATAAATAGTGCATCATACTAAAAGGTCTGATGAACAGGTGTTGGTGTTGAGGCTAGTGCTAGACCTCCCTCTGCCTCCTCTAGCTCGGGGTCAACATAGTGAACATTTCTATGATTAGCGCTATGAAGGATATGGAAGGAGCTATTCGAGTAAAAAATTAGAAGATGATCTGGTGGTGCAGGGCATTGGAAATTATATTTAGATTCCATAATGAAAGTATGATGCAAGATTTAGGTTTCTTTTATTTATTGGATCTTGAATGCAGGTAAGATGCTCAAGGTATCAAATAATTAACTCAGTTGCATTAAAATCAATTTAGCCATTATAAAATAAGTGGTGAGGGATAAAAGAGGTGTGATGTTTATCCAATCAATAGCTTTTGGAATGATTGAGTTTTGAATTCAATTTGTCCAACTCCTAGTGCCATGTGTATTATACAATACAAATTAGGTGTTCATATAATACGATCGCTAATAATTGATCAATCAGAGCCATTGCATGTATTATGACTAGTGATGTGATATTTTGTGAATATTATATTGTATGATATGAGTAATTTTTGGTTATGTGTGATGACCAGGAATGCTGTAAATCTGGTTTAAAGGACTATAATTTTGATGATAGCAAACCTTTTTGTTTATATTTGACGTTATAATCTTTCAGGTTCATAGGATGAACTGTAATTCATGCTAGCTCAATATCGAGTCGGTTGTTTATGTTTCAGGTTCAATATACTTTTTCATTTTTCTTGAGTCAAATATAATGTAACGGATCCCCAAGCTAAGTAATCTTGCATACACACACTCAGGGGGAGAGTTTTAGTGAGTTGGAGTTTCTGTTTAATTTTTGTTCAAATCATCCTAGACAATATTCATATCATCCTAGACGATCCAATGAAAATAGAAACCCTAATTAGGAGACCATATTAAGTCGGTTTGATTAAGGAGATCGTCCTGGATGATAGACCCATCGTATAGGATGATATGTTCAAATCAGAAATTCTCAGCCGCCAGAATAAATTAGGCAAGTCTTTATTTTTAGAGATTTGGTCTAATCATCTCGGATGATATTTATATCATCCTGGATGATCCATTATAATCATGCCTAAATTAGTCAGGTGATTAAGAAAAGTAATTAAGGTTTGAGTGATTCAATTATATCATCCTGGACAATCACAAGATCATCCTAGACTATCAATTGGAAATCTTGACCGTCCAGAGTATTTCACCTGGATGACCTGAACAATCCTCTAGATGATATTCTCAATTTTGAGTTGATCATACGAGATGATAGAAATATCATCCGGGATGATCAGTTCATTTTATAATCGTCTAAAATGGTTTGGCTATACAACCCAAGGAATCTGTTGGACGATCTTCCTAGTTTGAACTAATCATCCAAGACGATCACAAAATTATCCCAGACAATCTGAACAGATTTTTTCTTCTAATCATCCAAAAAAACCAGATTATCCAGGCTAAAAGGGTCTGATTTATACTGATCGTACATGACGATCTAAGGATTGTCCTGGATGATCTTTGACGACCAGTTGAGATTTAGGGCTATTTTTGAGCCCTCCTATTTAAGATCTCTTTTACTCAATCATTGAGATATTTTGCCACCTTTCTTGCCTGAAAGAACCTTGAGAGGGAGAGAGAGAGAGCTTAGGAGAGAGAGAGGATCTTATGAGGGGGAGTTTATGAGGTGTTCACAAAGGTTACTCCAAGGAAGGATCTGAGTCATCTTCTTTAGTCATCATCTCTGATCTTATTGGTGTCTCTTTGGAAGGATCATCTGTAAGAAGATCCAGGTTCTCTACTTACTTCAGGAGGAAGCGAAAGGAGTCCAGGTTCTCTACCTCACTGGGTTGGTGGAAAGGAGTTTTATACAGGCTTCTCTGCCTTACTATGGGAGCAGAAGGAGAGTCACTTAGTGTTAGTGCAATACCCAGAGGGGAGGCTCTGGGGAGTGGATGTAGGTCATGTTGACTGAACCACTATAAAATTTGGTATGTTCTTTCTTATTATTTTCCACACTTTATTTTTCTGTTGATGATCGTGTGATTGTGATTATTGATTTATTTTTATTAAACATCAGCACATCATTGTAAAACCAAAATCATTTTAAAACATTCAAAAAGATTTTTAAAATCATTTTTTGCTCATGAATTTTTAAAATAACCAATTCACCCCCCTCTTGGTTAGCCTCGGACTAGTTCTTAAGGGCTTAACATCCCTAACAAACTTTCAAGTGGTATTAGAGCGGGATTCATAAAATCAAGTTCTATAAAACTTTTGAATTTGATTCATGGCTAACTTTAGAAATAGAAACACCGCTGAAGGATATTCCATCACTCGTCCACCTTTATTTGATAACATACCTTTTGATTTTTGGAAAACTCGCATGTCCACCTTTTGCAATCTATTGATTATCGCATGTAGATGCTTATTAAAGATAGTTATGAAGCACCTTTTAGACTTATTAAAGGTATTAAAACTGAACTTCCTTTTATCGAAGGGACCTTTGATGATCGTGACTTAGCACAATTAAACGCAAAATATTTGAACTATTTTTTCTATGCTTTAAAATCTGAGGATTACATACGTGTCTCTACTTATACGATTGTTAAAAAAATTAGGATAGATTATGCATTACCTATGAAGTTACATATGAAGTTAAACAGTTTAGGTTAAACATACTGCTTCATGACTACAAACTCTTTGGCATGAAATCTAGTGAGTCCATATCAGAAATGTACACTAGGTTCACTCAAATTGTCACCTCCCTTCATACCTTAGGAAGGGAGCTTACTTATTATGAAAAAGTTAATAAGATTTTGAGATGTTTGCCTTCTTCCTATGATGCCAAGATAATTGCTATCACTAAATCGAATGATTTAAATAATTATTCTATTGATAACTTACTTGGATCACTAATTGCTTATGAGCAAGGAGTGAACCAAAGATAGCTTGATACAGGTGAGAAGAAGAAAGAGAAAATTGTGATGCTGAAGGCCAATGATACGGATACTGATACTTCCAGGTCTGATAGCGATGATGTTGCCTTAATCACTAGGCAATTCAAAAGCTTTCTAAGGAAGAAACACAAGAACTTTCAAAAGTGGAACAAAGGTAAGAGTAGCAAAAAATTTTAAAGGTTCTTCTGATACAGTTTATTTTGAATACACGAAGCCTGGGTATATAAAGGTTGATTGTCCTATACTTAAGGCTCACCCAAGCAAGGAGATGGGTGAAAAGAAACCTAAGTTTAGGAAGGACAAGAAAAAGATCCAAAAGGCTTTCTAGGCGGATTCTGTATCTAACTCCTCTTAGACTGAAGCTGAAGAGGAGACTATAAACTTGTGTTTGATGGTGGATAAACATCATGGTCAGTCTGACCAAGAAGAGGTATGTGAGCTAACATACGATTAATTACTTGAAGTTTCTGAAAAAATGCATTCATCATATAGGAAACTTAAGAAAGCATATGCTAGCTTGAAATTGGAATTCTTAAACATAGAAAAAGAGCATGAAGTTTTAATTAAGGATTATTCTACACTTAATAGCAATCACCTTTCATTACTTGATAAATATGATGAATTAAATAAAAAGCATTCTAAATTGATTATCGGGTATGATTCATTGAAAATATTACATGTTGAATTAGAAGCTGCATTTAAGAAATTAGAATCTCATGCATCTGACTTAGATAGTAATGAGCATTATTTAAAAAATGAAATTATAATTCTTAAATAGGAGAATGAATTTCTAAGTGTAAAAATCAGTGCATTTGGGAATAATGAAACACCTCTAACATTTGCATAATTTTACAAACCTCCATCACTTAAAGGATCACATTCAAAATCATCAAAACATGCATCATTCAAATGTAGGAAGAGGCACTATCACCCCCGTAGATTAGTTAATCCTTTTCCTGGTATTAGATGTTTCTCATGTGGCATGTTAGGACATATCTCTCACACCTGCTCTATTCACCGTAGTACACATTAAGTGTGGAGGCCCAAATTATATGTTTCATAGAATAGCATGTTGAAAATTTGGTTTCAAAAAGTACAATTTTGATGATAACAAACATATTTGTACTCTGTTTTGCTTGGCTAACCCATTTCAGGAACAAAAGATCAAAAGCAACTCAAGCCAACTCAAGATCGGGTCCAAGTTTGTCTAAATGTACTATTTTCCTTTTCTTGAGTCAATTATAATGTAACTGATCTCTTAGCTAAGTAACCTTGCACACACACACACTCAAGGGGAGAGCTTGAGTGAATTAGAGTTTCTATTCAATTTTTGTTCAGATAGTCCTGGATGATATTCACATCATCCTGGACGATCAAGTGAAAACAAAAACCCTAATTAGGGCGACCAAGTTAAGTCTGTATGATTAAGCCGATCCTCCTGGTTGATCCATACATCGTATGGGATGATAGGCTCAAATCAAAAACTCTCAGTCGCCAGATCAAGTTAGGCAAGTTTTATTTTTAGAGATTTGATCGGATCGTCCTGGACGATACGTGTATAGTCTTGGACAATCCAGTACAATCATGCCTAAATTAGTCTGGTGATTAATGAAAGTAATTAATATTTAATTGATACGATCACATCATCCGGGATGATCGCAAGATCGTCCAGGATGATCATGATCGTCCAGTGTGTTTCAGCTGTACGTCCTGAGCGATGCTCAGGACAATTTTGGTACTTTTTGTTCTAATCATACAGGATGATATCAGTATCATCCTAGATGATCAAGTCATTTTTTGGATCGTCCAGCATAAGTTTCTCTAGACGACCAGAGCGGTCTTCTGGATGAAATTCTTGAATTAATACTAATCATCCTGGACGATCTGATCAACTTTTTCTGCTGATCGTCTAGAAGAGCCAGATCGTCCAGGCTGAAACAAGTGATTTTGAATGAATTAGACAGGATGATATTTCGATCGTCCTAGATGATATAGGCCAACCAGTTGAGATTTAGGTCAAATTTTGGGCCCTCCTATAAAAAATCTTTTTCTTCCAACAAGAAAAATCTTTTGCCACTTTCCTTAACAGAGAAACCCTAGAGAGAGAGAGAGTTTAGGAGAGAGAAAGAGGATCTTATGAGGGCGAGTTTGTGAGGGATTAAAAAAGGTTGCTCCAAGCAAGGATTAGAGTCATCTTCTCCATTCTACGTCTCTCGTCTTGTTGGTGTTCTTTGTAGGATGATCGTTCGCAAGAAGATCCAGGTTCTCTGCCCACTTCAGGAGCAAGCAAAAAGAGTTCAGGTTCTCTGCCTGCTTCAGGAGGAATCGAAAGGAGTCCAAGGTTCTTTTCCTGCTTCAAGAGGAAGCAAAAGGAGATTAGCTTCTCTTCTTCACCGTGTCAGTAGAAAGGAGTTTTTGTACAGGCTTCTCTGCCTTACTGTGGGAGCAGAAGGAGAGTCACTTTGAGTTAGTGCAATACCCGGAGGGGAGGCTCCGGGGAGTGGACGTAGGTCAAGTTGACCGAACCACTATAAAATCTGATGTATTCTTTTTGATTATTTTCTGCACTTTAGTTTTCTGTTATTATCTACTTGGGTGAAATCTGTGGTTGTTCTTTTCTTTTATGTGTTTAGTTATTTTTGCTGTAAATCATCAAAAAGATTGTTCCTATTGCTCTCAAAATTTTAAACAACCAATTCACCCCCCCCTTGGTTAGCCTCGGGACTAGTTCATCAAGGCTTAACATCCCTATCAAACTTTCAAGTGGTATTAGAGCTGGATTCAAAAATTTAAGTTTAAAAACTTTTGAATATGATCCATGGCTAACTTTGATAATCGTAATACTGCTAAAGGTTATTCAATTACATGACCATCATTGTTTGATAACATACCTTTTGATTTTTTAAAAACTAGCATGTCCACTTTTCTTCAATCAATTGATTATCGCATGTGGATGCTTGTTAAGGATGGCTATGAGCCACCTTTTAGAATGATTAACAATATTAAAACTGAACTGCCTTTCACTGATTGGACTTTTGATGATCGTGACTTAGCCCAATTGAATTCTAAATGTTTAAACTATTTTTTTTTATGCCTTAAAATCTAAGGATTACATATGTGTTTCTATGTGTACAACTGGCAAAGAAATTTGGGATAGATTGTGCATCACTTATGAAGGTACAACTAAAGTTAAACAGTCTAGGTTAAACATATTGCTTCATGACTATGAACTATTTCACATGAAACCTACTGAATCTATTTCTGAAATGTATACAAGGTTCACTCAAATTGTCACTTCTTTACATGCCTTGGGAAGAGAACTTACAAACTACGAAAGAGTGAACAAATTTCTTAGATGTTTGCCTTCTTCGTATGATGATAAGATAACTACAATCACTGAATCTAAAGATTTGAATACTTACTCTATTGATAGACTACTTGGATCACTCATTGCTTACGAGTAAGGGGTGAACCAAAGGCAGCTTGATGCAGGTGAAAAGAAGAAGGAGAAAATAGTGGCACTGAAGGCCAATGATAGTGATACTAGTATTTTTGGGTCTGATAGCGATGATGTTGCTTAAATCACTAGGTAATTCAAAAGCTTTCTAAGGAAGAAATACAAGAACTTTCAGAAGTGGAACAAGGGTAAGTCCAGCAAGAATTTTAAAAGTTCATCTAAAACTGTTTGTTTTGAATGCAGGAAACCTGGACACATTAAGGTTGATCGTCCTACACTTAAAGCTCACCCAAGCAAGGAGAAGGGTGAGGAGAAACACAAGTTTAGGAAGGATAAGAAGCGGATTCAGAAGGCATTCTGAGCAGATTCTACATCCGACTCCTCTGAGACTGAAGCTATGGAGGAGACTACAAATTTGTGTCTGATGGCTAATGATCATCCTGAACAGTCTGATCAAGAAGAGGTATGTGAGTTTACTTACGAGTAATTATTTGAAGTGTCCGAAAGAATTCATGCATCGTATAGGAAGCTCAAGAAAACTCATGCTAGCTTGAAACTAGAACTTCTAAATTTATAAAAAGAGCATGAAATTTTAATTAAAGATCATTCTACTATTGATTGCAATCGCATGTCTTTACTTGATGAATTTGATGAGTTGAACAAAAAGCATTCTGATTTAATCATGGAACATGATTTAGTGAAAACCTCACATGTTGATTTAGACAAAACTTTCAAAGAATTAGATAATCTGGCATGTGAACTGGAGAGTAGTAATGGAGCATTAAAATTTGAAATTGCAAGTCTTAACAAGGAGAATGAATTTTTGAAAGTTAAAATCAGTGCTTTTGAGAAAAATGAAATACCTCCTACTTTTGCACAGTTTTATGCACCTCCACCTTTTGAAGAATATGTTTCAAAATCATCAAAGCATATTTTATACAAACCTAGGAAGAGACCCTATCACCCACGTAGATTAGTTAACCCTTTTGCTGGTGTTAGATGTTTTTTCTTGTGGCATGTTAGGACACATCTCTCACACCTGTATAGTTCACCGTAGTACACATTGGGTATGGATGCCCAAATTGCCTGTTTAACAGCACAACAAACATGCATTATATTCTTCTTTTCATAAGAAGGAACCCAAATCTGTTTAGGTTCCTAAATCTGACATTTGATGATTTTATAGGTGTGCTCTCACACAAGACCTCGTGTGAGCATGTGGTACCTGGATAGCGGATGTTTGAGACACATGACTGGAGATGTAAATCAGTTCATTTTGCTGGAGGCCAAGGCTTGAGGCAAGGTTACACTTGGAGATAACACCACCAGGAGGGTGGTAGGCTCAGGTATAATTGGTGGTTCAAAGAATTTTATGATTAATAATATTTTACTTGTAGGTGAATTAAAACACAACCTGCTGAGCATCAATCAGCTCTGTGACAAAGGATACAACATCAAATTTCTGCCCACTTGCTGCATTATAAGCTAAAATGATAAAATTATCTTGCTGGGATAAAGGATAAATAATGTCTATATGCTAGATGAAAGTTGCTTTAAAGCTGATGTTTCAATTTGCTTAAAAACTGTTACTGATGAGTCTTTGTTGTGGCATAGGAGATTGTGTCATGCTAGTATGAAAACCCTTAGGAGAGTCACCCAAAAGGACTTAGTTAGAGGTGTTCCCAAGCTTAAGTTTACTAAGGACCACCTGTGTGATACATATCAATTAGGGAAGTAAGTTCAGTCCTCCTTTCACTCTGTTAAGGACATTAGCACCTCTAGGCCTTTAGAAGTCCTTCACATGGATCTCTTTGGACCCATTAGCACTGCCAGCTTAGGGGGGAAAGTATATGGTTTTGTGATTATTGATGATTACTCAAGGTTCATTTGAATTAAATTTCTATCACATAAATCTGAGTGATTTGATAAATTTAAGTCCTTCTCCACTTGGATTCAGAGGAAGTTAGGTTGTGAGATCTTGACAATTCATAGTGATCATGGTACAGAGTTTAAAAATGTGAAGTTTGGAGGTTTCTATGAGAAGCAAGGGATGAATCATAATTTTTTAGCTCCTAGGACCCCTCAGCAGAACGGGGTAGCTGAAAGGAAGAATAGGACCTTACTTGAAGCCGCTAGAGCCATGCTTGCTGAGTATTTACTTCCAAAATACTTTTGGGCTGAAGCGGTGAACACTACCTGTTATGTGCTGAATAGGGTGAATGTTAGATCCAATCTGAACAAGACACCGTACGAGATCATTAAGGGTAGAACTCCAAACCTGTCCCACCCCCATGTCTTTGGCTATAAGGTTTTCATTCTGAACAACGGTAAATCATCCTTAGGAAAGTTTGACCCCAAATCTGATGAAGGAGTGTTCCTAGGCTATTCTAGTGTGGGGAAATCCTTTAGGGTGTTTAATAAGAGGACTTTGGTGGTGGAAGAGATAACTCATGTGGTGTTTGATGAATCTGATCCTAAGGTGACTAGAGTTGATGAAGAAGAAGAGGTAGGGGAGATTACCCAAGGGGTTGAAAATGCGAATCTGAGGAAAGGGTAGAACCTCAAACCACCTTGCCAAGAGATTGGAGATATTCTTCGAGTCATCCTAAAGAACAGATCTTAGGAGACCCTTCTGAAGGTGTTAGGACTAGGCATAGACATAGGAATGAAGTAAACCACTCTGCCTTTATCTCAATAACTGAACCCACCAACATCAATCAAGCCCTGTCTGATGAGTTTTAGATCTTAACTATGCAAGAGGAAGTGAATCAATTTGTAAGGTACGATGTTTGGGAGGTAGTAGAAAGACCTATAAATCAAAGTATAGTGGGAACCAAGTGGGTCTTTAATAATAAGATGAATGACTAAGGTGTGGTGGTTAGGAATAAGGCAAGATTGGTGGCTAAGGGGTATAATCAGATTAAAGGGATTGATTTTGAGGAGACTTTTGCCCCTGTAGCTAGATTGGAAGCCATTAGGGTGCTAATAGCCTTTACCTGTTATAAGAGATTTAAGCTGTTTCAAATGAATGTCAAGAGTGCCTTTTTAAATGGGGTAATAAAAGAGGATATTTTTGTAGAACAACCCCCAGGTTTTGAGAGTTCCCAATATCCAAATCATATTTACAAATTAAAAAAGGCCTTATATGAATTGAAAAAGGCACCCAGAGCTTTGTATGAGAGGCTTAGCACATTCCTGTTAGAAAGAGAGTTTGGTAAGGGGAGCGTAGACACCACCCTTTTTCTGAGGAGAGTAAGGGATGATTTACTCATTGTCTAGATCTATGTTGATGATATAATTTTTTGATCTTCTCATAAATATTTATGTGATGAGTTTTCTAAAATAATGAGTAAGGAATTTGAGATGAGTATGATGGGAGAATTATCCTACTTTTTGGGGTTTAGCATAAGGCAAATGGATGATGGAGCCTTTCTCAATCAATCCAAATACACTAAGGACGTTTTGAAGAAATATGAGATGGAAAAAGCCATACCAATCAACACTCTCATGAGCTCCTTTGTTCAGTTAGATAAGGATTCAAGTGGAAAATCTGTTGATTAGAAGAAGTATAGAGGAATAATTGGATCACTGCTTTACCTGACTGCTAGCCGACTTGATATTATGTTTAGTGTTTGTCTTTATGCTAGGTTTTAAGCTGATCCTAAAGAGTCCCACCTAACTGATGTTAAGAGAATACTTAGATATCTTTTAGGGACCCCAAACCTAGGATTCTAGTACCCTAGGCACAACACCTCTTTTGAGATTATTAGATATTCTGATTCTAACTTTGCAGGGTGTAGGGTGGATAGAAAGAGCACTTCTGGAACTTGTCAATTTATAGGACAGTCTTTAGTCTCCTGGTCCAGTAGAAAACAGAACTCAGTTGCATTTTCCACTGCTGAAGCTGAGTACATTGCCTTAGGAAGTTGTGTGGCCCAAGTTCTTTGGTTGAAGCAATAAGTCTTGGATTTAGGATTACTTGTGGACTCTATTTCTATTCTGTGTGATAATACTAGTGCCATCTGCATTACTAAGAGTCCAATCAAACATTCTAGAACCAAACACATTGATATAAGGCATCACTTCATTAGAGACCATGTTACAAAAGGGGACATTGAGCTACATCATGTAGCAACTGAAAATCAGCTGGCTGACATATTTACTAGACCACTGGCCTTTGACTCATTCAGAATTTTGAGGACTAGATTATGTGTGATTGACATAAATGCTTGATTCTGATGACTACTAATTTCTAATTTGTCTGTTTTTCATTCTATTTTTGTTAGCTAGTTATTTGATTTGATTATCTATTTTCTATTGTTTTTATTTTTCTGCTGATTTCTATTTTAGCCTAGGTGTCAGTTTGACTTGAGTATTTATTTTGATGTGATTTTCTACCTATTTTTATTTACTGTTTCATCTCTTCTGTTTATTATTTTATCTCTTTCAAAATTAGATCACTGCTCACTACTGCTGATAAACTGGATTTCTGACTGAGAGTTATGCCTTATTTTTATTTGGAAGCTGGTAAGCAGTGATTGATTCCACTGATCTATTAAAGGGAAGAAACATTGATGATTGTTTCTCTTCCTCTAACTCCTTTACTGGTGTATGATTTCTTTTGGATAAAAATCTTCTTTAAAATAAAAAAAATGGTTTTTGAAATAGAGATTTATTTTATCCTCCTACAGTAATCTACCTCATATGAATAGTGTTTTTAAAGTCTTGAGTCATTGTTATAATTTTTTGAACCAAGTGATTGCATTTATCATACGATGTATGGCTTTTTTTGTGAATTACTCTTCCTTATTGTGGTGAGTGAGTTTTATCATCTCCTATGTCTGGAAGATAATTTTACAGCTAAGACTCTTTAATGATTATGAAAAGAAGAAAGCTTACAAAAGATGCGCAGTGCGCCAAATAAATTTAAAAAGAGGCACAAAAAGAGCCCAAAGCTGAAAAGATGTGAAATGTCGCCAAACTGAAAGATACATAAAGTGTATCAAAAATCAAAAGATGCGCAAAGTGCCAAACTAATTGAAAAAGAGGCACAAAATGAGCCCAACCAAGCTTTCTTCCCTTTCAGTTCGTTAAATGTCTTAGAAAAATCCATGCGCCACTTAATATTTTCAAAAGCATGAGTTTGAAAATCTTGATTTCTGATTTATTACTTTGTAATACTATTATATCAGATATTTTTCTAGAACGAGGCTTGAAAGGATCTCTTTTCGAATCTAAATTCTTTTCTTCTGAATTGGATTTTTGTTTTGAAAAGTATTTGCATCCATAAGGTGTCCGAGGTGGGAGTTATGAAAGTTGATTTTCTAACTTTTTCTGGATTTCAGCACTGCCGATCGTCTTCTTATTGGTTTTTAGATTCAAAATCAAGGGAAATTCTGCTTTACTGGAGTAGATCGATTAAAAAAATTGTTGTTTTTGTGTCCCTCATTTCGAGTTTTATTTACTCCGCTTTTAGTTTTCATTTTATTGTATGTGTTTTTAGGATCCCTGATCTTTCATTCACCATTCACAATTACTTTACGCCACCACCACCTCATTCTTCTGATTAGGATCCGTCTCCGTTTTAGTTTTGTGTTTTGTGCTATTTTTTGTCTGTACTGTTATGTCGGTTCCTCCTCCTTTTTGTGATGTCAAAAAGGGGAGTTGGTTGTAGTAGTTTTTGTTTTATGTATTGATCTTGTTTTGTGTTGTTTATTTCCTTTCTAGTTATTTTCCTGTAATGTTCTAGTTATTCAATGAAATTTGGAAAAAAATTTGTTTTTTAATGTGCGTTGGTTAACTCCTAGTTCTTTTATTTTAAACTACTGCACAAATATTTGCCATCATCAAAAAGGGGAGATTGTTACAAATCCAGTTTCAAAAAGTACAATCTTGATGATGACAAATATGTTTGTACTCTATTTTACTTGGCTAACCCATTTCAGGAATAAAAGATCAAAAGCAACTCAAGCCAACTCAAGATCGGGTCCAAGTGTGTCTAAATGTACTATTTTCCTTTTCTTGAGTCAATTGTAATGTAACTGATCTCCTAGCTAAGTAACCTTACACACACACACTCAGGGGGAGAGCTTGAGTGAGTTAGAGTTTCTGTTCAATTTTTATTCAGATCATCTTGGACGATATTCACATCGTCCTGGATGATCAAGTGAAAATAGAAATCCTAATTAGGGTGACCAAGTTAAGTCTGTCTAATTAAGCCGATCATCCTGGATGATCCATACATCATACGGGACGATAGGCTCAAATTAGAAACTCTCAGCCACTAGATGAAGTTCGGCAAGTTTTATTTTTAGAGATTTAGTCTGATCGTCCCGGATGATACATATATAATCCTGGATGATCCAGTACAATCATGCCTAAATTAGTCTGGTGATTAAGGAAAGAAATTAATATTTAATTGATACGATCACATCGTCTGGGATGATCGCAAGATCATCCAGGATGATCATGATCGTCCAGTGTGTTTACGTTGTACGTTCAGAGCGGTGCTCAGGACAAATTTGGCACTATTTTTTCTAATCGTACAGGACGATATCAGTATCATCCTAGATGATCAAGTAATTTTCTAGATCGTCCAGCACAAGTTCCTCTAGATGACCAGAGCGATCTTCTGGACAAAATTCCTGAATTAACACTAATCATCCCGAATGATCGCAGAATCATACAGGACGATCTGATCAACTTTTTCTACTGATTGTCCAGAAGAGCCAAATCATCCAGGCTGAAACAAGTGATTTTGAACTAATTGTATAGGATGATAGTTCGATCGTCCTAGACGATATAGGCCGACCAGTTGAGATTTAGGGAAAATTTTGAGCCCTCCTATAAAAGATTTTTTTCTTCCAACAAGAAAAATCTTTTGCTACTTTCCTTTACAGAGAAACCCTAGAGAGAGAGAGAGAGTTTGGGTGAGAGAAAGAGGATCTTATGAGAGAGTTTATGAGGGATTAACAAAGGTTACTCCAAGTAAGGATCAGAGTCATCTTCTCCGTTCTACGTCTCTCGTCTTGTCAGTGTTCTTTGTGGGAGGATCGTTCGCAAGAAGATCTGGGTTCTCTGCCGGCTTCAGGAGGAAGCAAAAGGAGTTCATTTTCTCTGCTTGCTTCAGGAGGAAGCAAAAGGAGTCCGATGTTCTCTGCCTGCTTCAGGAGGAAGCAAAAGGAGGTTAGGTTTTCTTCCTAACAGTGTTTCGGTGGAAAGGCATTTTTGTACAGGCTTCTCCGCCTTGCTGTGGGAGCAGAAAGTGAGTCACTTTAAGTTTGTGCAATACCCGGAGGGGAGGCTCCGGGGAGTGGACGTAGGTCAAGTTGACTGAACCACTATAAAATCTAGTGTATTCTTTCTGATTATTTTCGGTACTTTAGTTTTCTGTTATTATTTGCTGGGTGAAATCTGTGGTTAATCTTTTCATTTATGTGTTTACTTGTTTCCACTACAAATCAACGAAAAGATTGTTCCTGTTGCTCTCAAATTTTTAAATAACCAATTCACCCCCCCTCTTGGTTAGCCTCGGGACTTGTTCATTAAGGCTTAACATCCCTATCAAACTTTCATATCACAAATGCATTGCATTCTTCTTTTCGTAAAAAGGAATCCAAACCTTTTTGAGTTCCTAAATCTGATGTTTGATGATTTTGTAGGGGTGCTCTCATATAAGACCTCATGAGAGCATATGGTACATGAATAGTGGATGCTCAAGACATATGACTGGAGATGCAAAATAATTTATTTCACTGGAGGCCAAGGCTGGAGGCAAGGTCACTCTTGGAGACAACACCACCAGGAAAGTCGTAGGTGTAGGTATTATCGAAAACTCCAAGAACCTTTTTTTTTGAAAATATTTTGCTTATAGATGGACTGAAATACAACCAGCTCATCATCAGTCAACTATGTGATAAAGGGTTCAGCATCAAGTTCCTGGCAAATACATGCATTATAAGCTTAAATAATAACATTATTTTATAGGGCAAGAGGATCAATAACATCTACATGCTAATATCGAATATGCTACTTCATTTTTTTAAAAATTATTGCTGATGAGTCTTGGTTGTGGCATAAGAGATTTTGTCATGCCAGTATGAAAATCCTTAAAAAAGTTACCCAAAAGGACTTAATTAGAGGTGTCCCCAAGCTTAAGTTCACTAAGGACCACCCGTGTGATGCCTGTCAGTTAGGGAAGCAAGTCCAATCCTATGTCCACTCCATTAAGGACATCAGCACCTCTAGACCTTTAGAAGTCCTTCACATGGATCTCTTTGGACCCATTAGCACTGCCAGATTAGGGGGAAAAGTCTATGGATTTGTGATTATCGATGATTACTCGAGGTTCACTTGGATTAGATTTCTATCACATAAATCTGAGTCATTTCATGAATTGAAATTTTTCTCCACTTGGATTCAGAAGAAGTTAGGTTGTGAGATTGTGACCATCCATAGTGATCATGGTGAGGAGTTTGAAAATGAGAAATTTGGAACCTTCGATGTGGATCAAGGGATTAGCCCCAACTTTTTAGCTCCTAGGACACCTCAGTAGAATGGGGTAGTTGAACGGAAGAACATGACCTTAGTGGAAGCTGCTAGAGCCATGCTTACTTAGTATTCACTTCCAAAATACTTTTGGGCAGAAGCAATGAATATAGCCTGTTATGTGCTGAATAGGGTGAATGTTAGATCCAATATTAATAAGACATCCTATGAGATTATAAAGGATAGAACTCCAAATATGTCCCACCTCCATGTCTTTGGCTGTAAGATTTTCATTCTGAATAATGGGAAATCATCCTTAGGAAAATTTGACCCCAAATCTGATAAAGGAGTGTTCTTAGGCTATTCTAGTGTGGGGAAATCCTTTAGGGTGTTTAATAAGAGGACTTTGGTGGTGGAGGACACTACTCATATCGTATTTGATGAATCTGATCCTAAGGAATCTAGAGTTGAGGAAGAAGAAGAGGTAGGAGAGATTACCCAAGGAGTTGAAAATGCAAATCTGGAGGAAAGAGTAGAACCTCAAAACACTTTGCCTAGAGATTGGAGATATTCTTCAAGTCATCCTAAAGAACTGATCTTAGGAGACCCTTCTGAAGGTGTTAGAACTAGGCATGGACTTAGAAAGGAAGTAAATCATTCTACATTTATATCAATGACTGAACCTACTAACAATAATCAAGTCCTTTCTGATTAATTTTGGATCTTATCTATGCAAGAAGAACTTAATTAATTTTTGAGAAATAATGTTTGGGAGTTAGTAGAAAGATATAAAGATCAAAGTATAGTTGGAACCAAATCGGTCTTTAAGAATAAAATGAATGATTCTGGTGTGGTGGTTAGGAATAAGGAAAGATTGGTAGCTAAGGGGTATAACCAAATAGAAGGGATTAATTTTAAGGAGACCTTTGCCCCTGTAGCAAGATTGGAAGTCATTAGGGTGCTATTAGCCTTTGCTTATTATAAAGGATTTAAGCTGTTTCAAATGGATGTCAAGAGTGCCTTTTTAAATGGGGTAGTAAAAGAGGATGTCTTTGTAGAGCAACCCCCAGGTTTTGAGAGTTCCCAATATCCTAATCATTTTTACAAATTAAAAAAGGCCTTATATAGCTTGAAATATGCACCCAGAGCTTGGTATGAGAGGCTTAGCACATTCCTATTAGAAAGAGAGTTTGTTAAGGGGAGCGTAGACACCACCCTTTTTCTGAGGAAAGTAGGAAATGATTTACACATTATCCAGATCTATGTTGATAATATACTTTTTGGATCTTCTGATAAAAACTTATGTGATGATTTTTTTAAAGACAATGAGTAAAGATTTGAGATAAGTATGATGAGAGAATTATCCTACTTTTTGGGATTTAGCATAAGGAAAATGGATGATAGAACCTTTCTTAATCAATCAAAATACACTAAGGACTTTTTGAAGAAATATGAAATAGATAAAGCCAAGCCAATCAAGACTCCCATGAGCTCCACTATTCAGTTAGATAAGGATTCAAATGGAAAATCTGTTGATCAGAAGAAGTACTGAGGAATAATTGGATCATTACTTTACATAACTATTAGCTGACCTTATATCATGTTTAGTGTTTATCTTTATGCTAGGTTTCAAGCTGATCCTAACGAATCCCACCTAACTACAGTTAAGAGAATCCTCAGATATCTCTTAGGGACCCCAGCCTTAGGAATCTGGTATCCTAGGTATATTACTTCTTTTGAGATTATTGGATATTCTAATTCGGATTTTGCATGGTGTAGGGTGAATAGAAAGAGTACCTCAAGAATATGCTAATTCATAGGATAGTCTTTAGTCTCCTGGTCCAGTAGAAAACAAATTTCTATAGCACTTTCCACTGCTGAAGTTGAGTACATTGCCTTAGGAAGTTATGTGGCCCAAGTCCTTTGGTTGAAGTAACAAGTTCTGGATCTAGGATTACCTGTTGGCACAATTTCAGTTCTATGTGATAATACTATTGCCATCTGCATCTCTAAGAATCCTATCCAATATTTAAGAACCAAATACATTAACATAAGGCATTACTTCTTTAGGGGTCATGTTACAAAAGGGGACATTGAGCTACACCATGTAGCAACTGAAAATCAACTACCTGACATCTTTACTAAACTACTAGTTTTTGACTCATTTAGCATTTTGAGAACCAGATTAGGTGTGATTGACATAAATGCATGACTTTAGTGATTATTGATTTCTGAAGTTTCTATTTTTTAATTTTTTTCCTGTGCTTTTATTTGTTTGATTATCTGTTTCCTATTTATTTTTATTCTCTGTTGATTTTCTTTTTTTGTTGTTATTTTCCTGATTTGAGTATTTATTTTGATATGATTTCCCACTTATTCTCTATTTACTGCTTTTCTTATAAATCAGATCACTGCTCACTACTGTTGATAAACTGGATTTTTGACTGAGAGTTTTACCTTATTTTTGTTTGGAAGCATATAAGCAGTGATTGACTCCTCTGAATCTGTTAAAGGGAAGAAATGTTGATGATTATTTCTCTTCCTCTAACTCTTTTAATGGTGTATTTCTTTTGGATAAAAATCTTCTTCAAAATTAAAAAGTTAGTTTTTGAAATAGAGATCTATTTTATCTTCCAACAGTAATCTACCTCATATGAATAATATTTTCAAAGCTTTGAATCATTATTATGCTTTTCTTAATCAGGTGATTGCACTTATCATATGGAGTATAATTTTATTCTATAAATTACTCCTCCTTATTGTAGAGAGTGAGTTTTGTCTTCCCTTATGTCTGGAGGGTAATTTCATAACTAAGATTCTTTAATAATTTTGAAAGGAAGCAAACTTGCAAAAAGAAAAAAAAAAGGGCACAAAATGGGCCAAAAATGAAAAGATACTTAATGACGCCAAAAATTAGAATGATACACAAAGTGTATCAAAAAATTAAAAGATGCACAAATTACGCCAAATAAATTGAAAAAGAGGACAAAATGAGCCCACAAAGAAATAAGCTTTCTTCTCTTTCAAATCTTTAAATGCTTAGAAAAATACATGTGTCACTTCATACTTTCAAAAGCTTGATTGAGTATCATGATTTCTAATTCCTTACTTTGTAATACTATTTTATCAGATATTTTTCTGGAATGAGGCTTGAAAGGATCTCTTTTCAAATCTAATTTTTTTTTCTTCTGAATTAGACTTTTGTTTGAAAGGAATTTGAACCTGTAAGGTGTCCGAGGTAGAAGTTATGAAAGTTGATTTTCTAACTTTTTCTGGATTTCAACGTTGCTAATTTTCTTCTTATCGGCTTTTGAATTGAAAATTAAAGAAAATTCTTATTTACTAGAGCAGATCGATTCGAAAAAAAAGGGCTTTTAATGTTGTTTTCTCATTTCTATTTTTCTTTTTCTTTTCTTTGATTTTGTTTTTTCCTCTTTGTGTGTTTTTGGGACTCCCTGATCATTCCTTTCCATTCTTCATTTTGGTCAATTTTTTTCACATCATCCTAGACAATCCATACATCATCTTGGATGATCCATACATCTTAGACGATCCATACATCATCTTAGACAATCCGTTCAAATCATCCCCATCATGATCCAATGGTTGGTATGCACCAATTATTGGTGATCGTCTTGGATGATACACCTTATCATCCTGGCCGATCCACATGGTAGTAGTTGGATGATTTAAATTTGGCCCATCTGATTCATTTATTTCATATCATCTTAGATGATCCACCTAATCATCCTGGACGATACCGTTAGTCAAAAGTCGTCCAGCCTGTCTCCTCGGGATGATCATCTATGTCTAACTATCCTGACGATATCTGATCATCCTGAATGATTTGACAACTTTTTTGACCAATCATCCTGGATGCCATTATTGCCCCTATCATCCTAGATCTTGGATGATCCTGCGATCGTCCTGGACGATCTGGATGAATTCTATTTAAATAGCCATTTTCTCCACCATTTTTCACCACTCCTCTTTCAATCCTTCATCCAATCATATTCTAATGGCTAGTGGCAAATGATCTAGGCATCCAGCTGCTAGTTCCTCCCAGGGAAGTGTCGATCCTTTCTTTCTGAAGCAACTGATCAGGCTGCCTTCCTGCGCTACCTTGATGTGGGGATCACACAATCCAAAATTGTCAACCCCCGTATCCTCACGTATCCGATACTTAACCTTTTTTCCCACACTTCCCTCACCTTCATCCTGACCCTCACTTTTCCTTTTAGTTCCAAGCTTCTCAATATTTTCTTCGTAAATCTTTGCATCGATTCATCTTACTCCGCTCTCCGCTACTTTGTTAATCGCCGCCCTGTTAAACTCACCACCCAATACTTTCACAATATTCTTCAACTTTTAATTACTGGCGATAATCTCCATCTTGTGTCCTTTGATATTGATTTTGACTAGAGTGTCACCAATCATTTTCTTTGAAACACCAATGCCCATTACAACGACAATGCTTGTTCTTCCCTAGTCAAGCATACAAGGACAATCTAACATTTCCATCGCTCCTCCATCATTCCAAAGGCTGGAGACCGCATCCACATTACCCCCTTGCTCTTTATGACCACCTATTACATTATGGCCCATCGTGACTTCAATTCAACTGACCTTATCTTTCGCTACATCGAACACCTCACTAGCATTAGGGATTCGGGCCACAGGAGACCCCCAAATATAGCCTTAGGACACATCATTACCTATGCTCTCAAAATGAAGTACAATCTATAATATCTGGTTCCAGCTGATATCAATCCTTCCTTCTACTCCAACAACTCCTTCCACATTCTTTATAGTACACGTCTTCATCCGGAGCCCAGTACGGATGTTGAGAGAGAAGAGGAAGAAGCTGCTCCTGTACCCACTACACCTGCTCCTCTTCGTATAGAGTCACCTCTTGATCACCTGGTGCACCAATTTGACCAGTGAGAGGCACGCTTTGACTCTTATGTCATTTCCTTGGAGTAGCAGCATGCTGAGGATGTCAATCGCTTCAAAGCTTACGTAGCCACAGCAGCAGCAGCAGCATGACCATGACATGGCCTGGTTTGGAGAGTAGTTTGCCACTATTCTATTATAGGTCATTATAATTTTTTTTTGAATTATCAATGGAAATGTTTAGTGTTTTTGAATCATAAATGTTCATCATATTTATTTACTAAATTTTGAATTAATAACAAATGTTTGCCATCATCAAAAAGGGGGAGATTATTGCAAATCTGATTTTAAGGACTATGATTTTGATGATAGCGAACCTTTTCGTTTATATTTGATGTTCTAATATTTTAGGTTCATTGGATCAATTGCAATTCAAGCCAGCTCAAGATCGGGTCAGTCTGTTTGTGTTTCAGGTTCAATATTATTTTTTATTTTTCTTGAGTCAAATGTAATGTAACAGATCCCCAAGCTAAGTAACCTTGTACATACACACTCAGGAGGAGAGTTTTAGTGAGTTAGAGTTTCTATTCAATTTTTGTTCAAATCATCCTAGATGATATTCACATCATCCTGGATGATCCAGTGAAAATAGAAACCCTAATTAGGGAGACCATATTAAGTCAGTTTGATTAAGCAAATCATCCTGGATGATAGACCCATCGTACAGGATAATATGTTCAAATCAGAAATTCTTAGCCGCCAGACTAAGTTAGGTAAGTCTTTATTTTTAGAGATTTGGTCTAATCATCCCGGATGATACGTGTATCATCCTGGATGATCCATTACAATCTTGCCTAAACTAGTCAGGTGATTGAGGAAAGTAATTAAGGTTTGAGTGATTTGATCACATCATCCTGGATGATTGCAAGATCATCCTGGATGATGAATTTGAAATCCTGACTATCTAGATCATTTTACTTGGAAGACCTGAACAATCCTCTCGACGATATTCTCAATTTTAAACTGAACGTATTAGATGATAGAAATATCGTCTGGGACGATCAAGTCATTTTATAATCATCTAGTATGGTTTGGCTGTATGACCCAAGGAATCTGCTGGACAATCTTCCTAGTTTAAACTAATCATCCAGGATGATCGCAAAATTATCCTGGATGAACTGAATAGATTTTGTCTTCTAATCGTCTAGAAGAACTAGATCGTCCAGGCCAAAAGGGTCTAATTTACACTGATCGAACAGGACGATCTAAGGATCATCCTAGATGATCTTTAACGAGCAGTTGAGATTTAGGACTATTTTTGAGCCCTCCTATTTAAGATCTCTTTTGTTCAATCGTTGAGATCTTTTGCCTCCTTCCTTGCTTGAGAGAACCTTGAGAGAGAGAGAGAGGATCTTGTGAGGGGGAGTTTATGAGGTGTTCACAAAGGTTGCTCCAAGCAAGAATCTAAGTCATCTTCTCCGGCCATTATCTCTTGTCTTATTGGTGTCTCTGTGGATGGATCGTCTGCAAGAAGATCTAGGTTCTCTACCTGCTTTAGGAGAAAGTGAAAGGAGTCCAGGTTCTCTGCCTGCTTCAAGAGGAAGCAAAAGGAGTCCAGGTTCTCTGCCTCACCGGGTTGGTGGAAAGGAGTTTTATACAGGCTTCTCCTCCTTGCTATGGGAGAAGAAGGAGAGTCACTTAGTGTTAGTTCAATACCCGGAGGGGAGGCTCCGGGGAGTGGACGTAGGTTAAGTTGACCGAATCACTATAAAATCTGGTGTGTTCTTTCTTATTATTTTCTGCACTTTGTATTTCTATTGATGATCATGTGATTGTGATTATTGGTTTATTTTTGTTAAACATCAGCACATTATCAAAAAATTGAAATTGTTTTAAAACATTCGAAAAGATTTTCAAAATCATTTTTTGCTCATGAATTTTTAAATTAACCAATTCACCCCCCTCTTTGTTAGCCTCAGGCTAGTTCTTAAGGGCTTAACATCCGTAACGAACTTTCAAGGAAAACTTCATAAGGAGAAAAAAATCACACTAGAAATTAGATCACAAACACAAATAACAATCCATGAACAATCATAAAGTAAATAAAAAAAAACACATAAAAACATTTATGTTTCCAATTTTTAAATCATCTTGATCCAAGCATGAATATCTATAAAACTTAGTCTAGTCCTCAAGGGGCTAAAAGTTTCAAAGGTTAGGGTGTTTATAAAGATATCTGCTAGTTAATTTTCAATTACTACATGATGTAACTCTATATCCCCCTTGGTTACATAATCTCTAATGAAATGGTGCCTAATGTCTATGTGTTTGATCCTAGAGTATTGGATTGGATTTTTTGAGATACAGATGGCACTGGTGTTATCACATATGATTGTGATAGTGTTGATAGGGAGTCCAAGGTTAATAATTTATTATTTAAGCCATAGGACTTGAGCAATATTGCTTCCTATAGCTATGTATTTTGCTTCAATGATAGATAAGGCTATAGAGTTTTATTTGCTATTGGACCAGGAGACTAAAGATTATCCTATAAATTGACAGGTTCCAGAAGTACTTTTCCTATCAACTTTGCATCTTATAAAGACTAAATCAGAATATCCTATAATTTTAAAAGAAGTATTATATCTAAGAAACTAGATTTTTAGGATTTTGGTTCCAAGAAGATATCTAAAAATTCTCTTAACAGTACTACTATGGGAATCTTTAGAATCAACCTAAAATCTAGTATAAATACATACACTAAACATGATATCAGGTCTACTAGTAGTCAAGTAAAGAAATGATCTAATTATCCCTCTATACTTCTTCTGGCCAACTGATTTTTTATTTGGATCCTTATCTAATTGAATGGTCAAACTCATGGGAGCATTGATTGCCTTAGCATTATCTATCTCATATTTTTTTAAGAATATCTTTAATATACTTTGATTGGCTAAGGAAAGTTTCATCATCCCTTTGCTTTACATTAAACTTAAGGAAATAGGTAAGTTCTCTCATCATGCTCATCTCAAACACATCACTTATTATTTTTGATAAATCATAACACATATTCTTATTTGTCAGTCCAAATAATATATCATCAACATTTGAGAAAAATATATTAATTTGCTCATTCAACCAAAAATGTTTATTATCATCAAAAAGGAGGAGATTATTGCAATCCAGGATCCCTAGCTTGTGATTTTGAATATAACAAATATTATTGATTGATATTTTATTTCTCTGAACATATATATTGGATATTATTTTTATCTATGTGCACTAATATTTTAGGTACATCATACACCACTCAAGATTAATGAAGACTCAAGTTTGGGTAGAATAAGATGTCAATCAAAAGAGTCTGTAATTTTAACTTTATTATATTTTTCATTTCTTGAGTTTGGCCATGTAAGGGTGCATGAAAAATTAGCGACCGTACACACATACAGGGGGAGTGAGGAAATTTTGAGATGAATTCTTTTTAACTAATTATACCGTACGATTATGATCGTACTATATGATTAGTTATATGAAGAAGAAGGTTAATGGCTAATTGAATCATTAATATTATTGAATTAATTGTATTATAGAATGTAGATCGTACTGTATGATTTATTTCAATCTAAGAAACCCAAGCCACCATATAAATTACGTAAGAGTTTTTGAAAAATAAATTTTAAACTAATCATACTATATGATCCTAATCATACTGTATGATGTTTTAAATCTTACTTAAATTATCGCCCATGATTAGTTAATTATATTAAGGCTTATTAAATGTGGCTAATTATATTATACAATCTTAATCGTACAGCACGATTGACAAAGATAAAATCCATTCATCCCAGAGATCGTACTGGATAAAATAGAACAAAATTAAACTAATCATACTATACGAAGTTACGATCATACTATATGATATATTTGCTGAAATTGAATAGTTCATTTGAATGAAAATTTTTTGAACTGATTATATTATACAAACCCAGATTATACTGTATGAATAGAGACAGCCATATTAAAAAATTAGGGGGTTCTTAAGCTTAATACTTAAGCAACCTTTTGATGTCTTTTTATAAGTATTATGGCTATTGAAGGAACTCTGAGGGAGATTATTCTTAAGATACTTTGGCTTAGAGAGGAAGAATAAGGTGAGGTTGTGTGTAAGGGAGGAGTGTGAGGGGTATTCATGCAGTTGCTCCAAGCAATCTTGCATCTAGCTTCCTCTTGTGGCCTTGGTGAGTTCTTAAAGATTCTTTTGAGAGAGAAGCTTCAAGGTCAAGAGTCTTTGGTTCTTTGTCTTCACTAGGAGGGTAAAAAAGGATTGTGGTTCTCTAGCTTCATCAGAAGGGTGAAAAAGGATTGTGGTTCTTTTCCTTCACAAGGAGGATGAAAAAGGAGGGTGTTTCTATGCCATCACCAGGAGGGTGAAGAAGGATTCCAGATTCTCTACCTTCTCTAGGTGGGAGAAAAAGGATTAAAAGTCCATTGCCATCACCAGGAGGGCGATATAGCTTCTGATTCTCTACCACACTGGGTTTGGTGGAAGTGATTAATATAAGATCTTCTCTGCCTTGATGTGGGGGAAAAAGGAGAGTCACTATAGTGTTAGTGCAAAACCTAAATGAAAGTCAAGTGTATGCTTTGATATCACTTGAAAGATCGAGATGCGCCAAGAGTTCTAATATTTATTGATTTTTCAGATTTCTTACAATAATAACTTAACTAGTCAAATGTGGAAGCTGATGATTTGTTATATAAAGATGGTGATTATTCTCTAATTATCACAATAAAATATTGTTCTCAAATTTTCACCAAGCAATTATAATAGAAAATAAGATGCATGAAAATAAAGTGCGGAAAATAAAATCAGAAAGACACACCAGATTTATAGTGGTTCGGTCAAACTATAACCTACGTCCACTCCCGAGAGCCTCCTCTCCGGGTGTTGCACTATCACTATAGTGTCTCTCCTTTAGCCCCCTCAGCTAGGCGAAGAAGCCCTTACAAACTCTCTTCCACCAACCCGATGCGACAGAGGACCGTACTCCTTTCACAGGAAGAGAACCTTGACTTCTTTTCACCCTCCTGGTGAGGCAGAGGACCTTGAATCACTTTCACCTTCCCCGGTGCGGCGGAGTAGCCGGGTCTTTTAACACCAAAGAGGTCTTCTTCTCCCCAAAGCTTCCCTCAAGACAAACCTTGACTCTTGGAGGAACTCAGGTGCAAGTTCGTCGGAGCAACAGTGTGAAAACCCCCTCTCACACTCCCTTGAAGCCCACAAGGATCTTCTCCCTCTCTTACAAACTCCACCCTTTCTCTCCCTAGCCCAAAGCTCTCTCTTCAAGCTTTCTTTAGAAGAAAACAACTCAATGAATGCTCAAAAAGACTCCTACAAAGGCTTATGAGAAAGCTTAAATAGAGGGCTTTAAAAAACACTAAAAATCCAATTCAGCCGTCAAAGATCGTACAGTACGATCGCAGGATCGTCCAGTACGATGTGCAAAATTTGTCCTGTTAGTACTGTACGATCGTAGAATCGTACAGTACGATTAGTTCAATCGAAGTGCAGTTCGTCCAGGATGAATCCTGGGATGACCAAAATCATCTCTGATCATCGTACAGTACGATTTAGTTCGTACAGTACGATCCAAATATCAAAATTACGTAGATTCGATTGAATAATCACAGGATTAAATTAGGCAATATTTTAAACATCGTACAGTACGATTAAGATCGTACAGTACGAATAGAAAAATTTTGAAATTCAAATTTTTGCCTAATTTAATGATCGACGGGGTTTCTAATTATACCAGATCATCCAGTACGATGTGGTGTTCGTACTGTACGATTAGTTATATTTCAAAAGAATTTTTTTCAAAAAAATAAAATATTTTAATTAATTTCTGTAACACCAGATCGTACAGTACGATCCAGATCGTACTGTACGATGTACAGAAAATTAAAATATTTAACATTAAATTTTCTCCCATTGTGTGTGTGTGCACAGTCTCCAGGCTATCCTGCATCTTTACAGGAGTTGACTCAAGAAGTTAAAATAAATAAATAAAAATTACATTCTCTTTCAACATAATTTATTCTACCTAGTCTTGAGCCCTAAATCTTCAAAGACCGGTGCCTGTTGTACCTGAAATGTTAGTCAACACACAAACATGTATACACAATAAATACTAGGAAAAATAAAGAGCCAATTAATAATATTGTTATCATCAAAATCATAAACTCGGGAGCCCGGGTTCTAACAATCTCCCCCTTTTTTATGATGGCAAATATTATTGGTTGAATTTGCAAATTTAAAAATATTTTCTCCTAATCTCCCCCTCACTAAGAGAATTATATTAAAAAATAGGTGTAAGCATTTTTTTTAACAAATAAGCATTTAGAAACTAAATAACATAAAATTAAAAAAAAACTAAATAAGAAAAAATTAAAAAAAAACCTAAACCATAAATGCAACCAACCAAAATACATTCTCCCCCTTTGACATTATCAAAAAAGAAGAGATATAATGCAATATGTAAGTTAAACTACATGCAAAAAAAGGTAATGACATATAAGAAACTAAAATATGAAATCATGCTTAAAACATACTAAACATCAAACACACAAAATAGATAAACAAACATACAAAATAAATAAACAAAAACACACAAACAAACCTCAACATACTTATACCTGATCAGAATCACCAATCGAATTCTTGATGATTAAGCATAAGCTTGTTACCTCATCATCTTGCTCCTGTTCTGATGATTCAGAAGCTAAGTCTGCCCAGGAGATTTTTTGCTTCTTTTCATTTCCCCTTATTGGAATTGGCTTATCCTCACTCTTTTTCTTTACATGATGTTTCTTAAGTTTGGGGCATTCATTTTTGAAATGTCCAGGTTTCCTACACCTAAAACAAATAATGTCAGAAGCAGGCTTATCATACTTGTCATTTTTACCTCTGCTTCGCTTTTGTTCTCTCTTGTGCTTGTGCTTCAGTAGACTTTTGAATTGGCTTGTTATTAATGCAATTTTCTCATTTTCATCACTTTCTAAGCCATCTTTATCTGCGTCGTTTGCTTTTAGCACTATAACCTTTTCATCACCTGCATCGAAAAGTCTTTGACTCACACTTTGCTCGTAGGCAATGAGTGAGCCGATTAGATTATCAATAGAATAAGAATTCATGTCTTTTGATTCACATATAGCAGTCACTTTGGCATCAAATTTATCAGGTAGATAATGTAAAATTTTGTTGACCTTTTCTAGGTTTGAAAGTTCTCTACCCAAAGCAAGCAATGATGTCACAATATGAGTAAACCTAGTGTACATGTCTAAGATAGTCTCATAAGGTTTCATGCAAAAAAGTTCATAGTCATGCAATAATACATTTAATCTAGATTGTTTGACTTCACTACTACCTTCATATGTCATGCATAGTTTATCCCAAACTTCCTTGCCAGTGATACAGGTAGAAACAATTATATAATCTTCAGAAGTTAAAGCACAGAAAAAGCAATTCAATGATTTAGCATTCAATTGAGCATAAAATTTTTCTTCTCTACTCCATTCAGCAAAAGGAATATCAGTTTTCACACCATTAACAATATGAGATGGTACTGAATATCGAGATTGAATCATATGCGACATCCTAAAATCAATGGATTGTAAACATACAGAAATGCGAATTTTCCAAAAATTAAAAGGAATATTTTCAAATAGTGGCGGACGAGTTATTAAATAACCTTCTGTAATATTTTTATTTCCAAAGTGAGCCATTGATCATTTTCCTCTAGGTTTTCTAAATTACTATTTTGAGTACCGCTCTGATACCACTTGAAAGTCAAGTGTATGCTTTGATATCACTTGAAAGATCGAGATGCGCCAAGAGTTCTAATATTTATTGATTTTTCAGATTTCTTACAATAATAACTTAACTTGTCAAATGTGGAAGCTGATGATTTGTTATATAAAGATGGTGATTATTCTCTAATTATCACTATAAAATAATGTTCTCAAATTTTTACCAAGCAGTTATAATAGAAAATAAGATGCATGAAAATAAAGTGCGGAAAATAAAATCAGAAAGAGCACACCAGATTTATAGTGGTTCGGTCAAACTATGACCTACGTGCACTCCCCGGAGCCTCCTATCCGGGTATTGCACTATCACTATAGTGTCTCTCCTTTAACCCCCTCAGCTAGGCGGAGAAGCCCTTACAAACTCTCTTCCACCAACCCGGTGCGGCAGAGGACCGTACTCCTTTCACAGGCAGATAACCTTGACTTCTTTTCACCCTCCTTGTGAGGCAGAGGACCTGAACTCCTTTTCACCCTCCTGGTGAGGCAAAGGACCTTGAATCACTTTCACCTTCCCCGGTGCGGCGGAGTAGCCGGGTCGTTTAACACCAAAGAGGTCTTCTTCTTCCCAAAGCTTCCCTCAAGACAAACCTTGACTCATGGAGGAACTCAGGTGCAAGTTCACCGGAGCAACTGTGTGAAAATCGCCTCTCACACTACCTTGAAGCCCACAAGGATCTTCTCCCTCTCTTACAAACTCCACCCTTTCTCTCCCTAGCCCAAAGCTCTCTCTTCAAGCTTTCTTTAGAAGAAAATAACTCAATGAATGCTCAAAAAGACTCCTACAAAGGCTTATGAGAAAGCTTAAATTGAGTGCTTCAAAAAACCCTAAAAATCCAATTCAGCCGTCAAAGATCGTTCGGTACGATCGCAGGATCGTCCAGTATGATGTGCAAAATTTGACCTGTTAGTACTGTACGATTGCAGAATCATACAGTATGATTAGTTCAATCGAAGTGCAGTTCGTCCAGGACGAATCCTGGGACGACTAAAATCATCTCTGATCATCGTACAGTACGATCTAGTTCGTACAGTACGATCCAAATATCAAAATTATGCAGATTCGATGGAATAGTCACAGGATTAAATTAGGCAATATTTTAAACATCGTACAGTACGATTAAGATCGTACAGTACGAATAGAATAATTTTCAAATTCAAATTTTTGCCTAATTTAATGATCGACGGGGTTTCTAATTATACCAGATCATCTAGTACGATGTGGTGTTCGTACTGTAAGATTAGTTATATTTCAAAAGAATTTTTTTCAGAAAAATAAAATATTTTAATTAATTTCTGTCACCAGATCGTACAGTACGATGTACAGAAAAATTAAAATATTTAACATTAAATTTTCTCCCATTGTGTGTGTGTGCACGGTCACCAGGCTATCATGCACCTTTACAAGACTTGACTCAAGAAGTTAAAATAAATAAATAAAAATTACATTCTCTTTCAACATAACCTATTCTACTTAGTCTTAAGCCCTGAATCTTCAAAGACCGGTGCCTGTTGTACCTGAAATGTTAGTCAAAACACAAACATGTATACACAATAAATACTAGGAGAAATAAAGAGCCAATCAATAATATTGTTATCATCAAAATCATAAACTTGGGAGCCCGGGTTGTAACACTAAAGTGGAGGACTCGATGGAGTGGATGTAGGTCAAGGTTGACCGAACCACTATAAAATCTCTTGTGTGCTCTTTCTTATTTGTTTTTATTTTTTTGCATATTTTATTTCAACACTTTTGAATTTACTGCATGAAATTTATCATTTATTATCAACTACAATTAGGTTAATTTGTGATTTGCTAAAAATAAAATTTTCATATTTTTATTGATACATTTGTGCCTCAAAATGAAAAATAATTCAAACTCTGATTTGCTTTCGCATGTGTTATGTTAATTACTTAAATTTATTTTTAAACTTATTCTCTAGCATAAAACAAAGAAAAGGTATTATTATTGTAGTATTTTTTAAAAGTATTAATTCACCCCCCCCCACTCTTAGTGCGCCTAGGGATAGTTCACCAAGGTCTTACAACCTCCCCAAACTTTCACTTTTAACATCCATCTGGTTTAGCTTGAATCCTTTAAAGCAAGTAAAGGCTAATAGCACTCTAATAACTTCTAGTCTAGCTACAAGGGCAAAGGTCTCATCAAAGTCAAATACTTCAACCTGAGTGTACCCCTTAGCTACTAATCTAGCCTTATTTCTAATCACTATGCCAAAGTCATTCATATTATTATTAAAAACCTATTTAGTCTATATAATACTATGGTCCTTACGCCTGCTAACGAACTCCCAAAAATCATTCCTAACAAATTGATTCAATTCTTCTTGTATAACTAGGATCAAGAATCCATCAGATAAGGCTTGATCTATGTTTGAGGGTTCTACCACTGAGACGAAAGTAGTGTGACTAACTTCCTTTCTATGTCCATGCCTAATTCTTACTTCTACTGATGGATCTCCTAAGATGAGCTCCTTATGACTAGATGAATATCCTTATTCTCTAGGTAATGGGTCCTGAGGCTCTACTCTATTTTTTAGGTCAATAAATTTTACTCTTTGGGTAACCTCAGCCACTTCTTCTTCTTCTGACCTAAGCTCAACCACTCTATCTGATTCATCAAACACTATATGGGTGGTCTCCTCTACACCTAATATCCTCTTATGGAAAACTCTATAGGCTTTATCTATAGTTGAATATCCAAGGAAAACTCCTTCATTAGTTTTATGGTCAAATTTTCTTAATGGAGATTTTATATTCTTTAGAATAAACACCTTATCCAAAAATATAAAGGTGAGAGAGATTAGGTATTCTTTTTTTGATTAACTCATAGGGTGTCATATTGAGGTTAAATCTGATATTAACCCTATTTAGAAGTTCGATAGGGATGTTAAGCCTTGATAAACTAGTCCCGAGGCTAACCAAAAGGAGGGTGAATTGGTTATTTAAAAAATTCATGAGCAACAAGAAAAATCTTTTTATAATTTACAGTGAAAATGAATTAAAACAACGATAAAAATATTTATCACAGATTTCACCCAAGCACATAATAACAGAAAAATAACGTACAAAAAATAATCAGAAAGAGCACACCAGATTTTATAGTGGTTCGATCAACTTGACCTCTGTCCACTCCCCAGAGCCTCCCCTCTGGGTATTGCACTAACACAAAAGTGACTCTCCTTCTGCTCCCACAGTAAGGTAGAGAAGCCTGTACAAAACTCCTTTCCACCAACCCGGAGAGGCAGAGAACCTGAACTCCTTTCGCTTCCTCCTGAAGTAGGCAGAGAACCTGAACTCCTTTCACTTCCTCCTGAAGCAGGCAGAGAACCCGAACTCCTTTCACTTCCTCCTGAAGCAGGCAGAGAACCCGAACTCCTTTTGCTTCCTCCTAAAGCAGACAGAGAACCCGAACTCCTTTCTCTTCCTACTGAAGCGGGCAGAGAACCCAGATCTTCTTGCGAATGATCCTCCCACAGAAAACACTAACAAGATGAGAGATGACGAACGGAGAAGATGACTCTGATCCTTTCTTGGAGTAACCTTTGTGAATCCCTCCCAAACTCCCCCTCATAAGATCCTCTCTCTCTCTCTCTCCCAAGCTCTCTCTCTCTCTCTCTCAAGGTTTCTCTGGAATGGAAAGTGGCAAAAAATTTTTCTTATTGGAAGAAAAAGATCTATTATAGGAGGGCTCAAAATTTTCCCTAAATCTCAACTGGTCGGCCAATATCATCCAGGATGATCGCTAGATCATCCTGTACGATCAGTTCAAAATCACCTGGATGATCTGGCTCTTCTGGATGATTAGTGGAAAAAGTTGTTCAGATCGTCCGAGATGATTAGTGTAAATTCAAGAATTTCATCCAGAAGACCGCTCTGGTTGTCCAGAGGAACTTGTGTTGTATGACCTCAAAATGACTTGATCGTCTAGGACGATATTGATATTGTCCTATACGATTAGTTCAAAAAGTAACAAAATCGCCCTGATCACCGCTCTAGATGTATCGGTGAAACACACTGGATGATCATAATCATCCTAGACGATCTTGCAATCATCCCGAATGATATGATCATATCAATTAAATATTAATTTATTTCCTTAATCACCAGACTAATTTAGGCATGATTATACTAGATCATCTAGGATGATACATGTATCGTCTAGGACAATCAGATCAAATCTCTAAAAATAAAACTTGCCTAACTTGATCTGGTAGCTGAGAATTTTTGATTTGAGCCTATTGTCCCGTACATTCAATGGATCATCCTTGACAATCGGCTTAATCAGACAGACTTAACTTAGTCGCCCTAATTAGGGTTTTTGTTTTCACTTGATCATCCAGGATGATGTGAAAATCATTCAGGATGATCTGAATAAAAAGTAAACAGAAATTCTAATTCACTCAAGCTCTCCCCCTGAGTGTGTGTGTGCAAGGTTACTTAGCTAGGGGATCAGTTACATTACTTTTGACTCAAGAAAAGAAAAACATTATATTTAGACACACTTGGACCTGATCTTGAGTTGGCTTGAGTTGCTTTTGATCTTTTGTACCTGAAATGGGTTAGCTAAGCAAAATAGAATGCTAACATGTTTGTCATTATCAAAACTGTATTTTTTGAAACCAGATTTGCAACAATCTCCCCCTTTTTTGATGATGGCAAATATTAGTGCAGTAGTTTAAAATAAAATAACCAGGAGTTAACCAACGCACATATGAAAAACAAATATCTTTTCAAATTTCACTGAACAACTAGAACCGTACAGGAAAACAACTACAAATAAAATAAATAACTATAAAATAAGAGCAATACATGAAATAAAAACTACTAGTCACTCAACTAACTTCCCTTTTGACATCACAAAAAGGAGGATGAACATACACAACAATACAGACAGAAAAATAGCACAAAACATGAAAGATCAGGGATCCCAAAAATACATACAATAAAATGAAAAACAAAAACAGAGTAAATAAAACTCGAAACGAGAAACAAAAAAACACACAAAAAATAAAGATTTTTTTTAATCAATCTGCTCCATTAAATCAAAATTTTCCCTTGATTTTGAATCCAAAAACCAATAAGAAGATGATCGACAGCACTGAAATCAAAAAAGTTGGAAAATCAACTTTCGTAACTCCCATCTCGGACACCTTATAGATGCAAATTCCTTTCAAAACAAAAATCCAATTCAGAAGAAAAGAAATTGGATTCGAAAAGAGATCCTTTCAAGCCTCGTTCTAGAAAAATATTTGATATAATAGTATTATAAAGTAAGAAATCAGAAATAAGATTTTCAAACTCAAGCTTTTGAAAATATTAAGTGGCGCAGGGATTTTTCTAAGATATTTAACGATCTGAAAGGGAAGAAAGCTTGGTTTGGGCTCATTTTGTGCCTCTTTTTCAATTTGTTTGGAGCTTTGCGCATCTTTTAATTTTTGATACACTTTGTGTATCTTTCAGTTTGGCGATATTTCGTATCTTTTCAGCTTTGGGCTCATTTTTGATACACTGTGCATCTTTTGTAAGCTTTCTTCCTTTCATAATCGTTAAAGAGTCTCAGTTGTAAAATTATCTTACAGACATAGGAGACGACAAAACTCACTCTCCACAATAAGGAAGAGTAATTTACAAAGAAAAAATCATGCATCATATGGTAAGTGCAATCACTTGGTTCAAAAAATCATAATAATGACTCAAAACTTTGAAAACACTATTCATATGAGGTAGATTACTGTAGGAAGATAAAATAGATCTCTATTTCAAAAAAAACCAACTTTTTAATTTTGAAGAAGATTTTTATTCAAAAGAAACAATACACCATTAAAGGAGTTAGAGGAAGAGAATCAATCATCGATGTTTCTTCCCTTTAACAGATCCAGTGGAATCAATCACTGCTTACAAGCTTCCAAACCAAAAAATAAGGCAAATTTTTTAGTCACAAATCTAGTTTATCAGCAATAGTGAGCAGTGATCGGACTTTGAAAAGCATGAAATAGTAAGTAAAAATTAAGTAGGAAATCGCATCAAAATAAATATTTGAATCAAACTAATAATAAGATTAAAATAAAAATCAGTAGAAAAACAAAAATCAACAGAAAATAGATAATCAAATCAAAAAACTAACTATCAGAAATAGATAGAACTCTAAGAGCTCTTTTCTATTAGAGTAGAGCTAAGTTTAAAAATCTGAACTTGGTAAGGGATAAATTGAAGGAAGAAATTTTGGAGATTCAAATGAAGGAAGCCGAAGGAGAGTTATCAATATAAAATCTGCAGCTTCTTAGATTTAAAGTCAATGAGCTCAATGTTACATTGGCACGGCTCAATTCTTGGTGGAGGCAGCGAGCTAAAGCAAAGTGGATGGAACATGGAGACACCAACTCTTCATTCTTTCATGCCTTTACTAATGCTAGGAGAAATCAGAATTGGATTAGCCATATCAGAACTCAAGATGGGTTGGTTATTGAGGATATAAATGAGATTCATAAAGCATTTACAGACTTATTCAATCATAAATGGAAGGAAAGGGAGTGCTTGTTGGAGGGCTGGCCGACTCCCTCTAGTGTGATTGGGGATGAGGACCGTAGCATGCTGGATGCATAATTTACTTTGGAAGAAATGCAGGAGGTGGTGTTCAAGGCCGGACCTAACATCTCACCAGGGTTGGATGGGATTTCTTTCTCATTTGTCAAAGATTTTTGGAAGATTGTTAAGAAGGATATTTGGCAGGTTGTTAATTACTTTCTACATTCGGGAGTGATGCATCATTCTTGGAAGGAAATGTTGATTGTTCTTATTCCTAAGATCAAAAATCCTCAGACGGTTTCCAATTTCAGGCCAATTAGTCTTTGTATGACCATTTACAAAATCATTGCTAAAATTTTATTGAGCAGGATGGAGAGGGCTGTTCACAAGATCATTTCGGCAGATCAAGCTACGTTTATCAGAGGAGATCTTTGGCTGAGTATGTGCTACTTGCTCAAGAAGTCTTCAACAAGTTTCGGTGCTCTAAAGCTAAGAAAGGACTCTTGGCTATCAGGTTGGACATGGAGCAAGCGTATGATAGCATGGGGTGGCAAGCTCTAAGGCAAGTACTCAACCATTTTAATTTTCCTTCCAAATTCAGGGATCTTGTAATGCAATACATTTGTGACCCTAAATATTGCATCTTGATTAATGGTAAGAAAATGGATTGGATCATGGGTAAGTATGGATTTAGACAAGGGTGTCCCTTGTCTCCATACTTTTTTATACTTTGCTCCCAGATTTTTTCGGATGCTATAAACAAGAAGGAAAACTATTTTGGGATCTCTATTTCTCCTAGTGCTCCCAAAGTATCACATCTACTTTATGCTGATGATATTTTAATCTTCTCGGAGGCTAATGTTAGAAAGATTAAGGATTTGAAGAGCATTATCTCCCAATATTTCAAGTGGACTGAACAATGTGTCAATCAATCCAAATCTATGATTGTGTTCGGCAAGCATACTAGAATCTGCTTGAAGAAGAAAATTGGAAGGATACTCAAGTACAAAGTTGTAATTGAGATTACTTATCTTGGTGTGAAGGTAACATTAAGAAGGATGGTTGCTTCAGATTTTCAAACTTTGTTGGAGGTGGCATCTAACAAACTTAACACTTGGGGGAAGCATTGTATCTCATTGGAAGGGAAGCTTATTCTTGTTAAATCAGCATTTCTATCTCTCCCAATGTTTCTATCATCCCTTACTTTAGTTCCTGTGAGCATTCTTAAAGAGTTTGATAAATTGTGTAGAGGATTCTTGTGGAATAAGAAGAATGGTAGTGTTGGGCTTCACTATGTTTCTTGGGAACTGCTTTGCAAACCAAAGAATGAAGGAGAATGGGGCCTGTTTTCTGCGGTTTCAAAGATGGGACCTCTCCGAGCAAAGTTTTCTTAGGATTTCATCATGAACACTGATTCGTTGCTATATCATACTCTTAGAAACAAATATGGAGATGATATTTGGAATGAAATGGTGAGGAATGCCTGCTCTCCTACGTGGAAGGTTATTACCATGGGAGATTTGTATTTGAGGGACATTGTGAGATGGAAGGTAGCTGATGGCAAGTCTATTAATTGGATGCTTGACTCTTGGGTTCTTGATAGAAGCTTCTCTAAGTGGCCTACCTTTGTGAACAACCTTGAGTATTCCAATTTCAGCTTAAGCAAGTTTATCTTGGATGGTGGTTGGAATGTAAAGCAGCTGTAGGTGTTCTTTGGAGATCAACTGGTGGATATCATCACCCAAATTCTGATTGATGATAACAATGAGAGAGATCAAATGGAACCGAAAACAAAGTATTCTGGAAAATCAATTACAACTATGTCTTGTGAAGCTATGTTGGATCGTAATACAGCTACTAACCACTGGACTTGGATGAAGAAATTAAAACTAAGACCAAGAGTTGAAATGTTTTGGTGGAGGTTTTATAACAAAGCTGTACCTTCAAATTCATTTTTGGTAAAAAGTAGATTGAGATTGGTTGCTGCTTGCCCGAGAGGTTATCATGAGGATGAGGATTGCAGTCATATAGCGGGAAGATGTACTAAGCTTCAGAACATTATCACACTGCTAAACGGTTGGGGTTTTCAAATTCTGCCATTTAAAGATTTTAAAAATTGCTTGGAGGGGCTAAAGGAGTATGCAGGTTACTGATCCTTTATCGCTAATCTTTACTGTACTTCTGTATTCCTTGTTTGGAAAAGTCGATGTAAACTGATACATGAAAGAATGGAGGATTCGGATGTTACCAAAGCAGTTAACTCTGTTTCTATGACTACGGTTAGCAACTTTATTAATCTTTCCTCGGACAACTGGGATGTCAACCAGCGCAAGTTGTCATATTCTTTGCAACCTCCTCCACCCGGATGGATAAAGATTAATGTGGATGCTGCATTGAAGAGTAACAACATGGCTGGAATTGGTAGAGTTATTAGGGATGACAGAGGGCAGTTTTTGTTAGCATTTGGTGTGCAGTACATGCATTGGGATATTGCTCAAGTGGAGTTGATGGCTGTTTATAGCTTGAAGAATTTTATGCAAGAGTGGATGTGTGAATCTCAAGGTGTGATGATAGAAGGTGATAACATCAATGTTATTAAAATTCTTCAAGGTGCTCTAAAGGAATGGAAGAACAAAGGGAGAATAGATCAAAATTTGTCTTTTTTACAGGACTTCAACCAAGCTCTGTTTTCTTTTTGTAATAGAGGGTGCAACAAATTAGCAGATGTTTGTACTAATTTTGGTGTGAAATCTTCATTTATTTGGTCAGATCTTAATGATGTGGAAATTCCTCCTTCATTCTAGTCTTGTTTGAAGGAGGAATGTGATGCTTTAGGTTCTTTTTGAGTTTGTTGTAATTAGCTTTTCTTTTTAATGCAATTGTGCATTTCTCTCAAAAAAAAAAAAAAACTAACAGAAATAGAATGAAAAATAGACAAATCAGAAATCAGTAGTCATCAGAATCAAACATTTTTATCAATCACACCTAATCTGGTCCTCAGAATGCTGAATGAGTCAAAGGCCAGTGGTTTAGTAAATATGTCAGCCAGCTGATTTTTAGTTGCTACATGATGTTAGCTTAATGCCCCATTTTCATAATATGGTCCCTAATGAAGTGATGCCTTATATCAATGTGTTTGGTTCTAGAATATTGGATTGGATTCTTAGAAATACAGATGACACTAGTATTATCACACAGAATAGAAATTATGCCCACAGGTAATCCTAAATCCAAGACTTGTTGCTTCAATCAAAGAACTTGGGCCATACAACTTCCTAAGGCAATGTACTCAGCTTCAGCAGTAGAAAGTGCAATTGAGTTTTATTTTCTACAAGACCAGGAGACTAAAGATTGTCCTATGAATTGATAAGTTCCAGAAGTGCTCTTTCTATCCACCCTACAAGCTGCAAAGTCAGAATCAGAATATCCAGTAATCTCAAAAGAGGTGCTGTGCCTAGGGTACCAAATTCCTAGGTTTGGGGCCCGTAAAAGATATCTAAGAATTCTCTTAACAACAGTCAGGTGGGACTCTTTAGGATCAACTTGAAACCTAGCACAAAGACAAACACTAAATATGATATCAGGTCAGCTAGCAGACAGGTAAAGTAGTGATCCAATTATTCCTCTATACTTCTTCTGATCAATAGATTTTCCACTTGAATCCTTATCTAACTGAGTAGAGGAGCTCATGGGAGTGTTGATTGGCTTGGCTTTGTCCATTTCATATTTCTTCAAACTGTCCTTAGTGTATTTAGATTGATTGAGAAAGGTTCCATCATCCATTTGCCTTATGCTAAACCCCAAAAAGTAGGACAACTCTCCTATCATACTCATCTCAAACTCCTTACTCATTGTTTTAGAAAACTCATCACATAAATGTTTATCAGAAGATCCAAAAATTATATCATCAACATAGATCTGGATAATGAATAAATCATCCCCTACTCTACTCACAAAAAGGGTGGTGTCTACGCTCCCCTTAATAAACTTTCTTTCTAGCAGAAATGTGCTAAGCCTCTCATACTAAGCTCTGTGTGCCTGTTTCAATCAATATTAGGCCTTTTTTAATTTGTAAAAATGATTTGAATATTGAGAATTCTCAAAACCTAGGGGTTATTCTATAAAAACATCCTCTTTTATCCCCCCATTTAAAAAGGCACTCTTGATATCCATTTGAAACAGCTTAAATCCCTTATAATAGGCAAAGGCTAGTAGCACCCTAATGGCTTCCAATCTGGCTACAAGGGCAAAGGTCTCCTCAAAATTAATCCCTTCAATCTGATTATACCCCTTAGCCATTAATATTGCCTTATTCCTAACCACCACACCAGAATCATTCATTTTATTCTTAAAGACCCACTTGGTTCCTACTATACTTTGATTCCTAGGTCTTTCTACTAACTCCCAAACATCATTCCTTACAAATTGATTCAGTTCCTCTTGCATAGCTAAGATCCAGAATTCATCAGAGAGGCTTGATTGATGTTGGTTAGTTCAATCATTTAGATAAAGGCAGAGTGGTTTACTTCCTTCCTAAGTCCATGCCTAGTCCTAACACCTTCAGAAGGGTCTCCTAAGATCAGTTCTTTAGGATGACTCGAAGAATATCTCTAATCTCTAGGCAAAGTGTTTTGAGGATCTACCCTTCCCTCCAGATTTACATTTTCAACCCCTTGGGTAATCTCCCCTACCTCTTCTTCTTCCTCAACTCTAGTCACCTTAGAATTAGATTCATCAAACACCACATGAGTTGTCTCTTCCACCACCAAAATCCTCTTATTAAACACCCTAAAGGATTTCCCCACACTAGAATAGCCTAGGAATACTCCTTCACCAGATTTGGGGTCAAACTTTCCTAAGGATGACTTCCCGTTGTTTAGAATGAAAACCTTACAGCTAAAGACATGGAGGTGGGACAGGTTTGGAGTTCTACCCTTAATGATCTCATAAGGTGTCTTGTTCATATTGGATCTAACATTCACCCTATTCAGCACATAACAGGCAGTGTTCATCGCTTCAACCCAAAAGTATTTTGGAAGTGAATACTCAGCAAGCATGGCTCTAGCGGCTTCCACTAAGGTCCTATTCTTCCTTTCAGCTACCCCATTCTGCTGAGGGGTCCTAGGAGCTAAAACATTGTGACTAATCCCTTGCTCCTCACAGAAAGTCCCAAACTTCACATTTTCAAACTCTCCACCATAATCACTATGAATAGTCAAGATCTCACAACCTAGCTTCCTCTGAACCCAAGTGGAGAAGGACTTAAATTCATCAAATGACTCAAATTTATGTGACAGAAATTTAATCCAAGTGAACCTCGAGTAATCATCAACAATCACAAAACCATAGACTTTCCCCCCTAAGCTGGCAGTGCTAATGGGTCCAAATAGATCTATGTGAAGGACTTTTAAAGGTCTAGAGGTGCTAATGTCCTTAACAGAGTGAAAGGAGGACTGGAATTGCTTCCCTAATTGACAGGCATCACACAGGTGGTCCTTAGTGAACTTAAGCTTAGGGACACCTCTAACTAAGTCTTTTTGGGTAACTCTCCTAAGGGTTTTTATACTGGCATGACATAATCTCATGTGCCATAACCAAGACTCATCAGCGGAAATTTTTAAGCAAATTAAATTATCAGCTTTAATGCAACTTACATCCAGCATGTAGACATTATTGATCCTTTATCCCTGCAAAATAATTTTGTCATTTAAGCTAAAAATACAGCAAGTGGGTAGGAATTTAATGTTGTATCCTTTGTCACAGAGCTAACTGATTCTCGGTAGGTTATGTTTCAATCCATCTACAAGCAAAATATTGTCAATCATAAAATCTTTGAATCACCAATTATAACTGAACCTACCACCCTCCTGGTGGTGTTGTCTCTAAGTGTAACCTTGCCTCCAACCCTGGCCTCTAGCGAAATGAACTAACTTGCATCTCCAATCATGTGTCTTGAACATCCGCTGTCCAGGTACCACATGTTCTTATGAGGTCTTGTGTGAGAGCACACCTACAAAATCATCAAATGTCAAATTTAGGAACCCAAACAAGTTTGGGTTCCTTCTTATGAAAAGAAGAATGCAATGCATGTGTGCTGTGCTGTGAAACAGACATTTTGAGCCTCCACACCCAATGTATACTATGGTGAATAGTGCAAGTGTGGGAGATGTGTCCTAACATGCCACAAGAAAAATATCTAACACCAGGAAAAGGATTAACTAATCTACGTGGGTGATAGTACCTCTTCCTAGGTTTGTATGAAACATGCTTTGATGATTTTGAAATAGATTCTTCAAAAGGTGGAGGTGAATAAAATTATGGAAAAGTAGGAGGTGTTTCATTTTTCTCAAAAGCACTAATTTTAACTTTTAAAAATTTATTTTCTTTCTTCAAACTTGCGATTTCAAATTTTAATGCTCTATTACTACTCTCCACTTCACATACCATATTGTCTAATTCTTTAAAAGCTCTTTCTAAATCAACATGCGAGGTTTTTAATGAATCATGCTCAGTAATAAGATCAGAATACTTTTTGTTCATTTCATCAAATTCATCAAGTAAAGACATGTGATTGCTGTCAAGTGTGGAATGATCTTTAACTATAGAATCAGGCTTTTTTTGTAAATTCAAAATTCTAGTTTCAGGCTAGCATGAGTTTTCTTAAGCTTCCTATACGATGCGTGACTTCTTTCAGATACTTCAAATAATTAATTATAAGTAAGCTCACATACCTCTTCCTGGTCAGACTGACCAGGATGATCATCAGCCATCAGACTTAAGTTGGTTTCCTCCTCTTCAGCTTCAATCTCAAAAGAGTTAGATACAGAGTCTACCCAGAATGCCTTTTGAATTCTCTTCTTATCCTTCCTGAATTTGGGTTTCTCCTCACCCTTTTCCTTGCTTGGGTGAGCTTTAAGTGCAGGATAATCCGCCTTAGTGTGTCTAGGCTTTCTGTATTCAAAACAAATAGTATCAGATGAGCCTTTAAAATTTTTACTGGACTTACCCTTGTTCCACTTCTGAAAGTTCTTATGTTTCTTCCTTAGAAAGCTTTTGAATTACCTAGTGATTAAGGCAACATTATCGCTATCAGACCTGGAAGAATCAGTATCAGTATCATTGGCCTTCAGCGCTACAGTTTTCTCCTTCTTCTTCTCACCTGCATCAAGCTGTCTTTGGTTCACCCCTTGCTTGTAAGCAATGAGTGACCCAAGTAAGTTGTCAATTGTTCAAATCTTTCGATTCAATAATTACAGTTATCTTAGCATCAAACGAAGAAGGCAAACATCTCAAAATCTTGTTCACTTTTTCATAGTTTGTAAGTTCTCTTCCTAAAGCATGCAAAGAAGTAACAATTTGAGTGAACCTCTTTTACATTTTAGAAATAAATTCATTAGGTTTCATGCAAAAAAGTTCATAGTCATGCAGCAATATTTTAGCCTAGACTGTTTGACTTCAGTTGTACCTTCACAAGTAATACACAATCTATCCTAAATTTCTTTGCCAGTTGTACAAGTCAGAACACACATGTAATCCTCAGATTTTAAGGCATAGAAAAAATAGTTCAAACATTTGGCATTCAGTTGGGCTAAGTCAGGATCATCAAAAGTCTAATCAGTGAAAGGCAGTTCAATTTTAACATTGTTAATCATTCTAAAAGGTGGCTCATAGCCATCCTTAACAAGCATCCACATGCAATAATCAATTGATTGAAGAAAAATAGACATGTGAGTTTTCCAAAAATTAAAAGGTATGTTATTAAACAATGGTGGTCGTGTAATTGAATAACCTTCAACAGTATTACAATTACCAAAGTTAGCCATGGATAAAATTCAAAAGTTTTTAAACATAAATTTTTGAATCCCACTCTGATACCACTTAAAAGTTTGATAGGGATGTTAAGCCCTGATGAACAAGTCCCGAGGCTAACCAAGAGGGGGGGTGAATTGGTTATTTAAAAAATTTGTGAGTAACACGAAAAATCTTTTTATAATTACAACGAAACAAATTAAAATAATGATAAAAAGATTTATCACAGATTTTACCCAAGCAGATAATAATAGAAAAGTAACGTGCAGAAAATAATCAGAAAAAGCACAATAAATTTTATAGTGGTTCGGTCAACTTGACCTACATCCACTCCCCGAAGCCTCCCCTCTGGGTATTGCACTAACACAAAAGTGTCTCTCCTTCTACTCCCACATCAAGGCGGAGAAGCTTGTACAAAACTCCTTTCCACCAACCCTATGAGGCAGAGAACCTGAACTCCTTTCGCTTCCTCCTAAAGCAGGCAGAGAACCTGAACTCCTTTCGCTTCCTCCTGAAGCAGGCAGAGAACCCGAACTCTTTCGCTTCCTCCTGAAGCAGGCAGAGAACCTAAACTCCTTTCACTTCCTCCTAAAGCAGGCAGAGAACCCGAACTCCTTTCTCTTCCTCCTGAAGCAGGTAGAGAACCCGAACTCCTTTTGCTTCCTCCTGAAGCGGGCAGAGAACCTGGATCTTCTTACGAACGATCCTCCCAAAAAAACACCAACAAGATGAGAGACGATCAACGGAGAAGATGACTTTGATCCTTGCTTGGAGTAATCTTTGTGAATCCCTCACAAGATCCTCTCTCTTTCTCTCTCCTAAGCTCTCTCTCTCTCTCTCTCTCTCTCTCTCTCTCTCTCTCTCTCTCAAGGTTTCTCTGGAAAGGAAAGTGGTAAAAGATTTTTCTTGTTGGAAGAAAAAGATCTTTTATATGAGGGCTCAAAATTTGCCCTAAATCTTAACTGGTCGGCCAATATCGTCCAGGACAATTACAAGATCATCCTGTTCGATCAGTTCAAAATTACCTAGATGATCTGGCTCTTCTGGATGATTAGTGGAAAAAGTTGTTCAGATCATTCGGGATGATTAGTGTAAATTCAGGAATTTCATCCAGAAGATTGCTCTGGTCGTCCAGAGAAACTGGTGCTGTACGACCTCAAAATGACTTGATCGTCCAGGATGATATTGATATCGTCCTGTACGATTAGTTCAAAAAGTGCAAAAATTATCCTGATCCCCGCTCTGGACATACAGGTGAAACACACTGGATGATCATAATCGTCCCGAACGATCTTACGATCATCCTAGATGATATGATCGTATCAATTAAATATTAATTACTTTCCTTAATCACCAGACTAATTTAGGCATGATTGTACTGGATTGTCCAGGACGATACGTGTATCGTCCGGGATGATCAGATCAAATCTCTAAAAATAAAACTTGCCTAACTTGATCTAGCGGCTGAGAATTTTTGATTTGAGCCTATCATCCCGTACGATCAATGGATCATCCTGGATGATCGGCTTTATCAGACAGACTTAACTTGGTCGCCCTAATTAGGGTTTTTATTTTCACTTAATTGTCTAGGATGATGTGAATATCGTCTAGGACGATCTGAACAAAAAATGAACAAAAACTCTAATTCACTCAAGCTCTCCCCCTGAGTGTGTGTGTGCAAGGTTACTTAGCTAGGGGATCAGTTACATTACTTTTGACTCAAGAAAAGAAAAACATTACATTTAGACACACTTGGACCCGATCTTGAGTTGGCTTGAGTTGCTTTTGATCTTTTATACCTGAAATGGGTTAGCCAAGAAAAATAGAATGCTAACATGTTTGTCTTCATCAAAACTGTATTTTTTGAATCTAGATTTGCAACACCATTGAGTATATAGCAGTGCTTCTGTCCATAAATACTTAGGAAGTGAATACTTAGGTAGCATGGCTCTAGCGGCTTTTACCAATATCCTAATTTTTTCTTTTAGCAACCCCATTCTGTTGAGGAGTTTTAGGAGCTAAAAATTTATGCTCTATTCCCATTTCCTGACAAAAGATTTCAAACTCTCCACCATAATCACTATGGTCAATATTTTACATACTAATTTCTGTTGTATCTAGGTGGAGAAGGTTCTAAATTTCTTAAATGATTCACTCTTTGTTCTAGGAATCTAACCCAGGTGAATCGAGAATAGACATCAATAATTATAAAACCATATGATTTTCCATCTAGGCTAGCTGTACTAGCAGGTCCAAATAGATCCATATGAAGAATTTATAGTGGCCTAAAGGTGATGATGTCCTTGATTGAATGAAAGGAAGTTTTGATTTTCTTTCCTAGTTGACATGCATAAAAAAGGTGGTTCTTCGAGAATTCTAGTTTGGGTATGCCTCTAACTAGGTTTATTTGGGTTATCTTCCAAATAGCTTTCATGCTTGCATGACATAGTCACTTATGCCATAACCAAGATTCATTAATAATTATTTTCAAACATAAGGAATTAGTAGACTTGATACAATTCAAATCAAGTATATAGACATTATTAATTCATTTTCCTTTTAAAATAATATTTCCATTTAAACTAATCATGTAACTAGTAGATAAGAATTTAATATTAAAGCCTTTGTTACACTGTTGACTAATGCTAAGTAAGTTATATTTCAGGTCGTCTACTAGCAAAATATTTTCAATAATAAAATTCTTGGAATTACCAATCATACCTATACCTACCACTTTTCTAGTGGTATTATCTCTAAGTGTAACTTTGCCTCCTGCCCTGGCCTCTAGCATGATGAATTACTTCATGTCTCCAGTCATATGCCTTGAACATCCGCTGTTCAGGTACCACATGCTTTGACTAGACTTTTTATAAGAGCACTCTTACAAAGTCAATTAAATATTAGATTTGCTAACCCAAGTGAGTTTAGGTTTCACCTTATGCATTAATGAATAACTTGCATGCATGCTATATTGTGGTACAAGTGATTTATATCTCCATACTAGATGTGTTCAATGGTGTATCGTGCAAGTGTGGGTTATGTGACCTAGCATGCCACAAAAATGACACCTAATCTCAGGGAATATATTTACAAATTTATTCAAGGGGATGTCCCTCTTTCTAGGGATGTATGATACATGCACTGACGTGGGGTTGTATCATTATGCTAGTGTAGGTGGTGTTCTATTTTGTTCAAATGGATGGATTTTTGCTCTTAAGAATTAATTTGCACTTTCAAGCCTTGTAACATCTTGTTTTAATGCATTCTCATTCCCATTTAGTTCAGATGCACAAGTTTCTAATTATTTGAATTAATCTTTTAATTTAAGATGCTTTAAGTTCAAGGATTCAGATGCATTGGTTAGATCGATAATCTTCTTGTTTAATGTATCGAATTTATCAAGTAAAGATATATGATCACTATCTAAATCAGAGTGCTCAACTATCAGCCTTCCATGCTCTTTTTTTAGATTAGAAAAGTCTATGTTTAAGCTAGCATACATCTTTTAAGCTTCCTATATGAATCATGAATTTTCTTAGATATAATAAACAATTCATACATAAAAGACCTATTATGAGTTAGACTCATCCAAAATTAAAATAAATTTTTAAAATTAAGAAATTCACTTATTAATTATAATAAATATTTAAAAATATATAAAAATAACAAACATAATTTTAAACACTTAAAATCATCCACAAAGATTGTTTCTGACATTTGGGGAAGTTTTTAAGAGGTTTGGAGTGTATTTTGTAAAAAAATAAGAAAATGCCTCTAATTAAATAATTAAAAAAATCCAATAATACACCAAAATTTAATAATTCATAACTAATTTTGAAAAATCTAAATTTAGTAAACTCAAAGGCATTAGAGTCATCTCTAGGTATAGTGCTTATGAAAAACATATAAACTTCAGAATTTACTGTAAATAAAAAAGTTAATATTTATTTCAAACTTAATACATTAAATATACCAAAATTATAAAATAGATAACTATGTTCAGAAAACTCCAAATTTATTAAACTCAAAGGCATTAGAATCATCTCTAGGTATAGTATTTATGAAAAATATAAAAATTTAGAAACCAATATAAATAAAAAGTTAAGAAATAGGCCCTATATTTAATGCATTAAAATATGAAAAATTAATAAATCACTAAAATATCAATAAATCATCAATCCAATGAAATTAAAAAATATTAAAAAAATAACCAACATTCTTGTCAATAAAGTTTTTAGGCTGGACTACCTCGAGCTACGAGGCTACATGTCCTAAGGAGGCCTTGGGTCATCATGCTCATTGTGACAAATGACACGAATGAGTTTAATAGAATATAAATACTAAAATATAAACATAAAAAAATTAGTAAATAATAAATTAAATTCAAATAAAAATTGTTAATAAAAAATGTAGATTTTATACCTTTTCATACCCATATACTTGATTCCTTTTAGGAGGGTAAAGATGTACCGGATTGAGAAGCTTTAAGGATTAAAATATTTAATTAAAATGAAGCACTCTATGCCATCTATCTACCCCAATTGTAGAGGATTGGTAGCATTACAAATATGAGCCTAGGATATATTGATCAAAAGCTTCTGGCACTTAGAAGTTGTTTAACATATGTTCTTTAAAATCTAAAGTTAAATAACTTCAACATTCAAAACATCTTTAAAAAGAAATATAAAACCTCTAAATCATTAAAACATAAATTCATACCACCCTATAAAGACCTTTAATAAATAAATTTATTTATAAATAATTTAAAACTAATAATACCTAGGAACTATCCAAGGCACACAGCCTTTTTTACACTCACTTAAATGGTTTATTAGGATAACAAACTCTAGCCTAGGCTACGCCAGTTGTTTGATTTTCTTGCCAAGTGCTTTTCATGGAGAGTACCTTATATATGTTTATTTATTTTTAGCAATATGGATTCCATACATTTTAAATTCTTATTGGTGAACTTAGGCTCCTTAAGGACTGCATTAGAAGCATTAGGTTATTTCACAATTGCTTTGCACTTTAATATGCTTTTATATTGCCTTTAAATTCTTGTAAGAGTCAAAGTATAATGTACTTAGAACTGGTGTATATGTCTGAGTCCTTATAAATTATAGATTGTATATAGATTGAGTTATACATCATCTTGAGTTATAAGAGATTTAAATATACCTGCTTATACATATACAAATGGTACTCCAAAAGATGGTATCCTTGCCTTTAGAGGAAACTCTGTTTTGGAATTCCATAGAAGACTTGGAGCTTGACAACCACAAGCAAGTATATTTGAATATATATATATATATATATATATATATATATATATATATATATATATATATATATATATATATATATATATATATATATATATATAAGGTGGGATTTGAAACCCAATTTTATTATGGTGCAACCTGGGAACCTTTCTTTTATACAAAGTTTGAGTCTGTTGTAAATTATTAAATCAATGAATAAATAAAATTACTTTTTATATTCAATATTTCATTTATTTATATTGCTTCATATATTGCATTCATATGGGTGATAATTTATATTAGTAGGTAGAAGTTTTTCTTGGTTTTTTCAGGTGTATATGTTTCAAACTTCGTAGGAACATGTATACTAGTTTTAGGATGATATGGTACTAGGTAACTTATAACCAACCCCTTTACCCAATCATGCATACATGCATGCATTTTAATTTCTACAATGAATATTAAGCCAAACCTTTTAGCCCAACATGGGTAAGGTAATGGGGTCCCCATTATGCTCAAGGGATTCTATGCTTTTACTTTAGATAGGGTTGTTATACTACCAAAAATTTTAAGAAATTTTGGTAGTTAAAAAATTTAGTTAAGTAAATTAAACAAGATAAAATTTAGAGTTCTTAGCAAGTCATCTCACCAGTAATTGAAATTAGAAGTTGAAATTACTCATCTTGAGTCATAAATGCGAGAGTATGATCATCCTTTGACTTCTTAAGATAGAACTCAACCTATCATGCATTACATTTAGAGCGACTGATTATGCATTAGGACTTTTAGCTGGCAACTCACTCCAAGCAATTATAAGTCCATGTTATAAATACCTCTTCAATCATTACACATTCATATTTAATTCTTTTAACATTTAAATTCTAAAATCTAAATTTAGAGGACAATTGGAGAATTTATAATTTAAAGCTTATATATTAAATCTTATTAGCCTAAATATTTCTTTAGATTCATTTATCTTTATAAATCTTTAGTATTCACTTTAATCGAGAGTATTTTATTAGGAGATATAATTAGCTATAGGGGCTTGCCCCTATAGGGAGTCTATAACCAAGAATAAAATAAACCATATCTTAATTTCATTTTAAGGTAGAGGAAAGATTTGTGAAACGTAGACCTTAGCTTTAAATATTGGATTAATTTCATAATTGAAATGATAGGCGAATGTTTCTTTTATCCTTCGAGACTAATTGAATATTCTCAGTGTAATATTCAGTAATGAATGGAAAGTTTCTCTTCTCAAATTGATAGTGACATATTAGTCTATTCTTAGGGATGGTATAAAGTCAATATATATAGATTTGTCTAAAAAAAACTCAAATGTAAATTTAAAAGAAATCATGTGTGAAATTTGGATTTGGATGTTAAATTAAATTTGCCCATAACTGTCAGTTATTCCATCCCAATTGTTCAAACTTATAGCCTAGTGCTCCTTTGGCTTTAACATCTTCATCAAAGCTATTCTCTAGGAGCTAAAAAAGAAAATGAACCCAACATCTCTCCATGAAACTCTTCCTATCTAGGTAAATGTCTAACCCTAAGTCTAGACCTAAGGTTCCTTAAATTTCTTGGCATACACCACATAAAGCTATTAAACTTCATGTGGTTCAGTTTCACACACTTATGATTATTTCTAGAAGATTTAGTGTAAAAATATTCATTCTAGTAAAATTTAAAATCAAACAAAGGTATTAGGGGTTTTTGTGATTTGAAGAGGAAGATGGAATCTCTACCATCTATCTTTTGAAATTATTTTTGATAGACAAGATTGCATCGTATCAAAACCTCTATTCAACCATTCCTGAATTATGCAATGAAATTGTTTAATATTATCCACCCATTTGACCTAGTGTGATATCAAACTGATGAAAGATTATTCAATGTGGTTAAGTGGCTGACTACCATAAAACCAAGCTACTAGTCTCTTTCGGTCGCGTGGAAAGTGTATGCCATGCCATTTCCATCACTCTGGTTTAATTTAAAATAGCAATAAATTTGTTTCTTAATGCTAAAACTTCCAAAAAATCATAGTAAATCATGTACTCAATTATGTTATATATATAAGGGCTCTATGGATTCAGGGTGATGGGCTCTATCCAATAACATTAAATTAAGATAGTTTGATGAGTAATTTAGATGAAGTTTCAAATATATGTCTCAATGATTTTGTTAAATTAAAACTAAAATATTCATCAACTAGGGTTCAATTTTCAAAGGGGAAGACTATGAGATGTTATATAAATCTTATAATTTTCTTAGCTTCAATTGAATTCCCACTCATGTGAATTGAGTTTCTAAGTATATGGGTCAATATTTTACCCAAATAATAAGAAATTTGTTTTTCCCAATCCATAGGGTATTAGGCTCTTATTTTTACATGAATTGTTTGTTACTATTGTAGGGCTAGATATAATGAATTTCAAACCTTGGCAAATACTAGTGACAAATTGGGAAAAAAAACTAGGGTTACATTTAGAAAACTAAGAAAAATTTTACGAAGTTCACCGTATATCCAATAGGGATGAAACTTGAACCTAACACACATAGAGACATGCATCATGAACTCTAGTAATTACTTTGACATTAATTGGAGCTCATTAAGTCTCCTAAAATAAAAACCCTAAAATCTGCCTTGATTTTAAAACTCATTTTTATAAAATACATAGTAAATTGAATAAAAATCTTTAAAATATAAAATAAATTGCAATAGACTCTAAATCAATCCTATAACAAAGGAAAAATAAAAGATTTATTATATTTTAGTTAAAATAATATTAATTAAAGATTAATCCTTAATTAAACTTTAATTGAAAAAAATCATATAAAATCAATCCTTGATCCAATTAATTCCAAATTTTTAATGATTGTACCTTAGGATATTCCTAACCTGTGGTGTTAGTTATTTAATTGATTGAGGTCATTTGATTAATCAATCATGTATCCAAATTTCCTTCTATGAAGAAGAAAATTTAATAAATTAAATAAATTCTATAAAATTAAATAAAAATTAAATAAACTTTAACTTAATTAAATTAAATAACTAAAATTAAAATCAATAAACATTAAATAAAAATAAATTAAATGATTTTAAATAAAATTAAATATTTAAAAGAAATTAGTTAAAAATGTAAATAAATTCCAAAAATTCAAATTTAAATAAAATAAATAAACATTATAGAAAATTTAAATAAAACAAATTATTTGAAAAATTTTAAATTAAATTAAAATAAATAATTAATTAATTTAAGAAATTCAATTAAACTTAAAATACTAATTAATTTTTAAATATTTAATTAAAAATTAAAGTCCTTTATGCATATGCTTGACTCCTAAGGGAGGGCATAAATGCATTAAATTGATTGGCCTAAAAGCAATTTGGAGTTTTCAATTAAATAAAATGTTAAATAAAACTCCAAGGACTCTATGTAATCATGTTATCCTATATGGAGAAATGAATGTATTATAATTATGTGCTTAAGGATTTGATGATTTTTAACCCCATACTTCACTTGGAATTATTAGTTATCATGATTCTTTATAACTTAAAATTAAATAATTTTAGCCATTTAAAATAAAAATCTTTTAATAAACAATAAAACATTACAACTTAAATTCAAATTAAAACATCCTTTATCCTATAAGGATCTACTTGATTAGTTTAAATATTTGAACTGATCATCCAGTACAAAATTAAGGGTCATATAGTATGATGAGTTCAATCTAATAAGATTTTCATCCGATATAATAACTAGCGGTTAACTATCATCCCAGGAGTTAATCAGGTTATACAATATGAATAAAGACATCAGATAGTATGATATAAACTCTCAAATAATCCAGATTCAATTACTTAACTAAAGGATTAAGTTAGGAAAAATTTAATTATATCATTCAATATGATCGCAATCATATAGTACAATTAGTTCTACTTTTGAATTTAAAAATATTGCCAAATTTATGATTGGCAGCTAATTTAAATTGATCATCTTATACAAGTAGGTTCATGTAGTATGATTAGTTCAAGTAGTATTAATTAGTCAATTAGCCATTTTAATTGATTTTTTGAATCAGTACGATCTAGATTATATAGTAAAAACTTCAAAATTTTTGAAATTTATATTTCACTACACCGCGTGTGTGTGTGAGTGTATAGTCACTAAGCTAGAATACAACCTTACATGAATTTGACTTAAGAAATATATAAAAATAAGGAAATGAAAATTATAGATTCTTGTAAATATCACCCTTTTCTACCCAATCTTAAGCCTTGAATCTTCATTGTATATTGTATGATGTACCTAAAATGTTAGTGTGCACAAAATCAAATATGTAATACAAGTATTAGAAGAAATAAAGTAGCAATTAATAATATTTTTTATCATTAAAATTAAAAGCACTATCCTATATTGCAATAATTCCCCTCATTTGTGTGTGCATGGTCCCTAAGCTAACATACACATTTTTATATTGAAAGAGTTAAGAAAATAAAAAGTACAAACTCTTGCATAAATCAAACCTATACCACCTAGTCTTGAGTCCTGATTCTATGATGAGGCTTAATATATGTTGAACCTGAAATATTAATACACAGAAAAAAAAAATTGGAAACCCACAGAGGGGCATACGTGTTGATTAAGAAAAATATTACAAGGTCCTTAAGAGGGACCCCAAGCTCTCTACTACTCATAAGAGCTACAAAATTAATCAAAAAAGCACTTATACAAAAAACATAGGTACAATCTAGGGTGGCAAGCAGCAAGCACCCAAAAAAAGATACAAAAATAGGCATTTAGCTCCATCTTTCCAGCCAAAAATCCAAAACTCAAGAAATTAGCACTAAATAACTCCTGCAAAATGAAATGAACAGTAGAAGGAAAACTCCATTGAAAAGAGAGATAGCTACATACCTGTGCATCTCAAATGGAAATAGGAAAAAAGATTCAGATAACTATACTGTAACGATAATATAAGGTACACCTTACCAATCTTAAAGGAATATAGAGATTTCTAACCTTGCATACCAGACTTAACAGAGCCAAGGGTGCAATAGTTAACTAAGAACCTCCAACAATAATCACAGAGCCAACTAACCCAGCCATAGAAATAATAAAACTATAGATATTGCAATAGCTGAACCCACAAAAGTAATTGCTATGAGAGGTCAAGCACTAGCTATAGTTGATGAAATCATTAAACAAACAAAAATAGCTAAGCACATTAATCTCATTAGAAGTGGAAGTAACCAAATTCCTACATCTGCACTCCAACTGACAAAACCATATGTAATAATCAACACATATAGTAAAAGGATCGTAGACCCAAGAATAATCGCACAGACATGGGCCCTGTTCATACTATTAATGCTAAATGAAAATGAACCCAAAAGAAAGCCATGACCACAACCACTAAAGATACAGTCATTACCAAAACAAAACAACCAAACAATCTCATAATAGCTATAATAGAAAGTGATGCCATTCTTAAAATTCTTTTCGTAAGACTGCTGGAAGCTCCAATAATCGCAAACAAAAAAAGGCCAATGTTAAAACCAGAGGAAAGGATAACAATCCTCCTAACCACATCAATAAAGATTAAAAGCATAACAGGAACATCACAGAAAGTCAAATGACTAGCCATGTGGATAATAGTAGGGAAATGAAAATAAGAGTTAAAGTTCCAAGAATTCTACCAATTATTGCTAATAAAATCCAAAATTGAGCAACATAGAAGCTAAGGAGAGAAAACTGAAGTATCTATAATACCATCATGATAAAAAAATCATATTGCCACTCAAATCTAAACCCAAACCCACCCAAGCTCACACAGACCCTGAATAATGCAAAGGAATAGACATGGCAGTAATAGGATAAAGAAAATATATAATCCATAGAGCAACAAAACCTCACCCAAGAGGCCAAAAGATTAAAATACAAACTAAAGTAAGTAAATACACGGATAACAATCATAATGATTCCAGGAAAAACCACAGAGAAGGGGTACCCCGGAAAACTCACAGCCAAACCACCAAACATGCCATGCCACATGAGACAATAGCTCTTGTTAACCATAGTCTAGAAAAAACCACAACAGGACAACCCAAGATACTCCACCCAGGGAATAGATGAGCAGCACAAAGGGTTAAAATCTAAATAAAAATTGGTACAATCATAGTTTGAAATTTTCCAAAGACACAAGAAAAAGAGCCCAAGAAATGACCAACCATAACATAACATATTGAAGACCCAAATAGCAAGGCAAATAAAACCCAAGTGATCAGAACAAAAAAAAGAAATTAATCCAAAATTACCAAAAATAAAAGGATAATGGTAGTAGCACCGACCCATAAAATAGTTAGAAACAAAGAACCAAGAAGTGACAACCACAACAGACTCCAAAAGGACCAATAGCCCAAAACACAATGAAAACCTAAGCTCTAAAATAGGGTAAACCAATTTTGTCCACTTTAGTAAGACCCTTTAAAGAGTTAGGTAAATTGGTGGAAGAAAAATCAATAAGAAATTCCAAATTACACCCAAGATTGGCCAGCCAATCAGCACAAGCATTTCCTTTCCTATGCACATGAGACAAGGTATAATTAATAAGGGTCAAAAGCTGCTTAATTTCCCTAACAAGATAGACTAAATCTTGGTTACACACAGCATCATCAGGGTTATTCAAACAATAAATACTATAAGTAGCATCAACTTCAATCCAGATATTAGTAATGCTAAGAGATATGCATAATTTAAGACCATGTAAAATAGCAAAGAGCTCAGCATAAAAAATAGGGCATTTATGTAAGGGCTAGCATAAGCCATGATGACATTCCCATGAAAATCCTTGATAATCCCACCACAACCATAAGCAGAATCTTTGATAGAACTATCTGCATTAAGCTTAATGATATTGATAGGGAGCTTAATCTAGTAAACCAACTTAGGTTCATCAAAGGAATGATTAGCCTCCAAAGAGATACCAAAGTCTTGGGCCATAAAGAAATAATCCCTAATTTTTTTGGTGGAGAGCAGGTTAGCAGAGTAAAGCCTCAGAACTTTATCTTTCACATTTTAATAATCCTATGATGGTCCATACCAATATTATTGAAAAGAGAGCTATTTCTATCCAACCATAAGTACAACAAAATAAGGGAAGGAATCACATTTCTAATATGGCCTCTAGACTTAATGAACCAAGAATTAAGCATAACATTAATGGACATATTAGCACTAAAAAAGTTTAATGTGAAAAAATCATCAAAATGTGTCCACATTTAAATAGCTATAGAACCAAAAATAAAGGCATGATGCACATTCTCCACATGATAACAACATTGACATTTTGAAGTTAAAATAAAACCTCTTTTAACTAAGTTCTCATCAGTGGGAATGAAATTATTCATGATTCTCCAAATGAAAGTAGAATAGTGGTAGGAATACTTTTATGCCAAATAATAGAAAAAATTACAGTAGTGCAGTTCTTAACTCTAAAAGCATGCCAAGCATCCTTTAATCTGAAACTCCCATTGTTAGAAAGATTGTATAATAATAAGTCATCAGAATCAATATTAATAGGGAGATGCAAAATTTGCTGAATAATAAATTCAGGAATAACTTTAACAAGTTGGTTATAATCCAAATAATTATCATTAATGAAATGATTAACCATAATAGTAGCACTAGTAGCAGTATTGAGAATAGAGTTAATGGAATGAACCCCCAACCAATGATCTTTCCAAAAGAAGATGTTAGCACCACTAACACCCCATTTAATATGAGGCTCAGCAACCCATTTAATATTGCAAATTCACTTTCAAACTTTAGAATCACCTTCATTCTAGAAGCACATAGTAGGATGCTTAGCAATATAGTACTTTGCATACATGAACTTAGCCCAAAGACTATACTTAGCACGAAAGTCATACCACAGTTTGAAATAAAATGCATAGGACAAGTCTTACATATTTTTACAACCCAAGGCACCCTCTTCCAAGACACCACAGTAGTTACCCAAGAAGACCAAATAATTTTGGAATTATTATTGGTACCCTTCCAAAAAAATTTATAAAATAATTTTTCAATTATGTTGCAAATCGCATGAGTAGGATGTAAAGTTTGGAAGATATAAATAGGAAGGGAACAAAGAAAACCTTTATTAAGGGTCAATCTACCACCAAAACCTAAGAAGTTAGAATCCCATGAATTAAGCTTATTATGCATAGAAGTAATCAAATCATAAAAAAGAAAATTTTTCTCTCTACCTTTAAAAGAGGAACTCCTAAATACTGAATAGGCAAATGACCTTGCACAAATTTAGTAAGGCATTTAATAGAAGTAATACGATCCTAAGGAACTTTGTTGGAAACAAAGAAAAAGCTCTTACTCTTGTTAAGAAGAAGCCCGCTTAACGTTTCAAAATTACGAAGAAATTCATCAACATATTAATCCGGTTTAAAGAGGCATTGGTAAAAATAATAAAATCATCAGCAAAGCATAAATGAGAGATAGGAAAGCCTCCCATGGTTCTAAAATAAAGGCTAGGGTAATTTTCAAAGAGAATGGCATTACCTCTAGATAAGTACTCCGCAGTAATAATAAAGAGGGAAGGAGTGATAGGATCACCCTATCTTAAGACATGAGAAGATTTTAAAAAACCAATGCTTTTACCATTAACAATAATAAAAAAAAGATCCTTCAATGCAATTTTTGATAAGATTAATAAAGACCGAATTAAAACCAAACAAATGCAAAATTTTGTAAAGGAAAAGTTGTTGCAATTTGGGATCCCTAGCACTTGATTTTGATGATGACAAATAATATTGACTAAATTAATATGTTCATCTCTGAAAATATAAATGTTTATTTTTTTCTATGAGCACTAACATTTTAGGTAAGATACACATCGCTCAAGACTGCTGGAGGCTCAAGACTAGGTAAATTAGGATGTGCAAGAACTTGTACTTTTATTTTCTTTAATTTTTTATTTTGTTGAGTCTGCCACAAAAGTATGTATGCAGAAGGGGTGACCAAGCACACACACACAGAGGGGGAGAGTTAAAATTTTTTTAACTTAATTTAAATTTTTTTAACAACATCATACTGTATGATTTTTAATCGTAATGTATGATCTGTCATTTAAACACAGGCTTAACGGCTAATTCTGGATGATTAGTTTTGTAAACTAATTGTACTGTACGATCATGATCATATGGTATAATTTGTTTCAACCTGAAAACCCTAGCCGCCAGGACAGTTTAGGTAAGATTTCAAATTTGATGTTTTTTGAACTAATTATACTATACGATTACAATCATACTGTATGAACATTTAAAATCTTGCCAAAATTATTCCCCATAATCAGGCAATTAAATCATGGTTTCTTAATTACACTTGCTTATACTGTATGATGTCAATCATACTGTATGATGAATAGAGATGATTTTGGGTCGTCCCATATATCATACCAGACAAAACCATGATTTTTATACTGATCATCCCTGATGATATTTATATCATACAGGACGATGATCTGAAATGAACTAATCATACTATACGAATGGAACAGTTGAGACAATGAACAGAGATGGTTTCATTCGTCCCATAGATCATCCCGTATGAATAGTTGAAAATAAAATGATCGTCCAGTATTATCTCTGGATCATACTGTATGATGTTCGTAAAATTTGTGAACTGTTCATTTGCATTCGTACTAGACGAAACTATTTTTTAACTAATCGTACTATACAATATTAGATCGTACTGTATAAACATAATCATCAAATTGGAATTTTTTGGGTTTTATAAAGCCTAATTTAAAAAGGAGTTTTTCTTATTCAATTAATAGTTATTGAGGCCGTGGTTGACAGAGGAAGGAACTCTTGAGGAGGAACTTTTGGAGTGATCCAGGGTTTGTGAGAGGAAGGAGAAGGTGAGCTTGAGCATGAGGGAGAAGGAGTTTGAGGAGATCACACGGTTGCTCCTAGCTAGCTGCATGCTTGCTCCTCCTGTGGCCTTGGTGAGTCTTATGAAGGTTATCTAGGAAGAGAGGCTCAAGGTCAACGTCCTCGAGGTACTCTGCCTTCTCCAGGAGGGAGAAAAAAGAGAAGGTCCGCTGCCATCACCAGGAGGGTGACATAGCATCTGGTACTCCACCACACCGGGGAAGGTGAAAGTGAGCCTTATAAAGCCTTCTCTGTCTTGCTGTGGGAGCAGAAGGAGAGTCAACCTTTAGTAGTGCAATACTCGAAGTGGAGGACTCCGGGGAGTGGATGTAGGTCAAGTAACTGAACCACTATAAAAATTTCTGGTGTGCTTTTCTCGTATTTTTTGCATTTTAATTCTTCATACATTTATCTATTGTGCTAACAGCTTGGTGAAAAATTTAATCTTAATTATGTACTAAGATATTTGAAATTGTTTCACCACAGTCGTAATTGTGAATGTATCTTTATCTTCTGCACTCATTTAGTTAAATTTTTTAATTTAAAATTAAAAAAAAGGGGAAAATGAAAAATCCACAAAAAGACTAGAACTCTTGTTAGGATTTATTTTTTAAATACCAATTCACCCCCCCCCCCTCCTCTTGGCACACATCAAACTTTCAAAAGTTCCAATTAATGTTGTCATAAACTTTGGCAATATCTAATTTTAGAATGATGTTGCCACCTCTCACTTTAACATTAAGGTCATGAACAAACTCTTGGGCCAGAAGAATGTTATCAGAAATAGCCCAACCCTTGACAAAACCCATTTGGTTAGGAGAAATAATTTTAGGAAGGAGAGGAGATAATCGATTCATAAGTATTTTAGAAATCAACTTAATAAAAAGGGTACAAAGACTGAAAGGCCTCAAGTAATTCCAATTGCTAATAGAATTCTTCTTATGAATGAGCACAATAGTAGTGGAAGAAAAGAACTTAGGAATGGTTTTACCAGCAAAAAAATCTAACACAGCAGCATAAAGATCAGTACTAACAATATACCAAGCCTTGTAAAAAAATTAGTGGAGAAACCATCTAGCCTAGCCACAAAATTAGCATTCATATCATGGACAATCTCCTTGATTTTTCACTAAAGTAGGAAGATTAGAGAAAGTAGCATTAGCATCCTGAGTAATAATATTAGGGATAACACTAGGGTTATTAATAGGAGCAAGATTAAAATTCTTGTTGAGACTATTTTGAAAATGCTCCACTGCAGACCTAGCAATTTCCTCAGCATCCTCAGTTTGGGAACCATCAGAATGATAAATTTTATAAATGTAATTTTTAGCTGATTCCTCTTGACCAAGGCATGGAAATACTTAGTATTATTGTCACCTTCAATAAGGTGCTTAGAAGCAGCTTTTTGTTTCTAAATAACTTCCTCCTAAGCTTGTAATTTAAAAAGGTAGTCTTTGGCATCTTGAAGCAATTTGAAATTATCATCAGAAGGAAAAACTGGTAATTATGCTCAAAAGTATTCACTTTATCTTCAGAAAAAAGAATATTAGTGAAAACATTTTAAAAATATTTCTATTCCACCAATTAATTTTATGCTTAAGTCGTTTAAGTTTGAACCACAATCTTTTCATACCAAAAATAGAGTTATCAGGGTGAAGAAGAGCATGCCAGTTATCCTGAATCATGTTTAAGAAGGAATCATCAAGTAACCACATGTTTTGAAATCTAAAGTTAGGGGCAGGACCAACATGCCTAGTCATAAGGCCAAAAAGAATAGGAGAGTGATCCGATAAAGTTCTGCTAAGGTGTTCTACAAAGATAGAGTTAAAAGAATTAATTCAAGTATCATTAAGAAGCACACGATCCAAATGTTGCCATAAATTACCACAATTCCAAGTAAAGTTATTACCAGTATAACCAATGTTAACTAAGTTATAATCCAAAATCATGTTATTAAAATCCTCCATAGATTGATAAATAGGATTGGAGCCCCCAATCCTCTCAGAGGGATTGGAAATAATATTAAAATCACCACCAACTAACCAGGGCAAATTAATTAAAATATAGAAATTAGTAAGTTGTTATCAAAGGGCCTTTCTAGTAATATGAGAAGAAGTAGCGTAAACAAAAGAAGCATAGCATTTTAAATGTAAAAACTCAATATTATAATGAAGAACTTGAGTAAAATCTCCAATAACATCAATAATAATAGAATCCTTCCAAAACACCCAAATTTTATTAGATGAATTAGTAACAGGATGATTAAAACCCATGAACCTAGAAGTATTGTCCAATTTGGCAGAAGAAACAAGAGGCTCAAGTAAAACCAGGATATAAATATTATGGATACAATATAAATTCTTAACCCTCATTCTATAGGAAGGGTAACCTATACCCCTAACATTCCAAATAATAGACTTAAACATAAAAAGGTTAATGACTAGTTTGAGAATGGGTGCTCCTAGGAGATTGTAAAATAATGTTTTTATTTTTCCTATTCTTCCTATTTTGTACTTTTTTATAACCACTATCATTATCTAACATGCTATCATCTTTAGAAGAAATTTTATCCATAAATCAATATTCTCACAAACACTAAATTTATTTCCATGTTGATGTAAAGTATGAGGAACCTTACTACCACTATTGACATCCTTCTCATGAGTAAAAGTGCCTTCCTCCTTGACATCCTGAGCAAGCTCTCCATCTTCCAAGTCATAGCCCTCTACCAAATTTTCCTTACTACTAATGCCACTAACATTACTTTGCAGTTCTCCTTCCTCTATATTACCATTCCCCAAGCCAATAGCTTCTTAAACCATGCCATCTAGAACAAATTATCTATCTTCCATATTCCCTTCTAAAACTTTTTCTTGATCATTCATAAAGGGGTGAGATGATAATATATTAGCACATTCATTATTGTTCACCAATAAATCCAAATTAGATAATTTTTCATCAATAGCACACAGCAAATAAGAAGATGTTGACACGATATTATGCTTAGAAGTAATAACCACCATTTACTCATCCATATTTCCACAAATGTTAGTGACTTGAAAATGATTATCTAAAATAGTAGGAGGGTCAATAATCACTCCCTGAATAGGTTTTGGATTGCCTACTTCCATCAAAATATCATTTCCATCAATTTCCACCTCCATAGGAAGAACGGGTTCATTATAAACATTCAATATATAGTGTGGGTCCTTGGCAAACTTCTCAAGTTGAGAGTTTGTCTCCGCTGGCATTTCCTACACTAGAGTAGAGTTATCATGAGTTAAAGAAATCACCAAATTATTTTTTTCCCTTCAATTCTTTGGATTCTTTTGATATTTTCTTTTGCTTCTGTAAAAGAGGATGTAAAATATAGCAATCAGATATACAATGACTGTGCATTTTATAAAGAGAGCAGAAAATAGGCAAGTTATCAAATTTGACTTTTTGTATATACCCCCTTAGCTCTAATCCAAGCCAGATATCTTTGGGATGTTTCTTTAAAATGTTCATTTCAACCAAAACATGAGCCATAGACAAAAGGGATACAAAAGTTGTAGTTTTGTATGTCTGTAAGGGCCTACCTTCAGCTGAAACTAAACCAAATAAAATTTGGGAATTAAAGAAGTAAAGCCTCAAATTTGGAAATGAGATCCAAACTGGAGCTATAGAGATTCCTCTCCAACATCAAAATCAGGAGTCCATTTAAGGAAATGCATTTGATAAGCTTGAATATAATATGCTCTTCTAACAAAAATGTGGCTGTAATCAAAATCATTTGAAAGTTGTATAGCAATGTGCCGCTAATTAAATAATTCAATAGAAATGAGCTAGAAAGTTTCAAATTCATAAAAAAATTCCAAATAACATCGAAGTTAGGGCGTCGCAAGTTAAACTTTCCAACTAAAGTAAAAGAAAAAGGGGCAGCAAGCTGAAAACCCACTTTATTGTCAAACATTAGAACTTGGAAGCCTTTAAAGGAAGTTTGAACAAAATCCAGTTTAGGAGTCGAAGATGAAGTGCCACCCACAAGAACATCTTCAAAAGATTAAGTCTTGCCATCAACATTTGAAGAAACCTAAGGGTTCAATGATGACAACATCGTCGTCACCCAAACACCGCAAGAAAACCAAAAAACAATATCAAAATAGGTCCACAAAAACAAAGATAAGAATAGAACAGATGAAAAACCAAGAAAAACTAGAAAAAAATCTCCACGATGAGGAGAAAAGGAGCACGAAAAGGAAACCCAAGATCACCTTTATATCGCTAGAGTACACACGAGGAGAATGGTTGAGAGACCTCTAAGTGAATAATACAATATATAATAATAATAAATAGGAGAAACTAAATACAATCTAATAACGCTTTGTTGACCTCATTTTTGTATGAGGTCAGAAGGACCAATCCAGACCTTAGGATCTTTCTAATCTTAGGATTTAATCTTGACCCTAGGATCAATCTGATCTTAGATCAATCTGATCTTAGATCAATCTAGACTTTCAGTCAATTCAGATTTCAAATCCATTTTGACTTCAAACCCATTTAAGCTTCAAATCAAACTCAGCATTAAGCCAATCCAGATCTATTCAATTTCTAGATCATCCTAGACCTTAGATCCCAGGATTTCTAAACTTTAGGATTCTCCTAGATTTCTAACCCTAGGATCTACCCAGACTCTAGATCAATCTAGACCTTAGGATCCTCCTAGAACCTAGATCTTAGGATTCTTCTAGACCCTAAGACTACTCTAGACCCCAGATCCTAAGACTCATAGATCCTGAGATCATTCTAAACTCTAGATCCTAGGATTCCTAAACCCTAGGATTTTCCCAGAATCTAGACTTTAGGATCTATTCTAGATCCTAAGAACCTTCTAAATCCTAGACTTTAGGGTTTCCTAGACTCTAGGAGTTTCCTAGACTTCAGTCCTTAGGATCTACTCTGGACCCCAGGATTTCCCTAGATAAATTTAGGTCTTAGGATTCTCCTAGACCTTAGATCTATCCAAACTTCAAATCTATTAAAACTCCAGACCAACCCAGACTTTAAATCAATCTATTCAAGACTTAAATCAATCCATAGTTTAACTCAATTCAAACCCCTGACCAATCCTGACTTTTAAACAATTTAGATCCAGCTATCATAGCCTCTGACCTGACTTTAATCCTATCTAATCATCTACAATCATCCAAATAATTTTAAATGATTTAGATAGTTCAAACCCTATCATTCAAACTCAAAATTCAGCTCAAATCTAGAAATCCAGATCAAATTCCAAGGGCAAAGGTCTAAGTCCTGAAAGCCTTTTCCAATGAATCTTTAAACAATTCAAAACCCTATCAAATGACCTCTGATTCAGGGTCTATCAATTCCATACTGATGTGATATGTCTCTAGAGGCAACCCTCTAAATTTGAGCTCATTCTGAGGTCTCTAACCCCAAAAATGGAATTGAAATCCAAAGGCTATAAAACCTTCAAATATTTACAGTCTATGCCACTAGACCTGCCACCCAGTGGATTTTGATCTTGGAGCTTTCTCCAAAGCTCCAAATCACTTCCAGGCCCTTGATTAGGACTCATTGAGTAATAAACTGTATTTTGTTGGACTCAATTTGACCCCTAATTTACCAGGGGTCAAATTGACCAAAATACCCCTATAGGGTATATATGGTCATTTGAACCAAATGAGCTCCACATCAAATGCAACCACTTACAACAAGTTTCAAATTTCAAACCCAACCTATTGACCCCAAAGCAAGCCCCTGGGTCAATCTGGTTGACCAAGTCAACCAGGTTGACCAAACAGGCCCTTTTTTGGTCATTTTGACCAAATGTCCTCCTCAGACCTTGGGACCACCTTCATTAGTCTCCAAATGTCAAACTAAATCTGTTGAGCCCATTTCCAGACCCTGGATCCACCTGGTTGACCAAGTCAACCAGGGTTGACCTAAAAGGCCCATTAAGGGCCCAAATAGGTCATTTTGACCAAATGACTTCCCTAGACTTTGAGACCACCACCAGTAGACTCAGAATGTCATTCTGAACTAGTAGGACCTAATCCCTAACCCTGGGTCAACCTGATTGGCCAAGTCAACCCAATTGACCCATTAGGCCCATTAAGGACCTAAACAGGCCATTTGATCTAAATGATCCATTTGAATTCTAAAACCACCTCCACCAGACTCTATTTATCAATTCAAACATGTCCAGTTCAAACCTTAACCCTGGACCCACCTAGTTGACCAAGTCAACTAGGGTTGACCAAATCAACCCTTAAATCATTTTAACTTTAAATCAAATTCCAAATGCAATCAAGACCCAATCAAACTGCCAAATCAATCTTAAATATCTTATTTTAGGACCTCTTAGTTAATGGTGAGTTAAATCTAGATGGGTTGACCAAGTCAACACATTAGACTTGATCAATCCATTCTACTTTAGTTCAAATCAATCTATATCACCAAACCCAATTCAATCAAGCCTTTTAAACTTCAAGGACCCTTTTATCATATGCTTAGAATCCCTCTAAATGCAATGTGACCCAAACAATAGTCAAGTTGACCAAGTCAACATGCTACATTTGGTCAAACTTTTTGTTATTCATTCAAATTCCAACCTTTGATCTTTAAGTCATCTCAAATCACTCCAAGCCAGCTCATCAAGCTATTCTAGCTGCCACCTCAGCAACTCATTTGCTAGTTGACCAGTCAACAAGTTTCTAAATGGACTAAGAGTGGTCAAAACTCTTACTTAAGCCTAATCCCCTTCTCCCTAGACCTCTCCAGCCGTTTGGAGATGCTCTAGAACTTTCCCAGAATAATTTTAAACCCTTGAATCCTGATCAAATGGCTCCTAGCCATTCCACATGGTTGCTAGGTGACAAAACAAGCTTTACATGTAGGATGTCCTCCCCTTTGTCCTTGGTCAGTGCTCCTAACTACCCCAAGCCAGCTGTCATGCATCAGGGAGTAAAGACAAATCAATCCTAGCCATTGATTCAACTTAGGGACGTTTGAATAGGGGAAAAGGTTCATTTGAGCATTCATTCTAACCTAGCCACTCTCTCACTTCTCATTCACTATTCAAGCTCAAACTCATTTCGTTTAAGCATTCTAGAGCTCTCTCCACCTTTCTCCAATACTAATCCACCACTCAAACCCCACCGACGGCAAGCTTTCCGGCCAACCGAGAGCGAACTCCGTCCAAGGCGTTTTTAGCTCGATCCAGACATTATCAAGCCAAGGTGTCTTCAGCAATATTGAGCATGGACAAACAATAAATTCAGAGAGTCCAAAAATGGTTCAATCCATTCATTATCAAGGTGAAAAATCAAAACCCTAGCTTAGGACACTTAGAGTTAAATAAGTTTCCATTAAGTGCATTTTAAGCTTTGAATCCAATTCCACGTCATTTATGTTCATCCAATATATTTCTGTTTAAAATTTTAAGTCGAACTAGCCACCCGATCTCGAGAATGACTCAAAAAATCATTTCTGGAGCTTAGGTTAGGCCTGTTGTACACTAAACGTGTTCTGGACCGTTGATCTCATGATCAACGGTCTAGATCTGGCTTAACCGCGGTTCTGTCTAACCGCTCGAACGACTCCGTGGTTCCGTTCGAGGTCTGGCTCGATCTGGGCCGTCCAGATCAGACCGCGGGACATCCGATGGCCGAGAATCTACACTGACGTGGATTAGTGATAACACGGTCCGCGTTATCAATTGCCTAATGATTGCTGGCGGCGTAATCATTGCGCCGCCGAGCAATCATTACCCGCGTTTTGGTTCCGTCAACCAGAGCCTGCCATGTGTCATTCTCGCCGGCAGCGCCGCCAACCTTTTTTTTATATATTTTATTAATTTAAATTATTTTTAAATCTATTTTTAATTACAGAAAACTTCTAAAAATTATTATAAATTAATTTTAAATCTAAAAATTAAGTTTAATACATCATAATTTCTAGAAATTTATTTTCTTTGATTTAAAATTAAAATTTTTTTTAAATATTGGATATATTTTATTTTTTAAGAATATTTAGTTAAATTATTAATTAAGTGTTTTCAAATAAATTCAAATATTTTAAAATTAAGTTCAGTTTAAAATATATAATATATTCTAACCTATTTTAACTTCTTAATTAAACATTTAATTATTTAATTAGATACTTAATCATTTAACTAATATTTAAGTATTTTAATTGAAATCAAAATTGAAATTATTTTAAAGTTTAAATAAAATTATTTTAAGTAATTTAATAAGAATTTCATAAAACACTTAAGAATTAATTTTATTAGATTTGAGAACTATTTTCTATCTTAATTAATTTTAAATTAACTTAAACACCTTAATAAACTTTAAACTTTAAAACTTTCAAATAAAGTCAAATCAAATCATAAAATATGAGTAATATATCAATTCTTGAAATTTTAAGTATTTTAACATAAAATTATTTTCAAAATGCAAAATCTAATACATACTAATTAATTATTTGATTATCTAATATTTAATCAATATTTAATTAGATATTATATTAGATATTTTAAAATTTTAGAACTTAATTTCAATTTAAACATTGAAATTAGAAGACCTCTCAAGTCCTTTAAAAATTATTTTAATAATATTTTTAATTTATTTTATTTTAAAACCTATATTTTATAGATAGTTTTACAAATATATGTATATATAAGTATTTTAAAATTATTTTAAAACTATATATATATATATATACTTAAACATTTAATTTTGAGAGGTCCCTTAAAATTTTAAACATAGATTAAGTGTATTTGAACATGATTAATGTGGAATGATGGGTAATCAATGGATAATTAATTTGCTAATTATTCATTAATTATTTCTTATTTAATTAAGCCGTATTTTATCATTTGCATGCTTAAGGACCTACATACACCACCTAGTTTAAGGCTCTCTTGGACTTAGGGATTGGTTGTATTTTATGCATGTATATGCTAAGTCAAGGGTTAGGAATATTGATTCAAACCTATTGAAACTTAATGACATCATTAAGGACAATAATTAAGGATTCATTTAAAGAACTTAGAAAATCTCCAATAATTAGGATACACTTCAAATTGACTTGAAACTCAAACCACTTGAATATAGTGACACTCTCAACCCTAGGAAAATTTCTCACTGAATTTTGAAATCATTAAGCCCATTAATTAACTTAATCAAACTTAAACCTTAATTAAGCCTTAAATCTTTCTAGAAATTATAATAAATCAAGATTAAATCCAAAAATTACAAATGACACCTCAAACTGACCATAATTGAACCCTTAATCAATGAAAAATAAAAGTCCATTGACTGGACTTCAAAATTAAGTTTAATGTAAGTTTAATTGAAATTTAATATTTAATTAATTTAATTAATTAAGAATAATTAAAAATCCCAGAAAATTTCCAAACACTGGGAGATCACTCCTTAGGTCATTCCTGACATTTGGAGCTGATTTCAAGGAGTTTGGAGGTCATTTGGATTAAAATCATAAAAAGGGCTCAAATTAAACAAATTTTAAAAATTCAATAAATAATCAAAACTTCAAAAATTCATAACTAATTCAAATAAACTCCAAATTGAACAAACTCAAAAGCATTCAACTCATCTTAAGGTCTAATATTTATTAAAAATATTAAGTTCCACAAATCAATCAATTTTAAAAAATTCAACTTTTGGTCAAACTTAGTTCAAATTCAAGTCAAAACTTCAAACCTTCATAATAAAATCTAGAAAAATCTAATTTCAGCATACTTACTTTCTAACTGATCGTATTAAGGTCTAGTATTGTAATAAAATATTAACATTCCAGAAAACTCTTTAAATCAAAAAGTCAACTTTTGACCCCTTAATTAAATTATTAAAATAATCCAAAAAATTCAAAATTCAATAAATCATAAAAATTTCCAGAAAACATCAACTTAACTTAAAACCAGCAATCAATCAATTTGAATAAAATTTATCAACTCTAAAACCCTTAATTAAACTCAAATCACTTAATTATATCGGGTACCACTAGGTAACCCAGGCCTACGAGGCTACTAAATTAGCCCCAAGGAAGGTGAAATAAACTTCACGGCCTCAGTGTGCAACAAAGGTGGTATCCAATAAACAATCAAAATTAATTTAAAATCAAATTCAAATCATTAAGATTTAAATTTTAATTAAAATTCCCTTGAAACCTTTCAACTAACCAGAACCTCAAGCAACTTCAATCAAGTGCCTATTTAGGACATATCAAAACCACACAACCTTTACACACACTTTAGATGATTTTCTAGGACAACCAACTCTAGTCTTAGGCTAGGCCGGTGTTTACTTTCCTGCTGTGTGCCGGGTTTTCGAGCTTTTACTGCATGTTGTTTACTAGTAGTATAATTGATATGTTTGTTTATTTAATTTTAACATTCTGTGATATGATTGATTGTACGTTAGATCTACCCCTAGGTTAGGAACGATTTGTACTAATATAATCTTATACAGGTGGCCATGCTCATACAGGGCATTTAAAACTAAAGGGGGCAAATAATTAAGCTTTAAAAATTGACATGTTTTGTGCAGGTGCTAAGCATGCTAAGACCTCCTTTAATAATTAAAAGAGCATGGCCAAGTGTGGCTGGTTTGAGCATTTTTAATTTTCAATATATTAACTGCTTGGGATGTTTACATAACTGCTGATTATTAGGATAACCCTGCAGGTTGTTGTGTCAAGATTTTTCAATTTTAATTAATGTAATTTGATTTAAATTGAGTTGTAAATTGTTTAAAGTACTTTGAGATTGAGATGTTTAAACATCCAATTTGGAATCCAAAGAGGAAGGAACATCTCTTAGGGGAGAGTTCCTATCGATTTGGAGATCTAAATTAGGATGAATTCTAAATATCCAAAGAGAAAAGATAACACCCCTATTCAGGGGGAGTTTCTTTTCATTTGTATATCCAGACCCGACGATTCAAGGAGTTCTAAGAAGACAAAGAAGTGAAGAATGAGAAGAATCTCAAATCTCAAAGTCACTTAAGTCTTAGGAGTAGAATCTGGGTTGTAGTCAGTGGTACCCGGCCACTTTACTTTACTGCAGACCCTAGGTTGCATAATTAAAGGGCAATTGCCTATGGACTTTCATTTTGAATATTTATTTAATTGTTTTAATTATTTATTTAATTTGATTGATGTGTTGATTATGATTAAGGACCCGCATATTTTTAATAGTTTATTTGGCGATCTTGCATGTCGTATTTGGTTTAGCCTGGAACCCGATCGGAGGCTCGGGATAGTACGGTCATAAACTATTTTTTCTTAAAAAAAATTAAAAACTTTAGGCTCAGATATTAACTCTAACGATTTTAAGAAGTAAGCCTGGACTCGTCGGGGGTTTTTCATGCATTCATATTAACTTTTCTCTTCCTTATTAGGCACCTCCCCACCTACGGGTTCTGGCAGACCACCTGACCTAATAGGGTACAGTTCTGTCCAAGGGAATATTGTGCAATCTCTAGGATAGAACTTATTTTTTAAGCCTGATTTTAAAACTGCTACATATTGATTTAAGCATTTCATCGAGTCAACTAGCATGCATTGCATTAGATACAAATTAAATTTGAGTCTAAATCTTTAATTACATTCTTAGCTTAGCCATTTTACCCAACATATGTTAAAGGGGTCAATTAGGAATCTGCTCTAGATGTCGACCTCAACTCCTCAAAACTCAATCTTAAACAACATTCTTAACCACTCTTTCATAAAAGACCGGACAACATGGTTTTGAAGCACTTAGGTGGTTTAGCTGGCTCCCCAATCCAGGCCGGGGTAAGTCCAGGATTGCACTGCATTAGCTAGGATCCGGGTCACTGATTTTCAGTACCCAATTTTAGACGTAGGTTCTGAAGCAGATGTTCAATCCTAAGACCTCAACCTTCCGAAAATCTAATTCCCACTTTCTAATAAAATTGATCATTCAAATTAAATATCTCTTTCAATCAAATTCAATCCCAACACTTAGGATAGTTTGAGGTGTTTCTGAAGTAATTCAGAATCTTAAAACACCTCCTATTCTTCCTCCTTTGACTCCAGAAATAACTGTTCAAATTTGATCCAGTCCCTGTTAAAACTCCAGTCCCTACCTCCATTGATATCAAGCTTTAAATTCTTAAACGAAATTCGTATCGCTATTTTAATCGAGAGTATTCGTAGGAAGATTTCTATTTTCTTATGATGTAATTAACTACGAGGGCTTGCGCTCGTAGGAGATTTAGAAACCCAGACCAGATTTTTAAAAATCAAATTTTTAAAACTTTTAATTAATTACCTTTGGGAAATCAAACAAAAAATGGCGATCGTTATTGCCATGTTCAAATAATTAACCATAAGTGACATCTTTTTCCTTTGGAATGATATATCATTTGTTGATATAATTTTGAATATGAAATCAACGATACTCTATCTAGATTATCATAGCTAGATATCTGATTGAACTTCATTTTTGATCCTTTGGGATCATATGTAGTTCCCTCCGAAATCAAGTTACGATATTCAGGATCGTGTTTGAAATTCTAAATTTGAACCCATTAGGAGATTTTATCTCTTCCTTTCGAGATAGTATATTATCACTAATGGATGTTCAATTTCAGAATTCAAACTTAAAAATCAATTTTGAATTATTCTGAAAGATAATTAATCTTTTTCAAAATATATTTTTCAATCAAACAAAAAATGGTGACTCCACTGGGAAAAATCTCTCTCAATCTTTAATAGCGCTATGAATTTTATTGCATCGGTAGTTTTTACTATCTTTCTTCCGTTGGTCCCTCTACCCATTTCTCCCTTGGGTGAGTGTGGACAACTCAATTAAGACATGTGAAAAGAGAGGTGAGTGTAGGATACCTCCCTCTAAGTTTGGCTTTGACATTTTGCCTCTAAGTTCATTGGTAGAGTAAAAGGGTCAGGCCAAGCTTTTCAAAGTCTTTCTATATATATCGTAAACTAGCATGCAAATAAACCATAGCGTGCTAAGTTTTTCAATTTATAAAAAATTCTCCAACTTCAAAATCATAGTTTCAACTGTCTAGCAAAATTTTATCTTCTTCAAATCTTAATTGATTCTTATATCTTATCATTACATATAGGATTGTAATTCTTATAATTTAATATGTGTGATAGGATATAGACTTCTCTTCTAAATTTTAATTCAAAGTTTGGAATCTTCTGGTTATCTAACCTTCGACATTTCAATCCTAAATCATTCGTCGGAATGAAAGAGTCGGGTTAGCTTTTTAGTGTCTCCTTATTTAAAATTTTTGTAAACTATTATGTTGAACACACGTTCAACACTTCGAGTTTCAAAAATAAGGGGAGACACTGCCAAAATTTCAAAATTTTCAACATCTATTTCAAGTTATAATAATCATTGCAACTATATATTTCTACAATAATGGTTGTAGTTGTATATAGCCAATGTACTCTCAATTTCTCCGGTTGTTTCAGTCTTTGACATTTCATTCTGAATCACTCGTCGGAATGAAAAAGTCAAGTTGATCTTCTAGAATCTCCCACTTATAGTTTGTAAACCATTATGTTGAACACATGTTCAACACTTCGAGTTTTAAAAATAAGGGGAGATGCCGCCGGAGTTTTGAAGTTTTTCAAATATCCTTCAAAATCAATCAAGTTTAAATTGCATTGCCATATATTTCTCTATAACAATTGTTGTAGTTTAATATATGCAATATTTCTTCAAATTTTTTCGTTTAAATCAATCTTTGACATTTCATTATAAATCACTCTTTCGAAATGAAAAGAGTCAAGTGGTTTTACCTAGCTCTTCCCTAACATTTGTAAACCGTTGAGTTGAATGCAAATTCAACACCTCGAGTTTCAAAAATAAGGGGAGGTGCTGCCGGAAATTCAAATTTTCAAAAATATCCATTTGACTTCTTCAAATTTTAATCGTCACTTGTCATATGTTCTTCTACAATACCTCTTGTAGATTAACATTGACAATTCAAATTTAGCATTTATTTTCAGTATCATTAAAATCTTTAAACTCTGACATTTCATCTTTGATAAGATATAAAGAGTCAAGTTCCTTCCTGTAAAATCTTCCCTAACATTTATAAATCATTGCGTTGAATGCAAATTTAACACCTTGAGTTTTCAAAAATAAGGGGAGATGCTGCCGGATTTTTTTGAGTCACTTAAATTCCCTTCTAATTCAAATTCAATTTTCATTGTCACATGTACTACTACAACATTCTCTTGTAGTATAGCATGCACGATGCAAATTCAATCATTTCCAAATTCAAGCTTAAACATCTAATCTTTTCATCAAATCAAACCTCTGACATCTTATCCTTAGCCTAATCAATGGATAAGAGAGTCGAGTCAAAACTTTTCAATTTTCTTTGACATTTGTTAACTATTAAGTTGAAATCAAACTCAACTTATTGGTTTCAAATCCTTAAGAAAAATCATTCATTTTTCAAAATATCAAATTTCCAGTCAAATCCTTTCAAATCAAATCCAGACTATTGTTGGAATATATTTTCTATAACATTCTCTTGTAGTTGAACATATACAACAAGAATTTAAATTTTCTTCAAGTCAAAATTGATATGTATACTTTATCATTACATATCGGATTATAATTCTTATAATTTGATTTATATGATAAAATATAGAAAATTTCTTGTCAAAATTAAAATTCAAAATTTTGATCCAAATCTTTTCTTTCAAATTTCAGACAATCAAACCTTCTGCAATGGCTGGCAAACTTCTATTCTCAATTGACCGAGACCTTCAAGTCGAAGAGTTAATCCATAGCAGTGTTATTCAGTTTGAAATGGGTTTCAAGACTTTGAAATTATCTGTGAATGGTGGAACAATCATCAATCTCGCTACTGAGGGCGAGAATGGTCAGGTAGTTGAATTAGCTGTGGGGGCTACAAGTGACCTTCCCCCAATGTTAGAGCTGGCAGCAGGTGCTACCCTTACACCTTCTATACCCTCAGTCCAAAATGAGGACAAGAAGACTGAAGTGAAGTCTACTGTTGAGAAAGGATCCTCTAGTTTTGGAGCATTGTTTGGCACTAAGAGTGCTAGAAAGAATTATCTGAGAAGGATAAGAAAGAAAATCACTAAGTCCAGAAAGATAGCTGAACAGAAGGCTCTGAGTTTAGTTGAGCCTGAGGCTGTTGAGGAGCTGCCTATCCCTGCCTCTTCTCCACTCCTGAAAAGGAGTCATTTTCACCCCCTCGTAGCTACTGCAGGGGAGGAGAGAGTCATGCAGATTGCTAGCTCTTCACCTATCCCGGTCGACTATACTGTCAAGAGGACTACAAAGGAGAAGAATACTTTAAGAACCAGGATGTTGAGAAACGTCATCCACACCTGTGCTGCTGAGACAGGCCAGACAAAAGAACAGTATGTGAGACACCTGAAGGGGGTGATCTCACATAAGCTTGAAAAAGAAGTGTTAAAAGAAGAAAAATCTGAAGCCAGAAACCTAACTCCTCAGCCAGTGAGGAGAAATAAAAAATTTGTTAAGCAACCTGTTGCCTCAGTCTTAGTGGATGGATACCACTGGGTGCCTCGTCTCCCAACTGCAAAAATAAAGGAAATAGTTTTAACTGGATCTGGTAGGAGTCACCCTCTCAGCGGTAGACCTCTAGTTCCCCCTTCAAAACTTTCAAAGTTGGCCCCTGTGGTAGCCAAATCAAAAGAGATTGTTAAAGACTTGTAGCCAGTTGATATTAAGGGCAAGAGGCCCATACCTTTGGATGAACCATATGTACCGATGAAGATACGCAGAACTGTTGGGATTCAGATCAGAGATACTCCAATTTAGTTACTTGTTAAAGTCCCCTGGGTCCTCATTAAGGGATGTGAGGATTCTCCTCAGATTGATGTTGGAATTCCCATAAGTTAAATTCCTTCGTCACCTGTTAGGTTAGATATCCCTCACCCTGTTGAGGATGTCACCCTTGCGACTACCGACCCTAGGATAGTCAGCGGGGAGGGGATAGAGCTTGAGGATGATGAAGAAATGTTAGATCAGTTGGTAGCAGAACCAACTGCTGATGACCTGAAGATCCAAGAAGTCCTCACCAAGCTATGAGAAGAGGAATTTGAAGAAATGATTAACTATAAGGGGTACCTACCAATCGACCTCGAATCAATTGAGGGTAGACCGGTTGATGAGGTGGTACAAGAAATAAGAGATATACTTAAAAATAAAGTAATTGAAGCCTTTGATCTAGAAGCAGATGATTTAATGGAGGAAGACTCAGCTGGGAACATTTGCATGGTTGAGACTAGAGCATCAAATAAAGATGCTGAGCCTTCAAGACACCAGTCTGGTAAGGAAGAAGTCTCTGTAGCGATAGTTTCAGACTCTTATGGATCAATTAAGTTGAATGAGAAAGATGAATACATCAAGAGTTTGGAGAACAAAATTGAACAGATGATGCTCAGAATGGAACAGATGCAGAATCAGATGATAAAAGCTCAGCAGTCTCAATCCGAGCAGTTGTAACCTACAACACATACAGTGGGTGAGCACAGCAGGAAGATAGAATCAAGTCCTAGAACTCCAGAGGTTGCTTCCCCAACCTCTCCAGCCGACAAAGATATCCGTTAGATGATCGAAACCCAGGTAAGGGAGGCCTTAGCCCATTCTCAAGGGACTATATCTATTCCAAAGGGTAGACCCTACCCTGAAGAATATGATTTAGTCTCTTATCCCAAAGGCTTTATGCCACCTTCATTCAAAGTTTTTAGTGGGTTAGAAAACCCAAGACAACACCTAGCCCACTTCCGAGCGAGCTGTTGCAACGCAGGAGGGTAAGATGCTCTACTCTTTCGTCAGTTTGTGAGTAGTCTATCCGGTATTGCTTTTGAGTGGTACGCATATTTACCTAATAGTTCAGTGAAAACATTCACAGAGATCGAGTGTCTATTCTTAAAGAGATTCTCAGGAGCACAGTAGTGTGTAACCGTTGGTGATCTCGTCATTGAAAAACAAAAATTGGGAGAGTCTTTGGTTGAGTACATCTTGAGGTGGTGAAACCTCTCGATGAAGTGTGAACCCCAGTTGCAAGAGCAACATGCAGTGGAGATTCTTTTAAAGAATATCCACGGGCCTATTGCTTTTCTCCTGAAGGGTTTCACTATCAAAACCTTCAAAAAACTTTTGAATAAGGCTAGTAATCTACATGAAGAGGCTTCCAAAATGCCATTCTTGAAGGATTCTACTGAAGATAAGAAAGCTAGCAAACCATTAAAGTCCTTTGAAAAGAGAACAATAATAGTTTTAGCTGTCGATAAGGGGAAGAAACCAATGAAAGTTAAGTCCAGTAATCCTCCAACAAATCAAACTCAGAAATCACCACCTTTTCAAGTAACATCTCAACCTACAAGAGATTCTCACCTGATTTCTTTTAAAGAGAGATTGGCTCGTACATATCCATTTAAAAGGGAATCGGTGAGAAAGATCTTTAAAAGTCTTCAGAAGAAGCCAGATTTTTGATTGCCGGTGGCCAAGAAGCCGGAAGAGGCAAATAAGAAGGAGGATCCAACTTTTTGCCCCTACCATCGCATGCTAGTCCACACAATCGAAGACTGCATTATCTTCAAGGACTGGCTAGAAAAGAACTTTCGTCAAGGTCATATTATAATTCCAAAGGAGTACCTAGTCGATCCGGATCAGGGGTCTATCAAATCTATCTCAGGTATGAATTCTAACTTTTCTCTGTCCATCGAAGATGGTTGGGATATAGCACTATCCCGGGCAATTAAAAAGTCGATTAATAAATCTTTTCATCTTTCTCAATAGTTACTGACGGGAGCCCGGGACCCGATCTGGGAGGTTGACCTCGAGGCTTCGCAGGAGGATGTTGGGACAGTTTCCTCTCCAGTAGTCTTAGGAACTACTGTATTAAATAAAAATGAAAAGAGTGAATCTTCTGTAGAGAGGAAATTTATTGATGAGAGATCTGAACAAGTGGTTGATGGTGGCTCAAAACCTCTGTCACCACTGAAATTATCTGACTTTTACTTTGCCCCATCAAAGGCAAAGGGTCAAAAATTGAATAAACAATCTGATCCTTCTACTCATATCTTGATGATTAAAATTAAGAATGAAAATTTAAATGACTCTTCTGTTGAAAATAATCAAGAACAAGCTGAGATCAATCAAGAAATTTAAACACTCAGCTCTCCAGATTTGACTCTTCAAGAGAGAAACGAATCTGATGTCTTATCAGATAGTGAAACCCCTGAAATTAATTTTCCAGGGAGTCCTATCGTGATAGACTTTTCAGATTCGGACTCTCGCTCAGATAACGACAATCAATCTCCTAAAGAGAGCGTAGACTCCCCTGTAGTTTATTCTTCCGATGAAGTCATGCAAGTACAACTACGTGGTAGGAAGGTCTTACCCCCTAGGCTACCTCCTCAGGATAAAGGAAAACAACTTGTTTCTGATGATCCAATTCAAATCACTGCTCAACAATCAACTCCAATTCTTTCAAATCCACTGGTCCCAATGTTAATATTCAAAGCGTTGATTATAATGTCTTAGCTCACCTTAAGAAGTTGCCTGCCAAATTGAGCATTTATGATGCCCTTGTCCTTTCAAAAGAGATAAGGGAGACTCTAATTAAAGCACTTCTCGACCCAGAGATTTGCTTAGCTCAATTAGCTTCAACTACCAAGGAAGAAGCTTTCTACGTTAAGGAAATCCCTGGGGTTACCTTCTCTGATGAAGATTTACTCCTTGGAACTGCCAACCACAATCGTCTACTTTACATCACTGTAAATTTGGGCAAGTTTAAGTTATCAAGAGTTCTCATTGATCCGGGTGCATCGGTCAACGTGATGAACATAAAGATTCTCGCATATCTTAGAATTGATACTAGCAAGCTCTCAACTGACAAGTTAGTGCTTTGTGGGTTCAATGAAAAGGGCGAGAAGGCTTTAGGTTCAGTTACCCTTCTTCTAGAGATAGGAGAATTGAAAACTGAAGCGAAATTTCATATAATTGATTCAGCAATGTCTTTTAACGTGCTCCTAGGAAGACCCTAGATCCATGAGTATAGGATGGTTCCTTATACTCTACATCAATGCATCAAGTACCAATGAGATGGCATTGAGTTTGAAATTAAGGGTAATCTGCAACCATTCTCTATTCACGAGATCGGGATCTACGAGGATGCGGCGTACTACATACCTAAAGGGTCTAATACCTGTTCTAAGGTAGAGATCAATGTCAAGGAGAAAAAAGTAGAAAATTAAAGTTCAAAAGCAATTCAAAGATTGAGAAAAGTAAAAGTTAAAAATCAAAAGAAATAAAACTCAAGTAGTGAAGACGACGTCGAGTATGTGATCTTCAAGCCTCCAAACATTATACCTCAAAGAGGTGGGAAGATGGCCCAAAGAGCATGTGGTCGAGGCCGCCCTTCAGTTGAGAAAAGAAATTCCCCGATTACATCGAACTTGAAATAAGTTCTGATGAAGACTCAAGAAAAAGGGGTGCCAGATTTGCTTTTGACTATACAAAAATTAATCCTCCTCCGAAGTTTGATCTCACTTTAGAATCGGATAGCGACCAGGAGGGTACAAAATTAAAAGTCCAAAGTTATGAGCCTGAATTGAGTCTATATGAAAAGCTTAATAGAACGGTTGAATCCTTAACTTTAACCCCACTGTCTGCTGACAGGGTCTCAGGGTTAGTAATTAAGGATGCTCCTAACTTAGATGGAGAAGTAAGGAAAGTCCAGAAGTTCTTCCCTGGCTCTTCCTCCTCAAGGAATAAAGATGATGTAATCCTTGAGGAGGCAAATTTCAATGAATTAATGGAGTTACCTTTTGGCTACTTTCCTGCTGGTGTTAAATCTCTTATCTCTAAAGCTTTTGCTCCGAGTTAATGGACTAAGGGTCAGGCTAGATACCACGAAAGTCTTTGGAATTCAAAATTTAATAAACATTGGACCAGTGGTATCGGCTTTGGTACCGTTAGATCATTTGATGATGACGAATTTTGTCTAATGATAACTAGTCGTCCTGAATTTAAAAATGTCCCTACTGAATTCATTGATTCATTCAATGGAATTTGTTTGGAGACTTTAGATGATTCTGATGAACTTCAGGTTTGGGATGCACCCCCTGAATTCAAAGAAGAAATTAAATCAATGGTCGATGAACTTAAAGAAATCAACCTTGGAATAGAGGATGACCCTCGCCCCACTTTCATAAGTTCTTTGTTGAGTGAAGATGAGTTTAAGGATCTAATTCAACTTCTATCCAAGTATAAGGATTGCTTCGCTTGGACATATGACGTAATGCCGGGGTTGTCCACTGACGTAGTAGTTCATAAACTTGGAATCCGGCATGATGCCATTCCTGTCAATCAAGCTCCACAACGCATGCGTCTGGAGATCGAACAATAAGTCATTTCTGAAGTCAAGAAGTTGGCAGAGGCTGCATTTATTCGAGAAGAATAATATCCTTCTTGGGTAGCCAGCGTCATGCCAGTTCGAAAGAAAAATGGTCAAATCCGAGTCTGTATAGACTATAGAGACTTGAATAAGGCATGTCCTAAGGATGAATTTCCTTTGCCAATCCCAGAACTCATGGTGGAAATTGCCTCTTCGCACGTCATTTTCTCCTTTATGGATGGCTCACCTGGTTATAATCAAATCAAGATGGCCCTAGAAGATGAGAGAAACACTGCATTCAGAATTCCTATAGGGTTCTTTTGTTATAGAGTGATGCCCTTTGGCCTCAAAAATGCTGGTGCAACCTACCAGCGGGCCATGACTCATATCTTTGATGACTTAATACACAATCAAGTCAAATGTTACATCGACGATCTAGTTGTCAAGAGCAGAGTGAAAGAGGCTCATCTTTATGATTTAAGAACTGTCTTCGAGTGGTTGCACCGCTACGACCTTAAAATGAATCCCTTGAAGTGCGCTTTTGGTGTCACGTCAGGGAAATTCTTAGGTTTCGTAGTCAGGCACCATGGAATCGAAATTGATCCTGCCAAGATTGAAGCTATCTTAAATATGCCGCCTCCTAAGAGTCTCACTCAACTAAGATCTCTCCAGGGCAGGATGGCGTATATAAGAAGATTCATTTCCAATCTTTTCGGAAGATGTCAACCATTCTCTGTCCTGGCTAAAAAGGATGCCAAATTCATTTGGGACGAGAAATGTCAAAACACTTTCGAAAATATCAAATAATACCTGACAAATCCGCCAGTTTTGGCAGCCCCCATTCCGGGGAGACCTTTAATCCTTTACACTGCAGCCCTTGACGAATCTCTCGGGGCTCTTCTAGCTCAAATCAATGACGATGGGAAAGAGAATGCTCTCTACTACCTAAGTCGGAGATTACTTCCAACGAAAATTCGTTATCCTGTAATTGAGAAACATTGCCTTTCCTTAGTCTTTGCAGCACAAAAACTAAGACATTACATGCTTTCTCATCAGGTCAGTCTGATTTCTAGTGTCAACCCCCTGCAATACCTTATGGCCCGGCCCACGTTGTCAGGATGTTTAGCTCGTTGGTCTACGATATTATTTCAATTTGAAATTACTTTCATTCCCCTGCGTGCTGTGAAAGGGCAGGCCGTCACCGACTTCCTTGCGGCACACCCACTACCGGTAGAATCTTCTTTAAACGATGATTTACCTGACGAGCAAATCATGAGTTTTGAGGAATCTAATACTCAAACCTAGGAAATGTATGTTGATGGTGCAGCTTCCTCTCAACGGGCAAAACACCTCAATCCACTATTCCTGGAAAAGCCGGAGTCGGTCTGGTTTTCATAACACCAGATAAGGGAATGATGCACTTTTCCTACCATTTATCTGAACCTTGTACGAACAATGAAGCTGAGTACGAAGCTTCGATAACTGGCTTGGAACTTGCAATCCTAATGGAGATTAAAGAGATTAAGATCTATGGTGACTCTCAACTGGTGATCAACCAAGTTGCAGGGACCTATAAGGTCTTGAATCCTAAACTCCTGAAATATCACCAATACACAATGCACCTGCTCGAGAAAATTCCCATTGTAACTATGTATAGGGTTCCTCGTGGAAGCAATTCCTCGGTGGATGCCCTAGCAAAGCTTGCAAAGGAATTTTCTTACCCAGAAGAAGTCTTCATCCCTATAGAAGTTCAGGGTCGTCAAGTCCTGTCCCCTATAGACATGGAGTACCTTAACCAATAATCTTCCCAGGTCCTTTCTACATCTTCAGCAGTCGATGAAGAAGATGATTAGAGACAACCAATAATCAAGTATCTGCAAGAAGGCAAGCTTCCCCATGACAGGTCTCTTGCCAATCAAATCAAGAAACGTGCCCTATCATATCCACTAGTCAATGATACGTTATACTGATGATCGTTCGATCAGATGTGGCTCCATTATTTAGACAAACGAGAAGCCCTGAAGATCATTAACGAAGTCCATGCTGGACTGTGCGGTGCTCATCAATCGGGTCCTAAGATGAAATTGAAAATCAAAAGACTTGGTTACTACTGGCCTACGATGATTGATGATTGCATGAAAATTACAAAATATTGTCATCAATGCCAGGTTCATGGTGTAGTTTTACATCAGCCGCCTAATGTGTTGCATCCTACGATAGCCTCGTGGCCCTTCGAAAGTTGGGGCACAAATATCGTCGGGCCAATTAACCCTCCTTCTTCAAGGGGTCATCGCTTCATCTTAGCAGCGACTGATTATTTTTCAAAGTGGGCAGAAGCAGTTCCACTGAGAAATATAACATCACATCATGTAATAAAATTCTTTCGTGACCATATCGTATGTCGATTCGACGTGCCTCGTAGAATCATATCTGATAATGGGTCCGCATTCAAGTCTACAAAAATCAATAACTTTGCAAGTCGCCACGGTATTGATTGGAGATACTCAATAATTTATTACCCACGGGCTAATGGATTGGCTGAGGCCTTCAATAAAACCCTGGTACAAATCATCAAAAAGACCCTGGATGACAATAAACGTTAGTGGGATGAGAGGTTGGTGGAAGCTTTGTGGGCCTACAGGACCACATATCGAACCCCGACCCAATCCACACAGTTTGCACTAGTGTATGGGTCCGAGGCCGTACTCCCTCTGGAAATTCAAATCCCTTCGCTCAGAACTGCAGTCCAGAATCAGATCACAACAGAACAGAATGTGCAACTTCGACTTGAAGAGCTTGAGAGTCTTGAAGAACGTCGTCTCCAAGCCCAGCAAAATCTAGAACTCTATAAAGCCAGAATGGTTCAAGCTCACGATAAGTTAGTGCGACCTAGAACCTTCCGAGTAGGTGACTTGGTCTTGGTTCTTCGGAGGCCTATCTTAGCCCACCGAAAGCTCGGCGGGAAGTTTGAACCAACCTGGGAAGGACCCTTCGTAGTGGAAACAGTCTATGAAGGAGGCTCGTATCAACTAGTAGATTGTAAAGGAGATCACCCAATGCTTCCTGTAAACGGGCGATTCTGGAAAAAATACTATGCTTGATGTAGCTCAAATTTTGAATCAATAAAATTTTCAAATTTTGAATCTATTCAATTCAATCTTGTCCAAGTTTTTCAAATTCAAAATCAAACCTCAAAACCTTTGAAATTTAAAATCAAATTGAATCAAGTTCAAAACAAATCAAAATCAAATCAAATTTTGAATTCAAATCCCTCAAATTCAAAATCAATTCAAATTAAATTTCAAACTCAAATATCTTCAAATTTAAAACACAATCAATTCAAATTCAAACAACCATTTAAATTCAAATTTAAATTCTAGAATCCAGACCCGATCCTCTGTATAGAGCAAGTTTCCTCTATATACGATCATCCAGACCTTATCCTCTGTATAGAGCAAGTTTCCTCTATATACGATCATCCAGACTCGATCCTCTGTATAGAGCAAGTTTCCTTTATACATGATCATCCAGACTTGATCCTCTGTGTGAAGCAAGTTTCCTTCACATACGATCATTCCAGATCCGATTCTGTGTGAAGCAATGCTTCCTTCTCACAGGATCTTCCAGTTTTCTTTTCCTTAAGGACAGATGTGACTCATCGTGCTTTCTTTCCTTAGGATTAGATCTTCTAGTGGTGGAGTACGCCCTCCGTGGCACCATCCTATATTTTAAATCCAGACCCGATTCTGTGTGAAGCAATACTTCCTTCTCACAGAATCTTCCATTTTTCTTTTCCTTAAGGTCAGATGTGAGTCATCGTGCTTCTTTCCTTAGGATTAGATCTTGTAGTGGTGGAGCATGCCCTCCATAGCACCAACCTAGATTTAAAATCCAGATCCAATTCTGTGTGAAGCAATGCTTCCTTCTCACAGGATCTTCTAGTTTTCTTTTCCTTAAGGATAGATGTGAGTCATCGTGTTTTCTTTCCTCAGGATTAGATCTTCTAGTGGTGGAGCACGCCCTCTGTGGCACCATCCCATATTTTAAATCTAGACCCGATTCTGTGAGAAGGAAGTAAGCAATACTTCCTTCTCACAGAATCTTCCATTTTTCTTTTCCTTAAGGTCAGATGTGAGTCATCGTGCTTTCTTTCCTTAGGATTAGATCTTCTAGTGATGGAGCACGCCCTCCGTGGCACCATCCTAGATTTAAAATCCAGATCCGATTCTGTGTGAAGCAATGCTTCCTTCTCACAGGATCTTCCAGTTTTCTATCCCTTAAGGATGGATGTGAGTCATCGTGCTTTCTCTCCTTAGGATTAGATCTACTCATGATGGATAATGCCCTCTGCGGCACCATGCTAGTCTCAAAATTCAAAACTTCAAGCCTGATCTCTTATAGGAATCAATACTCTATTCCTATGAGATCATCCAGTTCTCTTTTCTTTAGAGTAAGTATTCTCTTTATCTTAGGATTAGACTCCCCAGTGATGGAATAAGTCCCCTGTGGCATGGTCCTGGATTCAGTTTTCAAACCTACAATCAAGCTTTATTTTCCTTAGGGATAGGTTTTCTTCCTTCCCTTAGGAATAAATTTATTAGTGGTAAAGTACGCTGTCCCCAGCACTACCCTAGTATCTTTTTAAATTCAATCTTTTTAGGGTATGGTTTTCCTTTCCCTTGGAATCAAATTTAATTCCGATCCTTTCTAGTTAGGAGTTTCTTCTTCCTATAAGATCACCCCAGATTTTCTTCCCTTAAGGTCAGGATTCTCCCACCCTTAGGACTAGACCCACTAGTGGTAGAGTACGCTTTTCCTAACACTACCCTAGTATCAACTCAAACTTAATTCCCCAGGGATAGATTTTTTTTCCCTTAGGATCAAAACTCCATACTTGACCATTCTATTCGGTCAACGCCAATATGTGCAATAGAACTATATTCTATTACACATATTGGGGGTCCATTTATTGACCTCATTTTTGTATGAGGTCAGTAGGACCAATCCAGACCTTATGATCTTATGATCTTTCCAATCCTTAGGATTTAATCTTAACCCTAAGATCAATCTGATCTTAGATCAATCTAGACTTTCAGTCAATTCAGATTTCAAATCCATTTTGATTTCAAACCCATTTAAGCTTCAAATCAAACTCAGCATTAAGCCAATCCAGATCTATTCAATTTCTAGATCATCCTAGACCTTAGATCCCAGGATTTCTAAACTTTAGGATTCTCCTAGATTTCTAACCCTAGGATCTACCTAGACTCTAGATCAATCTAGACCTTAGGATCCTCCTAGAACCTAGATCTTAGGATTCTTCTAGACCCTAAGACTATTCTAGACCCTAGATCCTAAGACTCATAGATCCTGAGATCATTCTAAACTCTAGATCCTAGGATTCCCAAACCCTAGGATTTTCCTAGAATCCAGACTTTAGGATCTATTCTAGATCCTAAGAACCTTCTAAATCCCAGACTTTAGGGTTTCCTAGACTCTAGGAGTTTCCTAGACTTCAGTCCTTAGGATCTACTCTGGACCATAGGATTTCCCTAGATCAATTTAGGTCGTAGGATTCTCCTAGACCTTAGATCTATCCAGACCTCAAATCTATCCAAACTCCAGACCAACCCAGACTTTAAATCAATCTATTCAAGACTCAAATCAATCCATAGTTTAACTCAATTCAAACCCCTGACCAATCCTGACTTTTAAACAATTCAGATCCAGCTGTCATAGCCTCTGACCTGATTTTAATCCTATCTAATCATCTACAATCATCCAAATGATTATAAATGATTTAGATAGTTCAAACCCTATCATTCAAACTCAAAATCCAGCTCAAATCTAGAAATCCAGATCAAATTCCAAGGGCAAAGGTCTAAGTCCTGAAAGCCTTTTCCAGTAAATCTTTGAATATTTCAAAACCCTATCAAATGACCTCTGATTTAGGGTCTATCAATTCCATACTGATGTGATATATTTCTAGAGGCAACCCTCCAAATTTGAGCTCATTCTGAGGTCTCTAACCCCAGAAACGGAATTTAAATCCAAAGGTTAAAAAACCTTTAAATATTTACAGTCTATGCCACTGAACCTGCCACCCAGTGGATTTTGATCATGGAGCTTTCTCCAAAGCTCCAAATCACTTCCAGGCCCTTGATTAGGACTCATTGAGTAATAAACTGTATTTTTTTGGACTCAATTTGACCCCTAGTTTACCAGGGGTCAAATTGACCAAAATACCCCTATGGGGTATATATGGTCATTTGAACCAAATGAGCTCCACATCAAATGCAACCACTTCCAACAAGTTTCAAATGTCAAACCCAACCTATTGAACCCAAAACCAGCCCCTGGCTCAATCTGGATGACCAAGTCAAGCAGGTTGACCAAACAGGCCCTTTAGGGTCAAAATAGGTCATTTTGACCAAATGACCTCCTCAGACCTTGGGACCACCTTCATTGGTCTCCAAATGTCAAACCAAATCTGTGAGCCCATTTTCAGACCCTTGACCCACCTGGTTGACCAAGTCAACCAGGGTTGACCTAAAAGGCCCATTAAGGGCCCAAATAGGTCATTTTGACCAAATGACTTCCCCAGACTTTGAGACCACCACCAGTAGACTCAGAATGTCATTCTGAACTAGTTGGACCTAATCCCTAACCCTGGGTCAACCTAATTGACCAAGTCAACCCAGTTGACCAATTAGGCCCATTAAGGACCTAAACAGGCCATTTGATCTAAATGATCCATTTGAATTCTAAAACCACCTCCACCAGACTCTATTTATCAATTCAAACCTATCTAGTTCAAACCTTAACCCTGGACCCACCTGGTTGACCAAGTCAACTAGGGTTGACCAAATCAACCCTTAAATTATTTTAACTTTAAATCAAATTTCAAATGCAATCAAGACCCAATCAAACCTCCAAATCAATCTTAAATATCTTATTTTAGGACCTCTTAGTTAATGGTGAGTTAAATCTAGATGGGTTAACCAAGTCAACACATTAGACTTGATCAATCCATTCTACTTTAGTTCAAATCAATCCATATCACCAAACAAAATTCAATCAAGCCTTTTAAACTTCAACGACCCTTCTATCACATGCTTAGAATCCCTCTAAATGCAATGTTACCCAAACAATAGTCAAGTTGACCAAATCAACATGCTACATTTGGTCAAACTTTTTGTTATTCATTCAAATTCCAACCTTTGATCTTTAAGTCATCTCAAATCACTCCAAGCCAGCTCATCAAGCTATTCTAGCTGCCACCTCAGCAACTCATTTGCTGGTTGACCAGTCAACAAGGTTCTAAATGGTCTAAGAGTGGTCAAAACTCTTGCTTAAGCCTAATCCCCTTCTCCCTAGACCTCTCCAGCCATTTGGAGATGCTCTAGAACTTTCCCAGAAGAATTTTAAACCCTTGAATCCTGATCAAATGGCTCCTAGCCATTCCACATGGTTGCTAGGTGACAAAACAAGATTTACATGTAGGATGTCCTCCCCTTTGTCCTTGGTCACTACTCCTAACTACCCCAAGCCACCTGTCATGCATCAGGGAGTAAAGACAAATCAATCCTAGCCATTGATTCAACTTAGGGATGTTTGAATAGGGAAAAGGTTCATTTGAGCATTCATTCTAACCTAGCCACTCTCTCACTTCTCATTCACTATTCAAGCTCAAACTCATTTCGTTTAAGCATTCCAGAGCTCTCTCCACCTTTCTCCAATACTAATCCACCACTCAAACCCCACCGGCGGCAAGCTTTCCGGCCAACCGAGAGCAAACTCCGTCCAAGGCGTTTTCAGCTCGATCCATACGTTATCAAGCCAAGGTGTCTTCAGCAATATTGAGCGTGGATAAACAACAAATTCAGAGAGTCCAAAAATGGTTCAATCCGTCCATTATCAAGGTGAAAAATCAAAACCCTAGCTTAGGACACTTAGAGTTAAATAAGTTTCCATTAAGTGCATTTTAAGCTTTGAATCCAATTCCACGTCATTTATGCTCATCCCATATGTTTATGTTTAAAATTTTAAGTCGAACTAGCCACCCGATCTCGAGAACGACTCAAAAAATCATTTTTGGAGCTTCGGTTCGGCTTGTTGTACACTAAAAGTTTTCTGGACCGTTGATCTCACGATCAACGGTCCAGATTTTTCTTAATCGCGGTTCTGTCTAACCGCTCGAACGACTTCGTGGTTCCGTTCGAGGTCCGGCTCGATCTGGGTCGTCTGGATCAGACCGCGGGACATCCGACGGCTGAGAATCCACGCTGACATGGATTAGTGATAACGCAATCCGCGTTATCAATTGCCTAATGATTGCTGGCGGCGCAATCATTGCGCCGCCGAGCAATCATTACCCACGTTTTGGTTCCGCCAACCAAAGCCTGCCATGTGTCATTCTCGCCGGCAGCGCTGCCAACCTTTTTTTTCTATATTTTATTAATTTAAATTATTTTTAAATCTATTTTTAATTACAGAAAACTTCTAAAAATTATTATAAATTAATTTTAAATCTAAAAATTAAGTTTAATACATCATAATTTCCAGAAAATTATTTTCTTTGATTTAAAATTAAATTTTTTTTTAAATATTGAATATATTTTATTTTTTAAGAATGTTTAATTAAATTATTGATTAAGTGTTTTCAAATAAATTCAAATATTTTAAAATTAAGTTCAGTTTAAAATATCTAATATATTCTAACCTATTTTAACTTCTTAATTAAACATTTAATTATTTAATTAGATACTTAATCACTTAACTAATATTTAAGTATTTTAATTGAAATCAAAATTGAAATTATTTTAAAGTTTAAATAAAATTATTTTAAGTAATTTAATAAGAATTTCATAAAACACTTAAGAATTAATTTTATTAGATTTGAGAACTATTTTCTATCTTAATTAATTTTAAATTAACTTAAACACCTTAATAAACTTTAAACTTTAAAATTTTCAAATAAAGTCAAATGAAATCATAAAATATGAGTAATATATCAATTCTTGAAATTTTAAGTATTTTAACATAAAATTATTTTCAAAATGCAATATCTAATACATACTAATTAATTATTTGATTATCTAATATTTAATCAATATTTAATTAGATATTATATTAGATATTTTAAAATTTTAGAACTTAATTTCAATTCAAACTTTGAAATTAGAAGACCTCTCAAGTCCTTTGAAAATTATTTTAATAATATTTTTAATTTATTTTATTTTAAAACCTATATTTTATAGATAGTTTAACAAATATATGTATATATAAGTAATTTAAAATTATTTTAAAACTATATATATATATTTAAACCTTTAATTTTGAGAGGTCCCTTAAAATTTTAAACATAGATTAAGTGTATTTGAACATGATTAATGTGGAATGATGGGTAATCAATGGATAATTAATTTGCTAATTATTCATTGATTATTTCTTAATTAATTAAGCCATATTTTATCATTTGCATGCTTAAGGACCTACATACACCACCTAGTTTAAGGCACTCTTAGACTTAGGGATTGGTTATATTTTATGCATGTATATGCTAAGTCAAGGGTTAGGAATATTGATTCAAACCTATTGAACTTAATGACATCATTAAGGGCAATAATTAAGGATTCATTTAAAGAACTTAGAAAATCTCTAATAATTAGGATACACTTCAAATTGACTTCAAACTCGAGCCACTTGAATATAGTGACACTCTCAACCCTAGGAAAATTTCTCACTGAATTTTGAAGTCATAAGCCCATTAATTAACTTAATCAAACTTAAACCTTAATTAAGCCTTAAAACTTTCCAGAAATTATAATAAATCAAGATTAAATCCAAAAATTACAAATTGCACCTCAAACTAACCATAATTGAACCCTTAATCAATGAAAAATAAAAGCCCCTTGACTGGACTTTAAAATTAAGTTTAATTGAAATTCAATATTTAATTAATTTAATTAAATAAGAATAATTAAAAATCCCAAAAAATTTCTAAACACTAGGAGATCACTTCTTAGGTCATTCCTGACCTTTGGAGCTGATTTCAAGGAGTTTGGAGGTCATTTGGATTAAAATCATAAAAAGGGCTCAAATTAAACTAATTTTAAAAATTCAATAAATAATCAAAACTTCAAAAATTCATAACTAATTCAAGTAAACTCCAAATTGAACAAACTCAAAAGCATTCAACTCATCTTAAGGTCTAATATTTATTAAAAATATTAAGTTTCCAGAAATCAATCAATTTTGAAAAAGTCAACTTTTGGTCAAACTTAGTTCAGATTCAAGTCAAAACTTCAAACCTTCATAATAAAATCTAGAAAAATCCAATTTCAGCGTACTTACTGTCTAACTGATCGTATTAAGGTTTAGTATTTTAATAAAATATTAACATTCCAGAAAACTCTGTAAATCAAAAAGTCAACTTTTGACCCCTTAATTAAATGATTAAAATAATCCAAAAAATTCCAAAATTTAATAAATCATCAAAAATTACAGAAAACATCAACTTAACTTAAAACCAGCAATCAATCGATTTGAATAAAATTTATCAACTCTCAAACCCCTAATTAAACTCAAATCACTTAATTATATCGGGTACCACTATGTAACCCAGGCCTACGAGGCTATTAAATTAGCCCCAAGAAAGGTGAAATAAATTTCACGGCCTCAGTGTGCAACAAAGGTGGTATCCAGCAAACAATCAAAATCAATTTAAAATCAAATTCAAATCATTAAGATTTAAATTTTAATTAAAATTCCCATGAAACTTTTCAACCAACCAGAACCTCAAGCAACTTCAATCAAGTGCCTATTTAGGACATATCAAAACCACACAACCTTTACACACACTTTAGATGGTTTGCTAGGACAACCAACTCTAGTCTTAGGCTAGGCTGGGGTTTACTTTCCTGCTGTGTGCTGGGTTTTTGAGCTTTTACTGCATGTTGTTTGCTAGTAGTAGAATTGATGTGTTTGTTTATTTAATTTCAGCATTCTGTGATATGATTGATTTTATGTTAGATCTACCTCTAGGTTAGGAACGATTTGTACTAATTCAATCTTATGCAGGTGGCCATGCTCATACAGGGAATTTAAAACTAAAGGGGGCAAATAATTAAGCTTTAAAAATTGACATGTTTTGTGCAGGTGCTAAGCATGCTAAGACCCCCTTTAATAATTAAAAGAGCATGGCCAAGTGTGGCTAGTTTGAGCATTTTTAATTTTCAATATATTAACTGCTTGGGATGTTTACATAACTACTGATTATTAGGATAACCCTGCAGGTTGTTGAGTCTAGATTTTTCAATTTTAATTAATGTAATTTGATTTAAATTGAGTTGTAAATTGTTTAAAGTACTTTAAGATTGAGATGTTTAAACATCCAATTTGGAATCCAAAGAGGAAGGAACATCCCTTAGGGGAGAGTTCCTATCCATTTGGAGATCTAAATTAGGATGAATTCCAAATATCCAAAGAAAAAAGATAACACCCCTATTCAGGAGAAGTTTTTTTTCATTTGGATATCCAGACCCGACGATTCAAGGAGTTTTAAGAAGACAAAGAAGTGAAGAACGAGAAGAATCTCAAATCTCAAAGTCACTTGAGTCTTAGGAGTAGAATTCGGGTTGTAGTCAGTGGTACCCGGCCACTTTACTTTACTGCAGACCCTGGGTTATATAATTAAAGGGCACTTGCCTATGGACTTTCATTTTGAATATTTATTTAATTGATTTAATTATTTAATTGATTTGATTGATGTGTTGATTGCGATTAAGGACCCGCATGTTTTTAATAGTTTATTTGGTGATCTTGCATGTCGTATTTGGTTTAGCCTGGAACCCGATCGGAGGCTCGGGAGGGTACGGTCATAAACTATTTCTACTTAAACAAAATTTAAAAACTTTAGGCTCAGATAGTAACTCTAATGATTTTAAGAAGTAAGTCCGGACTCGTTGGGGGTTTTTCATGCATTCATATTAACTTTTCTCTTCCTTGTTAGGCACCTCTCTGCCTGCGGGTTCTGGCAGACCACCTGATCTATTAGGGTGCAGTTCTATCCAAGGGGATATTGTGTAATCTCTAGGGTAAAACCTATTTTTTAAGCCCAATTTTAAAACTGCTACATATTGATTTAAGTATTTAATCGAGTCAACTAGCATGCATTGCATTAGATACAAATTAAATTTCAGTCTAAATCTTTAATTGCATTCTTAGCTTAATCATTTTACCCAACATATGTTAAAGGGGTCAATTAGGAATATGCTCTAGATGTCGACCCCAACTCCTCGAAACTCAATCTTAAACAACATCCTTAACCACTCTTTCATAAAATATCGAACAACATGGTTTTGAAGCGCTTAGGTGGTTTAGCTGGCTCCCCAATCCAAGCCGGGGTAAGTCCAGGATTGCATTGCATTAGCTAGGATCCGGGTCACTGATTTTTAGTACCCAATTTTAGACTTAGGTTCTGAAGCAAATGTTCAATCCTAAGACCTCAACCTTCCGGGAATCTAATTCCCACTTTCTAATAAAATTGATCATTCAAACTAAATATCTCTTTCAATCAAATTCAAGCCCAACACTTAGGATAGTTTGAGGTGTTTCTGAAGTAATTTAGAATCTTAAAACACCTCCTACTCTTCCTCCTTTGACTCCAAAAATAACTATTCAAATTTGATCCAGTCCCTGTTGAAACTCCAGTCCCTACCTCCCTTAATATCAAGCTTTAAATTCTTAAATGAAATTCGTATTGCTATTTTAATCGAGAGTATTCGTAGGAAGATTTCTATTTTCTTATGATGTAATTAACTACAAGGGCTTGCGCTCGTAGGAGATTTAGAAACCCAGACCATATTTTCAAAAATCAAATTTTTAAAACTTTTAATTAATTACCTTTGGGAAATCAAATAAAAAAGGCGATCGTTATTACCATGTTCAAATAATTAACCATCAGTGATATCTTCTTCCTTTGGGATGATATATCATTTGTTGATATAATTTTAAATATAAAATCAACGATACTCTATCTAGATTATCGTAGCCAGATATCTGATTGAACTTCATTTTTAATCCTTTGGGATCATATGTAGTTCCCTCCTAAATCAAGTTACGATATTCAGGATCGTGTTTGAAATTTTAAATTTGAACCCATTAGGAGATTTTATCTCTACCTTTTGAGATAGTATATTATCACTAATGGATGTTCAACTTCAGAATTCAAACTTAAAAATCAATTTTGAATTATTCCTAAAGATAATTAATCTTTTTCAAAATATATTTTTCAATCAAACACGCTTATTATCATCTAAATATAAACTTGAGCTCCTAGATTATAAATATCTCCCCCTTTTTGATGATGTCAAACATTGTTGGTTGAATTACAAGTTGACTTTAATTTTTCTTCAAAGTTCTCCCCATTACTAAATGATTTCTACTTTGTTAAAAGCTTGAAAGAAATTTTTTTATAGCACAATAATGATAACATAAGCACAGTAAGCACTGAAGGCATATAGCATTATATTAATAAAAACAAAAATAATAAAAAATTAATAACAACCTACTCCCCCTTTTAACATTGCCAAAAATGAGAACTGCAAATGGAACACTAATACATAATAACCACTATAGAACAAAATTCATAAAAATTACAACACGCAACCAAGCACAAAATATAAAGCATAGTTACCAGTAGAAAGGACCTAGATTAAGTGGTGGAAATAGTGGCTGCAAGTAATGGTGGGAGGTAAAAAATTGATCACTAAACTACTAGCGGTCCTCCCGGTACTACTGTTAGAACTGCTACCAGCACTGAGTTGACTGCTCTATATGTGAATCAAATTTTAGCTCAAGCCAAGCGAAATGGTCCATCCAATAATCCTGTGGCTAGTTGTACTTAAGATGAGGGGCGGGCTATGGTGGAGCTCCCCCTACATCTGCTTCTTCTTTTGACTCGAATATGTCTATGGGTGCACTATGATGCTCACTATAAATAAAGTGGAAGGAGTGATCAGTGAAGAATGTAGGAAGATGATCAGGCTATATAGGATAGCTAAGGTTATAATTGGATTCTAGGATGTATCTAATGATGTATCCTAGAGTAAAGTTTTGCTTTCGTTAGGCTCATATATTCCTAATGGAAGTAAAGTTTTCAATATATATCAAAATCATGTCACATGCATTAAATTATGTGCTCAACATGCAGTAGTAGGTGATTAGGGATAAAAGAGGAGTGATACTAACTTGATCGCCAACATTACGTATAATGTTATTCCAAAGAATGTGCCAAATGACATGGGTGTTAAGGACTAAGTAACTCACTAAGGGTTGGGGGTGAGGTGTAGGGGAGTTCCTAATAAGAGTGTCGACTTGTGTCCAATGGTGATCTAAGGATCTAAAAACATAATACGAAGAAGGATTGATATTTAAAAGGTAAAAGAGCTCATGAAGGCCATCTAAGGTGATAGTAAACCATCATTGACAAACTTTGGATTAAAGAGTAGTGTGATTAGAGGTGACATGGATTTTAAAAAATCCATAATAACAACATGGTGAGTATGGAAAAGCATGGAAAATGATGAACTAGAGTGTAGAGATAGCAAATAGTTCAAGTAGTTAATAGGAGAGAGTTTCTTGATTGAGAATTTTTGAATCAGCGATGAAGGCTCCTCTATATGAGACATAGGCATCTTCATCCTTATCATATTTGAACCAAGGGTCCACCCTTTGGTGGAGTTCTGTACGACCTCACTTTGGTAGAGCCATAGAGATTTGAGTTAAGAAATAGAGTATAGAGAAGAGAGGAAAATTGAAATTTTGAAGTATGAATGAAATTCTTGATTTCCCCTCCCTTAAATAGCTCAGGTCTATCATATAGTATGATAGGAGGTACATATAGTATGATCAGATCTATCCAAAATGTCTCATCAGGAACATACAACTAAAGGTCAAATCATATAGTATGATTGGTTATCATCCAGTACGATCATTACAAAATCCATTATCCCAAGGAGTTATTGTTATGATTGTTGACCAAAAAGTAACATACAGTATAATGAGTAATTCATATTATATGATCAACAATAATGGATCGTCCATAATAGTTAATATGACAATAATTTGGGACATGTATCGATCCTATGTAGATTATACAATACAAAGAGTTTATCGTACATTATGAAGTGAATAAAATTTAGGGTTTTATGTATAATAATCAGGGAAAACTCTACAAGCTAAAACATGCACACAAACTATCACCATTCATAATAGAGATAAATAAATTTGATAAAAATAAAACATATAACATAAATATAAAATAAGTAAGCAAACAAATATGTAAAAATAAAGCAAGCAAATAAACTCACATCAACTTACCACTATCCAGATTTTTATGCATCAATATCAAAGACACCTAGTCTACTCATAAGTTTGATGAATGTGTCACAATTGAGAGGTTTAATAAAAATATTTGTTTAATTTTTAGTAGCCACATAATGCATTTCTATATCTCCCTTTGATACATGATCCTTAATAAAATGATGTTTAATATTAATGTGCTTTGTGTACGAATGTTAAATTAGATTTTTGGAAATTCAAATTGCATTAGTGTTATCAAACATTATAAGGATAGTGCCTACAGAAAGTCCAAGGTTAAGGATTTATTACTTTATCCATAAAACTTGAGCAACAAAACTTCCTACGACTATGTGTTTCAGTTCAACGGTGGATAAGGCAACAAAATTCTATTTTTCTACTAAGCTAAGAAACTAAGGATAGTCTTGTGAATTATCAAGTTTCAGAAGTGTATTTCTTATCTACTCTACACCTACCAAAGTCTGAATAAAAATATCCTATAATTTCAAAGGTGGTGTTATATCTAGGGTACAAAATGCCTAAGTTTTAGATGCCTATACGATATCTAGGAACTCTCTTCACAACAGTTATATGAGATTCTTATAGATCAACTTAAAATCTAACACATAGACAAATAATAAAAATAATATCAGGTAGTTATCCTTTTATTTGTCTATACCTCTTTTGATCAACTAATTTTCCACTTACATCCTTATCTAGCCAAATGGTTGAGCTTGTTGGGGTATTTATGAAAGTTTGATAGGGATGTTAAGCCCTTATGAACTGGTCCCGAGGCTAACCAAGAGGGGGGGTGAATTGGTAGTTTTAAAAATTTGAGAGTAAAACAACGATTTAGAAAATCTTTTTGAATGTTTTAAAACTTTTACAGTTATGCAGTGATGTGTAGATATTCAACGATAACAGAATAATAATCACAATCACACAATCATCAACAGAAAAGTAAATGCAAAAAATAATCAAAAAGAACACACTAGATTTTATAGTGGTTCAGTCAACTTGACCAACGTCCACTCCCCGGAGCCTCCCCTCCTGGTATTGCACTAACACTAAGTGACTCTCCTTTTGCTCCCACAGCAAAATGGAGAAGCATGTACAAAAACTCCTTTCCACCGACCCGGTGAGGCAGAGAACCTGAACTCCTTTCACTTCCACCTGAAGCAGGCAGAGAACCTGGACTCCTTTCACTTCCTCTTGAAGCAGGCAGAGAACCCAGATCTTCTTGCGAACGATCCTCCCATAGAGACACCGACAAGATAAGAGATGACGAATGCAGAAGATGACTCAGATCCTTGCTTGGAGCAACCTTTGTGAATCCCTCATAAACTCCCCCTCACAAGATCCTCTCTCTCTCTCTCTCTCAAGGTTTTCTCTGGAAAGGAAAGTGGCAAAAGATTTTTCTTGTTGGAAGAAAAAGATCTTAAATAAGAGGGCTCAAAAATTGCCCTAAATCTCAACTGGTCATCAAAGATCATCCAGGATAATTGCATGATCATCCTGTATGATCAGTGTAAAATCTTATATTTTAACCTGGATTGATCTGGTTTCTCTTGATGATTATAAGAAAAATTTATTCTGATCGTCCCGTATGATTCTGCTATCATTCGGGCCGATTAGTGTAAATCAGGAATTTTGTCCAAAAGATAGCTCTTATCATCCAAGGGAACTTGGGCTTGACGATCTCAAAATGACTTGATCATCCAGGATGATACACCTATCGTCCTGTACGATTAGTTCAAAAATGACAAAATTATCCTGCACATAGCTCTGGATGTATAGGTCAGAACATGCTGGATGATTTTAAAATAACCTAATCATCCCGGACAATATGTCTATCATCTGGTATGATTAGTTCAAAAATGACAAAATCATCCTACACACAGCTCTGGACGTATAGGTGATAGGCACTAGACGGTCAGGATTTTTAACATATTGTGCCGTACGATCTCGTGATCGTCCAGGATGATATGATCGAATCAATTAAACATTAATTACTTTCCTTAATCACTAGACTAATTTAGGCATGATTATAATGGATCATCCATGATGATACACGTATTGTCTGGGATAATCAGATCAAATCTCTAAAAATAAAAACTTTCCTAACTTAATCTGGCGGCTGAGAATTTTTTATTTAAGCCTATCGTCCTGTATGATATAAAGATCGTCCAAGACGATCTGCTTAATTAGACCGACTTAACTTAGTTGCCCTAATTAGGGTTTCTATTTTCAGTGGATCATCCATGATGATGTGAATATCATCCAGGATGATTTGAATAAAAAAAATAAACAGAAACTCTAATTCACTAAAACTCTCCTCTTGAGTGTGTGTGTGCAAGGTTACATAGGTAGGGGATCCTTTACATTACATTTAACTCAAAAAAGATGAAAACAGTACATTAGACCTTAATTACAAAACAGATTGTCTCGATCTTGGGCTAGCTTGAACTTGCAATTGATCTTGTGGACCTGAAAGATTAGACAATCATCCAGAAACAGAAATGTTTGCTATCATCAAAATCATAGTCCTTGAAACCCAGATTTGCAACAATCTCCTCCTTTTTAATGATGGCAAATATTTATTCAGTAGTTTCAAATTACCCAGATTGTAGTAATTAAAACACAGGTGAGAGACGATAGATTTTACTAATCATTAATAACCAGTGACATTCAATACAACAAAGGACACAACTACAACAAAAAATAACAAATGAAACTACTACAACAAAAATAACTCCCCCTTTTGACATCACAAAAGGAGGAACAGAAAAGAAAAAAACAACAGCAAACTAAAACATCACAACAAATAAAAAAGAGAAACGAGAAAAATAATAATGAAAATATTTTTTTAGCTCCAGTAAAATAGAATTTTCCATAATTTTTAATTCAAAAACCAACAAGAAGAAAATCGACAACGCTGAAATCCAGAAAAGTTAGAAAATCAACTTTCGTAACTCCTACCTCGGACACCTTACAGGTTCAAATTCCTTTAAAACAAAAGTCTAAATCAGAAGAAAAAAAATTAGATTCGAAAAGAGATTCTTTCAAGCCTCGTTCAAGAAAAATATCTGATATAATAGTATTACAAAGTAAGGAATCAGAAATCATGATTTTTCATCTCAAGCTTTTAAAAGTATTAAGTGGCACATGAATTTTTCTAAGACATTTAAAGATTTGAAAGGGAAGAAAGCTTATTTCTTTGTGGGCTCATTTTGTGCCTTTTTTCAATTTATTTGGCGATTTGGGCATCTTTTGATTTTTGATACACTTTGTGTATCTTTCAGTTTGGTGACATTTCACATCTTTTTAGCTTTGGGCTCATTTTGTGCCTCTTTTTTAATTTGTTTGGCACACTGTGAATCTTTTATAAGCTTGATTCCTTTCATAATCATTAAAGAATCTCAGCTATGAAATTACCTTCCAAATATAAGAGATGACAAACCTCACTCTCTACAGTAAGAAAGAGTAATTCACAAAATAAAAGCCATACATCATATGTTAAGTGCAATCACTTGATTAAGAAAAACATAATAATGATTCAAAGCTTTGAAAATACTATTCATATGAGATAGATTATTGTAGGAAGATAAAATAGATCTCTATTTCAAAAACTAACTTTTTAATTTTGAAGAAGATTTTTATCTAAAAGAAATAATACACCATTAAAGGAGTTAGAGGAAGAGAAATAATCATCAACGTTTCTTCCCTTTAACAGATCCAGATGAGTCAATCACTGCTTACAAGCTTTCAAACAAAAACAAGGCAAAACTCTCAGTCAGAAATCCAGCTTATCAGCAGTAGTGAGCAGTGATCTGATTTTCAAGTGAGTAATCAGCAAATAAAATAAAAAAGAAGAAAAATAGACACGCAAAAATTAGTAAATGAAAACTAACAAATGAAAATCAGTAGAAAATAATCAAATCTGATAAGCAAATCAAACAACTATAATCAGCAGGAAAAGAAAAATTCCAAAGTAAAATGGACAATCAAAATAAATAAAAACTAAAAGCAAAATGAAGAAAACAGAAAAATATCAGAAGTCAGTAATCATCAGATTCATGCATTTATGTCAATCACACCCAATCTGGTCCTCAAAATGCTGAATGAGTCAAAGGCCAGTGGTTTAGTAAAGATGTCAGCTAGTTGATTTTCAGTTGCTACATGATGTAACTCAATGTCCCCTTTTGTAACATGGTCCCTAATAAAGTGATGCCTTATATCAATGTGTTTGGTTCTAGAATATTGGATGGGATTCTTAGAAATACAGATGGCACTAGTGTTATCACATAGAACTGAAATTATGCAACTAGATAATCCTAAATCCAAAACTTGTTGCTTCAACCAAAGGACTTGAGCCATACAACTTCCTAAGGCAATGTACTCAGCTTCAGCAGTAGAAAGTGCAACTGAGTTCTATTTTTTACTAGACCAGGAGACTAAAGACTATTCTATAAATTGACAAGTTCTAGAAGTGCTCTTTCTATCCACTATACACCCTGCAAAGTCAGAACCAGAATATCTAATAATCTCAAAAGAAGTATTGTACCTAGGGTGCCAGATTCCTAGGTTTGGGGTCCCTAAAAGATATCTAAGAATTCTCTTAACAGAAGTCAGGTGGGACTCTTTAGGATCAGTTTGAAACCTAGCACAAAGATAAACACTAAATATAATATCAAGTCGGCTAGCAGTCAGGTAACGTAGTGATCCAATTATTCCCCTAAACTTCTTCTAATCAACAGATTTTCCATTTGAATCCTTATCTAACTGAATAGTGGAACTCATCGGAGTATTGATTGGCTTAGCTTTATCCATTTCATATTTCTTCAAGATATCCTTAGTGTATTTTGATTGATTCAAAAGGGTTCCATCATCCATTTGCCTAATACTAAACCCCAAAAAATAGGACAATTCTCCCATCATACTCATCTCAAACTCCTTACTCATTGTCTTAGAAAAATCATCACATAAATTTTTATCAGAAGATCCAAAAAGTATATCATCAACATAGATCTGGATAATGAGAAGATGATCTCCTACTTTTCTAAGGAAAAGGTGGTGTATACGCTTCCCTTAACAAACTCACTTTCTAGTAGGAATGTGCTAAGCCTCTCATACCAAGCTCTAGGTGCCTATTTCAATCCATATAAGATCTTTTTTAATTTGTAAACATGATTTGGATATTGGGAACTCTCAAAACCTGGGGGTTGCTCTACAAAGACATCCTCTTTTATTACCCCAATTAAAAAGGTACTCATGACATCCATTTGAAACAGCTTAAATCCCTTATAACAGGCAAAGGCTAGTAGCACTTTAATGGCTTCCAATCTAGCTACAGGGGCAAAGGTCTCCTCAAAATCAATCCCTTCAATTTGATTGTACCCCTTAACCACCAATCTTACCTTATTCCGAACTACCACACCAGAATCATTCATCTTATTCTTAAAGACCCACTTGGTTCCTACTACACTTTGATTTCTAAGTTTTTCTACTAACTCCCAAACATCATTCCTTACAAATTGATTCAATTTCTCTTGCATAGCTAAGATCCAAAACTCATCAGAAAGGGCTTGATTAATGTTGGTGGGTTCAGTCATTGAGATAAAGGTAGAATGATTTACTTCCTTCCTAAGTCCATGCCTAGTTCTAACACCTTCAGAAGGGTCTCCTAAGATCAGTTCTTTAGGATGACTCGAAGCATATCTCCAATCTCTAGGCAAAGTGTTTTCAGGTTCTACCCTTTCCTGCAGATTTACATTTTCAACTCCTTGGGTAATCTCTCCTACATCTTCTTCTTCCTCAATTATAGTCCCCTTAGGATCAGATTTATCAAACACCACATAAGTTGTGTCCTCCACCACCAAAGTTCTCTTATTAAACACCCTAAGGATTTCCCCACACTAGAATAGACTAAGAACACTCCTTCATCAGATTTGGGGTCAAATTTTCCTAAGGATTATTTCCCATTATTCAGAATGAAAACCTTACAGCCAAAGACATGGAGGTGGGACAGGTCTGGAGTTCTACCCTTAATGATCTCATAAGGTGTCTTATTCAAATTTGATCTAACATTCACCCTATTCAGCACATAACAGGCAGTGTTCACCACTTCAGCCCAAAAGTATTTTGGAAGTGAATACTCAGCAAGCATGGCTCTAGCGGCTTCCACTAAGGTCCTATTCTTTCTTTCAGCTACCCCATTCTGCTGAGGGGTCCTAGGAGCTAAAAAGTTATGGCTAATTCCTTGCTCTTCATATAATGCTCCAAATCTCATATTTTTAAACTCTCCACCATAATCACTATGAATAGTCAAGATCTCACAATCTAACTTCCTCTAAATCCAAGTGGAGAAAGACTTAAATTCATCAAATGACTCAGATTTATGTGACAAAAATTTAATCCAAGTGAACCTCGAATAATCATCAACAATCACAAATCCATAGACTTTCCCCCCTAAGCTGGCAATGCTTATGGGTCTAAACAAATCCATGTTAAGGACTTCTAAAGGTTTAGTGGTATTGATGTCCTTAATTGAGTGGAAAGAGGAGTGGACTTACTTCCCTAATTGACAGGCATCACACAGGTGGTCCTTAGTGAACTTAAGCTTGGGGATACCTCTAACTAAGTCCTTTTGGGTGACTCTTCTAAAAGTTTTCCTACTGGCATAACATAATCTCTTGTGCCATAACCAAGACTCATCTGTAGTAGTTTTTAAGAAAATTGAAATATCAGTTTTAAAGCAGCTTACATCCAGCATGTAGACATTATTAATCCTTTGTCCTTGCAAAATAATTTTATCATTTAAGCTTATAATGCAGCAAGTGGACAGGAATTTGATCTTGTATCCTTTGTCACAAAGTTGACTGATGCATAGCAAGTTGTGTTTCAATCCATCTACAAGAAAAACACTATCAATCGTGAAATGTTTTGAATTACCAATTATACCTGCTCCTACCACCTTCCTGGTGGTGTTGTCTCCAAGTGTAATCTTGCCTCCAGCTCTGGTCTCCAGCAAAATGAACTGATTTAGATCTCCCATCATATGTCTTGAACATCCACTGTCCAGGTACCACATGCTCTCACGAGGCCTTTTGTGAGAGCACACCTATAAAATCATCAAACATCAGATTTAGGAACCCAAACAGGTTTGGGTTCCTTCTTATAAAAAGGAGAATACAGTGCATGTGTGTTGTGTTGTGAAGCAAGTAATTTAGGTCTCCACACCCAATGTGTATTACAGTGAACCGTGCAGGTGTGTGAGATATGTCCTAGCATGCAAAAAAAAATACATCTAATGCCAAGAAAAGGATTAACTAATCTGCGTGGGTGATAATGCCATTTCCTAGGTGTGTATGAAACATGCTTTGATGATTTTGAAACATTTTCTTCAAAAGGTGGAGGTGCATAAAATTATGCAAAAGTAGGATGTGTTTTATTTTTCTCAAAAGCACAAATTATCATTTTTAGAAATTCAGTTTTCTTCGTGAGACTTGCAATTTCAAACTTCAAGTAATGCTCATCACTAGCTAAGTTACATGTCATAGTGTCCAGATTTTTATAAGCTTTTTCTAAATCAACATGCAATGTTTTCATTGAGTCATGCTCAATAATTAGTTCAGAATGCTTTTTGTTCAATTCATTAAATTCATCAAGTAAGGACATGTGATTGCTATCAAGTGTAGAATGATCCTTAATCATAAAATCATGCTCTTTTTGCAAATTAAAGAAATCCAATTTCAGGCTGGCATGTATTTTCTTAAGTTTTCTATATGATGAATGAATTTTCTCAGAAATATCTAGCAATTGATCATAGGTTAGCTCACATACCTCTTCTTGATCAGACTGATCAGGATGATCATCAGCCATCAGACACAAATTTGTAGTCTCCTCCTCAGCTTCAGTCTCAGAGGAGTCGGATACAGAATCGCTTAGAATGCCTTTTGAATCTGCTTCTTATCCTTCCTGAACTTAGATTTCTCCTCACCTTGTCCTTGCTTGGGTGAGCCTTAAGTGTAAGACAATCAGCCTTAATATGTCCAGGCTTCCTACATTCAAAATAAATAGTATCAGATGAACCTTTAAAATTTTTACTGGACTTACCCTTATTCCACTTCTGAAAGTTCTTGTGTTTCTTCCTTAGAAAGCTTTTGAATTTCCTAGTGATTAAGGCAACATCATCGCTATCAGACCCGGAAGTATCAGTATTAGTCTCATTGGCCTTCAGCGCCACAGTTTTCTCTTTCTTCTTCTCACCTGCATCAAGCTGTCTTTGGTTCACCCCTTGCTCGTAAGCAATGAGTGACCCAAGTAAGTTATCAATAGAATAAGTGTTCAAATCTTTGGATTTAGTAATTGCAGTTATCTTGGCATCAAAAGATGAAGGAAAACATCTCAGAATTTTGTTCACTTTTTAATAGTTCATAAGTTCTCTTCCTAAAGCATGTAAAGAAGTGACAATTTGAGTGAACCTAGTATACATTTCAAAAATTGATTCACTAGGTTTCATGTGAAAGAAATCATAGTCATGAAGCAAGATGTTTAACCTAGACTGTTTGACTTCAGATATACCTTCATAAGTGATGCAAATCTATCCCAAATTTCTTTACTAGTAGAGCAAGTAGAAACAAGCATGTAATCTTCAGATTTCAGTTCACAGAAAAAATAGTTCAAATATTTAACATTCCGTTGGGCTAAGTCACGATCATCAAGAGTCCATTCAATGAAAGGTAGTTCAGTTTTAACATTATTAACCATTCTAAATGGTGCTTCATAGCCATCCTTAACAAGCATCCACATGCGATAATTAATTGATTGTAAAAAGGTGGACATGCGAGTTTTTCAAAAATCAAAAGATATGTTATCAAATAATGGTGGTCATGTAATTGAATAACCTTCAGCAGTATTGTGATTACCATAGGTAGCCATGGATCAAATAAAGAAGTTTTTAAACTTAATTTTTGAATTCCGCTCTGATACCACTTGAAAGTTTGATAGAGATGTTAAGCCCTTATGAACTAGTCCCAAGGCTAACCAAGAGGGGGGGTGAATTGGTAGTTTAAAAAATTTGAGAGCAAAATAATGATTTAGAAAAACTTTTTGAATGTTTTAAACTTTTACAGTTATGCGATGATGTGCAGATATTCAATGATAATAGAATAATAATCACAATCACACAATCATCAATAAAAAAGTAAATGTGAAAAATAATCAGAAAGAACACACCAGTTTTATAGTGGTTCAGTCAACTTGACCTACGTCCACTCCCCGGAGCCTCCCCTCCGGGTATTGTACTAACACTAAGTGACTCTCCTTCTGTTCCCACAGCAAGGCGGAGAAGCCTGTACAAAAACTCCTTTCCACTGACCCGGTGAGATAGAGAACCTGAACTCCATTAGCTTCCTCCTGAAGCAGACAGAGAACCTGGACTCCTTTGCCTCCTCCTAAAGCAAGCAGAGAACTCGAATCTTCTTATGAACGATCCTCCCACAGAGACACCGACAAGATAAGAGACGATGAATGGAGAAGATGACTTAGATCCTTGCTTGGAGCAACCTTTGTGAATCCCTCACAAACTCCCTCTCACAAGATCCTCTCTCTCTCTCAAGGTTTTCTCTGGAAAGGAGAGTGGCAAAAGATTTTTCTTATTAGAAGAAAAAGATCATAAATAGGAGGGCTTAAAATTTTCCCTATATCTCAACTGGTCATCAAAGATCATCCATGACGATCACATGATCGTCCTATACGATCAGTGTAAAATCTTATATTTTAGATTGGACGATCTGGTTTCTCTGGATGATTAGAAGAAAATTTTTTTCCGATCGTCCCATACGATTCTGTGATCGTCCGGGCCGATTAGTATAAATCAGAAATTTCACCCAGAAGACAGGTCTGGTCATCCACGGGAACTTGGGCTGGAAAATCTCAAAATGACTTAATCGTCCAGGATGATACACATATCATCCTGTATGATTAGTTCAAAAATGACAAAATCATCATGCACACAGCTTTGAACGTATAGGTCAGAACATGCTGGATGATTTTAAAATGACTTGATCGTCCCAGATGATATGTCTATCATCTGGTATAATTATTTCAAAAACAACAAAATCATCCAACACACAGCTCTGGACATACAGGTGATAGGTATTGGACTGTCAGGATTTTTAACATATCATCCCGTATGATCTCACGATCGTCTAGGACGATATGATCGAATTAATTAAACATTAATTACTTTCCTTAATCACTAGACTAATTTAGGCATGATTGTAATGGATCATCCAAGATGATACACGTATCATCCGGGACGATCAGACCAAATCTCCAAAAATAAAAACTTGCCTAACTTAATCTGGCAGCTTAAAATTTCTGATTTAAGCCTATCATCCTGTACGATACAAAGATCATCCAGGATGATCTCCTTAATCAGACCGACTTAACTTGGTTTCCCTAATTAGGGTTTCTATTTTTACTGGATCATTCAGGATGATGTGAATATCGTCCAGGATGATCTGAACAAAAAAATGAATAGAAACTCTAATTCACTAAAACTCTCCCCCTGAGTGTGTGTCTGCAAGGTTACTTAGCTAGGGGATCCTTTACATTACATTTCACTCAACAAAGATGAAAACAGTATATTGGACTTGAATTACAAAATAGATTGACTCGATCTTGGGTTGGCTTAAACTTGCAATTGATCCTGTGGACCTGAAAGATTAGACAATCAACCATAAATAGAAATATTTGCTATCATCAAAATCATAGTCCTTGAAACCTAGATTTGTAACAATTTATACTCTTAGAACCTTCCATGCCAAACTTTTTCAAGATCTCCTTAATATATTTACTATGACTTAGGAAGGTACCATCCTCTTTCTACTTTACACTAAATCTAAAAAAATAGTTCAGCTCTCCTATCATACTATCTCAAATTTCCTCCTCATAGTAGCTGAAAATTCATTGCAAAGATTTCATTAGAAGATCCAAAAAGTATGTCATCAACATAGATTTGAATTATAAATATATCATCTCCTATTTTCTTAAGGAATAAGGTGGTGTTTACATTCCATTAGTAAATGATTTATCTAAGAGAAAGGTGCTAAGTCTCTCATACCATGCCATAGGTGCTTGTTTTAACCCATATAAGGCTTTCTTCAATTTATAAATACGGTTAGAAAATGAAGCATTTTCAAAATCTAGGGGTTATTCTACATAAACATCTTCCTTAATAACACTATTAACAAATGCACTCTTCATATTCATTTGATATAATTTGAAGCCTCTAAAACATATAAATGCTAGAAGGACTCTAATAACTTCTAATATAACTATAGGGGCAAAGGTCTCTGCAAAATTGAACCCTTTTATCTTATTATACCCCATAGCTAATAACCTAGCCATATTTCTAATCACCGACCCAAAGTCATTCAACATATTTTTAAATACCCATTTAGTATCTATAACACTTTGATCAGTGGTTCTACTAACTCCTATACATCATTTCTAACAGATTAATTTAACTCCCCTTGCATGGCTAAGATCCAGAATTCATCACTGAGGGCTTGATCTATACTGGTTGATTCTATCATTTAAATGAATGCGGTATGGTTAAACTCTTTCCTAAGGCCTTGCTTAGTCGTAACACATATTGGATAAGCTCTCAAGGGTGACTAGAGGAATATCTCCACTCTCTAGCCAAAGGGTCTTGGGTTCTTTTCTATCTCCTAGGTCAATAGTCTCTATTCCATGGGTAATCTCTACCTCATCATCATCCTCTATCCTAGGCTCAACGAGTCTATCTAATTCATTATATACAACATGGGTGGATTCTAATACAACTAAGGTTCTTTTGTTGAAGACCTTATAGGCTTTACATAGTTAGAGGTAACCTAAGAAGACTTCTTTGCCTTAGAATCAAACTTCCCAAAGTGAAATTTTTCATTCACCAGCACAAAACATATACAGACAAAAACATGTAGATGGGATAAATTTGGTGTCCTGCCCTTAAGAAGTTCATAGGGTATCTTAATGAGCTTGGACCTAATGTATACTCTATTCAGTACAAAGCAAGTAATATTCACTACTTCTACTCTAAAATACCTAGGAAAGGTATATTCTACTAACATCACCCTAATTGCCTCCAATAGTGTCATATTATTTCTTTTAGCTATACCATTTTATTACGGGGTCCTAGGGATAGAAAATTTATGATCAATCCAAAATTCTTTACAAAATAAATCAAATCTTTCATTCTTAAACTCTCCACCATGATCACTATAAATTATAGAAATTAAACAACCTAACTTCTTCTAAATCCAAGGGAAAAAAATCTTAAACTCATTGAACGACTCACTTTGATGTGATAAGATTCTAATCCAAGTCAATTCAGAGAAATTATCCACGATCACAAATCTAAACCTCTTACCACCTAAAGTGACTGAACTAATTGGGCCAAATAAATTCATGTATAAGATCTCTAATAGTCATGTGGTAGTGATATTCTTAATAGAATGAAAGGATGACATAGTTTTCTTTCCTAGTTGATAGGTATCACACAAATGATCCTTAGTAAAATCTATCTTGGGAATGCCTCTAACTAGGTATTATTGAGTAATCTTCCTAGGAGTTTTCATAATAACATGATATAGTCGCCAATGCCATAGCCATAAATAATCCATAATAATTTTCAGGCAATAAAAATTATTAAAAATATCAATACAAGCAAGATCAAGCATATAAACATTCTTAATTCTCTTCCCTTCTAGAATGATCTTTCCATTTAAAATAATTGAATGTTTATTTGCAAGATATTTCACATCAAAGTCCTTATCACATATTTGACTAATGTTAAGTAAATTATGCTTTAAGCCTTCTACTAATAGAATATTTTCAATAATAAAATCATTTATTTACGTATTATACTTGATCCAACCACTTTTCTAGTGGTGTTGTCTCCTAAAGTTACCCTTCCTCTGCTCTTGACCTCCAACATTATGGACTACTTTAAGTCTCTAGTTATGTGTCTCGAGCACCTGCTACCCAGGTACCACATACTATCAAGTTAATTGAAGGTTAGACTTGGGAACCCAAGTGAGTTATGGTTCCACCTTATGCTTCACTGAATGAATTTTATACATGTTATAATGTCATGAACTTTTGGGCCTCCAAACTAGGTGTGTTATATGGCGTACAGTGCATGTACGTGCTATGTGTCCTAGCATGCCACAAGAGTAACACATAACCCCTGGAAATGGGTTCACTAATCTATGTGGGGGGTTATGCCTCTTCGTAGGAATATATGGTCCATGATATATCCTAGGCTATGATTTTAGGGAAAGTGTAGGCCCTCGTGTGTTATTTTGTAATGATTTTATTTTTTTCTTGTAAATAATCATTTACACTTTTATAACTAACCACTTCAAATTTCAATGCATGCTCACTATAGTCTACTTCTACTACAAGTTACTCTAGTTACTTGAATGCTTTCTCTAACACAATATGCTCACTTTTGAAGGAAACATGTGACTTTTCTTCACCCTTTTCCTTAGCAGGGTTAGTCTTGAGGTTGGGGCAATTGGATCTCAATAAATTTACCTGATTTACTTTTGTTCCTCTCATGATGATGCTTTTACTTTAGGAAGCTCTTGAATTGTCGAGTCATCGAGGCTATATCCTCGGTTCCTTTAATTCCTGAGTTGCTACTTTTCGGGGGTCATCGGCCTTCAACTCTATGACTTTCTCCTTTTTTTGTCACCTACATCCTGAAGTCTTTGGCTCATATTTTATTTGTAAGCAATGAGGGAGCCCAATAAATTATCAATATAGTATATATTTAAATCTTTATATTCACAATACTAACTTTAGCATCAAAACTATCAGGCAAATAGCATAAAATCTCATTAACCTTTTTAAAATTTGAGAGTTCTCCACCTAAAGCATATAATGAGGTTATAATCTTAGTAAACCTACTGTACATGTCAGAAATAGTCTCATTAGATTTCATGCAAAATAGTTCATACTCATGCAATAGTAAATTCAGATAAGATTATTTCATTTCCTTTGTACCTTCTTAAATAATGCATAGTCTATCCCATATATCCTTACCAATAGTGCAAGTAGAAACACAAATATAATCCTCAAATTTTAAAGCACAAAAGCAATAATTCAATACTTTGCATTTAGTTGTACAAGATCCCTATCTTCTATACTCTATCAAGTAAATGGGGTTTTAGTTTTAGTACCATTAATATTATAAAAATGAGCATAATAGCTATCTTGTATTATATGCCACATTCTAAAGTCAATTGATTATAAAAATGTAGCCATACAATTTTTTTAGAAACCAAATGTGATATTATCAAATAATGGTGAATGGGTTATTCAATAACCCTCAGTGGTATTTCTAATCCCAAAGTGTTTCATGCATCTTTTCTCAAGGTTTTTAAACCATGAATTCAGAGAACTCACTCTGATACCAATTGAAAGTTCAAGGGATGGTTATAAAACCACTTGAACTATGAAAGGCATGGAACACTTTGATTTCCCATCATTTTGATAATATCACTAGTTCCAATTTCAACTTACTATGATTTTGAATTTTAAGCTACTCCCATCTATTTTTTAACCTTAATTGTTCATCTTTCAATTCAAAGGTCAATGTATAAATATATAACTTATAAATTCAAGTTAAGTCAATAACTTAAATGATCCAAGTTAGTTAATTATTAGTTTTCCAATCTATGAATTATAATATAATGTTCATTTAAACTATAATCTAAGGTTTTATTATTATCCTAATTTTATATAATTTTTAATTATAATTTTTATTCTGGTTAAATAAGCAATAAAAAAGTGTATATGCTAATGGAATACAATGTAACAACATAAGCATAAGTGGAATTAAATAAAATATAAATACAAATAAAATTGAAATAAAGTTAATAACACATGTTTTCATATGAATGATAAAAAGGCTAAAAACATGTGATATATATAAAACTAAATAATTAGTGCTTAAAGCACTACTCTAACATAATAATGCATTGGCTCTCATGGCCATAACAGACATAACTAGGAACTATAGTTATGATAAACTATCACATCACTGGGATCTCCCCCAAGGCAAAGAAATAAAAAAGAAATAAAAGAAAAATAAGCTACAAAATAAGGGTAACATTCACTCTCTCTCTCTCTCTCTCTCTCTCTCTCTCTCTCTCTCTCTCTCTCTCTCTCTCTACTCTCTCTAGTCTCCTAAATAGCAGAATTTGGATCTTCCTCTTCCTCTTCCTCATCATCATCATCATCATCATCATAATCATCATCATCATGGTGGCATCTCTCTAGGCTATAAAAAAAAAGGGTTGTACACATGTGTAGGTGGAAATTAGAGCTTATCATCATTCTCCACAAATGGACTACTTCTAAACCTTCCCACAAAAGCATCATTGAAATAAGAACTGTATCTATAATGCTTCTCTTGTTGGTCCATGCTATGGGACATCCTCATCTTCATTTTGAATTTCCAATCCTTAGATCCCTCACTAAAACTAGTCACCTCTTTTATTTTCCCTCTTAACTCAGCAACCTGTTCACTTAAAGTTTTATCAGTCTAAGCACTCCTACCACTGCTACTGCACAAAGACTACCAGATAATCTAAGCTTATTAGGATTCCCTTCTTCCTCCTATCTCTCTCTATTTGCTTAAAACTTAAAAATTTTCTCTTCAAATGGATGAAATAAGGAACAGTTATTCCTTAGTTGGATCCCCCCTTACACCAGCTTCGACACAAAGGGCAAAAATAAGAGAAGGGTGCACCAATCCTATCAAAGTGGTACCTCAAATGATATACATTAGAGATGATAAAAAAGTTTTCGAACATCAATAGAGTAACCCATTTGAATAGCATAATATAAAAGGGCACAATCACGGGTTCACTAATATTTCTACTAAGCAATATGTGAGCCAAAATAAAATAATGGTAGGCTTTAATATTTTGGGTGAGAAAGGTGCAGGAAAATTCGGATTCATGCTGGGAAGGTCTACTATGGAAGCCATACATTTATTTAGAGGTTTGATGGAGAAGTATAAACAGAATAAAGAGGATCTTTATATGATATTTATTGATTTAGGGAAAGCATATGATAAAATTCCAAGAGAAGTGCTACGGAGAGTTTTAGAAAAGAAAGGGGTTAATAATGCTTATATTCAAGTATTAATGATATGCATGCAGGAGCAGTTACTTGTGTTCAAACACAAGGCATTTTGACCAAGTATTTTTCCAATTTCAGTTAGATTACATCAAGGATTAGCCTTAACCCCATATCTTTTTGCTTTAGTCATGGATGTTCTTACTAGAGATTTAAAAGAGGATGTTCCCTTGTGTATGCTTTTTGCTGACAATATTCTTCTTGTTGATAAAACTAAAGAGGGAGTTGAAGGTAAACTTTATTTATGGAGGTCAACCTTATAGTCTAAAGGTTTTTATTTGAGTAGATCTAAAATTGAATATATGGAGTGTAATTTTAGAAGTAATAGATCAAGTGGGGGATTTGTGACTTCGAGTGATCAAGTTAATAATAAGAGTACCTGTTTTAGATATCTTGGGCCTATTGTTCAGAGTGATGGTGAAATAGATGGGGATATTATTAGTAGAATTCAAGTTGGATGGTTGAAGTGGAGGAAAGCATCGGGCTTGTTGTGTGATAGAAAATTCCCACTCAAACTTAAAGGAAAATTCTATAAGATGGTGGTTAGACCTCCAAGGCTTTTTGGCACAAAATGTTGTCCATTAAAAGAGAAGCATATTATAAAGTTAAGTGTTACAGAGAAGAGGATGCTCAGGTTGATGAATGGCATTAGTTATAGATACAAGATACAAAAATAGCATATATGTGAAAAGGTTGGAGTAGATCCAGTGGAAAATAAGATTAGAGAGAGTCACCTTAGATGGTTTTGTCACATAAAAGTAGGCCTCCCAATGAAACGGTTAGGAGAGTAGATGTATTAGATTTGACCTATATTAAGAAAGGTAGAGGTAGATCTAAAAAGACTTGGTCATAAAATATTAGAAATGACCTTTCTTTATTAGATCTAAATGAGAATTTGATTTTTAACAGGACACAATAGAGAAAAATGATGTAGTCGACCCCACGTAGTGGGATAAAGGCCTGATGTTGTTGTTGTTGTTTCAACTAGTTCCACTATTAGGTCCACACAAAATTCTCAAAATATATGCAAAATTTATAGGGGTTCTTATAAAAGTAGTATATTCATCAAATTCAGAGTCCCTTAGTTTATAGATTTTGTTATGGCAATAGAATTAAAATGGACCCACTTACCCCTCACATAACATCTTTTTTCTATGACCTCCTTCCCATTGGCAAAAAATTCCATAACTACATTAACAATAAATATGAAGGGTTCCTCACAGAAGTGTTCCCATCCTCTACTTACAATAATTTGCATAATGGGATAAGTAAGATTCTGGAAGCCATGCTCAGCAATCAATTGTTCGGTAGCAACAAAATCAGCAAATCAATACTTGACTTCTAAAGAAAAGAACCGGCTCTTATCATAAGAGGAAGAAGCCCTCTTGTTTCTAGTCATCTAAGGAGCCATTTCTCTTGAGAACTTTAAAGAAGAGTAGAGTTTGAAAGAAATGAAATCAGTTAAATTTAATAAACAACTAACCCTTTATTTATAAATTATTGAAGCATTGTGGTGCTGAAGGGAGCACCATCACGGTGCTTAAGTTATGAACAAAATGATAGAATGGTCAAATCAACAAGCACTGTAGTAGTGCAGACCACGTGGGGCAATGGCGCTACACATTGGAAATTGGAGCATCGCTTTTAAATTAGTAGCTGTTGTAGTAGTTGACACGTGTAAGTGCAGCGGTGCTTAAAGTAGCTGACCACCGCTGTGCTTTTAATGAATCAATAATGAATATGCAATAGAACCTAGCATTAGTTATCAGGGCTATGGCACTTACCAATGTGTCATAATGTAAAGTTATGATTGTATAATTACTTTTAACCTTCCAAGATTACCCTCTTTACTGAAATGACCAGGCACCATAACACTTAAAAGTATAACACTATAGAACTGTATGAACAAACAAAAGTGGTTCAATTTGAATACTTTTTCTTGAGAGTTTAGCACTGTAATGCTAGTTTTCAAAATTACAATACTCGAATATATAATGCTACAGTGCTAGATCAAATTTTAGATCATCAATTCTTCTGAGAAATTATATCATGTTTTAATCAATAAAAAAATAACAAATTACAAAACATTTAAAAAATAACAAAATATGCAACATGAAACATGAAAACTATAACAATTAACATGACACATTAAATGCAATGATGGGTTGCCTCCCAAATAGCACTAAGTTTATAGTCTTCAGCCAAACTTACTTAGAATTAACAATTTGGATGGGGTTCATCACTATCACTTCTCAAGTGGTTTCCACTAGGATCTTTTCCTTTCTCTTTTGGATTAACTTCAGTATTTCTAGGCAACAATCTACGAGGCCTACTACTAAATGAAATTGCAAGTTGACCTAATAAATTTTTCAAATTTTAAATAGAAGCAGCTTGACTTGGAAATTGAGTTCCTAACTGCATCACTATAACATTCAAAGGAAACTTTTTATTTCCAAACTAATTGTTTTGATTTAATCCTAGAGGATAAGAAGGTATAGGATTAGCAATAGGCTGCGGAAGATTGTTCCAAATTCCTCCTTGATTATTTTGACCTGAATCTATTGATTAATACCACCAATATTATTTAACCAATTGAAATTAGGATAGTTCCACCAACTTGAATTATATGTATTGGAGTAGGGATTATTTATCTTCATATTAAATTCCTATTTTCAATCCCTTGCACACCACTATCTCTAATATAATATAAATCTTAAGCTAGTACTGGTTCAAAAATTTTCAAAATCTTTTGTTTTTAAAATTTTTCAAAGGGCACTTTCTATCCTAGAATCAAATAATAAAGATTCTTTTTTAGATCTATAAAGCATGCAATAATGAATACACAATCAACAAACAAAACAACATACAAGATGTAAGTAGGTCTAAATATGCTCTTATTTTAATAATATAATTAAAATTACAGAAGTAAATTACTTCCCCAACAACTATGCCAAAAACTTGATGTGGGATGTGTGTGAACTTGTGCGTGTAGGCAAGGCTTTATTATAGACTGTGTAATGAATGCTTGTGCTTGTCAATGTTGAGTAATGGTTAGATTTTCTTTGATATGTTAACAATAAAACCCCACTTAAATTTATATAAGTATAAGTGACGAATCAAGTAATAAAGTGATTAAGCGGAGTGCCAATCCTATGAAGAAACGTTATACTTGAAAGAAAACTATTATTACTTACTTTCAATGCATAATTTATTTTACTAAAGTAAAATTTATGTTTTTGGAAATTCTATTACTTAATAAAAATAGTAAAATAGTTGATACAATATTTAATAAAATGTTTTGCATTGATGAATGCAAATATCATATTTTTCTTAATGAGTCTCTAAATTGTAGATATGATTCAAAGCATGTACAACCCAAGATCTATGTCAAGGTTGTAGGGCTAAAATATATATATATTGACCTCCTACAATTATAATACCTCCTTAAAAACCTAGAATATTTAAACATCCTATGTCTAGGTATGCCAACATTTTATCTCAATATTCCTAATTTTTCTTGCATTACTCCATAAAGGTTATACATCACACTATATTTTAGCTATATATATGGACACTATGCGTATTAAATGAATGGGATATAATTAGAAACATCATTAAATGTTTTAAGAATAAATATCTTCTTTACTACTTTAATATGCTCCTCATATCATCAATCCAAAATAGGTTAGTGAGAGAAAGTCCTATTTGTTAGTGAGAGAAAGTCCCCCTCTATTTTCAAATTTTTTTCTCCCCGCCTTTCTGGGCGGCCCTTTCATGGATGGCGGAGGCTCCATCTACGATAAAGGATAGTCACCAGGGGTCGTCCGGCAAGATACTATCAATTTATGGCTTTGGTGATCAATAAGTTTCTTCGAATATCCTTTTTGAAAAGAACAGATTCAATGGACCACTGGTTATCAAAGAACCTATTGGTCAAGTTCCCAAAAAAAATTCTCCAGTTGCAGGAAAAGGTAAGCAAATTCTAGATGAATCCACCTTCAATACTTCGAAACCTTCGAAAGAGAACAAGACTTTTGATTTTGAGGCATCTACATCTTCTAACAAAAAACTGATCGTCAAAGGATTTGGGAATGTGAATAATAAGGAGAGTTCTTTGATTCATAAGGAAGGAAATAACCTATTAGATGATTTTGTTAATGCTCAGAAGACTGTTAGTGAAGAAGCTCCTGTCCATGTTAACAAGGGAAATAATCCTAAGGTGATGGATTACAAGGCTGGCAATCCTTGGACCAGACGTCCTAACATCAATATTAGCTTTAAAGACAATGAACCCTTTTTATCAGACGATGGTGTTGCCGTCAAACTGTTTGAACCGAATGTTATATCCAATTCTGAAAAGCTTCAAAACTCAATAGTGGTCAAAGTCTTTGGTAGCAATATTCCTTTTCATGTACTTGCTGAGGAATTACACCGGCAATGGACACAGTTTGGGAAGTTTTATCTAACCATTCTTGGACTTGGTTGGGTTCTATGTTCATTCCCCACCTTAGAATCTATAGAAGGAGTCTTAGCAGGTGGCCCTTGGTTTGTTCAAGGACATATTGTAGGGTTGGATAAATGGTCACCGAAATTTAATTCTTCTTCTCTAAAGGGATTGACCTCGCCTATTTGGGTAAGAATGCCTCATCTACCACTGTTTTGTTGGGATGAAGTTAATATTTCTTGTATTTCTTCTTTGGTGGGGGAGCCTTTATTTTTGGATGGTATCATGTTCCAATGGGGGAGAAGAGAATTTGCTAGAGTTTTTGTTCATGTAGCTCTAGACAAACAACTTCCTTTAGGGGTATGGATTGATGGACCTGGAGGTAGGTTCTTTCAAAAATTAGAATATGAGAAAATTTCCACTTTTTGCTTCAAATGTGGGAAAATTGGTCACCTATCCAATGTGTGTGGATTGGAGAAGAACTCTATAGCTGCTGAAAATTTAATGAAGGATAAGTCTGAGGAGGTTGCTGATGAAATAGAGAAGTCTTATGGCCCTTGGATTCATGTTGACTTTGGTAGAAGAAGAAAGTTTGCTGCTCCATCTAGAGGCACCTTCAACAATCTCAAGCAACCAAAGCCTGCCCTGATTTATGTTAAGAAGAATCAACTTCCCAAGGATGTTGTGGTTAAATCTGAGTTGAAAATTTTAGAGAGCTCTGTGCTTCCAGGAAGTATAGATAAAGCTATAAATGCTAAGCCTGATGAGGAGGTTACAGAAGATGTTGTTGAAAATGTTGAAGTGGTTGTTGATCCCCTTGATAAGAGTAGGTCAAAGAATGTCAACTACTTGGTTAGTAATGAGGAGCCTTTATTTAATCATGTGAATAAGTTCTATTTATTAGAAGTGGATAATGTGGAAGAAAATCAGATTTCTGAAATAGTTGTATCTGATATTGGTTCAATTGAGAAGGATGAAGGCGAATTAAGGGATGCTGATTGCTTGATTCCTGATGGGAGGAAAATTTCAACTGATGCTGTGAAATTCAAGCTACATAAGGAGTTAAGATCACTTGGAAATAAGAATGTGTGTGCACAAAATAAAAGAACTGATGTTTTGAAAAGAAATGCTAGTATGAGAGATCCTACTATCACTCTTAAATGACTTCCATCATTTTTTGGAATTATAGAGGGGCTAAGAAAGTCAGTGCCTCTTGATACCTTAAGGAGATTGTGAAAGAACATAATGCTTTGTTTATTGGATTAGTAGAAACAAAAATCTCTTCATTTGATGCTTTTGAGTTCAAAAAGTATATAGGTGATAATTGGAACTTTTATTTTTTTCCTGCTGATGGGCTTTCTGGAGGTATTCTAACTTGTTGGAGGTCGAACATCACCTCCTTCTCTGTTATTGAAGCTAATCCTCAAGTTGTTTTGGGGCAACTTAATATTGTCAATAAAGGAAATTGGCTGATTGCAACTGTTTATGGAAGTAGAGATTATTTCAAGAGAAGAATGTTGTGGAGTTGCCTTGAAGTGCTAGCTGATAATAAAAATCCGGCTGTTATGGGAGGCGACTTCAATTGTTTATTATCTCAAGAAGATAAGAAAGGAGGTAAGAAGTTTATTTTGTCTCAAGGGCCACAAGATATGCACTCTTTTCTAAGTAATTGTGGATTCCAAGATTTGAATAATGTTGGTCCTAAATATACTTGGTGCAATACAAAATTGGAGGAGCTCAAATTTTTGAAAGTTGGATTGCTGCATACTTAACTCTGCTGCTTTAAAGTCTATCAATGTTGCTGTTGTTAAACATCTTGCTCGCATTGCTTCGGACCATTGTCCCATTTTGCTGAATATTGCGTCTAAGGGCCATTTCAGGAACAAAACTATCATGTTTAATGACGTCTAGAATTCTTTTCCTGCTTCTCAGGCGATTGTTTTCCATTCTTAGATGAAACCTGACAGGGGAGGTCATGAAGATATTCTCAATGTCAAATGCAAAAGAGCTTTGAAAGCTCTTTTTTTTTAGCAAGGCAAAACACAGAAGTTTATTCAACTTGAAGGATGTCCTTAAAAAAGAAATTCTAGATTTGCAACTTGAGGAATCTAGTAATGGTGGACTCTCAGATCAGAAGTTAATTCTTCTAAAATCAAAGGTAAATGAGCTCAATTCAACCCTCGGTCGGCTTTGTACTTGGTGGAGGCGAAGAGCAAAAGTACATTGGATGAAGGAAGGTGATTCAAACTCAAAGTTCTTTCATTCTTATGCTTCATCTAGGAAAAATGCTAATTGGATCAATCAAATCAAAAACAAGGATGGGGAGCTCATTGAAGATCAAACTCAAATTGAAAGAATCTTCTTTCACCACTTCAAAGAGAAATGGAGAAAGCGCAAATGTCATCTAAATGGATGGCCCTCCTCTCATGTCAAAATAGGATATATTGATAAGAAATTATTAGAGAAGGAGTTTTCCTTTGAAGAGCTGGAGCATGTGATCAAGCATTTGGAAATGAACAAGTCTCCAGGTAATAATGGCATTACCTATTCCTTTCTTAAAGCTTATTGGCAAATTATTAAAAATGATGTTTGGTTGACTATCAATTCTTTTTTCACTTCAGGTGTTTTATGCTCTAATTGGAAAGAAACAAATGTGGTTTTGATTCCCAAGATGAACAATCCTATGACTCCTTCTAATTTTCATCCTATAGCCTTTGTAAATCTATCTATAAGATAGTGGCTAAAATGCTTTTGAATAGAATGTCTCCGTTATTCCCTAGCATTATTTCTAAACTTCAATATGCCTATGTTAAAGGCCGATCCATGTCGGATCAGATTTTACTAGCACAAGAACTTTTTAACAAATTCAGATTTTCTAAATCCTAGAAGGGATTCATGGCTATTAAAATTGACATGGAACAAGCTTATGATAGCATGAGTTGGTCCACCCTCATTCAAGTGCTTCATGGTTTTGGGTTTTCTAGTAAATTCTCTAACCTTATTATGGAGTGTGTTATGATGCCTAAATTTTCTATTATGATGAATGGTGGTAAGTTATATTGGATTGAAGCTAAGAGTGGATTTAGACAAGGTTGTCCTTAATCTCCTTTTCTCTTCATCATGTGCTCCCAGTTATTGACAGATGCCTTTGCTCAGAAAGGGAAGAAGGTGGGTATAAGAGTTGCTCCCAACGCTCCTTTTATATCTCACCTTATGTATGCTGATGACATTATGATCTTTTCCGAGGCTAACCTTAAGAGCTTGAAGAAAGTAAAAAGAATTGTTGGTGATTACTGTGGATGGACTGGTCATAAGATTAATGTGATGAAATCTTCTATTCTTTTTGGAAAGTCAGTCAAGTTGAAGATAAGAAGGGCTCTCTCAAAGTCATCTGGATTCAAAATGGTGCATGAAATGGAATATCTTGGGATTAAAATTATTCTAAGAAGAATGGTCTTTTCTGATTTTCAAAACCTTCTTATCAAAGCTGCTAGTAGATTGAGTTCATAGAGAAATAAATTTTTGTCTCTTGCTGGCAAATTTACTCTGTTGAATTCAGCTCTTCTTTCTCTTCCTACTTTCATTGCTACACATGTTTTAATCCCGTTGGGTGTCTTAAATGATTTTGAAAAGATGTGCAAAAATTTTTTATGGCATAAAAATAACTCTATGAAGGGCCATCATTATGATGCTTGGGAGGTTCTTTGTATGCCGAAATCAGAAGGTGGATGGGGATTGCAATAAATTGTGAAGAAAGTAGGCCCTTTGAGAGCTATGTTTGCATGGAACTTTATCTCAAAGCCTAACTCTCTTCTCAACAGAACATTGGCATCAAGATATGGAACGGATTTATGGAATGCAAATTGCAGGAATCAATCTTCTTCGGTATGGAAGATTGTATTAAATAGAGCTAAATTTTTTCAGCCGATTCTAAGATGGAAAGTGTCTAATGGAATGGAGATAAATACAATCATGGGTACTTGGATTTTGAATAGAAGCATCATCAAATGGCCTACCTTTGTGGCAGATATGACTGAGGAAACGATCTTACTTTCTGGATTCATATGTGAGGGAAATTGGGATGAATGCAAATTGAAGAAGTTTTTCGGCCAGCAGCTTGTAGAGATCATACTTTATATTCCCATTCAGTCTGAAATGCAGAAAGATCAAATGGAAATGCAGTTCAAAAGTTCAGGTATGTCTATTTCTGCCTTAGCTATAAAGGCAACTTATCCTGAAGGCTTGATGGATGAGTTCTGGATATGGAAGAAGAAACTTAAATTAAGACCAAGAATTGCTTTGTTCTGGTGGCGTTTGATGAAGAATGCATTGCCATGTAATCATTTTCTTCAATATAGAAGGCTTGCGGATGGCAGTGGTTGCCTGAGAGGATGTGATGCTGAGGAAAATACTAAACACATTGCGGTAACCTGTAAGAAGCTGCATCAGGTATTTAATTTCATTGCTAAATGGGGATTTGATATTCATGCTTTCCTTTCTCTAGAAGAATGTTATGATGGATTAAAACTTCTTGCTAAAGTCAATCCGTTCATTGGAAACCTATATTGCTCTATAGTTTTTCTCTGTTAGAAGTGCAGGAATAAGATTGTTCATAATGGTGTGGAGGATAGCTCATTGTTTATTGCAGTGAATTCTTTAAGCTATGCGGTTGCCTCATTTTCTTCTAATCTCATTTGGGAAAATTTGGATGCTAATCAGCAGAAGCTATCTTCTTCTTGGTGTCCCCCTCCTCCTAAATGGATCAAAGCTAATGTTGATGCAGCATTATCACGTTCAAGCAAGGCTGGCATTGGAGGTGTTCTCAGGGATTGCAAAGGAAGATTCTTATGTGCTTTTGGCTTTAGTTTTCTACATTGGGATTGCACTCAAGTAGATATTTTAGCTATTCTTTCTCTTAAGAAAGCCATTCGGGATTGGAAGTTTGAAGCGGATGGCATCATTATTAAAAGTGATAACATTAATGTTGTCAAACCTTTCCAAGATGTTTTGAATAAGGTTGAAGCAAAGGAGAACTCGATTGATCCGAAGGAGTTGAGCTTTCTTGAAGATTTCAATCAAATTTTAATTCTTTTTGCAAATAGAGATTGTAATAAGTTAGCGGATTTATGTGCTAACTTAGCTCTTGATTCTAATTTTTTTGGGAAGACATTTGCACTAATAATATTCCTCCTTCCTTTCTCAATTTGTTAAAGGAGGAATGTAATTGTAAGTAGTTATTTTTCAATAAAGTTGCCATGTGCATTCCTTTCAAAAAAAAATATCATCAATCCAAAATAAGAGATTTAGCCAAACATAGAATAAATGATATGGAAACTCATTTTCATTATATTCATAGGAGATTCTAAGTACAAGAGAAGTAGTGGAATGTTATCACCAAGTATGATCAAATTTTCTCCTCTACACTCCTTCTTTCTTCACTTATAGAGTTTCTTCAATGAAATACATATTATACACTCCAAAAGATTATATCTTACACTTACCTAGCCTCCTTTACATTTTACTCTAAGAGGGTACTAGAGAAGCACAATAAAAATATTAAATTTTATACAACTAACTAAACTCCCCAATAAATGGAATAGATCATCTATTTAAAGAAAAATACAAAAAGGTCATCTAGCACTGTGGAGCTTGAAAGTGTGGCTCTACGGCACCTAAAGTGAACTAGCACCTTAGTGCTGAAATATTTGCTCTACTGCGGTGCTTGATTATATGGAACAATTTTTTAGTGAACGATCATGACCATTCTCTGAAATAATGTGGCACTTAGAAGTTATAACTTCTACACTACAGCACTATCATAATTGGAGCTTTGCAGCACCCACTGGACAAAATTGTTATGAGGTATTGAAGTGTGTGACACCATGGCACTTGATTTCCTGAGAGCTTGGCACTGCCAAGCTAACTTTCTAACGTAACAGTGGTTCGAACATTGCCATGTTGGATGTGTTACCACTGCAACACTAGCAAATGGAGAGCATGGCATTGTAATATCCAAATGTGACCCCTCAGTGGTTTTGAATGTAGTGCAGTGGAGGTGTTTCGTCTGGCGCCGCAGCACTGATTATTTATGTACTGTTTTCACCATTTTTGAGTTTTTTATGTACAAAAATAAATAAAACAACACATTTTTATTAAAATTCAAACCTATTAAACATTATATAATTTATACTAATCACAAGGCTGAATTGGACATGAATATATAGGGCTATACTAAACATGCATATACAATGCTATACTAAACATGCATGTAAAAGACTATGCAAAACATGCATATGAAAGATAAAAATTTAAATAAACATGTATATATATATATATATATATATATATATATATATATATATATATATATATATATATATATATATATATATATAATTTAAGATCCTAAATAATTAATTAATTATTTATTTATTTATTAGTCTTCACTAAAGATGGAGAGAGAAGTCTGTCCCTAGTGGGATCGCTAGAAAAATCTGTGGACAAATTTTACATTTGTTTGCCACAAGATTTGCTTTAAAATATTTCTTTAAACAAATCTGTATAAATTATTATTATATTATCCTGAGGGATAGACTATTCTCTCACTATCGTTTTAAAAATGGAAACTTTGAATTTATTTTTATGATCAAACAACATAAGGATATTTAAATAATCCTAGAGGATAAAAGGAATATTCACTTATCATTTTAATCATGAAACAAAATCAATGAATTTAATTTTATAATTAATTAGATTAAGAAATATTAAATTCATCTCTAAGGATAAAAAGAGCATTCACTTATCTCTTTACTTATGAAATTAAACCAATATTTAATGCTTAAATATGCATCCATAGATTTTTTTTCCCCTATCTTAAAAAGGAACTAAGGTAAGGTTTATTTTTATTCTTGGTTCTAGACTTCCTATAAGGAAAAGCCCCTAAGTTAATCACATCTTCTGGGAGAATACTCTCAATGAAAGTGAACACTAAAGTTTTCAAATTTATATCAATTTAAAGAAATGTTTGAACTATCAAGATTCCAATGCAATGACTTTATATTATAAATTCTAATTTAGATTTGGATCTTTGGAAGAATATAACATGAAAGATGTGTATAGAATGGGGGGCATATATAATCTTGACTTACACTTATCAAGACTGAGCTGCAAACTAACAATTCTAAGCATAATCGATTTCCATGTGAATGCAGGATTAGATAAGCTTTATCTTAAGAATCAAAAAATTATAACTTAGAAGATTATACCAGGACTTTACAATATGTACAAGATTGTGCAATGAAATGATGCATAAAAGATAATATATAAATAAAAATATATATTCATTGCACCCTGATAGGTCAAGTGGTCTGCCATGACCTGCAAGAAGAGAGGTGCATAACAAGGAAGAGAAGTCGCAACATGTATGCATGAGACCCTTGGTGTACTCAAGCTTACTTCTTAGAATTGTTTATCTTTCTATGTTGGCCTTTTTTTATTTAGTTACAAGTAGAAAGATTTTGGTCCTTAGAGAGCCTAATAACATCTAAGCTAAAATAAAAGTGGCATGCAAAATAAGAAACCTAGAAAGAATCTGAAACTCCTAAAGAATGAACGTAAATAACCAATCATAACAAATTATCAAAATATATCAAATGAATATAAGAATGGCCATTTGGAAAATACCAATTAATATATAACCCAGAGTCTATAGAAATTAAATGTGGTTGGGTACCACTAACAATAAACCCATATTCTAATCCTAACAAGGATGCAAGTTTCTAAAATGGGATATTTTTTATCTAGTTCTTCATTTCTTCATCTCCTTCCTTCAGGCTCCTTGGATTTTTCGAGTCCAAGTATCCAAATGAAAATAACTCCTCCCCAAAAGGGTGTTTCTTTTCTCTTTGGATTTTTAAGTGATCCAAATTTGAGTTTTCAAATGAAAGGAACTCTCCCCTAAGGGATGCGTCCCTTCTCTTTGGAATTCAAATTGGATATCTAAATATCCCATTTTAGTTAAACATTCACAACACTTTGAATTATAAATTATATATATGAAACTAAAATGATTTTAAAACAACCTGCATGGTTATCCTAGGTAATTTATATATAAAAATCATTAACAACCCATGAATTTATATAATCAAATTGCTCTCATCTGAGCATAAAATGCACTTGGTCATGCTCCTTTAATTTTAATGAGGCTAGGCATATTTAGCACCTACATAAAATTTCATTTGTTATAATTTAATTAGCCCCCTTTATTTAAGCCCAACATGAGCATAGCCACTTGCAAAAAACTTTGTTAGCATCCATATCATCCTAACCTAGGAAAATCTAGCGCCCATCACACCATATCACATGTAGCATGGTAAAGGAAAGAACATCACAACATAAGCAATCACAACACCAAGTCATAACAACTAGCATGCAGTTAAATTTGTGGAAAACCTCATCACACAAATAGCAAGAAAGAAAGAACACTGGCCTAGCCTAAAACTAGGATTCGTTTCCCTAAAAAACTATCTAAAGAGTGTGTGTCAGGCTGTGTAGCTTGGATGTGTCCTAAGTTGGATTATCGTTAGAATTTTTTAGTGATTTCTCTAGTTTGTTGTACGATGAAGGGGTTTTAGTTCAAGTTTAGGTATTAGTGCTTTTTTGCTCATTTTATGATGAATTTCATTTTTTGAGTGATTACTTCCTTTGATTACATCAAGATTGTGAGGTTTATTTCACTCTCCTTAAGGCTAATTAAATATCCCCACAAACCAATGTTACCTAGCAGTAACCAATATTATTTAATTGATTTAGTTGGTTCAAATTAAGGGTTAATGATTTTTAATAAATTAGTTCTTGATTTGATTCATTAGATGATATATTTCTTTTATTTTTCATCAATCCGTTCATGGCATTCTCACAATAGGCACGAAAATTAAGATCTCCGTAAGACACATTACCCTATAGCTCAAAGTAGTCCATCCTAAAAACTTGGTTGATGTAGTTGTATTAAGGATGTAATTTTAGCTAACAACTTAATAATTAGTTAACTTTATGGTTTTGCACTCCATTGAATTTATTGGGGCATTATTACAACATGCACCAGAACCAAGGTCTCCTTAGGACACAAAGCCCCACAACCCAAGGTAGTCCATCCTAAAAACTTTATTGATGGAGTGTTTATTATGTATTCTTGGGTTGGTTATCTGATTATATTGATTGGATTGATATTTTGTTGGAATTTTAGTTATTTTTTGGCTTTTGGATTTTTATTAATTATTTTAGTTCATTAAACGAGGGGTCAAATTTTTAACTTTTTGATCTTAATTAAGTTCTAGAGTTTTAAATTTTTTTAGAACTACTAGACCCTAAAATGAGTAAAATGATACAAAGCTTACTAGATTTGAATTTTTTTAAAATTAGTTATGATTTTTCAAAATTTTGATGTAATTTTAAAGTATGGTTGACCAAAGAGTTGACTTTTTGATTTTTAGTAATTTCTAGAAATTTAAAATTTTTAATAAATATTAGACCCTTAAAGGAGTCCAATGCCTTTGAGTTTACTCAATTAGGAGATTTCTAGAATTAGTTATCATTTTTTGAAATTTTTCTATTTAATTAAATTATTTAATTTGTTAATTATAGAGATTTTCTCATTTTTGCACCAAACGCACTCTAAACTTCTTAAAATCACTCCCAATTGTCAAGGATTACCTATAAGAGTGTTTCAAAAGTTTAGAATTTATTTGGCATTTTTAATAATTTTAATTATTTATTTTAATTAATATATAAATTTTATTAATTATTAAATTAAGATCATTTTTAAAGTCTAGTGAAGAAGCATTTACTTTCTTTGGGTAGAGGGTTGAATTTCATTTTTTGGACGTCTCAGGCTCCTCGAGGGGGCTGATTTTTTATTTAGTTAATTTTCTCACCTAATGAACTCCAATTCTAGTGAAATTAAATCCTAGGGTTCATTGTGTCACTAAGTTGAATCTCCTAGAGTAGTTTCACCGCTATTCAATGATTGTGGAATTACTTAGGATTTTTCTAAGCTTTTTAGATAAATCTTTAACTATTTTTCTTAGGTGTCACTAATATTCATATTGGTCCAAATTTGGTTCATCTAACCCTGATAGACATGCAATTGCACCGCAAAAAAATCACAACTAAATCTTATCAATTTGGAGAGTTATGAATTTTTTATATTTTGAGTCTAAAATAGACTCATCAATTTGAAAGTCACATCACAGCAACCCTGAGAGCATTTGAACCTATTAAAAATGTAGGGGGTGCCTAAGATGCTCAAAAAATTTTCACAAACAATTGGGTCTAATTTCACCACTAGATCATGAGAAAATTACTAAAATTAAAATTCAAATAATCAAAAATTTCTCAAAATTCACTAATCAAAATTTATCAAAATTATTTTTCAAATAAACTAGGTCTCAAGTTCTTTCCAATGACACCAAAATCATCAAATTTGGTGAAAAATGGATTTATGATAAATTTTTTAAGTTTTTAGGTATTTTTTGAATTTTTAAATATAGATAGGACTTGGGAAGATTTCTTATTGATGTGCTCCAAATCTATAGGAGCTCGGACATGATGACCCTAAATTTCTATAAAATTGAAATCTTCTTCTAGACAAACAAATTTCTTTACAAGCTTTGCTAAGGCGTCTGCCACAGAATTACTTTCACGGGGAATTCTATACATAGTTACAACATGAATTTGCTCCAGCAAGTGATTTATGTACTGATGGTATTTTAGGAGTTTTGAATTCAAAACCTTATAGGTTCCTATAATCTGGTTGATAACTAGTTAAGAATCACTAAAGATTTTAATTTCTTTTATGTCCATCAGTATTACAAATTCTAAATTAGCTATCAGAGCTTCATACTCAGCCTCATTATTTGTGCAAGGTTTTGATAAATGATAAGAGAAATGCATCAGTCTCTTTTTTGGTGTTATATAAATTAGGCCAATTCTAGCTTTTTTGAGGATGATAGATTTATGTGCTTTGCCTCACTGGGAGGATGCTGCACCATCAAAATATAATTCTTATACACAATCATTAGATTTCTCAAAATTCATAATTTGTTTATCTGATAAATCATCATTTAGAGGAGATTCTGCCAATAGCAAGTGTGCTACAAGGAAGTCAGCAATGGCATGTCCTTTCAAAACACGTAGAGGAATCAAAGTTATTTTAATTTGAAGCAATATCATTGACCATTGTGCCAGACATCCTAATAATATAGGCCGGGTCTTAAGTATTATAATGAATTCCTCTTCAAATTAAACTACTTGATGAGAAAGCAGGTAGTGCGTTACATTTTGGGCTAGAAAAACTAAGGCAAAATAATATTTCTCAATGGAAGGGTAGAGAATTTCCATCAGAATGAGTCATTTTCTTAGATAGTAAAGGGAATTTTCTTTTCCCTCATCATTGACTTGGGCCAACATGGCACCAAGCGACTCATCCAAAGCTACAGTGTAGAGAATAAGCGGCTTCCCAAAATAGGGGCTACCAACACTAGACGACTAGTAAGATATTATTTGATATTCTCAAAGGCACTTTAATATTTCTCATCCCATATGAATTTGAAGTCCTTTCTAGTTAGGATAGAGAAAGGCTAACACCTTTTAAAGAGATTTAAAATAATCCTCTTTATATATGATAACCTACCTTGAAGGGACCTTAGTTGAGTAAGGCTCCTAGGAGGCAGCATATTTAAGATGGTTTCGATCTTAGTAGGATCAATTTCACTACGAAGCCAAAAAAAATTTCTTGAAGTAACACCAAAAGCACACTTAAAGGGGTTCATTTTGAAGTCGTAGCAGCGTAACCACTTGAAGATGATTCTTAAGTCATACAAGTGAGCCTATTTGACTTTGTTCTTAATGACTTAAATCTCTGGGTTAAGTTTATGCTTCTACTTGGTTATGAATTAATTCATTAAAAATTTAGGTCATCACCTGTTGGTAGGTTGCACCAGCATTTTTGAGACCAAATATCATGACCACATAATAAAAGATCCCTATATGAGTTTTGAATGTAGTATTCCTCTCATCTTCTAGGGCCATCTTGATTTGGTTATAATTATATGAGCCATCCATAAAGGAGAAAATAACTATGGGAAGATGAAATGTCCACCATGAGCTCCTGTATGTTTAGAGGAAACTCGTCTTTGGGACATGCCTTATTCAGATCCTTGTAGTCGATAAAGATCCAAATTTGACCATTTTTCTTTCAAATCGGTATAACATTGGTTACCTAAGAGGGATATTGATCCTCTCAAATAAATCTAACCTTGACCAATTTCTTGATTTTAAAAATGACTTGTTGCTCGATTTTTAATAGCATGCATCGAGGAGCTTACTTAACAGGAATGGCATCATGTCAAATTCCAAGTTGTATGAACTGATACAACAGTGGACAATCCAAGCATTTCATTTTATATACAAGTGAAGCATTCCCTAAACTAATAAAGAAGTTGGATTAAATCCTTTGATTCATCTTCACTGAATAAAGAGCTAATAAAGGTAGGGCAAGGGTTATTATGAACTTGAAGTTTATCCATATCATCTTCTATCTCCAAATAAAGCACATTGAGAGAGTCGACGATTTTCATATAGACCTCTTGAGATTTAGGATGACTTGTTATCACAAGATAATACTATCATCATGAAATAAACCAGCGGTACTAAAGCCAATACCATTAATTGGATTTCTTTTATTTTTTTGTATGCCAGAGGATCTTGTGGTAACTAGCTCGACCCTTGGTCCATTGACCCGATGTGAGACCTTTAAAGACATAATTTTTTATGCACAAAGGAAAGTAGCAAAGAGGTAATTTCATTAATTTGTTAAAATTTGCCTCCTCAAGGATTACATCATCTTTCTTCCTTGAGGTGGAGGGGCTAGGAAGAAATATCTAGACCTTTCTTACTTCACCATCTAAATTATGAGAGTCCTTAATTACTAACCTTATAATCCTACCAGCAGATAGTGGGGTTATAGTTAGGGCTTAAATTGTCCTACCAAGCTTTTCATACTAGTTAATTCAGGCCCATCACTTCAAACTATTATAGTGTCACCCTCTATATCACTAATTTATTCTGAAGTGAGATCAAATTTTGGAGGAGGATTTATCTTTTTGTAATCAAAAAGAATTCTTGCACCTCGTACTTTCAAGTTATCATCCAAACCTGACTCCAAATTAATGTACATCGGGGTTATTTTTCTTTCAAGTGAAGAATGGCCTTGACCACATGCTCTTCGGGTCATCCTCCCACCTCTTTGAGGATAAATGTTAGGAGGCCTAAAAATCACACCCTCAATGTCATCTTCCCTATCTGATTTCTTTTCTTTCTTTCTTTTTCACTTTTTCTCCTTATTTTCCTTTTGAATTTTCATTTCCTTTTGAGCTTTCTTTATTTATTTTTCCTCTTTGATTACGATATCATTTTTAGGATAGGTAGTGGACCCTTTGGGTGATTAGTATGCAGCATCTTCGTAGATCTTGATCTCATTAATAGAGAATGGTTGTAGATCACCCTTAATCATGTATTCAATACCTTCTCATTTGTACTAGAGCAATAGTGTAGGGTAGATGGAACAATCCTATACTCATGGATCTAGGGCCTACTTATAAGTGCATTAAAGGATGTCGTTGAATCAATTAGGTAAAATTTGGCTTCCATTTTCAAATCTACTATCTTTAACAGGAGTGTGATTAAACCTAAAGCCTTCTCACCCTTCTCCTTTAACCCATATAATACCATTTTATAGGTGTTGAGCTTACATGTGTCCACTTTAAGATAAGCAAGAGTATTTACATTCATCACATTGACCGATGTACCTGAATTAACAAGGACTCTGGATAACCTAAAATTTCTTACATTTGCAGTAATACAAACTAGATAGTTATGATCGAAAGTTCTCGGAAGTAGATCCTCATCAGAAAAGGTTACCCTTGTGATTTCTTTAAAGTAGAGAACTTCATCTTGTGAAGATGCAACTAACTGAGCTAAGTAAATCTCTGGGTTGAGAAGTACTTTAATTAAAAATTTTCTCATCTCTTTTGAGAAAATGAGGGTGTCTTGTATACTCAACTTAGCCGACAACTTTCCAAGATGAGCTAAGACATTATAGTCAACCTTGGGAACATCAGGACCAGGACCTGATAGACTGGAAGGAAGATTTGACTATTGAGGAGAAGTTTGAATTGGATCGTTAGACATGACTTATTTTCCCTCTTCCTTAGTTGAAAGCCTAGGGGGGTAATACTTTGTAACCGTAAAGTTGTACCTCCACCATCTTCTCGGGAGGAAAACTATAGTAGGATTTATGCTCTCCTTAGGTGATGCAATATCATTTTCATATAGGGAGTCAGAATCTGAAAAATCTATCACAATAGAATTCCCTTGAAAGTTAACTTCAAGGGTGTCGCTATCTGATAGTTCTCAATTTTGACTCGTCCTTTAGAGGTCAAATCTGAAGGATCAACTTCTTAAAGATCTTGATCGATCTTTGCTGAGTTTTGATTTTTCTCAATAGAAGATTCATTTTCTATTTCATTCTCATCATTAATCATCAAAATATACATAGAAGGACATTTAATCATTAATTTTTAATCCCTTACCTTTGATGGAGAAAAGTTAAATTTAGATAACATCAATGGGGATAAAGATTTTATTCCATCATCCACCACCTGAATACATCTCTCATCAACATGTTTTCTCTCTATAAAAATTTCATTCTTTTTCTTTTTATTATTTATAGTAGTTCCTACAACTACTAAAAGGAAACCATCTCAACATTCTCCTGTGATGCCTCCTGCTCAACCTCCAAGATTGGGCCCCAGGCTCTCATCGACAGTAATTGAGATAGATAAAAAGATTTATTAATTGACTTTTTAAATGTCTGGGATAATGTAATATCCCAATTATTATTAATTGATAGAGAAATGTTAGAGTGTTTACTTGAGATTATTTTTATGGACCCCTAACCTGGATCTACCAGATATTCCTTAGGAATAATAATATTGCCATGTTTAAAATTTCTCTCAAGCTAGTCCTTAAAGGTAAGATAGTCTTCAATTGTGTGGCCCAATGCATGATGGTAGGGGAAAAATTATAATCACTCCTCTTGTTTTCCCCCTTCGACCTCTTGGCCATCATGAATCTGAAGTATGGTTTATTTAGGAGACTCTTGAAAATTTTTCTTACTAACTCTCTTTTAAATGGATAGACTTTCACCAATCTCTCTTTAAAAGATGTCAAGTAAGCCTCCTTGGTAGGTTGGGGGGTTACCTAAAATGGTTATGGTGGAGGACCATTCGACTGATTATTGGTTGATTTCTTCCACTTATGTAATGTGGATACTATTGTTGTTCTTTTCTCAAAAGACTTCTGTGGTTTACTTTCTTTGTTCTCATCAAATAAATCCTTAAGAATGACATTCAAGAAGCCTCTTCCTATAGGTTGTTCACCTTATTGAGTAATTTTTTAAAGGTTTTTAAGTGAACCCCTTTAGAAGAAAAGCAATAGGCATGTGGATATTCTTCCTGAGGATTTCCATTGTATGTTGCTCTTGCAACTTATTGACCTCATTTTTGTATAAGGTCATTAGGAACCAGTCCAGATTCAAGATTAATCCAGACCCTAGGATCAATCTGATCTTGGATCAGATCCAGACCCTAGGAATTAATCTAGATCCTAGGATTCTTTTAAACTCTTCATAGACTCCAGATCTTAGGATCTACTCTAGACCCTAGGACTCCTTCAAATTAATCTAGACCCTAGGATCTATTCTAGACCCTAAGTCTCCTCTAAATCAATCTAGGTCTTAGGATCTTCCTAAACCTTAAGATCTATTTTAGACCCTTAGATCTATCTAGATCTTAGCATCCTTTTAAATTTCAGAAACTAGGACTTCTAGACTTTAGAACTCTCCTAGGTTTTAGACTCTAAGATCCTCCCTAGACTCTAGACTTTAGGACTTCTAGATTTTAGAATCTTCCTAGGCTTTAAGTTTTAAGATCTACCCAGACTCTAGATCAATCTAGGATCTTCCTAGAATTCAGACTCTAGGATCTACTCTAGATCCTAAGACTCTTCTAGACCCTAGAACCTAGGACTTCTTAGACTCTAGAATCCTCCTAGATCCTAGACCCTAAGATTCTTCCAGACTTAAAGCCCTAGGGTCTACCTAGATCTTAGATCAATCTAGACCTTAGGATCAATCCAGACATTAGATCAATCTTGATCCTGATCTATTCCTATTTCAAATCAATCTTAAACTCCAACCAATCCAGATCTTAACTCAATTCAAAACTTCAATTAAATCCAAGTTTTAAATCTTTCTAGACTTTAAGCTTTTCTCAAACCAATTACAGTTTCAACCTTGATATTGCCTTTAATCCAGCTCTAACCCTATCTAATCATTTTATGATCATCCAAATGATCATAAATGACTTAGATAATTCAAGCTCAAGTATTCAAATACAAAATCCAATTTAAATCTAGATTTCTAAATTCAAATTGCAAGGCCAAAGGTCTAAGTCGTGAAAGCTTTTTCCAGTAAATCTTTGAACATTTCAAAACCCTATCAAATGACTTCTGATTCAGGGTCTATCAGTTCCACACCTTATGTGGCATGTCTCTAGAGGCAACTCTTCAAATTTGATCTCATTCTGAGGTCTCTAACCCCAGAAATTAAATTAATTTTCAAAGGTTGTAAAATCTTTAAATATTTACGGCCTATGCCACTCGCCTATCACCTAGTGGATTCTGACCTTGGAGCTTTTTCCAAAGGCTCCAATCACATCCAGACCCTTAATCCTGACCTCTTGAATATTAAACTGCATTTTTTTGGAGTCACTTTGACCCCCAGTTGACCAGGGGTCAAAATGACCAAAATACCCCTCAAGGGTGAAAATGCACATTTCAAATCAAATGACCTCCAAATTGCTTGGGACCACCTCCATTGATTTTCAAATGTCATTTTGAATCTGTTGAACCCATTCACAGACCCTGGACCCACTTGGTTGACCAAGTCAACCTGGGTTGACCCAATGACCCATTAAGGGCCCAAATATGTGTTTTGAACTAAATGATCATTCTGATCCCTGAAAACACTTCTATCAGACTTCAAATATCATTTGGAATTGATTGAGTCCAAAACTTAACCCTGGGTCAACCTGGTTGACCAGTCTAATCCTTAAGCCATTTCTATTTCAAATCAAATCTCAAATACATTCAACACCTTCTCAAAACTCCTGGTACATATTCTTAGATGATTTGGCTTTGATTGGACCCTTGATCCAATCAATAGTTGACCAAGTCAACTGAGTTATGATTCGTCAAATTTGACCCATATGACTCAATTCAACACATTCACTCAAATCAACCTATTCAAATCTCATCAAATCACTCAAACTCTCAAAATCATCTCAAAATATGTTTCAAATAAATTCCAAACTCATCCCAAGTAAAATCATTCTTAGTTTGACTTAGTCAAATACAACCCACTTGGTCAAATCTCTCTTCAAGCACTCAACTTCTAACTTCAAATCATTAAATCTCATTCAAACAAACCTTTTAAATCCTCAATCTTATTCCAATCTATGATTCAAACACATTTAAGCACATCATGAGTCAAATCATGGTTGATTTGACCAAGTCAACCCATTAGGACTTGGTCAAATCTCCACAAATTCCCTTATTCCCATTCAAATCCCAATCCTTAAGCCTCCATCCCCTTTGAATCAACCCAACAAGCTCTTAAGGCTTCCTCCATGCCACCTCATCAGTCAACTTGACTGGTTGACCAGTCAACTCAGTCAACAAATGGTTTATTTGACTACAAATGATCAAATCTCCATGCTTAGTTAATTCTCTCCACTCTTGAGTACTCTAGCAGCTTTAAACATCTTCTGGAATGTTCCTAAGCTAATCTTAAGCCTTGGATTAGAGTTTAATCCAATCCACATGGACCCATGTGCTCAAGCCAAGACAAAACCCCTTTCGACATGGTATGCCCTTACCTTGTCCTTTTATTCTCCTACTTCTAACAAACTCCAGGCCACATGGCATCATCCCAGAAACCTATCAAGTGAATCCCAGCCATCCATTCAATTCAAGGACATTTGAATAGGGCAAAATGCCCAAATCAAGCCTCATTCTCATCTTAACCTTCTCTCACTTGATTTCCCTTCTCCAGAACTTCTCTAGCCTTTTAAGCTCTCCTAGGAGTTTCTCCAGACATTTCCCTAGCTCTCCCTTGCTTCTCCCCATCAAAATCTAGCCTCCAAAGCCCTCATTGGTTAAGAGAGAGGATTTAGAGAGAGAATCAGGAGTTTCAGACATACCTTCCAATCTAGAAAGAACCAGGTCTTGAGGTCTTCTACAAAGTTGAACAGGAGCTCAGAAGGTTTCCAACAAGCCCAGAAATCAAAAATCCGACAGCAAGATTGTATGTTATCATCATTTTAATTTCTATGATTAAACTGTGATTTCTCCCAAATCCCAATGCATGGAGCTTTGAAACTCCATGGATTGAAAGAGTAGGGTACATAGATCCTATGTTTCAAATTTCATAAAATTTGAACGGTCGGATCGAAAGTTATGAGTATTTAAAATTCTAGTTTATTTTGAACTAAGATTTCGGGAGCGATCTTGACCGTTCGATCACGTGTGTATTGCGATCGGACGGTGCAGATTAAGCCGGACCGTATGCTGTAGCCGGCGGGATTCTAACCAACACCGTTTGGCCATACAGCTCTGTGACGTGGCAAAATCTGGTTCGTCCATCCGATCGGGCGCAGATCGGACGGCCCGATATCCTTGCTGACGTGGCAAGTGGCTCAATCAGAGTGTGCCACGTGTCATGTACAAGGAAAGCCGCCGCCGCCGTCATTCCAATGATTGGCCGGCAGTTAAATTAATTAAAAATGAATTTAAAATTCATTTTAAATGCTCAAAACTTTAAAAATTCATAGCAAAGTCATTTTTAATCCAAATTGGGTGTTCTTGGGCTTGTTGGAAAGCTCTTGACGTCTACTTTATTTTAAAAATAATTTCGAACAATTTTGACCATTGAGTTTAGAGAAAAATAGAGATGATGATTTTTCATTTTTCTCACATTTCTCAAAATCCCATGGTCAAATTGACCTCAAATTTGGATGGCATATATTTGGGGGAATCTTTAACCTACCCTAATTTTCTTGGGTCATGTTTTGATGAGAATTTCTATAAATTGAATTTTCAAATGTATGGGTTGAATTTGGACCCATAAATTTAAAAATTCATAATTCTTTATATGCTTAGCATTAGGATACATGATTGCTGTGATATGTTTACATGTATGTCCAAGGGTTAAAAACTTTGATTCAAACCCACTTAAATCTAGTGACATCATTAAGGATAATAATTAAGGACCTAAGTTTAGAGAACTTCGAAAAATTCCAATAATTAGGATACATTTCCAATTGACTTGAAACTTTGAACATTCAAACTTAGTGACACATACAGCCTCAAGAAAAATTTTCACTGAATTTTGAAATCATTAAGTCCATTAATTAACTTAATCAAAGTTAAACCTTAATTAATTCTTTAAAACTTCAAGAAAATATAATAAATAAAATTTAAATCCAAAAATTACATATAATATCTTAAACTGACCAGAATTGAACCATTAATCAATGAAAAATAAAAGCCCCTTGACTGGACTTCAAAATTAAGTTTAATTTAAGTTTAATTGAAATTTAATATTTAATTAATTTAATTAATTAAAAATAATTAAAAATTCTAAAAATTTTCAAAACATGTAGGAATCTCTCCTTAGACCATTTCTGATCTTTGGAGATGATTTCAAGAAGTTTGGAGGTCATTTGGATTCAAATCATCAAAGGCCCTTAATTAAGCAAATTAAATAATTCATTAAATACTCAAAACTTCAAAAATTCATAACTAAATCAAATGAACTCGAAATTGAGCAAACTCAAATGCATACAACTCATCTTAAGGTCTAATATTTATTTAAAATGTTAAGTTTTCAGAAATCAATCAAATTCAAAAAAGTCAACTTTTGGTCAAACTTAGTTCAAGATCAAGTCAAAACTTCAAACCTTCATAATAAAATCTAGAAAAATCTAATTTCAGTGTACTTACTATATAACTGATCATATTAAGGTCTAGTATTTTAATAAAATATTAACTTTCTAGGAAAGACTTTAAATCAAAAAGTCAATTTTTGACCCTTAAATTAAATCATTAAAATAATCTAGAAAATTCCAAAATTCAATAAATCATCAAAAATTCCAGAAAACATCAATTTAATTTTAAAACCAGCAACTAATCAACTTTAAGCGAGAGTTCTTTTGGAATCCAAAGAGGAAGGAACATCCCTTAGAGGAGCGTTCTTATCCATTTGGAGATCTAAATTAGGTTGAATTTCAAATATCCAAAGAGAAAAGATAACCCCCTTTCAAGGGAGAGTTTCTTTTCATTTGGATATCCGGACCCGACGATCCAAGGAGTTACAAGAAGATGAAGAAGTGGAGAATGAGAAGACCCATTCTCAAAGTCACTTGAGCCTTAGGAGTAGAATTCGGGTTGTAGTAAGTGGTACCCGGCCACTTTACTTTTCCTACAGACCCTGGGTTGTATAATTAAAAGGCACTTGCCTATGGAATTTCAATTTGAGTTTTAATTTAATTGATTTACTTAAATGTTGATTGTCTGATGTTGATTACGATTAAGGACCCATACTTTTAGTAGTTTATTTGGCGATCTTGCATGTCGTATTTGATTTAGTCTGGAATCCGATCGGAGGCTTGTGAGGGTACGGTCGTGAACTATTTCTACTTCAACTAAAACTTAAAAACTTTAGGCTCAGATAGAAACTCTAACAATTTTTAGAAGTAAGCCCGGACTCGCCGGGAGTTTTTTATGCATTCATATTGACTTTTCTCATCCGTGTTAGGCACCTCCCCGCCTGCGGGTTTTGGCAGACCACCTAACCTATTAGGGTGCACTTCTGTCCAAGGAGATGTTGTGCAATCTCTAGAATAAAACTTAATTTTAAGCCTGATTTTAAAACTGCTACATATTGATTTAAGCATTTGATCGAGTCAACTAGCATGTATTGCATTAGATACAAATTAAATTTGAGTCTAAATCTTTAATTGTATTCTTAGCTTAATCATTATACCCAACATATATTAAGGGGTTAATTAGGATCTACTCTAGATGTCGACCCCAATTCTTTAAACCAATCTTAATCAATATTCCTACCACTCTTGCATAATTGACCAGACACATGGTTTTAAAGCGTTTATGTGGTTTAGCTGGCTCCCTAATCCAGGCCGGGGTAAGTCCAGGATTACATTGCATTAGCTAGGATCCGGGTTACTGATTTTCAGTTCCCAATTTTAGACTTAGGTTCTGAGGCAGATCTTCGATCCTAAGATCTCAACCTTCCAAGAATCTAATTCCCACTTTCTAATAAAATTGGTCATTCAAACATTAAATCTCTTTTAATCTAATTCAAGCCCAACACTTAGGATAGTTTGAGGTGTTTCTGAAGTAATTCAAAATCTCAAAACACCTCCTACTCTTCTTTCTTTGACTCCAAAAATAACTGTTCAAATTCGAACCAATCACTGTTGAAATTCCAGTCCCTGAATCTTCTTTGATATCAAGCTTTAAATTCTAAATAAAATTTGTATCGCTATTTTAATCGAGAGTATTCGTAGGAAATTTTCTGATTTCCTATGATGTAATTAACTACGGGGGCTTGCGCTCATAGGAGATTTAGAAACCCAGACCAAATTTTCAAAATTAAGCTTTTTCAAAATATCAATTAATTATCTTTGGGAAATTCAAAAGTCAACGATCATTATCGTCATTTTCAAATGATCGATAACAGACGATATCCTCTTTCTTTGGAAAGATATATCATACTATTATTGTAACTTTGATTATGAAATTAATGATCTCTTTACTAAATTATTGTAGTTAAACATTGGATTAAACACCATTTTGATTCTTTAGGATCATATGTTTTTTCTCCTTAAGTTTGACTACGATAATCAGGATAAATCAAGATTTGTAATCTGAGCCTGTTAAAGAATGATAAGTTCACCTTTTCGAGATGATGTATCATTCATATTAAGTGTTCGATTATAATATTAAAATTCCAGAAATTCAACTTTTCCAAAGAAAATTAAACCTTTTTAAAAAAAAATACTTTTCAATCAAACAAAAAAATGGCGACTCCACGGGGGAAAATCTCTCTCTCCATCTTTAATAGCGCTAGGAATTTTGTTGCATCGGTAGTTTTGACTAGCTTTCTTCCGTTGGTCCCTCTACCCATTTCTCCCTTGGGTGAGTGTGGCCAACTCAATTAAGACATGTGAAAAGAGAGTTGAGTGTAGGTAACCTCCCTCCAAGTCTTGCTTTGACATTTTGCCTTCAAGTTCATTGGTAGAGCGAAAGAGTCAAGCTGGACTTTTTAAAGTCTTTCTGTATATGTTGCAAACTCGCATGCGAATAAATCACAGCGTGCTAAGTTTCACAATATACAAAATATCTTTCAGTCTCAAAATCAAAGTTTCAAGCCTCCAATAAAATTATACTTTTTTAAATTCAGTTCAAAATTTCAATCCTTCTGATATAGTCAGTCTTTAACATTTCACTCCCAAATAATTCCTTTGGATGAAAGAGTCAGGTTGACTTTTAAGAATTCCCCCTCAAAATTTGTAAATCTTTATGTTAAATGCAAATTCAACACATTGGGTTTCAAAAATAAGGGGAGATTCTACCATATTTTCAAATTTCTCTTAAATCCCTTTCATGATTTCTTAAATCGATTCCAGTCATCGTTGTCATATATCTTCTATAATATTCTGTTATAGTTGAACGTATGAAATGCAAATTCAAAAATCTTGTCAAATCTAGGCTTTGACATTTCACCTCTAAATTGCTTGGTGGGGTGTAGAGAGTCAAGCTTTAGGATCTTCAGGCTAATTTGGTAGACCTACATATTTGAACAAAATTCAATATATTGAGTTCCAAATTTGGAAGAAGATCCGTTCAGTTCCAACCTTGAGTCTAAATCCAGTTTCAAACCAAATTCAATCTTAATTCAAATTCAACTTTCACATCAAATTCAAGTTTGATTCTAACTTTGAATTTAAATTTAAATTTAATTCCAAACTCAAATCCGGTCTTTGGCATTTCGACCCAAATCAATTGGTGAAACGAAAAGAGTCTAGCCAGATCCCCGGATCTTTCATATTAATTTTATGCACCTACATGATTGAGTGAAACTCAATCTGTTGAGTCATAAAATTTGAAGAAAGATCCATTTGACTTGAGCATCAAGTTCAAATTCAAAATTTGAGTCCAAATATAATTTCAACCTGAAATTTGAATTTGATCTCCACTTTAAAGTCAATTCAATTTTGATCGCGCTTTGACATTTCGACCCAAGTCAATTGGTGAAATGAAAAGAGTCGAGCCCGATCCCTGGATTATTCATATCAATTTTATGCACCTATATGATTGAGTGAATCTCAACCTGTTGAATCATAAAATTTGAAGAAAGATTCATTTGACTTGAGCTTCAAGTTCAAATTCAAACTTGAGTCCAAATATAATTTCAACCTGAAATTTGAATTAGATTTCCAATTTAAAGTTAATTCAATTTTGATCGGACTTTGACATTTTGACCCAAGTCAATTGGTGAAACAAAAAGAGTCAAGCTCGACCCCTGGATCTTTCATATCAATTTTGTGTACCTATATGATTGAGTGAAACTCGATCTGTTGAGTAACAGAATTTGAAGAAGGGTCCATTCGACTTCAACCTTAAGTTCAAATTTAAATTCAACTTTAATTCAAAATACAATCTCAACCTTAAGTTCAAATTTGATTGTCACCTTAAATTTTAATTTCAATTTTGAATTCAAGTTCGAGTTTGAACTTTGACATTTTACCCCAAGTTAATTGGTGTAGTGAAAGTGTTGGGTTCAACCCTTAAGTCCTTGTCAATTCTATGAACCACTGTTTTGAATTTAAACATAACATGATTGAATTATTAAATTTTGAATAACATTAATCAAGTTTAAAATTCAAATTCAAATTCAAGATTAACTAATTCAAATCATTGTTCGTTAATTTCAGGATTTAAGCACTCAAATGGCTGTGAAACTCATCTTCCCTCTAGATAGAAATTTGACAGTTGAAGGATTCACTTCTGGTAATTTCATCAAGTTTGAAATGTAATTCTAAGACTTCAAGTTATCAGTCAACAGAGAAGAAATGATTGATCTGTCTTTCAGAATACGAAGGAACGTCCCCTTGGTTGAGATTACTTTAGGGTCAGGAGTTGACTCCCCCATCTCCGAGATGGAGGTTGTTGTCACCCCTTTACCCACTGTATCTTCTACTGAGAAGAATAACAACGAAAACTCAATAACGATAGAAGAGCTACCATCTCAGCCTGAGATTGGATCAAGTTCTAGTACCCCTGTCGTCAGCAAGGTTAGCAAGAACAAAATGAAGAACTATCTTTGTAGAGTCAGAAAGAAGGCTGTTAAGGCCAGAAAGACTGTTGAGGTGAAAGCCTTAAAGCACGTCAAGTCTAAGGCTAATAAAAGTTTGTTGCTCCTTCTACGTACCCCTTCCCTGGTGGAAATCGTTCTCACCCTTCTCCTGTTACTCAAAGGAGGGAGGTTGTAGAAATGAGAGCACGATCTTCAATACACCTTCTCGACTACTACATGGCGAGAATCAATCAAGCCAGAAATGAACAAATACCAGCACTAGGCCCTAGGCCCCCAGTTGAAGGTTATGACCCATCCACTCTACTAGAAGATGTTAGGTCACATTTCTCTACGTGTCCCACCACATCAACTAGAGAGGAGGAGGTGTAGAAACCACTCAGGGTGCCACTCTCCTAATTACTAGACCACTAGTAATAAGAGGGGAAATAATCTAAGATTATATCAGATAGTGATACCGTCAAAATTCAATTTTCAACGGGGTCCTATCGAGATAAATCTTTTTGATTAAAATGATGCAGAAACTTTTAAGGATAGTGTAGACTCCACAACAATATCTCCCTCCAAGGAGATCATAGGAATTTAATTCCACACTGCTGCGTCTTGCCACCTATATTTACAATTTCTCTTTAAAGAAAGCTTCCAATTTCTCAAGTGTATAGATTTCAAATTTTCAAGATAGTTGAGTTATCGTTTTAATGAAAATTGACCTCTACCTGAAGTCTTAAGCAGGAGAAAGTTATTGACTCCATCAAATGTTTGAATACCCCTCCCTCCCACCTCTTTTGTGGGATTGATTTAATTGTTGAACTAAAATCAATGTCAAGCAAAATTTGACCTTTAAAATAAAAATCTTTTAAATCTTCTCGCAATTTTCTATCTTAGATAGATATCTCTTGCGTGTTTAAAATCTGTTCAATAATTTTCAAAAATCAAGCCAATAATATTTTCGAAAAGATTGGGTCCTGCCTTGAGGATTATTCTTCCTTGTAAAAGAGAGTGAGTTTTCTTCTCTTATACTTGAGATATAATCCTGGTATTAAATTTAAAGTAGGTGTAGCCTCTTCTCAAAATCAAAATAAATTCAAAAAAGATGCGCGAATGTGCCAAAATTCAAAAAAGGAATTAGTATAAAATGCACTATAAATCAAAAGATGCGCAATGTATGCCATCAGAAAAAGAGAGAAAGAGGCTCCCTTCTACTAAATTCTTTAATCTCAAAAGACCCAGTCAATTTTAAATTTCTTGATTTTGAAAGTCTTGAATCCAAATTCTCCATCGTGCATCGGTACACTATCAAGATACAAAATCTCTCGTGCAAAAGAATTGAAAAGATCAAATTTCTTGATTCAACTTAAACCTCTTTGAAATTGATTTTAATTCAAAATATTTAAGGGAGAACCCAGTTTAGTTTTTATGAAGCTTGGTCTGGGTCAACAAAACCTAAATCCTTGAACCTTTTCAGGTTGGTTGGAGTCACTCAAACTTTTCACTGTACTTCTAAATTTATTCCCGCTTGTCGTTCCGACAAGGTCCAAATACTTAGAGGAGGTTTTCTAATAAGAAGAATGAATCTTCTACTCTTGATGAAAATTTAAATTTTGTCCTTAAGAAGTGTGTGTAAGCTCTTCCACAAAGTCATCTTTTCCTTTAAGGCCTTCTTTGTAAAATTACACTCTATGCTGGGTCCACGATCAATTCTGCTAGAGGAGTATTTTATAATACTGAAAATTATCATTCACAATCAAACCGTACCCTGTGATGGGTCCAAGATCATCCCGATCTAGAGGCATAGTTTCCTTTGCTGGGACTTGCTGTTCAAAATCAAACTATAGTTGAGCAAAGTGTCTGACTCCAATTTGAGGAGCTCGAGAGCCTCAAATAAAAATTAAATACGTGCTCAATAAAGTTTGAAAGTTTATAAGCCACATTTGATTCGAGATATTGATAAGTTGTGTGACTTTAGAACTCCCCAAGTAGGAGACTTGGTCGTAGTTTTCTGTAGACCACTTCTAATCTACTGTAAGTTCAATGGAAAGCTTGAGTTAACGTTGACTGGATCGTTCCTTCTAATGAAGATCTTTGAGAAAATTTCTAATCGACTGATCAATCTTAAAGAATATCACCCAATATTTTTAAATATTGGGGAGACTCTTTAGGAAGTACCATGCCAGATGAGTGTCAAACTTAAAATTAAATTCAAAACACTTTAAAATTCAAAATCAAATTCAAACAAATCAAAATCAAATCAAACACAATAAAAATTCAAAATTCAAAATCAAATTCAAGATGAATCAAAATCAAACAACTTTCAAAGTCAAATTCCTCAAATTCAAAAAAAAATCAAATTTAAATTCAAAACACATCACATATTCAAAACCCTTCAAATTCAAATTTGTCAAATCAAGTTTCAAATTCAAACACTTTCAAATTTAAAACCAAATCACTTCAAAAACTATTCAAATCTCAAGTTCAAGAATTCAAATCCATTCCTCTATATAGAGCAAGTTTTCTCTATATACGATCACCTTGACTCGATCCTCTATGTAGAGTAAGTTTCCTCTACATATGATCATCCAGACTTGATCCTCTATATGAAGTAAGTTTCCTTCACATATGATCATTCTAGACCTGATCCTCTATGTAGAGCAAGTTTTCTCTACGCATGATCATCCAGACTTGATCCTCTGTGTGAAGCAAGTTTCCTTCCCACATGATCATCCAGACTCGATCTTTTTTGTAAAGCAAGTTTCCTCTCCACAAGATCATCTACTAGTGATGGAGCACGCCCTTTATGGCACCATCCTAATTTTCTTCCAAATTTGATCCTCTGTGTAGAGCAAATTTCCTCTACACATGATCATTCCAGACTCGATCCTCTGTGTGAAGCAAGTTTCCTTCACATACGATCATTTCAGATCTGATCTTTTGTATAGAGCAAGTTTCCTCTATACAAGATCATCCAGACTTGATCCTCTGTGTAGAGGAAGCTTCCTCTACACATAATCACTCCAAACCAGATCCTCTATATAGAGCAAGTTTCCTCTATATACGATCATTCAGACTCGATCCTCTATGTGAAGTAAGTTTCCTTCACATACGATCATTCCATATCCGATTTTTTGTATAGAGCAAGTTTCCTCTATACATGATCATCCAGACTCGATCCTCTGTATAGAGCAAGCTTCCTCTACACATGATCACTCCATACCAGATCCTCTATATAGTGCAAGTTTCCTCTATATACGATCATCCAGAATCGATCCTCTGTGTGAAGCAAGTTTTTTTCACATATGATCATTCCAGATCCGATCTTTTGTATAGAGCAAGTTTCCTCTATACATGATCATCCAGACTCGATCCTCTGTGCAGAGCAAGCTTCCTCTACACATGACCACTCCAGACTGGATCCTCTATATAAAGTAAGTTTCCTTTACATACGATCACTTCAGACCTGATTCTGTGCGAAGCAATGCTTCCTTCTCACAGGATCATCCAGTTTTCTTTTTCTTAAGGTTAGATGTGAGTTATCCTGCTTTCTTTCCTTTGGATTAGATCTACTAGTGATGGATAATGCCCTCTATGGCACCATCCTAGATTCAAAATCTAGATCCAACTTTCTGTGGGAAGCAATGCTTCTTTCCCTCTGGGTCCTCCAGTCTTCTTTTCCTTAAGGATAGATATAAGTCATCGTGCTTTCTCTCCTTAGGATTAGATCTTCTAGTGATGGGTAACGCCCACTGCGGCACCATTCTAATTTCAAAATTTAAATCTTTAAGCCTGATCTCCTATAGGAAGCAATACTACATTCCTATGAGATCATCCAGTCCTCTCTTCCTTAGAGTAAGTATTCTCTTTCTCTTAGGATTAGATTTCCCCAGTGATGGAATAAGTCCTCTATGGCACCGTCCTGGATTCAATTTCAAAATTCTAAAATCAAATTCTCTTCTCCTAAAGGTTAGGCTTTTCTCCTTCCCTTAGGATTAGACTCCCCAATGATAGAATAAGTCCCCTGTGGCACCGTCCTGGATTCCGTCTCAAATCTACAATCAAACTTTCTTTTCCTTAAGGTTAGGCTTTTCTTCCTTCCCTTGAGATTAGATTTCCCAGTGATGGAATAAGTCCCCTGTGGCACCGTCCTGGATTCAGTCTCAAATCTATAATCAAACTTTCTTTTCCTTAAGGTTAGGCTTTTCTTCTTTCCCTTGGGATTAGATTTCCCAGTGATGGAGTAAGTCCCCTGTGGCATCGTCCCGAATTTAATTTCAAGTTATAAAATCAAACCATCTTTTCTTTAGGGTTAGGTTCTTTATCCTTCCCTTAAGATTAGATTTACTAGTGGTAGAGTACGCCCTTCGTGGCACTACCCTAGTATTAAATTAAAATAAATCCTTTATAGTTAGAAGTTCCTTCTTCTTATAGGATCATCCAAGTTTTCTTCTCCTTAAGGTTAGGTATTCTTTTTCTCATAGGATTAGACTCCCCAGGTTCAATTTTAATTCACTCATCTTTTCCTTAAGGATAAGGACTTCCTTTCCCTTAGGATTAGATCTACTAGTGGTAGAGTATGCTGCCCCCAGCACTACCCTAGTATCAAATTTCATTTTGATCCTCTGTATTTAGGAATTCTTCCTTCCAATACGATCATCCAGATCTTCTTTTCCCTTAGGGTTAGATGTTCCTTCCCTTAGGACCAGATCTACTAGTGGTAGAGTACGCTGTCCCCAGCACTACCCTAGTATCCTTTCAAATTCACTTTTTTAAGATTAGGATTTCATTTTCTTTAGAATAAAATCTAGATTCAAACCTCTATAGTTAGGAGTACTTCCTTCTTATACAAGATTTCAAAATTTCTTCTCCTTTAGGGATAAATTCTTCCTTTCCCTTAGGACCAGACCCACTAGTGGTAGAGTACGCCTTCTTTGGCACTACCCTAGTATCTATTCAAACCCTGATTCCCCATGGATAAATTTTTCTTTCCCTTAGAATCAAATCTAGATTTGATCCTCTGTAGTTAGGAATTCTTCCTTCCTACATGCTCATCCAGACCTTCTTTTCTTTAAGGACAGAAATTTCTTCCTTCCCTTAGGATTAGATCTACCAATGGTAGAGTACGCCCCTCCTGGCACTACCCTGTATCAATTTTCAATTCGATCATCTATAGTTAGGAGTTCTTCCTTCCTATACGATACCCCAGGCCTTCTTTCCTTATGGTTCAGGTTTATTTTTTCCCTTCCCTTAGGACCATACCCACTAGTGGTAGAGAATGCTTTTCCTAGCACTACCCTAGTATTAATTCAAATTTGATTCCCCAGGGATAAATCTTTTATCCCCTAAGGATCAAAACTTTAGACTTGACCATTTTATTCGGTCAATGCCAATATATGTAATAGAACTTCATTCTATCACACATATTGGGGGTCCATTTTTTGACCTCATTTTTGTATGAGGTCATTAGGACCCAGTCCAGATTCAAGATTAATCCAGACCCCATGATAAATCTGATCTTGGATCAGATCCAAACCCTAGGAATTAATCTAGATCCTATGATTCTTTTAAATTCTTCATAGACTCCAGATCTTATGATCTACTCTAGACCCTAGGATTCCTTCAAATTAATCTAGACCCTAGGATCTATTCTAGACCCTAAGTCTCCTCTAGATCAATCTAGGTCTTAGGATCTTCCTAAACCTTAAGATCTATTTTAGACCCTTAGATCTATCTAGATCTTAGCATCCTTTTAAATTTCAGAAACTAGGACTTCTAGACTTTAGAACTCTCCTAGGTTTTAGACTCTAAGATCCTCCCTAGACTCTAGACTTTAGGACTTCTAGATTTTAGAATCTTCCTAGGCTTTAAGTTTTAAGATCTACCCAGACTCTAGATCAATCTAGGATCTTCCTAGAATTCAGACTCTAGGATCTACTCTAGATCCTAAGACTCTTCTAGACCCTAGAACCTAGGACTTCTTAGACTCTAGAATCCTCCTAGATCCTAGACCCTAAGATTCTTCCAGACTTAAAGCCCTAGGGTCTACCTAGATCTTAGATCAATCTAGACCTTAGGATCAATCTAGACATTAGATCAATCTTGATCCTGATCTATTCCTATTTCAAATCAATCTTAAACTCCAAACAATCCAAATCTTAACTCAATTAAAAACTTCAATTAATTCCAAGTTTCAAATCTATCTAGACTTTAAGCTTTTCTCAAACCAATTACAGTTTCAACCTTGATATTGCCTTTAATCCAGCTCTAACCTTATCTAATCATTTTATGATCATCCAAATGATCATAAATGACTTAGATAATTCAAGCTCAAGCATTCAAATACAAAATCCAATTTAAATCTAGATTTCTAGATTCAAATTCCAAGGCCAAAAGTCTAAGTCCTGAGAGCCTTTTCAGTAAATCTTTGAACATTTCAAAACCCTATCAAATGACTTCTGATTCAGGGTCTATCAGTTCCACACTCATGTTACATGTCTCTAGAGGCAACTCTTCAAATTTGAGCTCATTCTGAGGTCTCTAACCCCAGAAATTAAATTAATTTCCAAAGGTTGTAAAACCTTCAAATATTTACGGCCTATGCCACTGGACCTATCGCCCAGTGGATTTTGACATTGGAGCTTTTTCCAAAGCCTCCAATCACATCCAAACCCTTAATCCTGACCTCTTGAACATTAAACTGCATTTTTTTGGACTCACTTTGACCCCCAGTTGACTAGGGGTCAAAATGATCAAAATACCCCTCAAGGGTGAAAATGCACATTTCAAATCAAATGACCTCCAAATTGCTTGGGACCACCTCCATTGATTTCCAAATGTCATTTTGAATCTTTTAAACCCATTCACAGACCCTGGACCCACTTGGTTGACCAAGTCAACCTGGGTTGACCCAATGACCCATTAAGGGCCCAAATATGTGTTTTGAACCAAATGATCATTCTGATCCTTGAAAATACTTCTATCAAACTTCAAATATCATTTGGAATTAATTGAGTCCAAAACTTGACCCTGGGTCAACCTGATTGACCAAGTCAACCTAGGTTGACCAGTCTAATCCTTAAGCCATTTCTATTTCAAATCAAATCTCAAATACATTCAACACCTTCTCAAAACTCCTCGGACAAATTCTTAGATGATTTGGCTTTGATTGGACCTTTGATCCAATCAATAGTTGACCAAGTCAATTGAGCTATGATTGGTCAAATTTGACCCATATGACTCAATTCAACACATTCACTCAAATCAACCTATTCAAATCTCATCAAATCACTCAAACTCTCAAAATCATCTCAAAATATGTTTCAAATAAATTCCAAACTCATCCCAAGTCAAATCATTCTTAGTTTGACTTGGTCAAATACAACCCACTTGGTCAAATCTCTCTTCAAGCACTCAAATTCTAACTTCAAATCATCAAATCCCATTCAAACAAACCTTTTAAATCCTCAATCTTATTACAATCTATGATTCAAACACATTTATGCACATCATAAGTCAAATCATGGTTGATTTGACCAAGTCAACCCATTAGGACTTGGTCAAATCTCCTCAAATTCCCTTATTCCCATTCAAATCCCAATCCTTAAGCCTCCATCCCCTCCATCCCCTTTGAATCAACCCAACAAGCTCTTAAGGCTTCCTCCATGCCACCTCATCAGTCAACTTGACTGGTTGACCAGTCAACTCAGTCAACAAATAGTTTATTTGACTACAAATGATCAAATATCCATGCTTAGTTAATTCTCTCCACTCTTGAGTACTCCAGTAGCTTTAAACATCTTCTGGAATGTTCCTAAGCTAATCTTAAGCCTTAGATTAGAGTTTAATCCAATCCACATGGACCCATGTGCTCAAGCCAAGACAAAACCCCTTTCCACATGGCATGCCCTTACCTTGTCCTTTTATTCTCCTACTTCTAACAAACTCCAGGCCACATGGCATCATCCCAGAAACCTATTAAGTGAATCCCAGCCATCCATTCAATTCAAGGACATTTGAATAGGGCAAAATGCCCAAATCAAGCCTCATTCTCATCTTAACCTTCTCTCACTTGATTTCCCTTCTCCAGAACTTCTCTAGCCTTTTAAGCTCTCCTAGGAGTTTCTCCAGACATTTCCCTAGCTCTCCCTTGCTTCTCCCCATCAAAATCTAGCCTCCAAAGCCCTCATTGGTGAAGAGAGAGGATTTAGAGACAGAATCAGGAGTTTCAAATATAACTTCCTATCTAGAAAGAACCAGGTCTCGAGGTCTTCTATAAAGTTGAACAGGAGCTCAGTAGGTTTCCAACAAGCCCATTAAATGAAAAATCCGACATCCATATTGTAAGTTATCATCATTTTAAGTTCTATGATTAAACCATGATTTATCCCAAATCCCAAAGCATGGAGCTTTGAAACTCCATGGATTGAAAGAGTAGGGTATATAGATCCTATGTTTCAAATTTCATGAAATTTAAACGGTCGGATCGAAAGTTATGAACATTTAAAATTCTAGTTTATTTTGAACTAAGATTTCGGGAGCGATCTGGACCATTCGATCGCGTGTGTATTGAGATCAGACGGTGCAGATCAAGCCGGACTGTATGATGTAGCCGGCGGGATTCGAACCTAAGCCGTTTGGCCATACAGCCCCGTGACGTGGCAAAATCTGGTTCGATATTCTTGCTGACGTGGCAAGTGGCTCAATCAGAGTGTGCCACGTGTCAGGTACGAGGAAAGCCGCCGCCGCCGTCATTCCAATGATTGGCTGGCAGTTAAATTAATTAAAAAGGAATTTAAAATTCATTTTAAATGCTCAAAACTTTAAAAATTCATAGAAAATTTATTTTTAATCCAAATTGGGTGTTCTTAGGCTTGTTGGAAAGCTCTTGACGTTTACTTTATTTTAAAAATAATTTCAAAACTTTTGACCATTGAGTTTAGAGAAAAATAGAGATGATGATTTTTCATTTTTCTCACATTTCTCAAAATCCCATGGTCAAATTGACCTCAAATTTGGATGGCATATATTAGGGGGAATCCTTAACCTACCCTAATTTTCTTGGGTCATGTTTTGACCAGAATTTCTATGAATTGAATTTTTAAATATATGGGTTCATTTTGGACCCATAAATTTAAAAATTCATAATTCTTTATATTCTTAGCATTAGGACACATGATTGTTGTGATATGTTTACATGTATGTCCAAGGGTTAGAAACTTCGATTCAAACCCATTTAAATCTAGTGACATCATTAAGGACAATAATTAAGGACCTAAGTTTAGAGAACTTCAAAAAATTCCAATAATTAGGATACCTTTTCAATTGACTTGAAACTTTGAACATTCAAACTTAGTGACACATACAGCCTCAAGAAAAATTTTAACTGAATTTTAAAATCATTAAGTCCATTAATTAACTTAATCAAAGTTAAACCTTAATTAATCCTTTAAAATTTCAAAAAAATATAATAAATCAAATTTAAATCTACAAAAATATAATATCTTAAACTGACCAGAATTGAACCTTTAATTAATGAAAAATAAAAGCCCCTTGACTGGACTTCAAAATTACGTTTAATTTAAGTTTAATTGAAATTCAATATTTAATTAATTTAATTAATTAAAAATAATTAAAAATTCTAAAAATTTTCCAAACACTTAGGAATCTCTCCTTAGACCATTTCTGATCTTTGGAGATGATTTCAAGAAGTTTGGAGGTCATTTGGATTCAAATCATCAAAGGCCCTTAATTAAGCAAATTAAATAATTCATTGAATACTCAAAACTTCAAAAATTCATAACTAATTCAAATGAACTCCAAATTGAGCAAACTCAAAGGCATACAACTCATCTTAAGGTCTAATATTTATTAAAAATGTTAAGTTTCCAGAAATCAATCAAATTTTAAAAAGTCAACTTTTGGTCAAACTTAGTTCAAAACCAAGTCAAAACATCAAACCTTCATAATAAAATCTAGAAAAATCTAATTTCAGTGTACTTACTGTCTAACAGATTGTATTAAGGTCTAATATTTTAATAAAATATTAACTTTCCATAAAACACTTTAAATCAAAAAGTTAATTTTTGACCCTTGAATTAAATCATTAAAATAATCTAGAAAATTCCAAAATTCAATAAATCATCAAAAATTTTAGAAAACATCAATTTAATTTTAAAACTAGCAACTAATCAACTTTAATTAAATTTTAATTAACTTCTAACCTTAATCAAACTTAAATCATTTAATCATACCGGGTACCACTAGGTAACCCAGGCCTACGAGGCTATTAAATTAGCCCCAAGGAAGGTCAAATAAACTTCACGGCCTCGGTGTGCAACAAAGGTGGTATTCAACAAGCAATCAAAATCAACTTTAAAATAAAATTTAATTCATTAAGATTTAAACTTCAATTAAAATATCCCTTAAACTTTTCAACCAACCAGAACATTGAATAACTTTAACTAATAATCCTATTTAGGATATATCAGACCCACACAACCTCTGCACACACTTTAGATGGTTTGTTAGGACAACCAACTCTAGTCTTAGGCTAGGTCGGTGTTTACTTTTCTGCTGTGTGCCGGGTTTTTCGAGCTTTCACTGTATGCTGTTTGCTAGTAATAGAATTGCTGTGATTGTTTATTTATTTACTACACTCTATGATATGATTGATTGTACGTTAGATCTACCCCTAGGTTAGGAATGATTTGTATTAATTCAATATTATGCAGGTGGCCATGCTCATACAGGGCATAAATTAAAGGGGATAAAATCATAATTATTAAATTACACAGGTGCTCTAGAAAACTGCTTAAGTCCCCCTTTAAAATTAAAAGAGCATGGCCAAACGTGGCTGGTTTGAGTATTTTAAATTTTAAATATATTAACTGCTTGGAATGTTTCTATAACTATTGATTATTAGGATAACCCTTCAGGATCAAGTCTAGATTTTTAATTTTAATTGATGTAATTTGAATGTAAATTGAGTTGTAAATTATTTAAAGTACTTTGAGATTGGGATGTTTAAACATCCAATTTGGAATCCAAAGAGGAAGGAACATCCCTTAGAGGAGCGTTCTTATCCATTTGGAGATCCAAATTAGGTTGAATTTCAAATATCCAAAGAGAAAAGATAACCCCCTTTCAAGGGAGAGTTTCTTTTCATTTGAATATCCAGACCCGACGATCCAAAGAGTTACAAGAAGACGAAGAAGTGAAGAACGAGAAGACCCATTCTCAAAGTCACTTGAGTCTTAGGAGTAGAATCTGGGTTGTAGTCAGTGGTACCCGGCCACTTTACTTTTCCTGCAGACCCTGGGTTGTATAATTAAAAGGCACTTGCCTATAGACTTTCAATTTGAGTTTTAATTTAATTAATTTACTTAAATGTTGATTGTCTGATGTTGATTACGATTAAGGACCCACATGCTTTAAGTAGTTTATTTGGCGATCTTGTATGTCGTATTTTATTTAGTCTGGAATCCGATCGGAGGCTCGTGAGGGTATGGTCATGAACTATTTCTACATTAACTAAAATTTAAAAACTTTAGGCTCAGATAGAAACTCTATTGATTTTAAGAAGTAAGCCCGGACTCGCCGGGAGTTTTTCATGCATTCATATTAACTTTTCTCATCCGTGTTAGGCACCTCCCCGCCTACAGGTTTTGGCAGACCACCTGACCTATTAGGGTGCAATTCTGTCCAAGCGGATGTTGTGCAATCTCTAGGATAAAACCTATTTTTAAGCCTGATTTTAAAACTGCTACATATTGATTTAAGCATTTGATCGAGTCAACTAGCATGCATTGCATTAGATACAAATTAAATTTGAGTTTAAATCTTTAATTGCATTCTTAGCTTAATCATTATACCCAACATATGTTAAGGGGTCAATTAGGATCTGTTCTATATGTCGACCCCAATTCTTTAAACCAATCTTAATCAATGTTCCTACCACTCTTGAATAATTGACCGGACATATGGTTTTAAAGCGTTTAGGTGGTTTAGCTGGCTCCCTAATCCAGGCCGGGGTAAGTCAAGGATTGCATTGCATTAGCTAGGATCCGAGTCACTGATTTTTAGTACCCAATTTTAGACTTAGGTTTTGAGGCAGATCTTCGATCCTAAGATCTCAACCTTCCGAGAATCTAATTCCCACTTTCTAATAAAATTAACCATTCAAACATTAAATCTCTTTCAATCTAATTCAAGCACAACACTTAGGATAGTTTGAGGTGTTTCTGAAGTAATTCAAAATCTCAAAACACCTCCTACTCTTCTTCCTTTGACTCTAGAAATAACTGTTCAAATTTGAACCAATCCCTTTTAAAATTTCAGTCCCTGAATCTTCTTTGATATTAAGCTTTAAATTCTAAATAAAATTCGTATCGCTATTTTAATCGAGAGTATTCGTAAGAAATTTTTTGGTTTCCTATGATGTAATTAACTACGAGGGCTTGCGCTCATAAGAGATTGAAAAACCCATACCAGATTTTCAAAATTAAGCTTTTTCAAAATATCAATTAATTATCTTTGAGAAATTCAAAAATCGACGATCATTATCGTCATTTTCAAATGATCGATAACAGACGATATCCTCTTTCTTTGGAAAGATATATCGTACTATTATTGTAACTTTAATTATGAAATTAATGATCTCTTTATTAAATTATTATAGTTAAACATTGGATTAAACACCATTCTGATTCTTCGGGATCATATGTTGTTTCTCCTTGAGTTTGACTACGATAATCAGGGTAAATCAAGATTTGTAATCTGAACCTGTTAAAGAACGATATGTTCACCTTTTTGAGATGATGTATCATTCATATTAAGTGTTCGATTATAATATTAAAATTCCAGAATTTTAACTTTTCCAAAGAAAATTAAACCTTTTTCAAAAAAAATACTTTTCAATCAAACACAACTGTGGTTCACATTTCATTGAGAGATTTCATCATCTCAAGATGTATTCAACCAGAGACTCTCCCAACATCTACTTCTCGATGACCAGATCACCCACTATTATACACTGCTAATCTCCATAGAATCTCTTTAAGAATAGACCCTCCAACTTAGCAGAGGTTCTCACTGAACCTTTCAGCAGATCGGCATAACATTCGAAGGTGATTCTAGAGAGACTACTAATGGATTAGAGAAATTATAGAGCATCTAACCTTCCTGCATTGTAATAGCTTGCATGAAAGTGGGCCAAATGCTACCTTAGATTTTTAATACCACTAAACACTTTAAAGAAGGTGGCACAAAGCCCTTCAGATAAGGAATTGACTCATATTCCTTGGGGTAGGGCCTACCCTTTGGAATAGATATGGTCCCTTGGGAATGGGCTAAATCCTCTCTTACTTAGGTTTTGATTATCTGTTTGATGTCTGTATTAGCTGGCACTATAGGGACTGAAGGGACTGCTAGTGGTGTTGGAGGTACTATTGGAGTTGATTTTGGAATTCTTGGGGTTGACTCTAGCTTTCTTCTCTGTTCTCCCCCTATATGTACTGTAGGTGATGACTATTTTGGTTAAGATTGTCATGACTTGGCAAGCTAAGTCTGTATTTCCTCAACCCCTAGTAGTATTTATTCGACTTTCTTTTTCAGGCTCCTGATATGTTTATCCTTGTCCCTTAGCCTAACTGATACATACTAATCAGAATTAACTACTACTGAATCCTCCTCTCTATATTACTGAGGACTACTGGACTTAGCATCTTTAGCCGATGCTCTTATATCTACCATATAAATACTATCAATAAAAACATCCTCTACATCCATCAGAAGGTCATCTAGGTCCAGGTTGAAGGCTTTTATGGCTCCTTTCTTCTTAAGAATATCCCAAATTTCCTGAGCCACCTCATCAACCAGTCTTCCCTCCATGGACTGAGCGTCGATGGGTAAGTATTCACTGTAATCCATCATGTTTTCAAATTCTTCATCTCCCAGCTTAGATAAAATCTCCAATAGCTTAAGGTTTTCTATATAACCACTTTTTCATCTCTGGTAACCATTACCCTTTCCCCATTGACTATCCTGGAATTGATAGTCAGAAGGGTGGTATCCATAATGGGATGTGGGGCATCCTCCTTAAGGTGTGTTAGAGGTTCCTGAGGAGTAGTCCCTCCTACATCAAGTTGGGTGGAGACCTCACATCCTTGAATGGGGAGCCTAAGGATATCTACATGTGGTTGGTGGTTTTCTTTCTCGTAGACCTTCTTAGGAATGTCTTCCTTTTGGGATGACTTGGTCCTCTTGCCCTTCACTTCTGCTAGCTTATTTTCTTTTCATCCTTCCTAAGGCTTTACTATAACTAAGGCCAACTTTGAAAGTTCATAGGGTAGACCAGTGGCCTACAATTATGATGGTGGCTCTTACCTGAACCAATGAGGATAATCTCCTCCATTTTGGTATATAGGAGGAAAGGCACCTAATGATAGCCATCCAATGATACAAATGTAGTTGGTTTTCTTACGTATTTCTTATTCTTCTTAACATACTGAGGTGTCAAAATTCTTTCTTCAGTTTTCTCTTCCTTCAAAATTTCTTTTTCAAACTTATGTGAGATCATCCCCTTTAGATGTGTCATGTATTCTTCTTTAGTCTCACCTATCTAGGTAGCACAGGTGTGGATGATGTTCCTTAACATCCTCTTCCTTTGGAGTTGCTTCTCATTGGAGTCTTTTTGATAGAATAATCCACCGGGTGTGGTGGAGAGTAGGCTATCCTGCTAACTCTCTCCTCCCCTGCAGCAACAACAAGGGGGTGGAAATGATTCCCCCTTAGAACGGGAGAGGAGGCAAGAATAGCCAGCTCCTCAGTAAACTCTTGCTTTACCTAAGTAGATATTTCCTTGCCTTTGTAATTGTCTTCCTAACTCTTCGAAGGTAATTTTTCCTCTTGCTTTTGCTTGTGAAGGGGATGTCAAAACTCTCCCAACCTTATATACAGATGGTGTTTGATTCAAAACTAGAGATTTCGTATCCTCCTTAGTAGAGGATATAATGGGTACAGGGGAGACAATGACCTCCGTCTTAGGAGTGGGGGAGTCAATCCCCTACCCAATAGCAATCTCGACTAAGGGATGTCCTTTTCATTTTTAGAAGCTAAATCTATAATTATTCCCCTATTAACTATTAGCTTAAGGGTTTAGAACCCCATATCAAACTAAATCAAGCTATGACAGATTAACTCTTCGATGTACATGTCACGGTCAAGGGAGAAGATCAGCTTGCCAGCCATTAATTTTGTTTAATTTTTTTAAATCAAGAGAAGGTGATTTGAATTAGTTAATTTTGAAGTGAAATTTAAAAATCATGAATGATTTTGACTCTTATCAAATTTACTAAGTTATATGAAGTACAACCTAATATGTGATGGTAAGATACAAAAATGATTTATTATTTGATGAAAACAAGTCTTGCAAAAAGCAAGAGATCGATCCTAAAAAATGTGCTAGAAAGACTGCGGTAAGATGGAAACTACCGCGAAGGATAATATTTCGCAAGAATGCAGTTCTTTGATTTTATCCGTGTCAAAAGGAATGAACGAAAGAGTCGACGCATTGTTTCGCGATTTCCTGCTTCCAATTTCACTAGGTCCATTGCCCAGGGGCCATAAATTGCAACATCCTCTCTGACTTTCTACATGAATCTGAGCATTGAAGCAAGCTTTTTGCCTCACCATAACCGAGTCTCTCCTTTCAGCTCTGACCAATCCACCCGTCATTGCTAATAACTGTGCTCCTTACTCCTTGACTGTATGGTATGGCCACTTTTGCTTGTTGTCTGGCTCACCGAATCTGGTACATGAAAAATTCCTTTTCGCTCTCCTTCTACCACCTACCTCCTTGGTCTATAGTGCAAAAAGTGCGTATTGCGCGTCAAGAAGCCAAGGGTAGCTTGCTATATTATTCAAGACCGATCTCAAAACTTGAAGATCACCCTCCCTTTGAAGAGAAAGTGCTTTCTCTATATCTATGCAACTAGTTCTTTCACTTATTTCATCCCTAAAAATTGACTCATGTATAACATAGCTTCTTGGAACACTAGATATAGATTTTCATCATAGGTGTTAGCTGACATAGAGATGTTGTGGACTGATATGTGATAATGATATCCAAGATTTATCTTATTAATTTTTTGAAAGGGATTTTGAATTTAATGTATTTTTTAACATGAAAGTTCACAAAATTCACATGAAAATGTCAAAAGTTAGGCTTGACTCTCTCATTCCACCAATTAGCTTGGGGTGAGATGTCAAAGCCTAAATATTCTTAGAGGTTTCCTCACTCACCTCTCTTGTTATCTTTCTTTTCTTTTTGATGTTGGACACACTTACCTAAAGAAGAAATGGGTAGAGAGACCAACAGAAGGAGAATAATGTTAACTATCGATATAATTAAATTTCTATCATTATTAAATATGGAGAGAGAGAGATAAATCCCCAGTAGAGTCGCCAGAAAAATTAATTGCAAATTTTGTTAAAAAGTGTAACACAATTGTGATTATATTTTCTTTGAGAAATATTGAAAATAATTCTTTGGGTTTCTTTTAGTTTTGTAGTCGAACTCGTCATTATGAATGATATATCACCTTGGGTGGTGAAAATATTATTCCTTAATGGGTTCAAATTATAAAACTATAAATTTCATCATAACTATCATAGTTAAATTCAATAAGGAACTATATATGACCCCAGAGGGTCAAAATGACATTCGATCGAGTATTTAGCAACGAAAATCTAGATGTGTTTTCATTAATTTCATATTCAAAGACATGTTGATAAATGATAAATCTCTCCGGGGAAAGAAAATATCAATTATTATCCATGGTTTGAATATGATGATAATGAGTATCTTTGATGTTAATTTTCCCAAAGAAAGTAATTTCTTTTTTTTCATTCTATTTAAGAGCTAAATAAAATGGAATTTGATTGTTTCTGGGGTCTTAAAGCTCCTACGAATGCAAGTCTTCATAGTTAAGTACATCATAAGAATTTTAAGTTTCCTACGAATACTCTCGATTAAAATAATGATAAAAATTTATTTAGAATTTTTAAGGAGTGATATAAAAGAAGTGAGGTTAGAATTTTAATAGAGATTCGAGCAAATTTGAACAGTTATTTTGGAGGCAAAAGGATAAAAAGTATGAGGTATTTTAGGATTCTAAAATAAATTTAGAAACACCATAATTTATCCTATATGTTGGCCTTTACATTTTGGTTTAGCAAAGATTATAATTTATCATTTTATTAAAATATTAGGATTAGATACCCAATGTTAGGTACTTATGATTTTAGGCATGCCCCATATCCTAAATCTAAATTGGGCAATAAATGAGAGTGACCCGAACCTAACTAATAAAATGCAAATCTGGGCTTATCTCGACATGGATTGGAGTGCATATTAAACTTCCTAGGTGCTTTAAAACCATGAGTCTGATCTTTAAGAAAGATGGGTGTGTTGTTATTTAAGTTTTTGAGAAATTGAGGCCAACGTCTAAAGAATGTCCTAATTGGCCCCATTACTTATGTAGGGTAATTATGCTCAAATATGATTAAAATTTTATTAATTTAATTAGTTTCTAATACAATACATGTTGATTGACCTTGTATGCATAAATGATATGAAGCAGTTTGAAATTTTAGCTTAGAAAATAGATTTTTTTCCTAGAGATTACACAACATTCCTTAAATAGAGCTGCACCGTAAAAGGTCAGGTGGTCAGCCAAGACCCGCAGGCGGGGAGGTGCCTAGCAAGGAAGAGAATTCACAATACGTATGTATGAGATCCTCGGCATCTCAAAGCTTACTTCTTAGAATCATTTATCTTTCTATGTTATCCTATTTTTTATTTAATAATAAGTAAAATGATTTTGGTCCTTAAAGAGCATAATCGCATCTAGGCTAAAATAAAAGTGGCAAACAAAATAAGAAACCTAGAAATATTATGAAACTCCTAAACCATGAAAGTAAACAACCAATCATAACACATCATCAAAATATATAAAATGAATATAAGAAAGGACATATGGCAAATGCCACTTAATATACAACCAAGGGTCTACATAAATTAAAATTGGTCGGGTACCACTGATAATAAATCTGGATTCTAATCTTAATAAGGATGTAAGTTTCTAAAATGGGATATTTTTCTTCTCGTTCATCATTTCATCATCTTCATTCTTCAGGCTCCTTGGATTTGTTGGGTCTAAGTATCCAAATGAAAAGAACTCCTACAAGAAAGGGTATTTCTTTTCTCTTTAGATTATCAAGTGATCCAAATTTGAATTTCCAAATGAAAGGAAATCTCCCCTAAGGGATATTTTCCTTCTCTTTGGAATTCAAATTAGATATCTAAATATCCCATTTTAGTTAAACTTTCACAACACTTTGAATTTTAAATTACATATAGGAAACTAAAATGACTCTAAAATAACCTACATGGTTATCATAAGCAATTTATGTATAAAAATCATTAACACCCCAAACATTTATATAATCAAATTTCTCTCATCTAAGCATAAAACACACTTGGTCATGCTCTTTTAATTTTATGGGGGCTATATATATTTAACACCTACATAAATTTTCATTAGTTATAATTTAATTAGCCCTATTTATTTTAGCCTGGCATAAGCATAGCCCCTGTAGAAAACTTTGTTAGCATTCAGATCATCCTAACCTAGGAAAATGTAGCACTCATCACATCATATCACATGTAGCATGGTAAAGGAAAGAACATTACAACATAAGCAATCACAATAACCAAGTCATAATAACCAGCATACAGTGAAATCTATAGAAAACCTCATCACACAAATAGCAAGAAAGAAAGAACATTGTCCTAGCTTAAAACTTGGATTGGTTGCCCTAACAAACCATCTAAAATATTTGTGTGAAGCTGTGTGGCTTGAATGTGTCCTAAGTTAGGTTGTTAGGATTTCTAGTGATTTCTTTAGTTTGTTGTAAGCTGAAGGAGTTTTAGTTCAAGTTTAAGTATTAGTATTTTTTTACTCATTTTATGGTGAATTTTATTTGTTGAGTGATTGCTTCCTTTATTTACACTAGGGCTGTGAGTTCTATTTCACCCTCCTTAAGGCTAATTTGATAGTCCCGCGGGCTCGAGTTACCCAGCGGTAAGTAATATTATTTAATTAATTTAGTTAGTTCAAATTAAGGGTAGATGGTTTTTAATTAATTAGTAGATGATTTGATTCATTAAATGATTAATTTTTTTTATTTTCCATCAACAGGTTCGTGGCATTATCACAACGGGCACGAGAACTAAGGTATTCTTAAGACACGTAACCCCACAGTTTGAGGAAGTACATCCTAAAAATATGGTTGATGCAGTTGTATTAAGGATTTATTTTTAGTTAACTAATTAATGATTAGTTAATTTTATGGTTCTGCACTCTATTGAATATGTTCCTGGCATTATCACAATGTGACGAGAACTGACATCTCCTTAGGATACTTAGCCCCAAAGCTCGAGGTAGTCCATCCTATAAATTATTAATAGAGTGTTTATTACATATTTTTGGATTGGTAATCTGATTATATTAATTGGATTGATGTTTTGTTGGAATTTTAAACATTTATTTAGTTTTTGGACTTTTATTATTTATTTTAGTTCAATAAATGAGGGGATTTTGATTTTTGACTTTTTGACCTTGATTAAGTGCTTGAGCTTTGAAATTTTTATAAATACTAGACCCTAAGATGAGTAAATTGACACTACTATGTTTTTTCAATTTGAATTTTTCTACAATTAGTTAAGATTTTTTTAAGTTTTAATGTAGTTTTGAACAAGGGTTGACCAAAGAGTTGACTTTTTTATTTTTTGTGATTTTTAGAAATTTAATATTTTTAATAAATATAAGACCCTTAAAGGATTCCAATGCCTTCGAGTTTTCTCAATTTGGAGTTTTATGGAATTAGTTATGATTTTTTTAAGTGTTTTCATTTAATTGAATTATTTAATTTGTTAATTAGAGAGATTTTCTCATTTTTGTACCAAACTCACTCCAAACTCCTTGAAATCACTCCCAAAGGTCAAGGATGACTTGTACGAGTGTTTTCAAAAGTTTGGATTTTATTTGATATTTTTAATTATTTATTTTAATTAATTGTTAAATTTTCTTAATTATTAAATGAATATTAATTTTGAAGTCCAGTGAAGGGAATTTTAATTTCTTGGGTAGAGGATTGAATTATGAACAATTTGAGATATTATTTATATTTTTTGGATTTAATTTAAATTTATTGCACTTTTTAAAAGTTTCAGGCCCCTTAAGGGGGCTGATTTTTTATTTAGTTAATTTTCAGATCTAATGAACTCCAATTCTAGTGAAATTAAATCCTATAGTTCATTGTGTCATTAAGTTTAAAGTCTTAGAGTTTCACCCCTATTGGGTGTGTGTGAAATTTCATAGGATTTTTTTAAAGTTTTTTAGATAAATCCATAATTATCTTTCCTAGGTAGCACTATTGTTCCAATGGGTCCAAATTTTGATTTATCTAACCTTGACATGCATGCAATGACACCACAAAAGAATCACAGCCAAATCCTATCAATTTGAGGAGTTACAAACTTTTAAAATTTTAAGTCCAAAATGGACCCATCACATCACATTGAAAATTCACATCACAGAAATCCTGAGAGCGTTTGAAACTATAAAAATTGCAAGGGATGCCTAAGATGCTCAGAAATTTTTTATCAAAAATTGGGTCCAGTTTGACGACTGGATCATGAGAAAATTGTTAAAATTAAAAATCAAACAATCATAACTTTCTTAAAATTCACTAATCAAAATTAATCAAAATCATTTTAAAATAAACTAGGTCTTCAGACCTTTCCAATGACACCAAAATCAACAATTTTGGAAAAAAAAGGGATTTACTTAGGCACCTTAGCACTCGACAAGGTGGCATCGCAACATTTTAATATGAACTAGCACCTTGGCGCTGCAAAATTGTGCTCCGCAATGGTCTTGGGCTGACCCGACATAACTGTTAATTAAACCATTATGAATATTCACTGAGTTGGTGTGGTGCGTCTTTTCCATAAATGTTCTGTTGTGGCCCTGCAAAAGAGGGGTGATGTGACACTCGATTACATTATTTGGTGTTGCGGTGCTTTTGATGTTGGAGCTCCAACATTGAATAATTTGTAATTTTTCTTGAGACTCTAGCACTATAATGTTGATTTTCAGCACTAAGGCGCTGCCCTTTGATTTACTAGGGCGCTGACTTCAGAGAAATTCTCTTAAGACACTGGCATTGTAATGTCTAAAATGGACATCGAGGCATTGCAAATATTGTGGCACTAATAACTATAGCACTATGGTGCTGGTTCTAAACTTATAAATTTTGCTTCATTTCCTTATTTGCTTTATTTCCTGATACATTCCTATACATCTTACACATGTTGTTGATGACTGCAAGGTATAAACCAGTCACAACTTCGGCAAATACTATAATTGCTCAATATATACTCAATAATGATGAACTTTCTAATACATACTTGGCACTTCTAAACTCACCTGTGGTAGATCATCAAGGCTATACAGTCCTAGTCAAGTTGGGAGTCTAAAAAACATTACATTTTCTTTTTCTTTATGAATGTAGTGTTAAGTGTAAATTTTATAGTATTTTACTATCTTAAATATCATTAAAAATATTATTTTTGAATGTTGTTGTGTAGGAAAGTCTTAGAAAAAAGGAGAAAAATTCATAAGTGTTAAACTAATACTGTAATGCTCCAACCACCAGCACCACAGCATCCACAACACCCCGGCGCCAGATTAAGCAAACACATTACCGGATCAGGAAAAATAACAATTAATTCAGCGCCTCAACGGAGCCAATGTGAGGGCTGCAGTGCTTCAAAATGCTGCAGCCCCAAAAATTAACACCATGGCACCTGAGTCTTAAGAATTTGAGTGCTAAAGCACCAAACTTTATAATGCTGCAGCACCATATTGCACATTCAAGTGCCACATCATTCAATGTCTGGAATGTCGTAGTAGAGCGATTGATGAAAGATGGAGTAGCATCGTATGAGCTAAAGGATGCATCAGTTCAGCCATTAGACACGTTGAATTAGCCCCACTCCTTAGTAAAGCAAGCCCAATAGCGCCAAGGTGCTAGTTCATTCTATAACATTGTGGTGCCATCATATCAAGCGCCATGACGCTAGTCCATTTTTATACAAGTATAAATAATTTCTCAGTTTATTTTAATAGAGTTTTATCATAATTTTTATCTAATTTAGTCCAGACTATAGTGTAACCTTAGAGTAAAGTCTAAGGGAGGCTAGGGGAGAAAAGGATACTATATTTGGGAAATGTTAGCCTGTCTCTTTATAAGCAATCAGATATTTAGAGAAAAAAAGGAGTATGGAGAGTACATTTGTACTATCTAGGTGACATTGGAAATAACTTTTAATCATGTATTTTCTCTTTTATGCAACCAATGAAATTTGATTTATCTTCTTTGTATGTCATATATGGCTAATTCCATAGTTTTGGGCTAATGATGTGAATCCAATGTTAGTACTAATGTAGACTCTTTTGCTTTGAATGAGAAATAGATATTTTCAATATCCCTCAATCTTAATTTAATGTATACAATAGTGTATAGTTAAAATTAGTGTGATATATTACCTTAATAGAGGAATATTGGAATAAATAGAAGTATTGAAATGGAATGATTGCATGTTTAGACATAATACATTTAACCTTTTAGGTTCTATGGAGATATAATCACTGTTGAAAGACCATAAATCTAAAAGGTGCTCTATTTAATCGGGTCGGTGGAAACATTTTCTAAAGGCTTCATCACCTTGCTATGGGGGAAAAAGGAGAGTCACTACTTTAAGTGTAATACCTGGAAAGGAGGCTTCCAGGGAGTGGACGTAGGTCAAGTTGACCAAACCACTATAAATTTGGTATGCTCTTTTGATTAATTCTTTTGCATTTTTCTGTAAATTGATATGTGTTTGAAATCTCTGAAGTTTGTGTTATTGTGAAATTGATCTGCTTCCACATCAAGGGATTTTAAATTTCTTGTTTTGTTAAAAAATTTTAAAATAACCAATTCATCCCCCTCTTGGTTAGCCTCGAGACTAGTTCCTTAGGGTTTAACAACCCTCATGAACTTTTAAGTAGTATCAGAGTGTGATTCATAAATTAAGTTTTGAAAAACTTTTGAAAAAAGATCTACGGCTAATTTTGGTAATTGTAATACTGTGGAAGGATGTTCAATTATATGACCAAAATTATTTGATAATATTCCTTTTAATTTTTGGAAAATTTACATATCCACATTTTTACAATCAATTAATTACCGCTTGTGGATGTTAGTTCATGAAAGATATTCTGCACCTTTTAAATTAGTAAATTGCATTAAAACTGAATTACCTTTTGCTAAATGGATTACAGATGATAGAGATTTAGCCCAACTAAATGCCAAATATTTAAACTATTTTTTTGTGCTTTAAAATCTGAAGATTATATGTGTGTTTCTACTTGTTCAACTGGTAAAGAGATTTGAGATAAACTCTGTATTACTTATGAAGGAACAAATGAAGTGAAACAATCTAGGCTGAACATTCTACTTCATAATTATGAACTTTTTTGCATGAAACCTAGTGAATATATTTCTGAAATGTATACTAATTTTACTTAGATTGTTACTTCCCTGTATGCCTTAGGAAGATAGCTTACAAACTATGAAAAAGTTAATAAAATTATTCGATGTTTACCTTCTTCCTATGATGCAAAAATCACTACCATTACTGAATCTAAAGACCTGAATGTGCATTCCATTGATAACTTACTTTTGTCACTCATTGCCTATAAGCAAGGAGTGAGACAAAGGCAGTTTGATGTAGGTGAAAAGAAGAAAGAGAAAACTATAGCCCTAAAGGCTAATGATTCTGATAGTGACTCATCAAGACAAGATGATGATGATATTGCTTTAATGACTAGGCAGTTCAAAAGCTTTCTAAAGAGAAAGCAAAAGCATCTTCAAAAATGGAACAAATATAAGACTAGTAAGAATTCTAACGTTTCTTTTAATGTTATATGTTTTGAATACAGGAAGTCAGGGCACCTAAAGTCAGAATGCCCAACTCTTAAAGCTCACCCAAGCAAGGAGAAGGGTGAAAAAAAGCCTAAATTCAAAAAGGGAAAGCAAAGGACTCAAAAGGCTTTTTAGGCAGACTCTGGATCAGACCCTTTTAAAACTGAAGCAGAAGAGAAGGTAACCAACTTGTGCTTAATGGCAGATGACGATCTTGATCATTCTGATCAAGAGGAGGTATGTGATCTTACCTATGATTAATTATTTAAAGTTTCTAAAAAAATTCATTCTTCATATATGAAGCTTAAAAAGTTACATGTAAGCCTCAAATCAAATTTTTTAATTCTGCAGAAAGAGCATGAGTGCTTAAGGAAAGATCATTCCACTCTGGATAGTAATCACATGGTTTTACTAGATGAATTTGATACTTTAAACAAAAATCATCTTGATTTAACTACTAAACATGATTCCTTGAAAACAACGCATATTGAATTCGAGAATGTATTCAAGGAATTAGAAACTCTTACATCTCAATTAGATAGTAGGGAGCATGCATTAAATATTGAAAATTCAATTCTGGAAAGTGCAAACAAGTTTTTATAAGTTGAACTAACTGCTTTCAAGGAAAACAAACACTTCCTACACTTATATAGTTTCATAAAACACTATCACAGCATGCATTCAAACCTAGGAAGAGGCATCATAACCCACATAGATTAGTAAACCCTTTTCTTGGAGTTGGATGTTTTTCTTGTAGTATGCTAGAATTCATCTCACACACATGCACCATTCATTATAGAACATATTTAGTGTGGAGACCAAAATTTTAAAATTCACAGCATAGCATGCATGTATTTTATTCTTTTTTCCATAAGATGGGACCCAAACTTGTTTAGGATCCCAAATCTGACATTTGATGATTTTGTAGGAGTGCTCTAATAAGAGGCCTCATGAGAGTATGTGGTACCTTGATAGTAGATATTCAAGGCACATGATTCGAGATGCAAATCAATTCATTTCATTGGAGGTCAGGGCAGGAGACTAGGTGACACTTAGAGATAACACCACTAGGAGAGTGGTGGGCTCAGGTATAATTGGCAATTCAAAAAATTTTATCATTAAAATTATTTTACTTATAGATGGCTTGAAACTCAATCTACTCAGCATCAGCCAGCTTTGTGATAAAGGCTTCAGCATATAATTTCTATCAACCAGCTGCATAATAAGCTTAAATAATAACCCGTCTAAGCGCATAAGGGGCTCTCTCCCTATCTGTAATTCTATGGAGGATTTTAATAGTATGATTATGGATTCTAACCTTATTGATATTGGTTACTTTGGTGATAACTTTACTTGGCATCGTGGGCATTTATGGAAAAGGTTAGATCAGGTTTTATTTAATGACTATTGGCTGAATTCTTTTGAGTCTACTAATGTTGAACATCTTAGCAGGACCCTCTCTGATCATTCTCCTCTTCTTATTAAAATTAAGCCTAGAGTTAGGGTTTTTCCCTCTCAATTTAGATTCCAAAACATATGGTTACTTCATGGTTCACTTATGAATTTGGTTACAGGATAATTGGCTTGCCCTTTATATCTAGATAATTCTTTTTGGTATGACTAGATTTTGGTTTAAGCTGAAAAGGCATAAGCTTGTTTTAAAATCGTGGAATCACAATGTTTTTAAGAAGCTCTTTTCCAACATTTTAATTGTAAAAGATAAGGTGAACTTTCATGAGTCTCAGTGTCAATTGTTGCCTTCTGAAGCTAATTTTAGCTTATTGAAAGAGGCTAAAGATGACCTTTATAAATTACAAGAACAAGAGGAAATTTTTTGGAAGCAAAAAGTGACTGTGAAACTTTTAGTTGAGGGTGATAATAATACTAAGTATTTTCATGCCTTGGTTAAGAGGAAACATGCTATTAATTATATTAATAAAATTAATTGGGTTGATGCCTCTGTCAGTGAGGATGGTGTTGAAATTGCTAATTTAGTTGTTCAACACTTTCAAAATCATCTGAATAAAACCTTTTACCCTTCTATTATTGATAATCCTAACATTATTCCTAACCTTATCTCTCATGAGGATAATGTGTTCTTGTCTAAAGCTCCTTCTTTTGAGGAAGTTAAAGACACTATTTTTGGTATGAATTGTGATTAGGTTGCTAAGCCAGATGGTTTCACGATGAAGTTTTTTCAGAAAATTTGGCATATTATTGGTAATGATCTCTTTTCTGTTGTTATTGACTTCTTTGATGGTAATTCTATTCCTAAGTTTTTTATGTCGACTTCTATTTTGTTTATTCCTAAAAATAATTCTGTCACTACTTGGAATGACTTTAGACCTATTAGTCTATGCACCTTTTATTATAAACTGATCTCTAAAATTTTGATGAATCAGTTAATGATTTTTCTGCCTAAAATTATTTCTCCTTTTTAAATGGGATTTGTTAAAGGGCGTGCTATTGCTGATAATATCCTATTGGCTCAAGAATTTTGTCAAGATTTGGTTGTCAAGGCTAGAGGTGGGAATATGATTCTGAAACTTGATATTGTTAAGGCTTATGATAATATTGATTGGAATTTCTTTTACAATATTATGAAGTTGTTTTGATCTAATTTAAATTTTATCAACCTCATTAAGCTTTGCATTGAAAGCCCTTATTTTTCTATTTTTATTAACATTAAGACTAATGTTTTTTAGGGCTTCTCATGGGCTGAGACAGGGTGACCCCATCTCTTCGGCCCTTTCATTATTGCGGCCGAGTACTTTTCTAGAGGGCTTGCTAATCTTTTTGAGAAGTATCCTAGCCTTTATTTTAAAACTTTAGGTGATTTTCATATTTCTCACTTATATTTTACTGATGATTTTATTATTTTCATGAATTCTTCATTGAATAGGATTCAAAAACCTTTGAGTTTTTTTAACCAATTTGAATTGGTGAGGGGGCTGGCTCTTAATAAACATAAGTGCTATTTTATCTCTGCTAAGAAAGTCCCTTCTGACCGTAATGTGGCTATTAAGAATTTAACTGGTTCAATCATGGTTTTTTGCCTTTAAAGTATCTTGGAGTGCCTCTTTTTAAGGGTAGGAAGAAATCTTTTCTTTTTGATGATCTCATTATGACTGTTCAAAATAGACTTTTGTCTTGGGAATCCAATTTTGTAAGCTTTGGAGGTCGGTTAATTCTTATTAAGAGTGTTCTTTGTTCTATTCCTATTTATAGTTTTCAAAATTTTCTTCCTACTTAGGATGTATGTAACAGGATTGATAGAATTTTTGATAAGTTTTTTTGGAAAGGGGCTAGTAACAATTCCAATATCCACTGGTCCTCTTGGGATAAATATTGTGGTACTTTGGATGAAGGGGCTCTCGGTTGTAAGTCTATGAATGATTTGGTCAATTCATTCTCTTTTAAGTTATGGTATAATTTCTATACTAATTCAAGCCATTGGGCTAATTTTATGGTTGCCAAATATTGTGGGGGGAAGTACCCTACCACGTGTTGCTTCAGTAAAGGTAACTTCAAAGTTTGGCAATGTCTTTACAAAGTTAAATAGGGTGTTAAGCCATTTATCCTTTAGGGCCTTGGTGGTGGTAATACTTTCTTTTGGCAGAATCATTGGTTGAGTGGCCAATCAATTGATTCTATTATTAATACTTCCTCCAATGCTACTGTGAAGGTTAATTACTTTTTCACTAATAATGGTTGGGATATTGAGAAACTTTCTAATGTCGTTCCTAATTTTATTATTCAGCAAATTTTGCAGATTCCTTTGAACACTAATACTTTTGATGTTCAATTATGTGCTTTATCTAAAGATGGTAACATTAGATTAAAGGATACTTGGCATTCCTTTAGATCTAAGAAAGAGGCTTCTAAGATTTTCCAGATGGTATGGCATAAAAGTATTCCTTCTATGGTTTCTATTTTTGTTTGGAGAATTTTACATAAGTTTATCCCTACAGATGATAATTTGATTAAAAGAGATTTTTTCCTTCCATCTAAATGCCAATGTTGTTACCATATGTACAATATGCATCATGCTTTTATCTCTAGTCCATTTGCTGTCAAAACTTGGACGTATTTTGAAGATATTTTTCACTTAAATTATTTTAATGCTAATGTTTCTATTAATTCTTTACTTAACTATTAATTTGTTAATTTCAAAGGTCATATCAGGAATGTTATTCCTTCCCTTATCCTTTGGTATTTATGGTTGGATAGGAATAATTCTAGTTTCAATGGTGTGGATATGAATCATCATAGAATGATTCAAAATGTTAAAGATAAGATTTTGGCTCTTTACTCTGCTAAGTTACTTTCTATTAAGAATTTCAAAAATTATTTTCAAGTTAAGGTTGATCTTGGAATTAAGCTGGATGTGGATAATTCTCATATAATTTCCAGGAGCATCTTCTGGACAAAGCCTCCTGTTAACTTCCTAAAGTTAAATGTGGATGCTGTTAGCATCAACTCTATTCCGGGCTGTGGTGGTGTCTTCAGAGGTTCAAACAGAAATTGTATTTTGTGTTTTGCTGGTCTCCTTAATAATTGTGATGTCCATTTCGCTACCACCTATGCTATTATGTATGGTTCAAGACTGTGTTTCTCTCTTGATTACATCAATATTATGGTTGAGGTTGGTCCTACTTTTGTTATCAGCCCTTTACCTTGAGGGATGACACTGTCTGTTCTTCTATATCATTTTACACGAGGCAGGACATTAAGAACTTGCTGAGCCTTTTAAATTGCTCTTTTTCTATTATTCATGTGGAGGTCAATACATGTGCTCATTCTATTGCTACATGGGGCTGTGTTTTACATTCTATGGTGAATTTCTTGGTTTCTAATCTTCCTCTTCATGTGAAAGGCCTTTTAAGATTGGATAGGATTGGTTTACCTTATGTTATTTCTTAATTTTGCTGTGGTTGTTGGTTTTTGGTTGGTTGCCTGGCAGTATTATTTGCAGTTCTCCCTTCTCTGTTGTTTGGATGGGTGCTTTCACGGGTGGCTGGGCTGAGCCTTTCCCCTGTTTTCTCCTTCTTATTGTTTCATCCTTGCTGGTATGTTTTCTTTCTGGGTTTATCTCCTTTTACTGTCATGTTATGGGAATGTGTTTTGCCTTTTTGAGGCTTATTGGATGTTAATGTACTGGTTCTATGTGTGCTCTCAAAAGGGGTATTTTCATTTATTCCTGGGTGCTTGCTGGTTTGGCCTGTATGCTCATTTGCATTTGGTTTTAGATGGTGGTTTTTTTCAAGGTTTATTTTTTAGGTTTCATGTGACCTGGATGGTTCGTGTTCCCAAAGGTCTAGTGATTTGATTCTTATGCTTTTTACATGGCTATGAGTTGGTGAATTAGGTGGTGATATCCTCATGGTTCTGGTAGCTTACCTGTTGGTGGTTATTACTGTTCTTATTGGTCCTTTCATCCTAATCTATACTATTACTTTTGCTATTTTTGTGTTTTTATTTATTAATCCTTCGTGCAAATGTACATAGTGCAGATGATCATGGTGATGAGCTATTCATGGGGATGCTGGAGCTGTTTGCAGTTTTTTGTAGCTCTTTCCTTTTTTGGGTGCTCTCTCTTATGCACCGTAGAATGTACCTGGGATTTTTTGTATTTTTGCTTAGTAGGGAACTCGATCTCTTAGGTTTTTTTTGCTTTTAATTTTTGTAGCTCTTTCGAACAGTAGTCTGTTTGAGTTCCCTTTAAGAACCGTGTAATTGCTTTTTTCATGAAACGCGTAGGCCCCACCGTGGGTTTCCCCTCAAAAAAAAATAAAGAAATAAGCTTCCTTCTCTTTCAAATCTTTAAATATTAGAAGAATTCATGTGCCACTTGATATCTTCAAACACTTGAATATAAAAATCATGATTTTTGGTGGATTTTTTTGTAGTATTATTATATCAGATATTTTTCAAAAATGAAGTTTATAAAGATCACTTTTCCTATCTAATTTTTTTTCTAATTTAGTTTTTTGTTAAAAAAAGATTTGACCACTGCCCTTTCTAGATTTCAGCGTTGTCAATTCATTTCTTATGGATTTTTTAAATCTAATAATAAGGTAAATTTATCATTTACTTGTGTTGATTGATTCAAAAAAAATCTTTGATTTTGATTTATGATTGGTTTTTTTGGTTTTTGTGTTGTATTATGTTTTTCATGTTTTAATTCTTTGTTTTGAAAACCTCCTGGTCATCATATTCCATCTCCTGAATTTTTTTAGTTTTGCTCACATCATCAATAATGATTTACATCATCCTATACAATCTGAACAACAATACACATTCCGATCACAACACATCCAATGGCTAATATAAATCATTTATTAGTGATCGTCCTATATGATTCATAGATCATACTGGATGACCCATGTGGCAGAAGTCATTGGATGATTTGAATGTGGTTGGGCCGATCCATTATGAGACATCATCTAGGAATGTACGATCAAGCTAGTCAACTATCATATAGGATGACTCCTCAAGGAAATCGTCTTGAGTCTAATCCTCCCGTACGATATCTGATTGTACTAGATGATCAGACTAACTTTTTGGCCAATCTTCTAGACGAATTAATTGGAGACGATCATCTAGGATGATCTTATGATTGTATTGTATGATCTGGCGATTTCTTATAACCAACTGATTTTCTTATTTTCCTTCACACCCTTCTAATCCTTTCTCCTTCCCTCTTGAGCTTTTCCTTCCTTATAATGGTTAGTGAAAAGCGTTCTCGAGCCCTCGCATGTAATTCTTCTAGGAGAACCATCAATCCTAGATTCACTGAAGAAGCTGACAAAGCAACTTATCATCACTATAAAACTATTGGAATCAACCCATCCAAAATAGTAAACCAGGAGGTGTAAAACTTTTAGGTGCTTGAACTTTTTGCCCATACTACTCTTGGATTCATCCTTACTTTGGCCTTTCCATTCAATTATGAATTACTTTTTGAATTTTTCATTACCGTCAGAATCAATAGCGAGGGCACTGCCCTCCAATCCTTTGTTAATAGGAGGCCAATAGAGATTACCTACCAAGACCTACATGAATTTCTCCATCTTTTAACTACTGGTGAAAAAATTCACATTCATGCTGCAAATCCTGGTTTTGATTGAACCCAAGTCAACACAGTTCTGAGATAATCTAATTTTAACAGTTACATTTGCATTGTTAACACCATAGTACAAAAGGCCAGGATCATCAAGAATATTCTTTACAACTCCATAATTCCAAAAGTCAGTGAACGAATAAATATTACTCCTATGTTGTCCCTTATAACATATTTCATAATGGCTGAAATTAACTTTAATGTAGCTGACCTTCTTATTCGCTATCTTAAAATTTTGACAGTCATTCGAGATCCCCTCCATAAGAGATTGCCCAATCTTACTTTAGGACATCTCATTTCCTTTATCCTAGAGTCAAAATGCAACCTTCATTATCCTACACCACCTGATCACTTTCTAGTTTTCTATTCCAATAGCACCTTCTATGTCCTTCATAATGCCTCTCACCGCCAGGCTCACTATTAAGAAGCAGAAGAACATGAGGAAGGTCTAGCACCTATTTATGCACCTGCTCCCATTCACCAGCGATCCCAAATAGATCAGTTGGTTGAGAGATTTGACCAATGGGAGGCTAAGTTTGACTCCTATGTAGCTGCACAGGAGCAGCAGTATGCCTAGGACTTAGCTCGCTTTGATGCCTATGTAGCCCAGCAGCAGCAGCAGCATGACCAGGATATGGCCTTATTTGGGGAGCAGTTTCCTTCCATTCACAGGTTCCTTTAGCCACCACCACCACCACATCCACCTGATCAAAATGGTTCCTTTTTCTAGCTTGCTTCTTCTTTTTGATTTGTTTTGGTTGTTCTTATGTATGTGTTGTTCTTTACTTCAGTGATGTCTTTTCTGTATGTTTTTTCTTTTGAGTTATTTCCTCTTTTTTGTGATTTCAAAAGGGGGAGTAGTAGTTTGTTGTTAATTGCTTGCATATTCTGTTTTAATGAAGTTTATTTTCTATTCAGTGTTTAGTTTATTTTCCACTTAATGTTTACTATTTTACATTTAAAAAAATTTACTACTCCCCTCACTTTCAAAATTTCATCTTCTAAGGGGGAGTTTCAGAGAATATCACAGAGCTCTGAAATTTTTAACAACAATGTTTGCCATCATCAAAAAGGAGAGATTGTTATAAATCTGGACCCAAGTATTATGATTTTGATGATAAAAAATATTATTATGTCTTTACTACTGGTATTATTGTATATCTGTTTTGTTTGCACTACTTACTAACCTTTCATGTCCACAAGTTCACTTGCAATGTAAATCATCTCAAGGTCTGGTAGACTAGGGTCAAGTCTGTCTATAATTTCTATTTTAATGTACTTTTACCTTTCTTGAGTCGACTCATGTATCTGGTGGACCCCAAGCTAAGTGACCTTGCACACATTCACTCAAGGGAGAGGATTGGTGAGTTAAAGAAATTTTTTTATTTTTGACCTAATTATTTAGGATGATTTATATCATACTGGACGATTAGTTAAAAATAGAAAATCCAAATTAGGGCCTCCATATTAAATAAGAGATTAAACTAATCTTATTGTACTATATAGATCGTACAAGATAATCAATTCAAATTGTGAAAATCAACCGCTAATCACAATTTAGGAAATATTTTAATTTTTAAATTTGGTATATATCGTATAGGTTGATCCTTATCATCTTGGATGATATATGACAATCATACCTAAATTAACCCTCTAATTAGGAGAATAATTATGGTAAAATTTGATTAGATACGATCGTATAGGATGATCGGTGATGATCATCCTGGATGATTGATAACATGCATGAGATGATAAGAGATCACCACATATCATACCAGTTGAATACCATAGTTTTTCTACTAATCATTCAAGATGATTGACCTCTTTCATACCAGACGATAGAGAAGTGCATGGGATGATAAGGCATCACTGAGTATCATACTAGATGAAGTTTGATATTTTTATATTAATCATCCGGGATGACATTATAATTATTCGGGATGATCAGTCTATTTCCCTTGAACTAATCATGCAGGGCTATAAAATTCATATTGGTTGAATTGGTATTTTTTTAACTAATCATACAGGATGATCGTATGATCATACTGGACGATCAGTGTCACCATATTAAAAATTAGGGCTTTTTTGAAGGCTCTTTATTTAAGCTCTCTTATTATCCTTGAGATAATCGTTTGCTATTTAGTCTTCTTGAGAGAGAGATAGAGAAAGAAGAGAGAGTGCTTGGGAGAGAGAGAAATCCTTGTGAGGGAGAGTTATGAGGGATTCACAAAGGTTACTCCAAGAAAGATTTCCACCATCTTCGTCTAGTTGCTTATCTCGTTCCTTAGTGGCTTTGAGGGAGATCTTCATCAACCTCATATCCAAGTTATATGCCTACTCCAAGTGGGAGTAAAAGGATTTTAAGGTTCTCTGCCTACTCCAGGAGGGAGTAAAAGTATTTCTAGGTTCTCTACCTACTCCAGGAGGGAGTAAAAGGAATTAAGATACTCTGCCTCACCGGGTCAGTGGAAAGATTTTGTAAAGGCTTCTACGCCTTATTGTGGGGGAAAAAGGAGAGACTACTTTTAGTGTAATACCTGGAAAGGAGATTTTCAGGGAGTGGACATATGTCAAGTTGACCAAATCACTATAAATATGGTGTGCTCTATCTGATAATTTATTTTGCATTTAATTTTCACATTTTTCTATGTATTAATCTGTGTTTGAAATCTCTAAAATTTGTGCTATTATGAAACTGATCTGCTTCCGCATCAAGGGGTTTTAAATTTCTCATTTTATTAAAGATTTTTTTAAAATAACCAATTCATCCCCCTTTTGGATAGCCTCGGGACTTGTTCGTTAGGATTTAACAAACCTCATGAACTTTCAAAAAATATATATATGAAGATGTTTATTCATTATCAAATCATATTTTCTTGTGCAATAGATGTCAAGTTAACTTTAATCCCAATAATTTCTATTGCAGGGTTTTTAATGATGTCACCTGTCAAAAGTATAATGGCCTTTAAACTCAGTTTAACAACCCTCACAAACTTTCAAACTATTTTTGAAGTATTCAACTTTTGTCCTAGTGAGGTTGTATCAATCAGGAAGGTCCTGATTGAGAACTCCACTATATCGAGGCCTTTGTGTTCTCTAGACTATCAATTATTCCTGCTGTAATTCCTTCAGCCAAGAAGATGGCTTATAAGACTAAATTGAAGCCAATTACTACTGACCTGGCTAGCCGGAATGTGAACAAATCCAATGTTAACTATAGGGAGCCTAATACTGCGGCTTCCAACTTCGGCACTAAGATAGCCCCATTGGCCAAGCAAATGGCTCCCGAGACCAAACTGACATTAATCAATATTAACTTAGCCAATCAGAAGAGGAAGGAATTTTAAATTCCAGAGAACACTATTTTTGCCCCTTGAAAACATGACGATGAAGCCTCCACCTTTTGTTAAGACTCGGGCTCACAAGTTTCTGTTTTGATGATAATAAATATTATGGCTCACATCTTCTAATATTTGGAATGTATATTTATTTGTGTGTGTACTAACATTTCAGAAACAGCATGCATCAATACAAGAAAGATTCAAGACTCAAGAATGAGTAGAATAGGCTTTATTGTATTTCTCATTGATGTACTTTTTAATTCCTTGAGTCAAGTCCTGTAATGGTATATGTTTATTTATGACCATGTGTACACATACTTAGGGGGAGTGAGATCCTATCAAAACCAGAAGTTTAACTTTTGAACAAATCATACTAGACGATTTCTGATCATCCAGGACGATCTGTTCATTGAACTAATCATCCTGGACGAAATTTATATCGTCTTGGACGATCCAATATGATCTCAAAACCCTAGCCGCCACGATAATTTAGTCAAGGATTTAAGAGTCAAAATTTGTTCTAATCGTCCTGGACGATCTATATATCGTACTGGATGATTTGTGTAAAATTTGTTCTGATCGTCCTGGACTATCCCAGGATCGTACGGGACTATCAGGTCAAATTCTGCACATCGTCCTGGACGATCCTGCGATCGTCCTGGACGATTTTTGGTGACAGAATTGAGTTTTTAGGGTTTTTTGAAGCCGCCTTTTGGAGCACATCGTCCTGGACGATCCTGAGATCGACCTGGACGATCTTTGGCGGCAAAATTGAGTTTTTAGGGTTTTCTGAAGCCGTCTTTTGGAGCACATCATCCTAGATGATCCGACGATCGTCCTGGATGATATTTGCCGCCAGAACTAATTTGGAAGGTTTTTGGAGCTCTTTATTTAAGCTTTCTCAAGGCACTTTATAGGTGTCTTTGGCAGCCATTGAGGCTTCGTTCTTTTGGAGAAAACTTGAAGAGAGAGCTTGAAAGGGAGAGAGGAAAGGGTGGAGTTTGAGAGGGAGAAGAGCCTGGGAAGGGGGTTTCTCGAGGGAGTGTGAAGGGGTTCACACGGTTGCTCCGGCAGGCTTGCACCTAAGTACCGTCGGATTCAAGGCTTGTCTCGAAGGAAGTTTTGGGAATAAGAAGTGCTCTTTGGTGTTAAAGGACCCGGCTACTCTGCCGCACCGGGGAAGGTGGAAGTGATTTTGTAAGGGCTTCTCCGCCTAGCTGTGGGGGCTGAAGGAGAGACACTTTTGGTTTAGTGCAATACTTGGAGGGTGCCTCCGAGGAGTGGACGTAGGTCAGGTTGGACCGAACCACTATAAATCCGGTGTGTTCTTTCTTATTATTTTTCCGCATTTATTTTGTTGCGATTATCTGCTTGGGTGATATCTGTGATTGATCTTTTTATCATTATTTTAATTCGTTTTCGCTGCACGTTATAAAAAGATTTTGTTTTGTTTTAAATATCAAATTCACCCCCCCTCTTGGTTAGCTTCGGGACTAGTTCACTAGGGCTTAACATCCCTATCGAACTTTCACCTTTAGCACCAAGCTGACTAGAAAAGCCAGAAGAAGGGATAATGCTTGGTTCAGAACAACTTGGTGGATAAATATATTCACCCCAAGCCATAAACCCTTTCCTCAAACAGAGGAAAACATACCCATCAGTAATGTCTTCGAGCCATTACTATGGGTAATACACAATAATGCCCAATGTGAACTGAAGAAGTCTTTATGGGAGACCCCCATCCAGTCGCCGCCACTATACATGAATGAACCAGCCTCCTCCTTCCTTCCAAAGTTACTAAAGGTTGTGAAGAACCCAAAGCTGATAAGGAGCTGGAGGAAGTTATTGAACAAAAATATCATTCTGACTTCAAGAAATTCTTAGAAGAGAGAGGTTTCAAAAAAATCATATGGAGGAAACAACAAAAGCCTTCCTCGTTACGCTACAATAAGAAGCATGGAGCCTGGACAATGTTTAGGTTTTGAAAGAAGATATATGGGAAAATCCCACGGTGGTCTTTACAAAGAATACTACATACAAAGGTCAAGAAGACCTTATCATAGGTCAATTTCCTAAGAAAAATTTGAGGGGCCAAGTTGCCGACATTGCCCTATGTCTAGGGCAAAGTATCTGAAGCCCATTATAAGAAGATGCTAAGTTTGGGTTCCAAAGGAGCCCAAACAAATGAAATTTTGAAGGATGACTATAAGAGCATAGCCTATAGAAGGCCGCCTAAGAATTGTGACAAAGGGTCACATTCTAGTGAGAAGTCCTCCGCCAAGCCTACCCTACCTAATAAGGGAAAGGCTATTATGCATGAAGAAAGTCTTGACTCTCTAATAATTCATTGGAGGCATTGAAGCAGGCTAGAAGAAGAATGAGGCCAATGAGGACTATAATGAAGAAAAAATCTTTCCCGATGATGGCAATTATGATAATGAGGAAGAGATGACAGAAAAGGATCACATGGATGTGGAAGGGGTCTGAGTGGTCAACCATACCTCCAAGCAGCCTAGCCAAAGAATACAAACTCACTGGAATGTAATTATAAATCCCTAAAATGAAGAGCAACTGTGGGGTATGTAAGAGCATGCAATGCCTACAAATACGACGTCTCCATAATCAGAAGACGTGGAGGGAGAATATGCTAATAAAGTTATAAGAAGACTAAAATAAGAAATGCAATCTCTCTAGCAACGGAAAGATCAGAAAATCACCCAGCTAAATGTTCATCTTGATGAGACAAACTTCATGATAAAAGAATAGCAGCTGCTCTTGGCAAAACACAAGCTGTAAACCCACAGAAGAATTTTGGTACCTCAGGTATTCGAGCCACTCCTCCTGAGCCAGATTTTCCTAATCAAGGGCCATAGGTATAAGAGCCAATGCTGACAAAACTCAAAGAAGATGAAATAGTTAGCAAGACCCAGATCGAGGACCTTATCAATTAGAAAGTGAAAGCAGTTTTTATTATTGAAACTATTAAAGCTTTAGTGGGTACAGTCGACCCATTTCCTATAGAATATGACCAAGTAAAATACCCTAATGGATGCATTGTACCATAATTCAAGACCTTTTTCAGCACGAAGAACACTAGGCAATATTTGGCCCAGTTCAAGGCCTCCTGCGGTAACACCAAAGGAAATGACACCTTGTTACTACGTTAATTTAACAGTAGCCTCACTAATATAAAATTTGAATCATATGTTGAGTTACCCAATGACTTGTAAAAATATTTGCCAAATTAGAAAATTTATTGGTCAAGAGGTTTGTAGGTGCGACGGAGAATGTGACGATTGTAGACCTCGCTCTCGAGAAAAGACAGAAGGATGAGTCTGTCACCAAGTACATTACAAGATGGAGGAACCTCAGCATGAGGTGTGAATAATAACTCACTAAAAAGCATGTTGTAGAAGTCCTCCTAGGAAATATGGACAACCATATGGCTCCGTACTTAACAATGGCCATGATCAACACCTTTCAAGAACTGCTAGATTATATAACTAAGTTTGAGAGGTTACCTAAGCGTAGGGGCATAACCTATAACTACAATAATAATTCTTCTATAAAAGGTAATCATCCTAGAGTTTATGACTCGAATAGGGATGAAGTAAACACTATATTTACTTCCCCTTCTGATAAAGAGGAGAAAGGGGAAATGGTTATGCCTAAGGTGATAAAATAGGCAAAGAAGAAGCTGAACACCCCTACCTTACAGGACAAAATTAATAAGTCATACTCTTATAAGAAAATGAATCCCTCAAAATATTACAAAGATTAGGGAGGAAAGAGAAATTCTACTTCCAAATCTCAAAAAAGAAAGAAGAAAAGATAATTGGATTAGAAAATTGAAACCTAACGATACATCGATTATATTGATGAGTATCAATAACCTCCTAGATGACCTATCAAGCTGGAAGATTATAAGGCTGATTTATACCTCAACTCAGAATATGAAGAAGAGACAAGTATTCCAATGGAAACTTGCCGAGTTATAAGCCAAAGAGGTGGGATAACTGCTAGACGATGAGGTGGACCCCTCAATTTTCATAAGGCCAATCCAAAAGCCTATTCTAAGGAAACGCGTTGTACAACATCACCGTTTATGAAATTAGATGAAGAACTATATTTTTAGGTTAAAAAAAAAAGCAAGATAAACTCTTAATTATATATGTCTAAAACTCAGAAGCAACTCGGATTCTAAAGGAGCTAAAGAGGTGACAAATATAGAAGAATCCCATGATGAATATGATTCGTCTGATAAAGTGGCATAAATTCAACTGATAAGTAGGAAGTAAATTCTTCCTCCACCTCAAAAGAAGGAAAAGGAGAAAGATAAGAATATCCAACTCAACTAAGAAGCTATGACACAATATCCACCAAAGTCTAAGCACTTTCTGAGAAAGCTTAGAGGGAGAAACATCTTCTTTATGCAGACAAGCAAATGAGTCCATTATTTTAAAGAGATCTGGCATAACGAGGATGGGAAAAATCCTATTGGAAATGATTTGTCTATAACATGGGGTCTTGGATATGCTTGAAATTCATGTCTTACATAGACATCATCCTACCACTATCATAAATAGGTTTTCCCACAAAATCTATCAAATTCTCTTTTCCTTAAGGAATGTTTTTTCTTCCTTTAGGATTAGACCAACTAGTGGTAGAGTATGCCCCTCATGACACTACCCTATTATCAACTCAAACCATGAATCTTTAGGAATAACTTTCTACTTTCCTTTAGAATCAAAATTTTAGATGTGACCCTTCAATTTGGTCAACGCCAATATGTGCAATAGAACTTCATTCTATTACACATATTGGTGGTCCATTTATTGACCTCATTATTTTATAGGTCACTAGGACCAATCCAAACCCTAGGATCAACCCAGATCATAGATCAATCCAAATCAAATCCAGATTTCAAATCAAAATTCAAGGTTCAAAGGCTCTGTCTTGAAAGCCTTTTCTAATAAATTTTTAACATTTCAAACCCTAGTCAAATGACCCCTTATTCATGATATATTAATTGCATATTGATTAGGCATACCCCTAAGGTCTACCCTCCAAATTTGAGCTCAATCTGAGATCTCTAACCCCAGAAACTGGATTGAAATCTAAAGGCTGAAAAACCTTCAAATATTTACGGCCTATGCCATTGCACCTGCTACCTAGGGAATTTTGACCTTGGAGCCTTCTCCAAACTGTCTGATTACATCCAAACCCTTGATTATCATATGTTGAACATTAAACTATGATTTGGTGGACTCATTTTGACCCTTAGTTGACCAGGGGTCAAAATGACCAAAATATCCTTAGGGGTATGAATAGTCATTTTGAATTAAATGACCTTATCTTTAGATGGAACCACTTCCATTCAACTTCAAATACTAAAACAAACCTGTTGAATAAAATCCCAACCCTTGGGCCAACCTAGTTGACCAAGTCAACTAGGGTTGATCCTAAATGCCCTTCTCCAGCCATTGGAGGAATGGGATTATCGCACTCTTCACTCAAAGCTTTGGCTCCACTCACTATCATCCAAAACCTTCAATTCCAGCATCCTCCAACTCATGCCAAGGAAAACTTAGCTTCCCCATCTATAAATAAACCTTCACCAGCCATTGGAAAGGTTGTTGCAAGCCTAAGGATCCAAATTTAAGAAGAGGGAGAGAGAGAAGGAGAGAGAAAGGATAATTATGTAGCAGAATCTGATCCAGCCACCAATAGCTCTTAGACCCTTAAAGGAAGTTGTAGAAGATTCAAATACCTATCCAACAAGCCTAAGAACACTAAAATCCACCCATAGGATTGTAAGATATCTCAATTTTTCTCTAAAACATCAATTTGAAACTAAAAAAAATCTACAACACTTGAAGCCTTTAAACTTCAAGTGTTGGAAGATTAGGTTACCATAAACCTGTGTTTCAAATTTCATCCAATTTGGATGAGTATTTTGAAAGTTATGGGTGTTTGAATATTCTCGTTCATTTTAAACTAGTCTTCTCTTACTGAATCAGAGCCATCCGATCATTTCTTAATTAAGATCGGATGGCCCTAATAAACCACATCGACCCATAGAACCGCATGCCCTTCTCAGGGCTCAAATATGGGTCTTCTGCATCATCTGCGTGCTGATGTGGCATGATCCCAACCATCCACATTGCTCTGGCTTGGATCGAACGGTGGCAAAGCTCCGCTGATGTGGCTAAGTTAAGACTATCTCTGCAATTTTGTTTAGCCGCCTCCGAGGATAAGTGTCAGCCCCTGACATGGCGGGGCTGCCATTTTGGCTCAAATTGAATTAAAAAATTTAATTAAATGCCCAAAAACTTCAAAAATTAATAACAAAATCTATTTTTTCACCAAATTTGATGTTCTTGGACTCATTGGAAAGGGCTTGAGCCTTAATATTTATCAAAATTAAAATCACAGTGTTTTGATGATTGGATTATGAGTTATTTGAGATTATTTAAAACCTATTTTTAGCATTTTCTTCATAATCATGTGATCAAATTGAGCTCAAATTTTGGTGAACTATTTTTGAGCATCTTAGGCATTCTCTACATTTTTCCTAGGTCCAGATGCTTCATGGATTACTGTGATATGAATTTTCAAGGTAATGGGTCCATTTTAGACCCAAAATTTTGAAAATTCATAACTCCCTAAATTGATAGATTTAGGTTATCTGATTGCTATGATATGCTTGCATATGCCCCACGGTTAGGTGACTAAAATTTCAAATCCATTTCAATACTAGAGACACCTAGGAAAAATAATTAAGGAAAAGGTTTAGTTAAATTAGAAAAATTATAAAAAATTGTACACACATCCAATAGAGATGAAACTTTAGAACATTAAACTTAGTGACATTTTATACCTTAGGCCCGAATTTCACTAGATTTGGAGGTCATTATGTTAGAAAATTAACTAAGTCAAAATTTAGCCTTTTTAGGACCCAAAAAATTTTAAAAAATGTAATAAGTCAAAATTAAGTCCAAAATTTATAAATAATATATCAAACTAACTAGAATTTCATTCTATATTTAGGAAAAATAAAAGCCCTATCACTGGACATATAATTAAACTTTAATTTAAGTTTTACTAAAAATTAACAATTAATTATATAAAATAATTAAAATTTATAAAAAATCCTAAATAACCTCTAAACTCCTAAAAACACTCCTATGGGTCATCTCTAACCTTTGGGAGTGATTCTATGCAATTTAGAATAAGTTTGGATCAAAATAATCTAAACCTCCATAATTAAGTAATTTAAAAAATCTACTAATTAACCAAACTTTGAAAAAAACATAATTAATTCAAATTAAATAAACAAATTTCAAATAATATATCAAATCAATCAGAATTTAATCTTTAATCAAATAAAATTAAAATCATTTTAATTTGACTTCAATTTTGAGGATAATTTAATTTTGAGTAAAAATTAATATTTAATTAATTTAATTACTTAAAAATAATTAAAATTTTCATAAAATTCTCAAACACTTAGGAATCTCTCTTTAGGTCATTCCTGACCTTTGGAGTTGATTTCATGGAGTTAGGAGTTTATTTGGAGTAAAATCACTAAAAGGCCCTTAATTAAATAAATTAAATAATTCAAATAAATACACAAACTTTGAAAAATCATAACTAATTATAGAAAATTCTATGCTGAGCAAACTCAAAGGCATTATACTCCATGCAAGGTTAGTATTTATTAAAAGTATAAAATCAGTAAAAATCACTTAAAATTAAAAAATTAACTTTTCGGTCAACTTTAGTTCAAATTTCAACTAAAACTTCCAAAAATAATAACTAATTATAGAAAAATCTAATTTCTACAAACTCAAAGTCTAATTACTCATGTTTAGGTTTAGTATTTAACAAAAATATCAAAATCCATAAATCTTTTTTAATATAAAAGTCTATTTTTAGCCCCTTAATTAACAAATTAAAATAATCCGAAATATTTCAAAATTTAATAATAAATTTCAAATTCCAGAAAATATATTAAAATCACTCAACAAACCCCTTAACACACAACAACCACTCCAGAGATAAAGTTTTAAGGATAGACTACTCCAGGCTACGGGGCTACGTGTCTTGAGGAGGCTTTGTTCCTCGAGCTTGGTGGCACAATGCTACGAATGGATTCAACAGAGTGTAAAACATTAAAATAAATTGATTATTAATAATTTAATGAAATAAAATTCTTAATTTAAATACATCAATCAAGTTCTTAGGATGGACTACTCTGAGCTGCAGGGCTATGTGTCCTAAGGAGGCTTTATTCCTTGAGCTTGGTGGCATAACACTACGAACCGATTGAAGAAAAATATAAATTAATTTAACAAATAAAATCAATAACTAATTTAATTAATTAAAATTACATTATTTCCTTAACTTCTAATTAATTAAATCCATTTAATCAATCAACCTCAAAAATCCAATTGCAAAATAAACCTTAACAAATTAACATTTAAACTTCAAAAAAATTTGCCCTTAAACCATCAATAAACTTAAACCTTAGACAACTTAAACTAATTACCCGATATAAGATATATCCAAACCACACAACTTACTACACACATTTAGAAGGTTTGATAGGGCATCACTTTTAGATCTAGGCTAGGCCGGTGTTTACTTTTTTGCTATGTCCTGAGTTTTTCGAGCATTCACTATATGATGGTTGTTAATATTACTGTGATTATTTATTTAATTTTTGCACTCTATGACGGGATTAATAGGCGTTAGATTTACCCTTAAGATAGGGGTGATTTAAATGCTAAGATAATCTTACGCAGGTGGCTATGCTCATATAGGGCATTAAAATTAAAAGGGGTAAAGTTAAATTTAAATTAATCAAATTTTTGCACGTGCTCCAGAATACTAAGCCCCCTTTAAAAATTAAAAGAGCATAGCCAAGCATGGCTGATTTGAGCATTTAAAATTTTATTTTAATAACTACTTGGGATGATTTAAATATAAATGCTTAGGATAACCCTGTAGATTATTCGAGTCTAGATTTTTAATATTCATTAAATGTAATTCAAATTTATTGAGTTGTAAATCAAAGTTACATTTGAGAGGGGATATATAAGTATCCAACTTAGATTCCAAAGAGGAGAGAACATCCCTTAGGGGAGAGTTATCCTCCATTTGGAAGACAAAGTTAGGATAGTTTTAAATATCTAAAGGGAAAAGAAAATACCCCTTTCGAGGGGGAGTTTCTTTTCATTTTGATATCCGGATCTGATGGATCCAAGAAGTTTACAAAAGGATGAAGAAGTGGAGATCAAGAAGGATTCCATTCTCAAATTCACTTGAGTCTTAGGCGTAGAATCTGGGCTGTTGTTAGTGGTACCCGGCCACTTTACTTTCTACAGATCATGGGTTATAATATTAAGTGGCACTTGCCACATGGACTTTTAATTTGAATATTAATTTAATTAATTTGATAAATGATTGATTTGTTCATTACGATATAGGATTATATGCTTTTAGTAATTTATTGGTGATTTATCAAATTGATCTTTGATTTTGCTTGGAACCCGATCGGAGGCACATGAGGGATCACTAAAACCTTTTCTACTTTAATTAAATTAAAATTTTTAAGATAATATAGAAACTCTAACACTTTTAAGAAGTAAGCTCGGGTTCGCCGGGAGTTCTGATAACATATTTACTGCATTATTAATTCCTTTTGTTAGGCACCTCCCCATTTGTGGGTTTTGGCAGACCACTTGGCCTATGAAGGTGCAGATCTGTCAAAGGGAATCTGTGTAATCTCTAGGATAAAATTTATTTTCTAAGCCTAATTTTAGAGCTGCTTTATATATGATTTTGAGCATTTATCGAGTCAACTAGCATGCATTGCATTAAAATTAAATTTAAATGAGTCTAAAACTTAATTGCATTTACTTTAAGTTTCATAATACCTTATATATGTCAAGGGACTTATTAGGATCAACTATAGATGTTGGCCCTAATTCCTTAAACTCAATCTAATTAACATCCTTACCCATTCTTTCATAAAAGACCAAACGCATGGTTTTAAAGCTCCTAAGTGGTTAGCTGGCTCCCAAATCTAGGCCGGGGTTAAGTCTAGATCCCACATTATATTAGCTAGGTTTGGGTTACTAATTTTTAGTACCCAATTTAGATTTTGGTTCTGAGGAAAGCTCAGGCTATAAGACCTTAATCTCTGGGAATCTAATCCCAACCTTCTAACAAAATTGATAACTTAAACTTAAATCTCTTTCAATCAAATTCAAGCATAACATATATAGATTGAGGTGTTTCTAAATTATTTCAGAATCCCAAACACCTCCTACTTTTTCTCATTTGACCTCCAAAAATAAGTGTTCAATTTTAAATTCTAATCCTCGCTTTCTTTAACATTAAACTTTGAAATCCCAAATAAAATTTTTACTGCTATTTTAATCGAAAGTATTCGTAAGAAATTCAAATTTCCTATGATGTAAATAATAACGAGAGCTTACACTCGTAGGAGATTTAGAAACCCATATCAAATTTCCAAAAATCAATTTTTTAAAATCTTAATTAATTATCTTTGGGAAAATATAAGTCAAAATTAATGATCATTATTGTCATTTTCAAATTATAAATAATGATTGATATCCCCTTTTCTCAGGAAGGTATATCAATTATTGTTGTAAATTTGATTATAAAATTAATGATAATATATCCAAATTATCATAGTTAAATACTTGAGTGAATAATCATTTTGACCCTCCGTGGTCATATGTAGTTTTTGCTCGAATTTGACTATAATAATCAAGATAAAATTTTAATCCTATAAATTAAACCCATTAGGGAATGGTATGCTCATCTCTTGAGATGATATATCATTCATAATGATGCATTCAATTTTAAAATTAAAATTCAAAAAATTAAATTGCCCAAAGATAATTAACCTTTTTCAAAACAACAACTTTTTAATCAATAAAAAAATGGCAACTCGACTAGGGACAAATCTCTCTTTCCATCTTTAATAGTGGTATAAATTTTATTGCATCAGTAGTTTTGACTATCCTTCCTTCCATTGGTCCCTCTACCCATTTCTTCCTTGGGTGAATGTGGCCAACCTCAATAAGACATATTAAGAGAGAGGTGAGTGTAGGAGACCTCCATCTAAGTCAGGTTTTAACATTTTGCCTCTAAGTCCATTGGTAGAGTAAAAGAGTCAAGCCAACCCCCTCAAAATCTTCCTATAGATGCTAGAAACCTGCATGCTGAAAGCAATAAATAGCGTGCTAAGTTTCATAATAGGAGATCCTTCAACTTAGATCAAAGCTTCAATTCTCTATCTAAATTCAAGCTTTTCAAAACCCTATTGATTTCTATATTTTATCATTACATATCAAACTATAAGTCTTATAGTTTATTATGTGTGATAGAATGCATACTTCTTTTTCAAATTCAATTCAAAACCTCGATCCCTTCGACAAAGTTGATTTTCAACATTTCGGTCCTATACAATTTGTTGGGGTGAAAGAATCGAGTCAACTTCTTAGAGTCTTTCCCCTAAAATTTGTAAACCTCTACGTTGAATGCTAATTCAATATATTGAGTTTCAAAAATAAGGGGAGATGCTGCTGGAATTACAAATCTCCTTCCAAAATTATTTAGTTTTAATTGTCATTGTCATATATTTTCCTACAACACTTTCTTGTAGTTTAACGATAATGCAAATTCGGTTCTTTCCAAAATCAACTTCAAATTTTAATTTTCTCAAATCAAGACTCTGACATTTTTACCCCAAAGTCAATCAACAAGGTAAAAGAGTCAAGCTGTAACCCCTAATTTCCCCTAAATTTGTAAACCTTCATGTTGAGTCTACATTCAATATTTTGAGTTTTAAAATTTAGAGGAGATCTAGTTCTAAATCTTAAAAGTAAAACCTTTCAATTTTCAAAATTTAAACTTCCTTTCAAAAAAAATTCAAATCAAATTTGAATTAATGTTGTTATATATTTTCTGCAACATGCTCTTGTAGTAAAACATATACAATAAAATTTCAAATTTCCTTCAAATTAAAGTTAACTTCTTTTCAAATTTAAATCCAAAATTATAATTCAAATCTTCTCTTTTCAAATCTCAGATAAATCAACCCTCTAAAATGGTCAGAAAGTTGCTTTTCTTTATTGATCAGAACCTCTATATTGAAGAACGGATTCACACTAGTACAATCAAGTTTGGGATGGGATTTAACTCCATGAAGTTATCTTTCAATGGAAACACAATTATTGACCTTGCTACTTAAAATGATAAGGATGCTCCTGTAGTTGAGCTAGCAATAGGGGCGGGAACTAATGTTCCCCCAATTCTTGAAATGGAGGTAGTTATCACCCCCGTACCTACTGTACCCTCTACTCAGGAGGATAAGGAACAGAAACTTGTTACTGATACTGAAGTCAACTCTATATTTAAAAAGGGATCTTCTAGTATTGGAACACACTTTAGAAGTAACAATGCTAGAAAGAACTATTTGAGGAGGGTCAGAAAGAAGAACACTAAATCAAGAAAGATGGCTGAGCAGAAGGCCTTAACTAAAGTTAAACCTGAGGCTACCAAGGAGCTATCAATCCCTGCCTCTTCTCCACTCCTGAAAGGAAGTCATTTCTTCCCCCTCACAGCTACTATAGAGGAGGAGAGAGCTACCAAGATAGCTAGCACTCTTCCATGCCCGATGGATTACAGTATCAAGAGGACTTTTAAGGATAAGCAAATTCTGAAAGCTAGAATGTTAAGAAACATCATCCATACTTGTGCTGCTCAAGTTGGTCAAACTAAAGAATAATACATGAGACACTTGAAAGGAGTGATCTCGCAAAAACTTGAGAAGTAAGTTTTAAAGGAAGAGAAGTTTGAAGTAAAGAACTTAACTCCTCAACCTATGCGGAGGAATAAAATATTTGTTAAATAGCCTATCACTTCTATTTTAGTGGATGGATATCAGCAGGTACCTCGCCTCCCATATATAAATATGGAGGAAATAGTTTTAACGGGATCTGGTAGGGGTCGCCCTCATAGTTGTAGACCACTAGTCCCTTCTTTAGGATTTTCTAAGTTGGCCCTTATGATAGCCAAATCTAAAGAGATTATTAAATATTTGAAATTAGTAAATGTGAAGGGCAAGAGGCCCATGTCACCTAAAAAGTACTATGTACTAAAGAAGTTGAGTAAATATGTTAGGATACAGATTCAAGATAGTTTTGATTTACCACCAGTTGATGTCCCTCGACTCCCTGTTCAGGGAGGCGAGGACTCTACCCTTGCTTATATTGGAGCTTTAAATCTCCAAAATTCATTATCTCCAATTGTGGTAGATGTCCCTCTACCTATTAAGGATGCCACTCTCACGACTATCGACCTCGGGACAATCAGAGGGGAGGGGATAGTTTCAGATGTTCATGAAGACATACTAGACCAACTAGTAACAGAAATAGTCACAAAAGAGGATATTAAAGTTGAACGGATCCTCTTTAAGTTGGAAGGAAAGGAACTTAACCAAGTACTTGAATTCAAAGGATATTTATCGAACAACTTAGAAGCAATTGATGGTAGATCAGTTGATGAGGTAGCCGAGGATATCTATGAAATTCTCAAGAAGAAGGCTATCAAAGCCTTCGATCCAGAAACATATGATTTATTCTTAGAAGAAGAGTAAGTAGAAAACATTTGTATGGTTGAGACTCGAGCATCATCCAAGGATGCTGAGCCTTCAAAACACCATCCTAGTAAGGAAGAGATTTCAACAACTCCTGGGTAAGATGAATCTATAATGGTCAGAGATGATGGCCAACATATTAAAACTTTAGAAACTTATATTACTGAGATGTCCCTATAGCTTAAGGAAATGTAAGATCAGTTAATGAAGACTCAACAACCTCATTCTAACCCACCATAACTTGTAGTTCAATCAGTGGTTGATCAGAATAGACAGCCAAAAATTAGTTTAGAAGTTCTTGAGCTAGTACAAATTCCCCCTATTCAACTAATAATTCAGCATGATCAAGCTATAGTTCTTCAAGTTCCCCTAGCTCAACCTTAGATAGATATCAAACATATGCTTAAGATGTAGGTAAGGGATGCCTTAGCTAACTCTCAAGGAACTGTGTCTATTCCGAAGGGTAGGTCCTACCCCAAAGAATATAACCAAGTTCCTTATCCAAAGGGCTTTGTGCCACCTTCTTTTAAAGTTTTCAATGGCATAGAAAACCCAAAATAGCATTTGGCCCATTTCAGTGCAAGCTGCTGCAATGTAGGAGGGTCTGATGCTCTTCTATTTCGTCAATTTATTAGTAGTCTTTCTGGTATTATTTTTGACTGGTACGCAGATCTACCAAACAATTGAGTGAAGAAATTCACAAAGCTCAAGGGTCTATTCTTAAAGAAATTCTTAGGAGCTCAGCTAAGAGTAACTGTTGGTGATCTCGTAGTTGAGAAACAAAAATCAGAAGAGTCTCTGGTTAACTACATCTTGAGATGGTGAAATTTCTCGATGAAATGTTAGCCTCAATTATAAGAGCAAAATGTAGTGAAAATTCTTATAAAGAATATCCATGGGCCTATTACTTTTCTATTAAAGGGATTCACTATAAAAACTTTGAAAAACTTCTCAACAAAGCTAATAATCTATAGGAAGAGGCTTCTAAAATGCCATTCTTAAAAGAGGCTTCATAGCAGAAGAAGATAAATAAGCTAGTGAAATCTTTTGAAAAGAGAGCTACTATGGTGTCTGTAGTGGACAAAGGGAAGAAGCCTGCTATTCCTCAGTCCAGTGGTCCTATACCCACACAAATCCAAAAATCTCCACCATTTCAGGTAACCCCCCAATCTACTAGGGAGCCTTACCTAATTTCTTTGGAAGAGAGATTGCCTCACCCTTATCCATTTAAAAAGGAATCGGTAAGAAAAATTTTTAAGAATCTTTTGAAGAAACTAGATTTTTTATTGCCAGAGGCCAAGAAGCTAGAAGAGGTAAATAAAAAAGATGATCCTAATTTTTTCTCTTATCACTACATGTTGGGCCATGCAATCAAAGACTGTTTTGTCTTTAAAGACTAGCTTAAAAGGAACCTTCATCAAGGAAATATCATAATCCTAAAGGAGTACCTGGTCGATCCAGATAAGGGATCTGTTAAGTCCATCTCAGGTAAAAATTCAAACTTGTCTTTTTTAATTAAAGATGGTTAGGATATAGCATTATCCCGGACATTTAAAAAGTTGATTAACAAATCTTTTTATTTTTCTCAACAACTATCGCTGAGAGCCTAGGGCCCGATCTAGGAGGTTGACCCAGAGGCTTTGCAGGAGGATGTTGGGATAGTTTCCTCTCTAGTAAATGTAGGAACTACTATAAATAAAAAGAATAAAAAGAATGACACTTTTGTAGAGAGGAAATCTTGTGATGAGAGATATATATGAATGGCAGATGGTGGCTCAAAACCACTATCCCCTTTGATATTATCTAACTTTTACTTTGCCCCATTAAAGGCGAAGGGTCAAAACTAAATAAAAAAGAATGATCCTTCTGCAAATATTTTGATGATTAGTACTAAGAATATAATTCAAAATGATACTTCTATTGATAACAATCAAAACTTTAGCTGAGAACAACCAAGACATTCAAAAACTCAGTTTCCCAGATTTGATGTCTTAAGGCGCAACTAAATTTGAAGTCTTATTAGATGGAGACACCCCTTAAACTAAATTTCAAGGGAGTCCCATCATGATAGACTTTTAGATTCGGATATCCATTCAGAAAATGATAATTATTTGCCTAAGGATAGTGTAAACCTTACTGCACTTTATCCTTCAGAGGATATCGTACAAGTATAATTGCGAGGTGGTAAGGTCTTACCCCCTAGGCTTCTTTATTACTAGTCTTTCTGGTATTATTTTTGACTAGTACACAGATCTACCAAACAATTGAGTGAAGAAATTCACAAAGCTCGAGGGTCTATTCTTAAAGAAATTCTTAGGAGCTCAGCTAAGAGTAACTGTTGGTGATCTCATAGTTGAGAAACAAAAATCAGAAGAGTCTCTGGTTAACTACATCTTGAGATGGTGAAATTTCTCGATGAAATGTTAGCCTCAATTATAAGAGCAAAATGTAGTGAAAATTCTTATAAAGAATATCCATTGGCCTATTACTTTTCTATTAAAGGGATTCACTATAAAAACTTTGAAAAACTTCTCAACAAAGCTAATAATCTATAGGAAGAGGCTTCTAAAATGCCATTCCTAAAAGAGGCTTCATAGCAGAAGAAGATAAATAAGCTAGTGAAATCTTTTGAAAAGAGAGCTACTATGGTGTCTGTAGTGGACAAAGGGAAGAAGCCTGCTATTCCTCAGTCCAGTGGTCCTACACCAACACAAATCCAAAAATCTCCACCATTTCAGGTAACCTCCCAATCTACTAGGGAGCCTTACCTGATTTCTTTGGAAGAGAGATTGCCTCACCCTTATCCATTTAAAAAGGAATCGGTAAGAAAAATTTTTAAGAGTCTTTTGAAGAAACTAGATTTTTTATTGCCAGAGGCCAAGAAGCTAGAAGAGGAAAATAAAAAAGATGATCCTAATTTTTTCCCTTATCACTGCATGTTGGGCCATGCAATCAAAGACTGTTTTGTCTTTAAAGACTAGCTTAAAAGGAACCTTCATCGAGGAAATATCATAATCCTAAAGGAGTACCTGGTCGATCCAGATAAGGGATCTGTTAAGTCCATCTCAGGTAAAAATTCAAACTTGTCTTTTTTAATTAAAGATGGTTAGGATATAGCATTATCCCGGACATTTAAAAAGTTGATTAACAAATCTTTTTATTTTTCTTAATAGTTATCGCCGAGAGCCTAGGGCCCGATCTAGGAGGTTGACCCAGAGGATTTGCAGGAGGATGTTGGGATAGTTTCCTCTCTAGTAAATGTAGGAACTACTATAAATAAAAAGAATAAAAAGAATGACACTTTTGTAGAGAGGAAATCTTGTGATGAGAGATATATATGAATGGCGGATGGTGGCTCAAAACCACTATCCCCTTTGATATTATCTAACTTTTACTTTGCCCCATTAAAGGCGAAGGGTCAAAACTAAATAAAAAAGAATGATCCTTCTGCAAATATTTTGATGATTAGTACTAAGAATATAATTCAAAATGATACTTCTATTGATAACACTCAAAACTTTAGCTGAGAACAACCAAGACATTCAAAAACTCAGTTTCCCAGATTTGATGTCTTAAGGCGCAACTGAATTTGAAGTCTTATTAGATGGAGACACCCCTTAAACTAAATTTCAAGGGAGTCCCATCATGATAGACTTTTAGATTCGGATATCCATTCAGAAAATGATAATTATTTGCCTAAGGATAGTGTAGACCTTACTGCACTTTGTCCTTCAGAGGACATCATACAAGTATAATTGCGAGGTGGTAAGGTCTTACCCCCTAGGCTTCTTCTTCAGGAAAAAGGAAAGCAGGTTATTTCTAAAGATCTAATTCAAATCCCTACTCAATAAGCTAATCCTCCTTCAAATCTACCAGATCATAGTCTTGATGTTCCAAAAGTTGATTATAATGTCTTAGCTCATCTTAAAAAGTTACCTGCTAAGTTGAGCATCTATGATGCCCTTATCCTCTCTAAGGAAATGAGAGAATCCTTAATTAAAGTACTTCTCAAACCAAAGATCTGTTTAGCTCAATTAGCATTAATTTCTAAAGAAGAAGCTTTATATTTTAAGGAAATCCCAAGAGTAACCTTTTCTGATGAGGATCTACTCCTAGGAACTACCAATCATAATCGCCTACTTTACATCACTTTAAATATGGGCAAGTTTAAGTTTTCTAGAGTTCTCATATATCTGGGTGCATCAATCAATGTGATGAACATCAAGACTCTCGCATACCTTAGAGTTGATACTAGCAAGCTCTCAACCGACAAGTTAGTGCTTCATGGGTTCAACAAAAAGGGCGACAAGGCTTTATGTTCAATTACCCTTCTTCTAGAGATAGGAGAGTTAAAAATATAGACAAAATTTCATATAATTGATTCAGACAAGTCCTTTAATGCACTCTTAGGTAGGCCCTAGATCCATGAGTACAAGATAATTCCATCTACCCTACATTAATGCATCAAGTACCAATGAGATGGTATTGAGTATAAAATTAAGGGTGATCTGCAACCATTTTTTATTCATGAGATCAGGATCTACAAAGATGTTGTATGTTATGCATCTATAAGATCCACCATCTATTCTAAGGTAGAGATCAACACTAAAAAGGAAAAAGCAAAAAATTCAAAGTCAAAAGAAATTCAAAAAGTAGAAAAAGTTGAAATTCAAAAAAGACAAGTCTCAAGTAGTGAAGACAACATCAAGGGCATGGTTTTTAGGCCTCCAAACAGTCTACCTCAGCGAGGTGGAAGAATGGCCCAAAGAACACATGGTCGAGGCCGTACTTCAATTAAAAAAGAAAATCACCCAATGTACATCTAACTAGAATCAACTTCTGATGAAGAATCAAGAAAAAGGGGTGCTATAATTACTTTTGATTATCGAAGAAAAAATCCTCCTCTTAAATTTGATCCCACCTTAGATCCATATAGTGACCAAGAGGGTGATAATTCAAAAGATCAAAGTGACGAGCCTGAATTAACTCTTTATGAAAAGATCAATAGAGTAGTTGAATCCTTAACCTTAATCCCACTATCTACTGATAGCGTCTCAGGGTTAGTGATTAAGGATGCCTCTAATCTAGATGGAGAAATAAGGAAAGTCTAAAAGTTCTTCCCTAGCTCCTCCTCCTCAATGAATGAAGATGATGTGATCATTGATTATGCAGACTTTAATGAATTAATGGAATTACCTTTTGGCTACTTTCCTACTGGTGTCAAAACTCTTATCTCTAAAGGTTTCACTCCGAGTCAATGGACTAAGGGTCAAGCTAGATACCACAAAAATAATTGGAACTCAAAAATTAATAAAAAATAGATAAGTGGTTTTGGCTTTGATACCGTTAGTTCATTAGAAGATGATGAATTTTATTTAATGATAACTATTCATCCTAAATCTGAAAATGTCCCTACTAAAGTTATTGATTTACTCAATGAAATTTGTTTGGAGACTTTAGACGATTCTAAAAATCTTCAAGTTTGGAATGCACCCCCTGAATTTGAGGAAGAAATTAAATCGATAGTTGATGAACTTAAGGAAATCAATCTTGGAACAGAAAATGACCTTCGTCCCACCTTCATAAGTTCTTTGTTAAGGATGAGTCTGAGGATCTAATTCAACTTCTCTCTGAGTTTAAGGATTGATTCGCCTAGATATACGATGAAATGCCAGGTTTACCCACTAACATGGCAGTCTATAAACTTGGAATTAAGCACGATGTCATTCCTGTCAAGCAAGCTCCTAAACCTATGCGTCTAGAAATTGAACAAGTCATTTCTGAAGTCAAGAAACTGATCGAGGCTAGATTTATTCGAGATGAATAATATCCCTCTTAGGTAACTAGTGTAGTACCTGTTTAAAAGAAAAATGGTCAAATCTGAGTCTGAGTTGACTATAGAGACCTGAAAAAGGCATGTCCCAAAGATGAATTTCCTTTACCAATACCAGAACTTATAATGGACATCTCCTCTTCATATATGGTTTTCTCCTTTATAGATTCCTCATCTGGATATAACCAAATCAAGATGGCCCCAGAAGATGAGAGAAACACAGCATTCAGAAGTCCTATAGGAATATTTTGCTATAAAGTGATGTCATTTAGCCTAAAAACTGCTAGTGCAACCTACCAGCGAGCCATGACTCATATCTTTAAAGACTTAATCCATAATCAAGTCGAATGCTACATCGATGATTTAGTTGTCAAGAGTAGAGTGAAAGACGCTCATTTTTATGACTTAAGAATCATCTTCGAATGGTTACGCCATTATGACCTTAAGATGAATCCCTTAAAATGCACTTTTCGCGTTACTTCAAGAAAATTCTTAGGTTTTGTAGTGAGACACTGCATAATCAAAATTGATCCAGCTAAAATAGCAGTCATCTTAAATATGCCACCTCCCAAGAGTCTTACTCAACTGAGATCTCTCCCAAGTAAATTGGCGTATATAATAAGGTTCATTTCAAATCTATCTGGAAGATATCAACCATTCTCTATTCTTGCTAAGAAGGACATCAAATTCATTTGAGATGAGAAATGTCAATCTACTTTTGAAAATATCAAATAATACCTGATAAATCTACCAGTCTTAGCAGCCCCTATTCCGAGGAAACCCTTAATCCTTTACATTGTGCCCTTGATGAGTCTCCTAGGGCCCTTCTAGCTCAAGTCAATGATGAGGGAGAGGAGAATGCTCTCTACTACCTAAGTCGTAGACTTCTTCCAACAGGAATCTAATACTCTGCAATCGAGAAATAGTCTTCCCTTAGTTTTTGCAACACAAAATTAAGGCATTATATGCTTTCTTATCAAGTCAATTTGATTTCTAGTATCAATCCCTTACAATACCTTATGACCCGGCCTACGTTGTCAGGATGTTTAGCTTGTTGGTCTATAATATTACTTCAATTTAAAATCACTTTTATTCCCCTACGTGCTGCGAAAGGACAGGCCATTATCGACTTCCTTACAACATACCCATTACCGGTGGAATCTCCTCTAAATGATGATTTACTTGATAAACAAATCATAAGTTTTGAGGAATCCAATAATCAAGTCTAGGAAATGTATTTATATGGTGCAGCTTTCTCCCAAAGGGGTAATACACATCAATCTACTATTCCTAGAAAAATTAGAATTGGCATGATTTTCATAACACCATATAAGGGAATGATGCACTTTTCTTACCACTTACCAGAGCCTTGCATGAAACAACAAGGCTAAGTACGAAGCTCTGATAACTGGTTTAGAACTTGTAATTTTGATGGAGATTAAAGAGATTAAAATTTTTGGTGATTCTCAACTGGTGATTAACCAGATTGTTGGGATATATAAGGTTTTGAATCATAAACTCCTGAAGTATTACCAATACACCACGCACTTACTTGAACAAATTCTTATTGTAACTTTGTATAGGATTCCCCGTGAAAGTAATTCTTCAACAGATGCCCTAGTAAAGCTTGCAAAGGAATTTGCATATCCAGAAGAAGACTCCATTCCTATAGAAGTTTAAGGTCGAAAGACTCTGTCTCCTATAGATTTGGAGTACATCAATAAACAATCTCCCCAGGTCCTTTCGGCTTCTTCAGTAAATGACAAAGAAAGAAATTAGAGACAACCACTGATTGATTATCTTAAAGAGAACAAACTTCCCCATAACAAATTACTTGCCAGTCAAATTAAGAAACATACCCTATCATATGCATTAGTCAATAATACATTATACCATCGATCGTTCAATCAGATGTGGCTCCGTTGTTTAGATAAATGAGAAGCCCTGAAGATCATTAATGAAGTCCACCCTGGACTGTGCTGTGCTCATCAATCAGGTCCTAAGATGAAGTTAAAAATTAAAAGACTTGGTTACTACTGGCCTACGATTATCGACGATTATATAAATTTTGCAAAATATTGTCATCAATGCCAGATACATGGTGTAATTTTACATCAGCCACCTAACATGTTCCATCCCATGATAGCTTCGTGGCCCTTCGAAAGGTAGGGTATGCATGTTATCAGGCCTATTGACCCTCCTTCTTTAGATGGTCATTGCTTCATTTTAGCAGTTATTGGTTACTTTTTAAAATGGGCGAAAGTAGTTCCCCTATGAAATATAACAGCACACCATGTTATGAAATTCTTTCAAGACCATATCATATATCGATTCGGTGTACCCTATAGAATCATATTCGATAATGGGTCAGCTTTCAAGTCTACGAAACTCAATAATTTTATAAAGTGTCATAATATTGATTGGATAAACTCGATAATCTATTATCCTTGAGCTAATGGTTTGGTTGAGGCCTTCAACAAAACTTTGGTGTAAATCATCAAAAAGACCCTTGATAATAATAAATGTCATTGGGATGAAAGGTTGGTGGAAGCCTTATGGGCCTACCAGACCACTTATAGGACTCCAACCCAATCCACACCATTTGCACTAGTGTATGGGTTTGAGGCCATACTCCCTCTGGAAGTTCAAATCTCTTCACTCATCATTATAATCCAGAACCAAATAATAATAGAACAAAATGCTCAACTTTGATAAAGGAGCTTGAAGGCCTTGAAGAACGCCATCTCCAGACTCAACAAAACTTAGAATTGTATAAAGCCTGAATAGTTCAAGCTCATGATAAGTTAGTGCGACCTATAACCTTCTAATTAGGAGACTAGGTCTTGGTTCTTCTGAGGCCTATCTTAGCTTACCGAAAGATTAATGGAAAGTTTGAACCAACCTGAGAAGGACCATTTATTGTAGAAATAGTCTATGAAGGAGGCTCATATCAGCTAGTCGATTGTAAAGGAAATCACTTGATGTTACCTATAAATGGATGACTCCTTAAAAAATAGTATGCTTGATGTAGCTTAATCCTTCAATTAATAAAATGTTTAAATTTTGAATCAAGTTGACTCAATTTCATTTAAATTTTAAAATCATGTTCTCCTTTTCTTAAGGATAGGTGTAACTCCACGTACTTTCTTTCTATAGGATTAGATCCACTAGTGGTGGAGCAAGCCTCACGTGGCACCATCCTAGCATCCAAAATCAAATTTGGGTTCAATAATTTTTGCTAAAATCCTTAGAGGTTTAGGTACACTATCTCTTTGGCTAGTCCCCCCTAGTTAGATGTGAGTCCCTGTGCTTTCTAGCAAGGTTAGTCATTAAAAACCTAATAGAAATTCAATCTTTAAGAGTAGGTGTAAGTCCCCGTGCTTCCTACCTCTTAGGAATTTAACTAATTTAGGAAACTTTAAGCCAATTAGGCCCCATCCTAATTAAATATACTCTAGTTTTTAAGGATAGGTGTGAGTCCCCGTATTTCCTTTCCTTAAGATTTAAACCTATTAGTGATGGAGTACACCCTCTGTGGTACCATCCTAATTTCAAAATCATGATTCGATCCTCTGTATGGAGCAAGTTTCCTCCTCACATGATCATCCACTAGTGATGGAGTACACCCTCTGTGGTACCATCCTACTTTTAAAATCTTGATTCAATCCTTTGTGTGGAGCAAGTTTTCTGAAAGTTCGAATAGGTTATTAGACCTAGTAGATATGTCCCCAGGCTAACCAAGAGGGGGGTAAATTGGTAATTTAAAAATTCTTGGTAAGTTAGAAAACTCATTTAAGATTTTATTCACAAAGATTAATTATCTCAAAATAAAATTTTCAACCATAAATAGTAAAATTGCAGAAAAATAAAAATACAATAAAAATTAAGACAGAAAGATACAGAATTTTATAGTGGTTTGGTCCAACTAGACCTACGTCCACTCACTGAAGACTCCCTCTTTACGTATTACACTACACTAAAGTGACTCTTCTTTTACTCCCACAGCAAGGCGGAGAAGCCCTTACAATAACCTCTCGTCCACCAAACCTGGTGCGACAGAGTACTGTTATCCATTCTCACCCTCTGGTGATAGCAGAGAACTAGCATCCTTTCACACTCTCATGATGTCAGCAGAGTATCATCATCCTTTCTCACCCTCCTGGTCATGGTAGAGAACCAGCATCCTATCACACTCTCACGGTGTCAACAGAGTACCGTCATCCTTTCTCACCCTCCTGGTGATGGTGGAGTACTAGAACTCTTCCAAATATCTTCTCTCAAGAGTCTTCAAAGAGGTAGGGAAATAATTTGAACTACATACAAAGTGATCCATATCTTTGGGCAATCTTATGAACCCTTCATATTCTCCACTTGAAAGATCTTACAATTCTCACTTCCAAACACTCTCCCAAAACACACTCTCTATCACTCTCAAGAAGAAATTCATAGAAGGATTCAAGATAGTCAGTTTTTAGGACCCTTACATACAAAGGACAAGAAAAAATGTCCTAAAAACTAATAATTTCAAGTTTGACAGACGTAGATAGTACTTTATACATACAAACAGTTCAAAAATGATGTACGTTGCTGTACAAACCTCATTTTATACTCTGATCTATGTTTGTACGAACTAACATCGTGCAGTATGATCAATTCAAAATTATTGAGTTTGCACAGGATGAACAGGTACGAACCTGATTGCGTACTCTAACCGGTATCAAGGATGAACCAACTTCGTATGGTATAATCATTTCAAAAATTATTGAGTTCGTACGGGATGAACGGGTATGAACCTGATTTCGTACTCTGACTAGAATCTGGGATGAACCAACTTTGTACAGTACGAATAGTTCAATAAAATCATGTTTTTCCTTATATGAAAGTGGACATCATCATTTCATACTCTTTGAACTGTCTGTATGAAAATAGATCATACATGACGAACCTAAAATTGTATAGTATGAATAGTACTTAAAAAACTTTCCTGGTATGATTTGATTAACTTTGTTTTGGGAGGAACTACCAAGACAAATCGTCCAGTACGATTTTATATCGTATAGTACGATCAGTTTTAAAATTAAGTTTTTTTTAAATCACTACCCCAGTATGTGTGTGCACGTTTACTAAATTACAATCACACTCTTTTAGACTCAAGAAAAAATAGAAAAATTACATACTTCAATTACAAGAACCCTAATCTAATATGTCTTGAAGTCTTCGGCAGTCTGTCGTATGATTTTCCTGAAATATTAGTACACACAAGCAATACACACAAATTATATCCAATAAATGTTAAGAGAAATAATAATTAACATAATAATATTTTGGTATCATAAAAAAACTCACACATAATATAAAAATATAGTTTTGAAAATTAAGTTGCAACAATCTCCCCCTTTTTTATGATGGCAAAATAATTATTATTTTAGTTAATACTTAAGCAAATTTCTCTCCTAACCTCCCCCTAAATGAATGACCAATCTAAAAATAAAAGGTGTTAACTAAACATACACAACATACACACTACAACATACACACATTCACAACATACACACAACAAACATTCAATAAAACTATCAATCAAAGATATCAAACAATCAATCAAAGATATCAAATAATCAAACAATAACTAATTACTCCCCCTTTTGACAATAACAAAAAGGGAAGGTCACCTTGAAAAGAGAAGTTTCTATGAAAAAATTAAATGAGTTGATGAAGAAGAAGATTTAAAGGTAATTGTAAATACAACATTAACTTCCTAAAGCTAAAAAGAAAAAGCTCAAATTTTAAATCAAAGAATAACTAAGATAAGAAAAGTCAACCAGGTTCACAGTTCGTTCTAGACATATTAAATAAAAATAAAAAATATAATTAATGCAGAAATGATGAAATAAAGATTAAGTATTTGCTAATTCAATAGTGAAGATTATTGCCAATTAATTCCAATAATATTTACAATATCGATAATCTCAATTTAAATTCCAATAATAATAAAATTAAACACATCAAAAAAGAAAATAAAATAAATAAGACCTCCATTTTGCAATATTTATATCTAAATAATATTTATCTATACGAACATGAAATTAATCTCCTATCTACATCCAATCATAATTTAATTTAAATTAAATTTTATAAGATTAAATTTTGCAAGAAAATTAATTTGTAATCACAAAATAATTCAAAATTAATTCAAGAGATCAACCACAGATGATTTTTCTAAAGGAAAATAAACATTTCAAGAAGTGAAATTTTTAATGCATGCCAACAAAATAATCCATCATTTTATTTAATCATTCAAAAATACATACAAGAACTTTTCATATCATATCATATCCAAGAATAACATAAACCTACACTAACACATGATAGCACAAAAGTCATAGGAATACATTACAACAACAAACACATAAATCCATCAACAATTGCAACAGAGAAGTACAACTAATAATCAGATGGCCCTTGATCTGGAGGAGGAGGTGGGTTGAACATCATGAACTAGTTATTGATCATAGCTACATTAGCATTAATAGAATCAAATTGTCCACAAATCCACCCTATGTCCTCATTGTATCGAGCATCCAGTACATTCAGGTGATTCTCAATTTGATCAAAGCATTGATCAAAGTGAGTTTTCTATTCTGTCAAAGCGCTGGACCATTTCTTGGTAGAAATTTTGATCGGGTCTAGGGGTAGGTGCAGGTGCAGGGGCTCCTTCTTCTTCCTCAGAATCTTCTCCTTCAGAACTTTGATCCCATCCAAAGAGTGCATGGAAAGAAGCATTAGTAAAGTATACGAGAAGTTCATTTGGAGGTTTAAGATGGATCAAATTATATTTCTTTTCTAGAATGTAGGTGATCAGGTGTTCTAAGGCCATACTTTTCTATCTCCTATTATAAGGTGGTCTAATATCAAAAAGTTTATAGATGTAGTCCATGATTAATTGGGCTTCATCTATAGGCGTTTCGGTCATAATCAGGTATATGATGGTGGATAAGAGAGGAGTCATATATAGGATCACCAGCTTTTGAAATTATAGAGGTTCTTAAAATGTGCAGGATCATCCTAGCATTCTGGTTTAGGGTACAGACACAAGGAAGATGACTAACTTGTTCAACACCTCTAAGAGTTAGGTTTACATCACTCCAATCATAATATGCTCTAGATGTCATTGTATGTGGTCTAACTCTTAGAGTCCTATGGTGAAGAAAATTCCCTAGATCTTCCTTGGTTATCTCGACTCATTGCTTAAACACAAAAGAAGTCATCCTAGTATGATCTTGATTCATTTTCCTATTTACAAGGAACATTTGAAAGGTTTCACGATTGTAGGCATAAATGAGGGTAAGGATAAATGATAATTGGGTTGAGGCAAACAAAGGCATGATAGAAAAGTGAATGTCACTTTGGATTAGGAGTCTAGAAAGAATAATATTGGCTCTAACATACCTAAAGAAGGCTTCCTCATTTTCTTTAGAAAGAAAGTCATCATCCCTACCAGATCGAGAGGATTAGCCCCTAGAAGTTCGAGGTCATTTGCTACTGCTGGCCATTCCTAAGGTTTGGACTCGAGAGGGTTTGAAAATAAAAGAGAATGTGAAGGAAAACATATCAAAAACCTTTCTATTTAAAGAAAAATGACCTATCGTATAGTATAAAATTTTATAACGTACATACGATTTTTAAATCATACGGGATGAAAAATATTTCATACATACAAATGAAACGACAAAAAATGAAATGACTTTTCATAAACTGCCACTCCCAAGAAGTCATTTCGTACATGCTTTTTGACCACTCGATCGTACAGATGAACATGTGTTCATATAGGACGATCAGAATATTAAAGATCATTTCATGACGGTAAGGTTTGTCCACATGAGAAACTGACAACTGGACCATACAGATGATATGGGATTTCATACGTATGATCTGTATTAAATAACCGATTTTTTGAAAAACAGCATCCCCAATTGTACAGACAAAACACACTCAATCATACATTACAAATACATCATCATATAGTATGATTTCTATTAAAAACTCAGTTATGTATGCTCAACACAAAAAATATCATATACACGCTAGACAATTCATACAGTACGAAAAGAAATTTGTATAGTACAAATATAATACTTAGAACACATGATGAACTGAGAACCTTTTCAAACATTAATCACCCGAGATCCAATAACATGCTACTAGTAATACAAAAATACCTAAAAAACAAAATTAACAAAAGAAAAATAACAAAAAACAAACATAAATAAAAGAAAATATTCAAACATACAAACTTTGACAAACAACCTAAGAAAATAAACAAGCACACCAATACAATATAAATCAAATTTACAGATATTCAATTCAAACATTAAGATCAATCACAACTAATCTAGTTCTTAAGGTGCTAAGCGTGTCAAAAGCCAGTGGTTTTGTGAAAATATCTGCAAGTTGATTCTCTGTAGCGACATGATGTAATTCAATTTCTCCTTTAGGTATATGATCTCTAATGAAGTGATGCCTAACATTAATATTTTTGGTTATAAAATGTTGAATAAGATTCTTTGAAATACATATGACACTTGTATTATCATAAAAAATTAGAATATTGCTAATAGAAAATCCTAAATCAATCAGCTTTTGTTTTAACCAAAGAACCTATACCACACAGCTACCTAAGGAAATGTATTCTACTTCAACAGTAGAAAGGGCTACTGAATTCTATTTTCTACTATACCAAGAAACTAAAGAGTTTCCTATGAATTAACAAGTTCTAGAGGTACTTTTTTTATCAACCCTACATCCTACAAAATCTGAATTAGAATATCCAATGATTTTAAAAGAAGAGTTGTGCTTAGGATACTAAATTCCTAAGTTTTGAATTCCTAAAAGATATCTTAGAATTCTTTTTACTGCTGTCAAATGTGATTCCTTTTGATCAGATTGAAATCTAACACACAAATAAATACTAAATATAATATCATTTATCAAATGATTCACCCTTATGAAATAAAAATTTAACCCAAGTGAATCTTAAAAAGTCATCAACTATCACAAATTCAAACACTTTATCTCCTAGACTTACAGTGCTAACCGGTCCAAAAAGATTCATATGAATGATTTCTAATGATTTGCTAGTTCTAATATCCTTAATGGAATGAAAGGATGACTTCACCTATTTTCCTAATTGACATGCATCACACAGGTGATCTTTAGTAAGTTCTAGCTTAGGTATCCCTCTAACAAACTCTTTCTAGGTAATCTTCCTAAGATTTTTCATGCTTGTGTGACAAAGTCTTCTATGCCATAACCATGATTTATCAGTGATTATTTTGAGACAAAAAGCATTAGAAGATTTTTACAAAATTTAAATCAAGCATGTATACATTGTTTACCCTATTATCATGTAACATATCAATTCCATTTTGGCTTATAATGTAGCTTGTGGGAAAAAATTTAACACTATAACCTTTATCACAAAGCTGACTAATACTCAACAAGTTATGTTTTAAGACTTCAACCAATAATATATTTTTAATGAAAAAATTGTTCTTGTTTCCAATCATACATGTACCTACCACTCTCTTAGTGGTATTCTCTCCAAGTGTTACCTTACCTCTATTCCTGACTTCTAGTGTTATAAATTTATTTGCATCTCCAGTCATATCCTTTGAACATCTGCTGTCCAGGTACCAAATGCTCTCACAAGGCCTTGTATAAGAGCGTTTCTATAAAATGATCAAATGTTAGACTTGGGAACCCAAATAAGTTTGAGTTCACCTCTTGGCAATGATAAACCAGATGCATGTGTGATATGCTGTAATTTATGCATCTTTGGTCTCCACACTAGGTGTCTTCTATTATAAATTGTGCATGTGTGGGATATGTGTCCTAACATTTCACATGAAAAATATTTCACTCCAGGAAAAGGATTTCTTAGTCTAGATGAGTTATTATGTCTCTTCCTAAGTTTTGCTCTTGTTTAGACTCATAAAATTATACAAGTGTGGGAGTAGGTCTATTCTCCAAGATAGCTTTCATATTTATTTCTAGATAAGAGTTTCTTTTTTTCATAATTGAATTTTCAAGTTTCATGTCAATTTTCCTATGTTCAGATTCCTCCGTAAAATCGTTAAAATCATTTTCAAGTTCTATGTGTGATGATTTCAATAGTTCATACTGTTTGTTCAAATCATCAAACTCATCTAATAAAGTCATGTGGTTGCTATCAATTAATGTGTAATCGTTCCTAAGGATTTTATGCTCTTTTTTATAAATTCAAAAATTCTAAGTTCAATTTAACATGCAGCTTTTTGAGTTTCCTATATGTAGTATAAATTTTCTCAGAAACTTTAAATAAATTATCATAGGATAAATCATATACCTCCTCTTAATTTGAGTGATCAGGATTGTCTGCCACTAAGCACAAGTTAGTGACTTCTTCCTCTGCTTCAGTTTCTGAGGTATTTGATGTTGAGTCCACCTAGAATGCTCTTTGTAGTCTCTTCTCTTCCTTACATTGGTTTCTCCTCAACCTTCTCCTTGCTAGGATTGACTTTGAGATTCAGGCAATCAAATTTGATATGTCCAGGCTTCCTGCATTGATAACAAATTACATCATTAGATGCTTTTGCATTTTTATGAAACTTACCTTTGTTGCACTACTAATGTCTCTTTTGCTTTCTTCTTAGAAAACTTTTGAATTGCCTCGTCATGAGTGCAATATCATCTTCATCCTCAGGTTGTGATTGATCACTCTCCGAATCATCCACCTTCAATGTGATATTCTTCTCCTTTCGCTTGTCACCTACATCAATCTGTCTTTGGGTCACTCCTTACTCGTAAGCAATCAATGATCCAAGAAGATTGTCAATAGAATAAATATTTAAGCCTTTTAACTTTGTTATAACAGTTATCTTTGCATCATAAGAAGTAGGCAAATAATGAAGAATTTTATTTACTTTTTCAACATTCGTTAATTCCCTACCCAAAGCATACAATGAGGTGACTATTTATGTTAAACGAGTATACATGTCAGTGATTGTTTCATTCGATTTCATGTGAAACAGTTCATAATCATGTAGTGGAATAATCAATCTAGATTATTTCACCACATTAGTTTCTTCATAAGTAATATAAAGTCCATCCCAAATTTCTTTTCTAGTTCTACAGGTTGAGACATGCATATAGTCCTCAGATTTAAGTGCACAAAAAAACTATTTAAATATTTAACATTTAACTGAGCTAGGACTTTTTCTTCTACTATCCAGTCAGTAAATAGTGTTTCAGTTATAACACCATCTATAAGTCTAGTTGGTCTACTGTAGCCTTCCTATACTAAAATCCATATGCAATAGTCAAGTGATTGAAGAAAAATAGACATGTGTTTTCCAAAAATTGAAAGAGATGTTATCAAACAATAGGGGTCATGTGATCGAATATCCTAGAGGTGTGTTACGATTTTCAAAAATAGCCATGATTGTTTCAAAAAGTTATCTAAACCTTAATTTTTGAAAGTAAGCTATGATACCACTTGAAATTTTGAATAGGTTGTTAGACCTAGTAGATATCTCCCAAGGATAACCAAGAGGGGGCTGAATTGGTAATTTCAAAATTCTTGGTAATTTAGAAAACTGATTTAAGATTTTATTCACAATGATTCATTTTCTCAAAATAAAATTTTCAACCATAAATAGTAAAAGTGTAGAAAAATAAAAATACAGTAAAAATAATGCAATAAAAATCAAGATAGAAGAATATAGAATTTTATAGTAGTTCGGTCCAACTAAACCTACATCCACTCCCTGAAGGCTCCCTCTTCAGGTATTGCACTATACCAAAGTGACACTTCTTTTGCTCCTACAGTAAGGTGGAGAAGCCCTTACAGTAACCTCTCTTCCACCAAACCCGATAAGGCAGAGTACCATCATCCTTTCTCACCCTCCTGGAGATGACAGAGAAACAACATCCTTTCACACTCTCACAGTGTCGGCAGAGTACTTTTATCCTTTCTTACCCTCCTGGTGATGGCAGAGAACCAACATCCTTTCACACACTCATGATGTTGGTAGAGTACCGTCATTCTTTCTCACCCTCCTCGTGATGGTAGAGTACCAGATCTCTTCCAAAGATCATCTCTCAAGAGTCTTCAATGAGGTAGGGCAGAGATTTAAAGTACATACAAAGAGATCCTTATCTTTGGAAAACCTTGTGAACCCTTCACAATATCCACTTGTAAGATCTCACAATTCTCACTCCTAAAACACACTCTCTATCACTCTCAAGAAGAAATTCGCAGAAGGATTCAAGATAGTTAGTTTTTAAGACCCCTACATGCAATGGATAAGAAAAACTATCCTAAAATCTAAAAATTTTAGGTTTGACGGACTTGAATCATACCGTACGATCGTACTTTATACGTACGAATAGTTCAAAATGATGTACGATACTGTATAAACCTCATTTGGTACTCTAATTGACGTCTATATGAACCAACATCATATAGTACGATCAGTTTAAAATTATTGAGTTCCTACGGGGTGAACAGGTATAAACCTGATTTCATACTCTAACCGGCATCTAGGATAAACTAACTTCATACGATACGATCAGTTCAAAAATTATTGAGTTCATATGGGATGAACGGGTACAAACCTAATTTTATACTCTGACCAGTATCCAAGACGAACAAATTTTATATAGTACGAACAGTTCAATCAAATCATGTTTTTGCTTGTACAAAAGTGGACAGCACCATTTCATACTCTGGGAATTATCTGTATAAAAATAGATCGTACAAGATGAACCTAAAATCGTACAATATGAATAGTACTTAAAAAAATTTTCTGGCATGATTTGATTAACTTTGTTTTAGGAGAAACTACCCAGACAAATGGTCTAGTATGATTTTAAAAACATACAGTATGATTAGTTTTAAAATTTTAATTTTTTTTAATCACACCCCCAGTGTATGTGTGCACGTTTACCCAATTACAATCACACTCTTTCAGACTCAAGAAAAAATAAAAAAATTATAGACTTCAATTATAAGAACCCTAATCTAATCTATCTTGAATTCTTTGGCAGTCTGGAGTATGATTTCTCTAAAATGTTAGTACACACAAGCAATACAAACAAATTATATCTAATATATATTAGGAGAAATAATAATCAACATAATAATATTTGGTATCATCAAAAAACTCACACATAATATAAAAATATATTTTTGAAATCTAAGTTGCAACAATTCCTCCCCACATGATCATCTACTAGTTATGAGTACACCCTCTATAGTACCATCCTAGTTCAAAATCTTGATTCGATCCCCTATGTGGAGCAAGTTTTCTCCCCATATGATCATCCACTAGTGATGGAGTACACCCTCTATGGTACTATCCTAATTTCAAAATCTTGATTCAATCCTTTATGCGGAGTAAGTTTTCTCCCCATATGATCATCCACTAGTGATGGAGTACACCCTCTGTGGGACCATCCTAGTTTTAAAATTTTGATTCGATCCTCTATATGGAGCAAGTTTTCTCCCCACATGATCATCTACTAGTGATGGAGTACACCCTCTATGGTACCATCCTAGTTTCAAAATCTTGATTTGATCCTTTATGTGGAGAATATTTTCTCCCCACATAATCATCCACTAGTGATGGTGTACATCCTCTATGGTACCATCCTAATTTTAAAATCTTGACTCAATCATCTGTATGGAGCAAAGTTCCTCCCCACGTGATTATCTACTAGTGATGGAGTACACCCTCTATGGTACCATCCTAGTTTAAAAATCTTAATTCGATCCTCTGTGTAGAGCAAGTTTCTTTCCCACAAGATCATCTACTAGTGATGGAGTATACCCTCTGTGATACCAACCTAGTTTCAAAATTTTGATTTGATCATCTGTATGGAGTAAGTTTCCTCCCCAAATAATCATCTACTAGTGATGGAGTACACCCTCTATGGTACCATCCTAGTTTCAAAATCTTGATTCGATTCTCTATATGGAGCAAGTTTTCTCCCCATATAATCATCCACTAGTAATGGAGCATGCGCTCTGTGACACCATCCTAGACTTTAAATTTCAAATCCCATCCTCTATGGAAAGTAATACTTCCATCCTACAAAATCTATCAAATTATCTTTTCCTTAAGGATAGGTTTTCCCTTCCTTTAGGATTAGACCCACTAGTGGTAGAGTATGACCCTCGTGACACTACACTAGTATTAACTTAAACCATGATTCTTTAGGTATAAATTTATACTTTCCTCTAGAATCAAAATTTCAGACCTGACCCTTCAATTTGGTCAACACCAATATGTACAATAGAACTTCATTCTATTACACATATTGGAGATCAATTTGTTAACATAATTATTGTATAGGTTACTCAGACTAATCCAAACTCCAGGATCTACCTAGATCTTAGATCAATCCAAATAAAATCCAGATTTCAAATCAAAGATTAAGGTTCAAAGGCCCTGTCCTGAAAGCCTTTTTTAGTAAATGTTCAAACATTTCAAACCCTAGTCAAATGACCCCTAATTTATTATCTATAAATTGCATATTGATTAGGTATGTCCCTAGGGTCTACCTTCTAAATTTGAGCTCAATCTGAGATCTTTAACCCGTGAAACTAGATTGAAATCCAAAGGCTTTAAAAACCTTTAAATATTTATGACCTATGCCACTGGACCTGCTACCTAGTAGATTTTGACCTTGGAGCCTTCTCCAAACCCTCTAATTACATTCAAACCCTTGATTATCATATGTTAAACATTAAATTATAATTTGGTGGACTCATTTTAACCCTTAGTTAACTAGGGGTCAAAATGACCAAAATATCCTTAGGGGTATGAACAGTCATTTTGAATTAAATGACCTTATCTTTGGATATAACCACTTCCATTCAACTCCAAATACTGAAACAAACCTGTTGGACTAAATCCCAACCCCTATGTCAACTTGGTTGACCAAGTCAACCAGGGTTGACCCCAAATGCCCTTTAAGGGCCCAAATAGTTTTTTTTATTGAAATGACTTCCCCAGATCGTGAGATCACCTCAATTGATCACCAAATATCAAATCAAACCTTTCAAGCCTAAACCTTGGCCCTGGGTCAACCTGGTTGACCAAATAACCCTTTAAGGGTTAAATGAGCCAAATCAACCTCTATGACCAAATCAAATCATTTGAACCCTCGAATTCATTCCAAAAGCTATCCCAATTATGGTCCAAACATTTCCAAATTTTATTTTAGATTAAATGCTAGCTAGCTTAACTAAATTACTAAGTTAACTAGATTTGATCAAACTTCTTTTCATACATGTGTATATATTTAAACTCTCATTCCAAAGCCTTGAGTTTTCACAAGACTACTCCAATCAATTAGCATGAACATTTGACTGCCACCTCATCAGTCAAAGGCATAGTTGACTGGTCAAAGAAGTCAACTAAGTCAAATTACATGCTTATGTGGCTTTACCACCATGGCAAGCCAAATCACCCTAATAACTCCATATTTACATGTATTTGGTGGCTAGGAGGGTTAGTTGGCAACAGCTTGGAGTCTCTCTCTCTCTCTCTAATTTAAGCTAAGTAATCATTAGGAGGAATTAGATTATCTCACTCTTCACTCAAAGCTTTGGCTCCACTCTCTATCATCCAAAACCTTCAATTCCAACATCCTCCAGCTCATGTCAAGGGGAACTTAGCTTCCCCATCTATAAATAAACCTTCTCCAGCCATTGGAAAGGTTATTGCAAGCATAAGGATACAAGTTTGAGAAGGGAGAAGGAGAGAGAAAGGATAATTATGTAGTAGAATCTAATCCAGCCAACAACAGCTCTTTGACCCTTAAAGGAAGTTGTAGATGATTTAAATACCTTTCCAATAAGCCCAAGAACACAAAAATTCATCCACAGGATTGTAAGATATCTCAACTTTTCTCTAAAACTTCAATTTAAAACTGTAGAAAATTTACGACACTTAAAGCCTCCAAACTTCAGGTGTTGGAAGATTAGGTTACCATAAACCTGTGTTTCAAATTTCATCCAATTTAGATGAGTATTTTGCAAGTTATGGGTATTTGAATATTCTAGTTCATTTTGAACTAGTTTTCTCTGATTGAATAAGACCCGTCCGATCGTTTCTTAAGATAGATTGCACGACCGCTAATACGCCACATTGACCCATGAAACTGTGCATCCTCCTCAAGGGTTGAACATGGGTCTTCCGCATCTCCTGCGTGCCAACGTGGCAAGATCCCAACCGTCCATGTCGCTTCTACTCGGATCAGACGGCGGTGAAGCTCCACAAACATGGCTAAGTCAAGACCACATCTACGGTTTCATTTAGTCGCATCCAAGGATAGGTGTCAGCTCCTGACATGGCGGCGCTGCCATTTTTGCTCGAATTGAATTAAAAATTTTAATTAAATACCCAGAAACTTTAAAAATTCATAAACAATCCATTTTTCACCAAATTTGATGTTCTTAGACTCATTGGAAAGGGCTTGAGCCCTATTATTTATAAAAATTAAAATCAAAGTGTTTTGATGAATGGATTGTGAGTTATTTGAGATTGTTTAAAATCCATTTTTAGCCATTTTCTCATAATCCTGTGATCAAATTGAGCCCAAATTTTGGTAAACTATTTTTTTTAACATCTTAGGCTTTCTCTGCATTTTTCCTAGGTCTAGATGCTCAAAGGATTACTGTGATGTGAATTTTCAAGGTAATGTGTCTATTTTGGATCCAAAACTTTAAAAATTCATAACTCTCTAAATTGATAGAATTAGGTTATGTGATTGATGTGGTATGCTTGCATATGTCCAAGGGTTAGGTGACCAAAATTTCAAACCCATTTAAACACTAGAGACACCTAGGAAAAATAATTAAGGAAAAGGTCTAGTTAACTTACAAAATTTATAGACAATTGTACACACATTCAATAGGGATGAAATCTCAGAACATTGAACTTAGTGACATTTTATACCTTAGTCCCAAATTTTACTGGATTTGGAGGTCGTTAGGTCAGAAAATTAACTAAGTCAAAATTCAACCTTTTTTAGGACCTAAAAATTCAAAAAAATGTAATAAATCAAAACTAAATTCAAAAATTACAAATAATATATCAAACTAATCAGAATTTGATTCTCTATTTAGAAAAAAATAAAATCCTCATCACTGGACTTATAATTTAACCTTAATTTAAGTTTTAGTAAAAATTAATAATTAATTATATAAAATAATTAAAAATTATAAAAATTCTGAATAAACTCTAAACTCTTGAAAATAGTCCTATGGGTCATCTATGACCTTTGGGAGTAATTCCATGTAGTTTAGAATAAATTTGGATCAAAATAATCAAAACCTCCAAAATTAAGTATTTTAAAAAAGCTATTAATTAACCAAATTTTGAAAAATCATAATTAATTCAAATTAAATATAAAAATTTCAAATGATATATCAAATCAATTAGAATTTAATTCTTAATCAAAGAAAATTAAAATCATTTTAATTTGACATCAATTTTGAGGATAATTTAATTTTAAGTAAAAATTAATATTTAAATAATTTAATTAATTAAAAATAATTAAAATTTCATAAAATTTCTAAACACTTAGGAATATATCCTTAGGTCATTTCTGACCTTTGGAGTTGATTTCATGGAGTTAGGAGTTTATTTGGAGTAAAATCACTAAAAGGCCCTTAATTAAATAAATTAAATAATTCAAATACATACACAAATTTTAAAAAATCATAACTAATTGTTGAAAACTTCAAATTAAGCAAACTCAAAGTCATTGTACTCTATGTAAGGTCAAATATTTATTAAAAGTATAAAATTAAAAAAAATCACTTAAAATCAAAAAGTCCACTTTTGGTCAACTTTAGTTCAAATTTCAACTGAAACTTCAAAAATTCATAACTAATATAGAAAAATCTAATTTTAGCAAACTTAAAGTCTAATTACTCATGTTTAGGTTTAGTATTTAACAAAAATATGAAAACTCTATAAATCTCTTTGAATATAAAAGTCTATTTTTGGCCCCTTAATTAATAAATTAAAATAATCCAGAAAATTTCAAAATTTGATAATGAATTTTAAATTTCAAAAAATGTTAAGACAATGTTAAAATCACTCAACAAACCCTTTAACACATAACAACCACTCCAAACATAAAGTTTTTAGGATGGACTACTTCGGGCTGCGGGGCTACGTGTTCTAAGAAGACTTTATTCCTCGAGCCTTATTGCACAACGTCACGAATGGATTCAACGGAGTATAAACCTTAAAATAAATTAATTATTTATAATTTAACAAAATAAAAATTCTTAATTTAACTATATCAATTAAGTTTTTAGGATGAACTACTCCGGGCTGCGGGGCTACATGTCCTAAGGAGGATTTATTCCTCGAGCCTTGTGGCACAACGCCATGAACCAGTTGATGAAAAACATAAATTAATTTAACATCTAAAATTAGCAACTAATTCAATTAATTAAAATTACATTAATTCTTTAACTTCTAATTAATTAAATTCATTTAATCAATCAACCTCAAAAATTCAATTATAAAATAAATCTTAACAAATTAACATTTGAACTTCAACTAAATTTACACTTGAACCTTCAACAACCTAAATCATAGATAACTTAAACTAATTACCTGATATAAGATATATCCGAACCACACAACTTACTACACACATTTAGATAGTTTTCTAGGGCACCACTTCGAGATCTAAGCTAGGCCGGTGTTTACTTTTCTACTATATGCCGAGTTTTTCGAGCCTTCACTGCATGCTAGTTATTAATATTGCTGTAATTATTAATTTAATTTTTGCACTCTATGATGTAATTGATGGGCATTAGATTTACTCTTAGGATATGGGTGATTTAAATACTAATATAATCTTATGCATGTGGTTATACTCATACAGAGCATTAAAATTAAAGGAGGCAAAATTAAATTTAAATTAATCAAATTTCTACAGGTGCCCCAGAATATTAAGTCCCCCTTTAAAAATTAAAAGAGCATAGTCAAGCGTGACTGGTTTGAGCATTTTAAATTTTATTATATTAACTACTTGGGATGTTTTAAATATAATTGTATAGGATAACCCTATAGATTGTTTGAGTATAGATTTTTAATTTTCATTAAATGTAATTCAAATTTATTGAGTTATAAATCAAAGTGACATTTGAGAGGAGTATCCAACTTAGATTCTAAAGAGAAGAGAACATCCCTTAGGGGAGAGTTTTCCTCCATTTGAAAGACTAAGTTAGGATAATTTCAAATATCCAAAAGGAAAAAAAAATTCCTCTTTCGAGGGAGAATTTCTTTTCATTTGAATATCCGGACCTGAAAGATCCAAGAAGTTCACAAAAGGATAAAGAAGTCGAGATCAAGAAGAATCCCATTCTCAAACTTACTTGAGTCTTAGGAGTAGAATCCGGGCTGTTGTTAGTGGTATCCGGCCACTTTACTTTCTGCAGACCCTAGGTTGTAATATTAAGTGGCACTTGCCACATAGAATTTCAATTTGAATATTAATTTAATTAATTTGATAAATGATTGATGTGTTGATGCAATATAGGATTATATATTTTAGTAGTTTTTTGACGATTTTGTATGTCGATCTTTGATTTTGCCTGGAACCCGATCAAAGGCGTGCGAGGGATCGCTAAAACCTTTTCTACTTTAATTAAATTAAAATTTTTAAGATAATATAGAAACTCTAACACTTTTAAGAAGTAAGCCCAGCTTCGTCGGGAGTTCTTATAACATATTTTCTTCATTATTATTTCTTTTTGTTAGGCACCTCCCCGCATGCGGGTTTTGGTAAACCACCTATAAGGGTGCAGATCTGTTAAGGGGAATCTATGTAATCTCTAAGATAATTTTTTTTTTTCTAAACCTAATTTTAAAGTTGCTTCATATATGATTTTGAGCATTTATTGAGTCAACTAGCATGTATTACATTAAAAATAAATTTAAACGAGTCTAAAACTTAATTGCATTTACTTTAAGTTTCATAATACCCTACATAGGTCAAGGGGTTAATTAGGATTTACTCTAGATGTCAGACCTAACTCCTTAAACTTAATCTAATTAACATCCTTACCCATTCTTTCATAAAAGACCAAACATATGATTTTAAATCGCCTAGGTGGTTAGCTGGCTCCCCAATCCAGGTCAAGGTAAGTCTAAATCCCACATTATAGTAGTTAGGTTTGGGTTAATGATTTTTAGTACCCAATTTAGATTTAGGTTTTGAGGCAAGCTCAGGCTATAAGACCTCAACCTCTGAGAATCTAATCCCAACCTTCTAATAAAATTGACAACTTGAACTTAAATCTCTTTCAATCAAATTCAAACCCAACATATAGGGTTGATTGAGGTGTTTCTGAATTATTTAAAAATCTAAAACACCTCCTACTTTTCCTCCTTTAACCTCTAAAAATAAGTGTTTAATTTTGATCAAATCTCTATTGAAATTCCAATCCTCGCTTTCTTTAACATTAAGCTTTAAAATCTCAAAATAAAATTTCTATCGTTATTTTAAACGAGAGTATTAATAGGAAATTCTAGTTTTCTATAATATAATTAATTACGAGGGCTTGCACTCATAGGAGATTTAGAAATCTAGATCAAAATTTTAAAAATTAATTTTTCAAAACCTTAATTAATTATCTTTGGAAAAATTTAAGTCAAAATTAATGATCATTATTGTCATTTTCAAACGATTAATAATTATTGATATCTCCTTCCCTCAGGAAGGTATATCAATTATTATTGTAACTTTGATTATGAAATTAATGATAATTTATCTGAATTATCATAGTTAAATACCTGAGTGAACAATTATTTTAACCATCTGTGGTCATATATAATTTTTTCTTGAATTTGACTATAATAATCAGGATAAAATTTTAATCCTGTAAATTGAACCAATTACGGAATGGTATGCTTGTCTCTTAAGATGAAATATCATTCATAATGATGCGCTTAATTTCAAAATTAAAATTTAAGAAATTAAATCGCCCAAAGATAATTAACATTTTTCAAATCAATAACTTTTTAATCAAACAGTAGCAGTGCATAAGCTCTCCATCAATGTTAAAATAAAGCTTGTTAAATAGGCACCCAGGTAAATGTGACTTGAGATTAAAGAGAAAGTAGTCACCAAAACAAAAAAAGCTCATTGAAGTTGGCTTTATCTAAGAAGAAAAATAAGCTGATTGGATGCTAATATCATCTCAGCAAAGAATAAAAATGATTTAATTCATGTTTGTATTGACTATTGAGACCTATATAAGGCATGTCCAAGGATGATTTTTCACTTCCTAATACAGAATTTATGGTCGATAATACATCAAACCATGATATATTCTTATTCATGGATGGATGGTCAGGTTATAATCAGATTAAAATGGACCCAAAAAATGAAAAGCACACTTCTTTTCAAACTCCTATCGACATATACTGTTACAAGGTTATGACGTTTGAATTAAAAAATGCTGGGGCCACCTATCAAAGGATGATGACCCATATCTTTGATGATCTTATATATAAGCATTTTTAGTGTTATGTTGATGAATTGGTTGTAAAAGTAAAGTTTAACATAAATATGTAAATAATCTCAAAATTATATTTTAAAAAATTTACAAATTTAATTTAAAAATGAATCCACTAAAATGTGCTTTTAGTATGTCATTCAAAAATTTCTCAGATATATCGTACACTATAGAGGGACCGAAATTGATCCCACTAAATTTCAAGCGATGGTGGAAATGCCACCTCCAAAAATCTTAACATAGCTTCGTTCACTGCAGGGAAAATTGGCATATATTCAAAGATTTATATTTAATCTTTCAGTTAGATGCCAACTCTTTGCACGATTGATGAAGAAAAATACTCCTTTTATGTGGGATAATGCTTGTGAGGAGGCATTTAATAGTATAAAGTAATACTTGCTGCTCCCATCCTGGGAAAACCATTAATCCTATATACCACAACTTTGGAGGAATCACTCAGAGGATTTCTAGCACAAAATAATACAAATAGCAAAGAAAATGTCTTTTACTATATTAGTCGTCGACTAATAGGGGAAGAATCAAAATATTTGCCAATTAAAAAGCAATGCTTAGCTTTAATTTTTGCTACATAAAATTATTATATCATACGCTATCACATAAGGTCACTTTAATATCTAAAGTAGATCCCTAAATTTCTAATGACTATATCCACTCTTACAGGTCGTCTAGCTAGATGGGTGGTATTGATAATACAATTTGATATAACCTATATACCACAAAAGGCTGTAAAAGGACTGGCACTAGTTGGTTTAATAAAATTGCAATCTGATAAAACTGCAAAATTAATGTTAGAACAAAAGCAAGGCATGGTTATGATAGTTTTGGAGCAAAAGAATTAAAGATCAAAGGTCAATCAAACAAGAAAATGATTCCTTTCAATATTCAGTTGACATCTTCACTTGATGATAATTCAGAAATAAGTTTCAATGCTTATCTTTTTATGGAATGCCAACACCTTTCAATTTAGGTGAATGTGGTATTCGATTTACATTTCCTGTTTGCTATAGAGTTTAAGCTCACACATGAACTTTCTTGTCACATTCAAAAGGTTTCTGCATACTGCAGAATACCACTGGAGAAAAGCCTATTAGCTTAACTACCCTTCTTACTTGACATGGTCTTGGACATTTCACAAAAGGGGGCGAGAAGGTACCCAACGAGGCTGACAGTTACTTTGTGGGAGACCTACATAGCATGATGTCTATTTCTATTACTTATTTTGTAAGAAATTAATGGTAATGCGATGCACAAAATCTTTTAATAATAATTAAAAAAAAAAAGAAAAAACAAGTGTAACTGCAGAACATCGCCATATTCCCATGACGCCGAAGTAGTCTATTTCGTGCTACAATCGCATAAAAAGAAATGGAGAAACGAATGAAATTTTGTACACTAACATACGCTCACTTACATTGGGGGATTTTCTTCTTTCGGCGAACAACACTTTCAGGTAATTCTTGCAAACGAAAACATGTGTCTGACCACATCCATCTGCAAATATCCTGATCTTCCTTGCGAAAGGAACCTTCTGCCTCTGGTCTTCTCACCCATATCTGATCTCACATGCATGAATGAGCCTGTCCTTTGTCCTCTGTTGTGTGATAAAGATGTCCAGGATGCTCACCTAAGCCTGCAAGAGCCCACTGTTCGGCCCCAAGCCACCTGCGACTGAACTCTATTGAGTGTTAATCTTCTTCTACGAACCAAACGGACACGACCCTCTCCCTTGCGAATGAACAAGCCGAACGCCCATCTGTTTGTTTCTCTTGTTACATGTAACCTAGCGTTTAAAGCCCTCACACAATCAAGAATCGCAAGGCCAGACCTTGCCTGTGTCTTGCCTAAGCCTGATTTCGTCGTTTCTTGAAACATGAGTGAGAAAATTAGAAGAGGGATTTATTATATTTTACTATTATTAATAATAAAACTATTATTAATAATAGTAATTATAAAGGAAGGAGGATCAGACATCACAATCATCAATCATAAGGCTGCAATCAACAATCAGAGCTTCAGAACATGATTTTTGGGACCAAACAATATCCCAAAGCCCTTAGTCTTTGAATCCTATCCGGCCGGGCGGGTTTGAAAGGGCAGGTGCCCTCCCTATCTCCCCTTGTGGGGAGGGGATGCTGGGAGGCTACCGAAATTTCTCTGATCATTATAAAGGACTTGGGGGAATTTTTTGAAGATTGAAAAAAAAAAACATCCAGCTCATCAATTAAATTTGGAAATAATAATTTTAATTAATTTGATAAATTAAGTGTTCAACCCACTGATTAGTTAAATTTAATAAATATTAAATAATTAATCTAATCAACTTAATAAAATTTTTTATTAATTTGAAAATCTAATTAATTAAAACTCAATTAAAATCAAAATTCTAACTAATCTCAGAACTTTAACCTAATTAATACAATTAAATAATTAACCTAAACTTTAATCAAATTAAAATCTAATCAAAATTAACTAATTAACTTTAAAAATGAAAAATGACAATTCTAATTGACTGTTGATCTAAAATTTCATTTAATCAACCTATTTGAACTTTAAATTTTAAATTAGAACTTAAATTAAGTTGATCAGTTTTAAGTTACATCTTTAATAATTAATCTAAAAAGGGATCTAATTAAATAACTTGTTAAAAATTAGAAATTTGTTTTAAAGTTTAATTGAAACATTAATTGATTGAACCAAACTAATTGAATTTAATTTTCCAACCTAATTAAAGCAAGCAAGAGAAACTCAAATGATTAAAAATAACTAATTAAAATTCATACAGTTAATTAGTTTTAAACTAAATTTAGTTAAATAATCAAAACTTCAATTAATTTAAATTAAACTTTAATCAATTTAATTTAAAAATCAAATTTAATTGACTAATATTTAGTTAAAGAAATATTTAACTAAATTCTAAACCTTCAAATTAAATTAATGGAGCAAATTAATTTAATTTAAATAATTAAATAACTTTAAAATACATTTAACATATAAACTCAAAACTAATTAATTAAATCAATCGATTGATAAAGCAATTAACTTCAAATAAATCAAAGAACAGGAAATGGATGTTATTTTTCTAATAATCCAACCTAAGTACAAGCTAACAATTCTCTAGAACAAACAACAACTTTTTAGTAGCTCTCCAACAAAGCTCTCAAAGCAAAACAAACTCTCCAAATTACACTCTTAGTAGTAGCCTCAACAGCATCTACATGAGAGCTCTCTAAATTGCTACACGCATAATTTACCTGTAAGCAAACTAATATATCATTAATACAGTGTATTAAATATAATTGGTAATGCAAAACTTGTACTAGTAGAACAAAGTTGGTATTGGAAAGTAAAGCTAGTGCTAAAAGAAAAACTACCACCGTACGCAAAACAAAATGTTAACAATGGTGTCAAGCGAGTGAAGTGCGTAAAACTGTCATCAGTAATTAAGCCCTATAGGTCACTTCTAATAGAAGCAGTAAATCTTACGGGTAACTATTTCACTAAGTGTATCTACTGAATGAAATAATATATACCTAAAATTTCTGCTGGCCACTTTCAACGAAAGCCGTAAGTCCAGCTTCTGAGGGAAATATCTAGGTAATAATATAACCCTAGACCTCTCTAACGGGAATTCTAGTCTACAGAACTAGGTTATAAGCCCCACTATGCTGGCCACTTAACCTACAGGAATAGGTCGTAAGACCCATCGTCAGACAACTTTTAAATCTAGAAGTCATAAGACCAATCTATCTGAACCAAACCTCTAGCATCTTAGTCTATAAGGCTAAGTTGTAAGACCCGCTATATAGGTCACCTCTAACAGAGGCCGTAAGACTCGTCATTAGGGTTACTTTCAAATGAGAGCTGTAAGCCCATACCCAAATCCAATCACACAGGCAACTCTTAAATGGGGCCGTAAGATCCAACCCAAACCTAAACTATGGGCAACTCCTAAATGGAGCTATAAGTCCCTAACCAAACTAAATAATGAATATATATTCACTTCAATTTACTCAAGATCCCTAAGAGGAGGCAACCCATGGCTACTAATCAGATTCCTTAGACACTACGATCAATGATCGCTAACGTTGGTAGATTGAACCCTACAGTATTCCCGAAATGACGGATCGCAAATCGGGAAACGGATAAATCGTGAATAATTATATATATTTAGAACTATTAAAATTATTAAAAATGTAATGAAAATTAGAATAATTTTTTAAGAAATAAAATAGAAAATTAGAGTTTAATACGATTTTTATACTAATAGTAGAGATATAAAGTTCTTATTCCAAAACTGCACCGGAGATTTTGCATTCAGAAATTTTCCAATAAAATTTGTTACATTAAATAATGTTATTGATGCAATTTCGCGCCCTTCAGTCTTCATCTGTCGCCCAATAAATTATTTTCCTATGGCGTAACGTAATCAAAGAACTGCCAAAATAATGTCGTCTAAGATCAACGTTCTGTTTGTTCATCCCGAAAGAAAGCAGAGCGAAGAAACCGAAAGAAAGGAGAGAGATGACTGCCATCTTCGCCTGCAAAGCTAACTCCTTTGACCTCAACTCCGTGTACGCGCGATCATTGTCGCGCCCGCTTGCCGGCCGGAGACTCTATTGCCACGTATCATGCCAGAAGAGCTCGGGGGAGGTCGAAGGCCCCTTTCGGACAGTGGGGACAGTTTCGATATCGTACTCGGAGCTCAAGGTGTTGTCGTGAAAACATTGTGTGCTTATTTATTCCTTCGCGTTTTGTCTTTCTGCTTACTAAAATGGCGCCCTTTGAGATGACGCAGGACAAGCGCCTGGATTTGTCGCAAAAGATCGAAGAAGGGTTTGGACCTAATGGTTTGGGAATCATATCCGTCTCAGAAGTACGTCGTGCATACGCTAAGTCGCTTTGTATTTTTTCCTTTATATCAGTGTTCGTATGCTTAGACTCTGGAAGACTGTACTTCGATTTGTAGGGGTTTGCAAGGGTGTTTAATATCGCAAGAAATGAAACTTGTCTTGATATGGCTACACGATCGGTTTGGATTCGATTGGAATTTATTTAATTTGAATTTGATTTGGGTTCATTCTTGTCGTACTGATGCCGTTAATTGTGCTGCATGTAATGAATGGGTTAAAAAGCTAGTGATATATGACCTATTTGTATGTTGAACATGCGAGTCTTGAAGTTTTATTTGCTTTTTTATGTATAGTTGTGCATTTCTATTAGTCTGGTGTTGAAGGTTAGTAGCTTTTTGGCTATATATGTTTTTGTTATAATGTACATCTGTAAACTTGTCTGTGGTTTTAGACATTGGGTTTAGTATTTTAGTTGATAGTATCTATATGCATATATTATAATGCAAATCTGTAAACTAGACTGTGCTTTTTTACATGGGTTTTTGCATTTGATTTGATAGTAGTAGAAATGACAACAACATCAAGCCTTAATCCCACTACGTGGGTTCGGCTACATGAATCCTTTTTCTCCATTGTGTCCTGTTAAGAGTCAAATTCTCATTTAAATATAATAAAAAAAGGTTATTTCTAATATTTCTAACCAAGCCTTTTTAGTTCTACCTCTACCTTTCTTAATTCAAGCCAAATCTAATACATCTACTCTCCTAATCGGGTCATCAGAAGGCTAACATTTTATGTGACCAAATCATCTTAGGTGACTCTCTCTAATCTTATTTGCCACTGTAGCTACTTCAACCTTTTCACATATATGCTTGTTTCACATTCTGTCTCTAAGAGTAAAGCCACTCATCCACCTGAGCATCCTCATCTCTACAACAACAACAACAACAATAACATAAAGCCTTTATCCCACTATGTGGGGTCGCTACATGAATCCTTTTTCTCCATTATATCATGTTAAGAGTTAAATTCTCATTTAAATCTAATAAAGAAAGGTCATTTCTAATATTTTCTAACTAAGTCTTTTTAGGTCTACCTCAATCTTTCTTAACATAAGTCAAATCTAATACATCTACTTTCCTAACCGGGTCATCAAAGGCCGCTATTTTATGTGACCAATCCATCTAAGGCGACTCTCTCTAATCTTATCGTCCGCTGGAGCTATTCCAACATTTTCAAGTATATGCTCATTTCTTATCCTGTCTCTAAGAGTAAAGCCACTCATCCACCTGAGCATCCTCATCTCTGCAACACTTAACTTAATATTATGCTTCTCTTTTAATGGCCAACTTTCTGCACCATAAAGTATTGCAGGTCTAACCACCAGCTTTTAGAATTTTCCCTTAAGTTTGAGGGAGACTTTTCTATCACACAATAAGTTCGATGCATTCCTCCACTTCAACCATCCAACTTGAATTCTACGAATAATATCCCCATCTATTTCACCATCACTCTGAACAATAGACCCAAGATATCGAAAATGTGTACTCTTATTAATAACTTGATCACACAAAGTCAAACCCCCCCAGATCTATTATTACTAAAATTACACGCCATATATTCAGTTTTAGATCTACTCAAATGATAGCCTTTAGACTCTAAGGTTAACCTCCATAATTCAAGTTTACCTTCAACTCCCTCTCTAGTCTTGTCAACAAGAAGAATATCATCAGCAAAAATCATACACCAGGTTACAGCCTCTTGCAAATGTCTAGTGAGAACATCCTTAACTAAAGCAAAAAGATATGGGCTTTAAGTCTGATCCTCGATGTAATCCAACTAAAATAGAAAAATACTTGGTCAAACCACCTTGTGTTTTAACATAAGTAACAACTCCTACATGCATATCATTAATGACTTGAATATAAGCATTATTAACCCCTTTCTTTTCTAAAACTCTCCATTGCACTTCTCTTGAAGTTTTATTATATGTTTTCTCTAAATCAATAAATATCATATGTAGATAATACTTATTCTCTCTATACTTCTCCGTTAAACCCCTCAATAAATGTATAGCTTCCATAGTAGACCTACCTGGCATGAATTCAAATTGATTTTGGGAAACATTAGTATCACGCCGCAACTTATACTCCATAACTCTCTCCTATAGTTTTAAAGTTGGACACATTAACTAAACTCCTCTATAATTCGCACAATCTTGTGCATCACATTTATTCTTAAAAATAAGAATCGACATACTCATTCTCCACTTATCTGACATCTTTTTAGTCTTCAAAATTATATTAAAAAGTTTAGTAGGCCAAGAAATTCATTCATCTCCTACACCTCTATTGGAATATCATCAGGTTCAATAGCTTTTTCATACTTTATTTTCTTTAAAGCTTCTCTAACTTTGGTTTTACTAATACGCCGATAAAAATAAAAATCTTTATTTACATTTAGGTTGCTAAGTTCACTAAAGTCAATCATATTCTCATAATCTTTATTGAAAAGTTTAGAAAAATATCTCATCCACCTTCGTTGAATATCCTCTTCTAATAAAAGCCTTTTTTGATTTTCATACTTAAAACACTTCACTTGAACTAAATCCTTACTACTCTTATTTCTTTGTTTGGCTAACTTATACATATATCTTTCGCCCTCTTTGCATTGCATATTGCTTTCTTAGACTCCTTACGGGACTCTTTATATCTTTTCTAATTATTAGAATTTTTACATCTAAACTAATTTTTATAATAATTTTTTTTATTTTTTATCTTTTCATACACATTTTGATTCCGCCACCAACTATTTTTACTATCAGGAGCTTTTCCCTTTGACACTCTAAGCATATCTTTTATAATATTTTTAATTTCACTTGCTACTTTTTCACACAGAATATTAGCTTCCTCATGCACAGATAAAATGTTAAGATCTAGTATTTTTCTCTCAAAAATATTTTTGTTAATATTCTTTAAAAGCTCCCATGTTAAAGGACTTGGTTAAAAATTTTTAGAAATGATCTTTCTTTATTAGATTTAGATGAGAATTTGATCTTTAACAGGACATAATGGAGAAAAATGATTCATGTAGCCGACCCCACATAGTGGGATAAAGGCTTGTTATTGTTGTATTCTTTAAAAGCCCCCATCTAATTCTAAAATATCATTTTACTTTATTTTTTATTTTTATGCACATTCATCTTAAAATTCAAAACTAATAAATAATGTTGGGTATATAAACTTTCACTCAGAATAATTTTATAATCTTTACAATTTAAATGATCTATTTTTCTTATAAGAAAATAATCAATTTGAGTTTTACTATATCCATTCTTATAAGTGATGAGATGCTTATCTCTTTTCTTAAATAAGATATTAGCAATTGCAAAATAATAAGCTAAAGAAAATCTAATATGATCTTACTACCTTCATTAGTCTTTCCAAACCTATAGTCACTATGAATGCTTTAAAAATCATCTACCTCTTAACCAACATGTCTATTTAAATCTTCTCCAATAAAATTTGTTTCTTCAAGAGGTATCTTTTGTATTAATTTTTCTAAGTCTTTTCAAAACTTTAATTTTGAACTCATATCCAAACCTACTTGAGGAGTATAAGCCCTTATAATTTTAATAATCCTAGCATCAACAATAATATTTAAAGCTATAATTCTATCTCTAATTCTATTAATTTTTATAACATTATCTTTTAAACTTAGATTTAAATGAGAATTTGACTCTTAATAAAATACAATAGAGAAAAAAGATTTATGTAGCTGACTCTACATAGTGGGATAAATGCTTGATGTTGTTATTGTTATCCTTTAAACTCTTATCTAAAATCACACATACACCATTTCTAGTACGACTCTTATCAGAATATCATAGTTTTAAGTCCTAAATTATCAATCTCCTTAGCCATCTCTCCAACCCATTTAGTTTCCTGAATGTATAGAATATTTATCTTTCTATGAATCATAATATTTATTAATTTCATTAATTTTCTTGTAAGGGAACCTATATTCCCAGTTTTTATCTAATTTTAGTTTCATGAATTAGCTTCTTTTCCCACATCCGTCCATGATGTGGGAACCCTTGCCTATTTAACATTACACCTAGTCACTGGTGCAGTGGCCTTTACACATTTGTCGCTATATTCATGCCATACAACGCGTCGCTTCCAGGGAACGTCCTAGCATTAACACAATGTATTAAATGATTCATGTCATAATAATTCAACAAATTTTACGTTGGCTATCAGCTACCTAACACAACCCTCCATTTTTCTCATTCCGGACTTGGGACCTGGCAAAGACCGTGTTTGATAGTATTAGAAAAGAAAAAAAAAACTTTGGAGCTTTACCGGAGTCTAGAGGGTAGCCTTCGAGCATTTCGACAATAATTACTATGTTTTTATTCTTTTCATTACCATTTTCTGTTATTTTAATTTATAGATTTTTAGTTTCTGGTTGGATATAATTGCTTTGAAAAGTTTTTCGATGTCTTGAATTGCTGTTATTTATTTAAGTACTTGTCAATAACTTGTTTTGTAACCTCCTGCTGCTAATTTGATTTTGATAACTATTTTTTTATTGCCTTGTATTTTGAACTGCAGGTGCCTGGATTTTCTAATTTACGCCAAACTCTCTTAAATCTGTCACCCAGGCATACAATGTTGAATTATCCTCATGTCTTCTGATATTTGTATTCTTTTCTTTTGGTTTCTTGTTTAAGCTCTGCGGTGATAGTCTTATATATAATAAACAACTTATGCTTTCTCCAGAATAGCAAGCCTTCCTACTAATGTGAGAAATCAGCTTGAAGATCCTGACAGCAGGTATGGACTGACTGCTATGGGTATCAAACATAGATTTAACAATATGAAGTAAAGGTAAAAAAAATAAAAAAGAAATGAGGATATCACTTTGACAGTGAATATTTTTAGGTCTTGTTTCGAAAGTTTTTTCTTAACTTTGTTGTGGTCTTAGCATTCTTTGGCTTCACATTCTGATTAACTTTATATACAAAACAGGCTACAATGCGTTATCAAAGCTCAATCGAAAGAAGATTTTCCTTTCATTTATAAATTTTTAATTGGGAAACACAAATTAGCAGCAACATTATTTGTTGTGTGATAGAAAAGTCCCACTCAAACTTAAGGGAAAATTTGTTATGTGGGAGACAGGCAGCCGGTCCACTCAGCTAGACTAGCTGGGGCCGGTCCAGCAAAACCAGGTGGGCAGAACTTGGGCGGAACATGTAACAAGTTTGGCCCCTCTTGTGGGGCCCAATAAAAATTTGATTAAATATACTACGAGAGGAAATAAGGAGGGAAATAAGAAAGGGAAGAATTCTAATTTTGAAATAGAGAAAGAGAGGGAAATTAATTAAGGAAGGGGGCTGCTTTTAGGGGGAATTAGGGAGTTTATTTAGGGCTGATTCTAGTGTTTGTTTTTCAGGTTTTGTTTTGAGAGTTTATTGTAGTTTTTTCTGGAATATTTTTGAGGGCTTCCTACCGGCATCTAGGTTAAGTGGGAGAGATGATCTACCTCTCTAATAGTAGATCATTGTATTTTGCTTTGGTGTTGAAGTTTTAATACAAAAATCAGCCGTCGTTTCTTAATTTCTGCTATTTTTACTGTCTTTTCTTGCTGATTTCATCTTCAAAGTGTATCAAATTGGTATCAGAGCGTGTCCTAGATTGTCGTCTACTTGCTAAAATCTGCTGCATAATTCCTTCCCTTTGTTGTTTTTTGCTGATTAAGACTTTTCATCGCCGTTTTTTTTTGCGGTTTGGGATCTAAATCTGTGAATGACAGCGAAGAAGATGGAGGCGTTGGAAGGAGAGATAGAACAACTCATGGTTGGGATGGAGGAAAAATATTCCAGAATAGAAGAAAGGCTGTCATCCATGAAAACCCGGATGGAAAACCGATTCGAGAACATGGAAGGCATGATGAGGAAATTAATCGAGATACAATCGAAGACTCCACCGGCTAGTCCTAGGGATGATCCAAAAGGAAAGTGACTTCAGGAAGACAATGATGAAGTAGAGATGATTTTTCCTCAAGAACCATTTCGAAGGGCTCCAATGGGAGGTGCATCAAGGTATTCAGAAGGAGGGACAATGAGGAGAGGGGAGGCCGAAGCCTTTTGGAGACCACCCAGACAGGAGGGACGATGGGCCAGAGAAGGCAATTGTTGGGTCGAACCCTGGGGTACAAATCCGCCAAGGGAAGAAGGGAGAGAATCACACCATCACTACACGGGAGGAACCAATGGTGGAAGAAACCATTAGGGTATGGATGCATGATCGAGGAAGCTAAAGATGCTTGTCTTTGAAGGGTAGGATGTTTAGGGTTGGGTATACTGGGTGGAATGCTAATTTGTTATTAATGGGCTGACGGTATAATACCCAAAATGTTCAAAATAAATGTTAGTATAATATTTTTTATTGAGCATGTTGACATATAAAAGTATATGTAAACATTCATTTAGTTAATAAAGAACTGTTCATATTTTAAAATCAGTTAATTAAACTAAGTTGATTTAACTATTTAATTAACACCATAGGGTAACAGTGGTTTTATTTCATTATTTTTTCATGTTATTGTAGCATAGCAGCAAATTCCACTAAAATAGACTTGCAAGGGATTGATTAAAGAGTGTATTAAGCAGCGGTTGAAAAAAAAAAAAAACTGAGAAAGGTGAGTGGAATTTGGTAGTGGAGCCTTAATAATATTATAATATTAGCTTACCTTAAGATTTAAGCCAAAGCATTACAGCATTCTTTCACATTCGTTCTCCCCAACCACTATTGCGTTTGAGTGGACAGGCGATAACAGAGAAGGCGGGTGTAGAAAGAGCTGTGGCTGTTGGAAAAATTCAGCTGCTGGATGGGGAAGCCAATATGCAGAAATCAGAAATAGGAAGTAAGAAGGAATATTGTAGTTGCTAAAATTCCAAAGCAGCCAACCAATTGAAAGGAAGGAGAAGCTGGAAGGAACTGCTGGCGGTGAGAGAGTGGGGAGCTGAAGGTGGCGGCTGTTGTGTGGGTGTAAGATGTGGTTTGAAGTGCTGATTTGCACAGGTAATGAAATATATATATGGGAATTTGTGTAGGATTCCAAAATTTGAAAGAAACATTGATTGTATTCTCAAATTTTATGTTTCTAACATGGTATTTTGTGGAATAGTGGGTGTAGAAATCTGGGTTGTGGAAAATCAGTAGGGAGAAAAGTTAAAGAAAGCTGGTAGGTGAACTAAAAGCAGTTAAAAATGTTGATGTATGAGCTGAATTTAGTATTTTGCAATTTAGAAGGATTATTTAACTTTATAGTTACTTAAACAGGTTAGAATTCAGTTGCTGTTGTTGAATTCAGTAGGGAAAGAGTTGGAATAGCAAAAAGGTAAGGGAAGGCGGTGGAGAAGGAAATTTTGGAAAAAAGAAAAGGTCACAATTGAAAGAGGAGGAACTTAATTAAGGTAAGTTGAGGTATATTGATAATATATTCATATTGCTTGTTTCTTTATTTATTAGTATGTGCAAATAAAGAAATGTATGTTGTAGGTGGTGTACAAAGAGAAGAAAACAGGAAGAACAAATGCCCAGTGAGGTGAGATACCCAAACAATGCATATAAAGTAGAAATTTTATAAGATGTATATTCATGTTTATTATTTTATGAAACATTTATTTCAGTTAATTCCAGTTTTGTTGATTCTTTAAGTAATAATAATTATATGAGCACTATATGATTGTGAGGAATGAATAACGATGGAAAAGTGAAATAAGTCATATATGGTGAATAGGCCCGCGCAAGTAAAGGCGAAAGACCTGACGAGATAAGCCTGCACTCTTAATTCTAAAAGTTAGAAATTTAGACCTAACCTTGAATGAGATAACAGTTTCAATTCTAAAAGTTGGGAATCTGGACCCAACATTGAATTGAAAAGCTGAAGGGGTGCAAAAGCTTATAGCCATCATATGACTTGTTTCAAGGTGTTGAACAGTTGGCAAGTGGACAGTTTTGCTATGCACTTTTTATGATCAGTATGACATTTCAATGTGTATTCTAACCATGTTAGTAATGTTAAGCATTTCTTAATTGTTAATAATGTTATTATTATTTCTTATATATTGTTTGTGTATTTCATTGAGTCCTAGCTCATTTGTAGTGGTTGTACTACAGGAAAGGAGGTGGAGCCCATAGGGTAGTAAGAAGGGGTGACTATCTTTCTTTTGGTGTATATACTTTTTGGGTGTGCATAGAGGTTCAAGTGTAAGTTGTATAAAGACTCTTGGATATGTAAGTAAATTTGAAAGATTTTAGTAAAGCTCTGTTTAAATCAAGATGTGTATTTTATTTGAGGTATATTCTATATGCTTCATATTATGAAAATCTTGATGTGTTATGTTTAATTGTGCTAAGGATGGTTTGAATAGACTACTTTTTAATCCTCTAATTCTGATATCAGCATTTCAGATTAGGGGTAAGTATGAAGGTCTGTTCATTTTCTCCTTCTCTGTTACACTCTAGTTTGACTGTAGAGAGATTCAAATGGGGTATGACAGAAATTGGTATCTTAGCCAAATCAAGATAAAATGGAAGCATAATTCGATTTAAATGAGGAAGTAGGATGAGATATAATGAATTAAATGTATACAGAACTGTAGGTTAAATCAAGTTTTAATGGAACTATGCATAACATTATAGTACAATAACATAATTGCATAACAGGCTTATTTAATATTTTGAAATGATCATGTTTATTAGTATGAGTATATATATTATGAATTGTCTATATGCATACAGATAATTATGTCTGAAGAGTTGTCAGAAAGAATGACTGATCTGTCATCCAGGCCAGATACAGAAACATAAATGAATGAGGGAAATAAGTCTAAAGAACTTTAAGATATTGTACATTTGATCTCATAAGTGGTAGATAAAATGACATCTATGGAGAAATCTTCTACTAGCAGTGGACCCAGATCTAAAAATGAAAGTGAAGTGGATTGACATTTAAAATTATTTCAAACTTTTAAACCACCAGCATTAAGGGTGTAAGTGATCCAACAGTAGCTGAAGACTGGTTGTTGAAGATTGGAAAGATTTTAGATGGCATGATCTGTCCTGAAGATAGAAAAGTACCCTTAGCCATATTTGTCCTAGAAGGAAAGGCAGAAAGGTGGTGGCAAGCTCAACATAGAGAAAAATTTGGACAAATGCCTATTACTATCATACAATGGGATGATTTTGTAAAAGTTTTTAGAGATTGGTTCATTCCTCCTTCAGCCAGACTAGCTCTGCAAGACAAATTCTTCAATCTGACTCAGGGTTCCAAGATAGTTATGCAATATGAAGCTGAGTTCACTTCTTTGTCTCGCTATGCACCTCATATGTCAGCACCCAGGAGAAGAAGTGTCATAGATTTTTAAGAGGACTTAGAGATCAAGTGCGCCTAACATTGGCACCTTTTGATATCAGTGACTTCTCAGTTTTAGTGGAGAGAGCCAGAAAAATTGAAAATGAGTTGAATTTCTCCAAGCATAGTTGGGAGCAGCAACAACCAAGAAAAAGGAAGATGTTTGAAAAGGATGATCTATTCAGAAACAAGAAGCCAAAGTTTAATGATAAACAAAAGCAGAGGCAGCTTTAAAAACCTTTATATGAGCAGTGTGGGAAGCGGCATTTTGGTCAGTGTTTGGTGGGATCTAGAAGATATTTTAAATGTGGTGAGATGGGTCACGCAAGGTGGATTGCCCTTAAGAGAAAAGAACCAATATCAAGCCACAAGGATATCAAGAGCAGGTACCACATAGGAGATATCTGGAGGGAGGTAATCAAGCAGGAAAAACTCAGTTCCAAGGAAGGCCAGCAGTATAAGGAGAACCACCCTTTCAATTAAAAGGAGAAGTATCAGATGTTAAAGGCAATCAACCTGTGAAAGCTAGAGTGTTTGCCATTACACCCCAGGAGGCCAATGATTCAAAGGAGGTGATTACATGTATACTTTTTATTTCTAACAAGTTTGACAGAGTTTTTTTTATTTTGGTGCATCCTATTCGTTTATTTCTGAAGAATTCTGTTCTGATTTATCTGTTGAGACTGCATGTTTTACACTTACCTTGTGTGTTATGATACCTACGAGGGATCATTTGCCTGCTAATAGGATGTGTCTTATGAATTTGGATATTAAGGGTACAAATTTCCAGCAGAATTGAAGTTATATTAGGAATGAATTGGTTAGTTAAATATTTTGCTACAATTGAATGTTGGAAGAAGAGAATAAAATTTAATTTACCAAATGAGAAGACCTTTTATTTTTCCTTTGTGAAGAATGCAACATCTTCTCTTATTAGTGCAGTGAAGTGGGTAAATATTTAAGGAGGGGTGAGTTAGTGTTCTTAGCTAAAATGGAGATCTTAAATAAAGATGTTCAGGCCTCTGAATTTTCAGATGTATTTTCTGAAAATTACCTGGATTACCACCTGAACGAGAAGTTGAATTTGGCATAGAACTACAACCAGGAACATCAGCAATTTATAAATCTCCTTATAGGATGGTCCCAAAAGAATTGCAGGAGTTAAAAACTCAGTTATAGGAATTGATGGATAAGGTATTTATCAGGGCTAGTCATTCACCTTGAAGTGCACCTGTACTTTTTGTTAAGAAGAAAGATGTATCCATGAGAATGTGTATTAACTACAGAGAGCTAAATAAAGTGACTATTAAGAACAAATATCCACTACTCGTATAGATGACTTGTTTGATTAGTTAGCAGGTGCCACAGTATTTTCTCGAATTGATTTAAGGTCAGGATATCATCAGGTGAGGGTTAAAGAATCAGATGTTAGTAAGACAGCTTTTGGGACCAGATATGATCATTTTGAGTTTAGAGTCATGCCATTTGAGTTAACAAATGTTATTTTTATGGATATGATGAATCGGATTTTCAAAAACTATATAGATAAGTTTGTGATTATTTTTATTGATGACATTTTGATATACTCGAGGACTGATGATGAGCATGCTAAACATTTAAGGATAGTTTTGGAGACATTGAGGAAAAATCAGTCGTATGCAAAATATTCAAAATGTGAATTCTGGCTAAATAATATTTCCTTCTTGGAGCATATTATCAGTGGTGAAGGGATTTCTGTAGACCCATAGAAGGTAAAAGCAATTATGGAATGGCCTGCACCAAAGAATGTTACAGAGGTTCGTAGCTTTTTAGCATTGGCATGATACTACAGAAGGTTTGTTAAAGGATGTTCACAGATTGCTATGCCTTTGTCCAAGCTAATGAGGAAAGAGGTAAAATTTGAATGGACAATTGAATGTGAGAAAAGCTTCCAGGTATTGAAAGGACATCTGACTACAACACCAGTAGTGACACTTCCCTTAGGAACAGAAGGATTTCAGATTTACAGTGATGCATCTTTGAAAGGTTTGGGATGTGTTCTAATGTAGAATAGAAAGGTGATTGCTTATGCATCTCGATAGTTGAAGCCCCATGAAAGAAATTATCCTACTCATGATTTAGAGCTACCTGCAGTAGTATTTGCTTTACAACAATTTTTGAAAGTCTTTCAGCAACCCAGCGGATTACCACCCCCCTTCCCCCTGCTTGAGCATGAGCATGCGATTTTGTTGAAGGAGGGAGTTTCTCTTATCAGTGTTCGACCTTACCGGTACCCACAGATCCAGAAAGATGAGATCGAGAGGCTCATCAGAGAGATGCTGGAGATAGGGATTATTAGACCCAATGTGAGTCCTTTTTCCAGCCCTGTGCTTCTGGTGAAAAAGAAGGATGATAGTTGAAGGTTTTGCGTAGATTATAAAGCCTTAAACAAGGAAACTGTGTTGGACAAGTTTCCTATCCCTGTGATTAACGAATTGTTGGATGAGCTATTTGGGGTAGTCATCTCCTCAATGATTAACCTGAAATTGGGATACCATCAGATCAGGATGAAACCAGAGATGTGCATAAGATTGCTTTCAGAACCCACAAGGGCCACTTTGAGTTTTTGGTGATGTCTTTCGGCCTTACCAACACTCCTGCTACTTTTCAGTCACTCATGAATCGGGTTTTTCAACCCTATCTTAGAAAATTTGTCTTGGTGTTTTTTGATGGCATCCTGATCTACATTTGAACGGAGGCAGAGCATAGGGAGCACTTGTGGATAGTGTTGGAGACATTGAAAGAGCACCGGTTATATGCCAACCCGAAGAAATGCTCATTTGTACAGCCACAGGTAAAGTACTTGGGACATGTGGTGAGCAAGGTAGGGGTAGTAGCGAACCAGTTTAAGATTGAGGCCATGCTAAAGTGGTCTTTTCTTAAGAGCTTGAGGGAGATGAGAGGATTCCTAGGCCTAATAGGGTATTACCGGAAGTACGTGCAAGGATATGGCATGATAGCATGGCCATTGATTGAGCAGTTGAAGAAGGATAGCTTCAAGTGGGGGGAGGCGGCTACACAGACTTTTGAGCAGCTGAAGAAAGTAATGACTAGTGTACCAGTGTTAGCACTTCCTGACTTCAGTAGATCATTTGTGGTGGAGACAGATGTATCAGGATATGGACTGGGGTAGTACTCATGTAGGATCAGCGATCGATCGCCTATTTCAGTCAGGTGCTCACAGCCAGGGCAAGGCTCAAGTCAGCATACGAGAGAGAACTGATGGCTATTTTCTTGGCCATTCAGAAGTGGCGACCCTATTTATTAGAGCGACACTTCCTAGTCAGAATAGATCAGAGGAGTCTGAAGTATTTGCTGGAACAACGAATGGTCACTGAAGAGCATCAACGATGACTATCCAAGTTATTGGGATATGAGTTTGAGATTCAATACCGCCCAGGCTTAGAAAACAAAGCAGCTGATGCCTTATACAGGAGAATCGAGGAGCCTCAGTTAGCAGCTTTGTCAGTACCCCTGGTCGTAGATTGGGAAAAGTTGAAATAGGAAAGTGAACAGGATGAGAGACTAAGGAAGATCAGAGATGAGTTGCCGTAGAACCCGGATAGTCATCCTGGCTACATGCTGAGGGGATTCCAACTGCTATATTAGGGAAGATTTGTTTTATCGAAGGGATCAGGATACATTCCCAAGCTGCTACAGGAGTTTCATGGCATTGCAGTGGGAGGGCATTCAGGAGCACAAAAAACCTACAGTTGATTACAGCAGAATTATATTGGGTGAGGATGCACCATGATGTAGAGGATTGGGTAGCCAAATATGATGTGTGCCAAAGGTACGAATACCTGGCCATATCGCCAGCAGGGTTACTACAGCTATTAGCCCTACCGGAGAGGGTATGAGAGGAGGTGACGATGGACTTCATCGAGGGATTGCCACGATCCGAGAGATTTTCGGTGATACTAGTAGTAGTGGATCGTTTGAGTAAATATGCACACTTCATTCCCTTGAGGCACCCTTATACAGCTGTTACTGTGGTTGCTGTCTTCATAAAGGAGTGGTGTGCCTGCATGGAGTTCCAGAAGCCATTGTGACAGACAGGGACAAGGTGTTCTTTAGCCACTTATGAAGAGAGTTATTTCGACTATAGGAGACAGTTCTGAAGAGAAGTATAGCCTATCACCCCCAGATAGATGGCCAAACAGAAGTGACCAATAGAAGCATAGAGACCTATTTGAGATGTTTTGCATCAGACACGCAGAGAGTTCGGCAAGGTGGCTTGCTTAGGTAGAGTATTTGTACAATATCTGCACCATTCAGCAGTGTAGACCACTCTTTTTAGGATTCTCTATGGGAGAGATCTACACCATCTGTTTCATTATGGGCAGAACAACATGCCAGTGTCCAGTGTAGAGCAGTATTTAGAGGAGAGGGACAGGGTATTATCTGAGCTTAAGGGATATTTGTTGAGAGCCCAACAGATCATGAAGAGGAAGGTTGATGAGCATAGGAAAGAAGTAAACTTTGAGCCCAGAGATAAGGTTTACTTAAAATTGAGGCTCTACAGGCAGAAAGCACTAGCTAGAAGGAGGAATAAGAAGTTATCTCCACGATACTTTGGGCCTTATGAGAACTTGGAGCACATTGGAGTTGTAGACTATCTCTTAAGGCTACCATCCTCATCAGCTTTGCACCTAGTCTTTCATGTCTCAGTTGAGGAAGGCGATAGGAGAGCAGTTACCATCATCGGTAATTCCGACTTTGATAGAGGACATGGAGGCCATTTTGGAACCTCTGGAAGTAGCGGGGGTGTGCAGAGGGGAGACTGGGGCACGAGAGGTGCTAATCAAGTGGAAGGATGTGCTCGAGCATGATGCCACATGGGAGCCATACGAGACAATCAGAAGATAGTTCTTGACCTTCCACCTTAAGGACAAGGTAAATTTTAAGGAGGGGAGTATTTTTACGAGGGAGACAGGCAACCGACCCAGCTGGGGCCGGTTCAGCAAAACCATGCGGGCAGAGCCTGGGCGGAACAAGTAGTGGGTTCGACCCCCCTTATGGGGCCCAACAAAGATTTGATTAAATATACTAGGAGAGGACATAAGGAGTAATTTGGAAATAGAGAAAGAGATGGAAATTAATTAAGGAAGGGGACAGCTTTTGGGGGAAATTAGGGACTTTATTTATGACTGATTCTAGGGTTTTTTTTTAGGTTTTGTTTTGAGAGTTTGTTGTGGTTTATTTTGGAGTTTTCTTGAGGGTTTCCTAGCTGCGTCTAGGTCAAGTAGGAGAGGCGATCTACCTCTCTAATAGTAGATCATTGTATCTTGCTTTGGTGTTGAAGTTTTAATACAAAAATCAGCCGTTGTTTCTCAGTTTCTGCTGTTTTTACTATCTTTTCTTACTGATTTCGTCTTCAAGGCGTATCAAAATTCTATGAGATGATGATGAGACTTGCAATGCTTTATGGTGCAGAATGTTGGCCATTAAAGGAGAAGCATGATATTAAGTTAAGTGTTGCAGAGATGAGGATGCTCAGGTGGATGAGTGGCTTTACTCTTTAGAGATAGGATAAAAAGGTTGGGGTAGCTCTAGTGAAAGATAAGATTAGAGAGAGTCACCTTAGATAGTTTGGTCACATAAAATGGTGGTCTTTTGATAACCCCGTTAGGAGACTAGATGTATTGGATTGACTTATGTTAAGAAAGATAGAGGTAGACCTCAGAAGACTTGGTTAGAAAATATTAGAAATGACCTTTTTAATTATTTTTAAATGAAAATTTGACTCATAATATGACATAGTGGAGGAAAAGGATTTATGTAGCGGACCCGACGTAGTTGGATAAATGCTTGATGTTGTTGTTCTTGTTACAACTTTTAATAGGGAAACAGAAATTAGCAGCAGCATTATTTGGTCAAGTTTTAGTTCCCTTTTATTCAGTTTACGTTGATGAAACAAATTTAAGTAGGATTTATTTGTTTCCCTTCTCTTGTTGTAAGATTTTGAACCTATTCTTTGTAAAACTACTAGCCTAGATTAACAAGACGTATTTTATTGTTATGAGTTGCTGATACTCTTAAGACAAGTTTAGAGCATCATGTTTTTTATTTATTTAACAGATATAATTTTGGATGGAGCCATGGAAAGGAGAAGCTTGAGTCTGGTAAATTTGGTAAGTGTTACCGTTGTGTGAACTTCCATAAGTTTTAGTTCTGCCTGCAGCCAAATGATTGTTTCATCATTGATGTACATCATTTTGCAATTTTTAGTTTTCCTCATATATGAAAAAAAAAGAGGTGCAATTATGGAAACTAAATGATAAATGGAAAGGAGTTTGAATTGTTAGCCTATGATGAAAACTAAGGGTTTTAATTTTTCATCATTATTAACCATTTAACCATATGTCAACCATTTTGTTTTGGCTTTCTAAATACTTCCTTGTTATTTATTCCTTTTCTGCGCCTGTTCTTCAATAATATCAGGTTTTTTGTTCGCTATAATTTTTTTTGAATGATAAGAATTTTTGTGATATAACCGTGTTTTACATATTCAGATTTTTAATTTGACGTTCTTGATACTATTGGTCCCATTTTTTCTCATAATGCAGATACATATAAGGGGTCTTATTATGCTAATCCTGTTTTAGATGTGCCCACAACTGATGTTTCCCTTATACAGCGGTATGTTCAACTGCATGCCTTTCTTTTTACACGACAGCTGCTCCGCATAAATGCTAACTAGCACCAGTTAACCTTTTGCATTTACATCCGCTATTCTTTTATTGTAAAATTTTAAGGTTTATGTTTGAAGCAATACACATTTTCTTGGCTTGATTATTTCAGATGTTGCGAAATGCTTGTAACATATTGTTCCATATTTCTCTTGTAGTAAGCACTAAGGCATGGGCCCATTCAGAAGACATCTTAGAATAAAATTAAATAGCCTTTACTTTTCAGTTATATCATAAATGAACATCCTTCAACTTTCAACTTAGTGTTACACTTTTACTGCAGATATGGAAGGGCATGACTGTCTTTTATTATTATTATTTTATTATTATTATTTATTATTATTATTATTATTATTATTATTATACTACGTTTGTAGAGCCTCGTAGAAGCTGCAAGAGATTCTAAGAATGAAATTTATTTAATGCTAGAGCTATTATTTTAGTTTTGTTTTTCCTTCATTTAACATGGGCCGCTTGCTTTAATTAAATTTTCCTGTTGAAATTGTCTTAGAACTTGAGGCTTTATTTGGTTGCCTATAAAAAGATCTTCTGCCTTCTTCGGAGCCTCCTTGTTGAATATTCCTGGTTATTTTTCTTCACGTTTGAAAGTTACATCATTTTCAGTTAATATTCTGCCCTTGGTTTATCTTACAAATCATCCCTGATGGCCAAGGAAAGTAATAGAAAGAATTTGGTAAATTGTATCAGTTATGATTGAGCAATAGACAAAAATCGATCTTTTGTTGATTCAGGATAAAACCAATATACTTAGCGGGGTTAGTATCTGAGGAGGACATCAACAGGAAATCTTGGCGCGTCTATCACAAGAGGAGTCGTAGATCGACGGCTATGATTAGGAGCCTTTATTTATGAATTATTTCATGTATTTTATTTTCTTATTTCATGTTATGTTGAGAGTCTTTCCCATTTTATCCTTATATTGGGTTATTTGTGTGTTGTAGCCCATGGGGCATTTTTGTATTTTGAGTCTTCATGTTTTGAGACCTATATATTGAGGCCTTAGGCTATTGTATGGGGATGATGACTATTATGAATTAAACTTCAGTTTTTTCTGAATTATGTGTGTTTGAGTCTTCTTGAGAGAAGAGTGAAGTCCCTAGGAGTAGGGCAACGCAACACCTAACAACTGACGCCGTGGTAAGGTTCTTGGCTCTATCTTTTCTCCCTCCTCACCCCACCTTCCTCTGTTGGTTGCCGAACCCTCCAACCCTCTTCCAAATAGCTAGCCGAAATATCCTGCTGCCCCATACAACCGAGCCACCTCCCTTTCTTCCATTCCCACTCGCCTACAAGCCCACCCTTCCTCTCCTCCCATTGTCGGCCAACCCCCACTCAATTGCCTTTTGATATTCCCTTCACCTTTTCCTCTTCTCCATTGATTTCCCCAAGGGCTACTGCCTCTTCCTATTCCTCTGCCCATTAGCTCCATTTTAATTGCCACCTTTTCCCCTTCCCCATTAACTCCACTTTAATTGCCACCTTTTCCCCACTCCCATTAGCTCCACATTAATTGCCACATTTTCCCCTTCCCTATTAGCTCCACTTTAATTACTACCCTTTTCACTTCCCCATTAGCTCCACTTTAATTGCCACCTTTTCCCCTTCCCTATTAACTCTACTTTAATTGCCACCTTTTCCCCTTTCCCATTGACTCCACTTTAATTGTCACCTTTTCCCCTTCCCCATTAATTTCCAAAAGCTGTTGCCTTTTCCTATTCCCTCTATTAAATCTTAATTGCTGCTGCCTTTTCCCATTCCCCCCATTAATTCTACACTAGTTGCTATATCTTGCAATTGCCATTGATCATTGAAGACCTCTCGTCCAGTGGTAACTCTCCTACATTCCACTCACTATTTCTTTTTCTTTGGGTAACTTTCTGTTGTTCAAAACCTTAAGCGTTTACTTCTTCTTAGTGGCATTGTTAATATCGTTTCAATTTTCTTCCGCTGAAATTATTTGAAGAGTGTGAGTGAGGGAACTTCATTGTGACTGTTCTAGTTGTTAATCGTGGGATTTGCGTGACTTGTGGATAAGTACCATTGTCTTGATTATTATTTTACTGTTTCTTACCAATATTTGTAATTATTTGATATTACTTTTATCAACAATTGAGAAGTCATTTAAATCAGCTCTTGATCTCCATTATTATATAATTGCTAAGCTTGTCAATTCACTATTAATTCTAAGCAATTCTTGAATCTAGCATATGCTTCACATTAGTATCTACTAAGGCTAAGCTTGGCAAGTATTGATTAAGATTATTTGGCCTTATACGAAGGATAGAAGAGGAACATTAAAATTACAATGAGTTAGTCAAATGTGTGATAAGAAGGAAATTTTTTTACCAAAGTTAACATGATCAGAAGAAAGAAAAAGGTTTTGGTAAACTAGCGTCGCAACCAAATGTTGTTTTAAGAATAAGTAATGGGAGACATAAAAAACAAAATAAATTAATTTTAAGGTTACTGCCAATGTTTCCTTCTTATTCTGCAACTTTGTGTCTCATTCTTCAAATAAATTTTTAATATCTTTAACAGGCATATTCTTCAAGCACTGAAACAAACCTATATACCTATATTAGCCCACACATTAGAGACAAACTGCATGGACAGTCATTGTATTAGACACTTAACCGCATCCACCTACTTTGCTGCAGCCTTCTGCTGTATTAGATTATACTCAACCTTACTTGTCTACTCTTCCATATTCATCGTCTTTGATCATTGTAACCTTGGGTAGACTATTTTAAAATCGTTGTCATAGTGCATGCAAACTTCAGAGAAACCCTAGCGGCTAAATGGCTATAGTTTTCCGCTTGTAGTTCTGTGATTGATATTTACATCCTAATTACATAATGGAAACTTTTATCAATATATTTCCGGTCAAGAAATTATTACGGTTGCAGCTTTTGTAAGTAAAATCTACGTTGTAATGGGTTATTTTCCATTGTTTTTTTGGGGCGCTGTTGTGACAGTATAAGTGTGTGAATATTTCCATGTACATATGAAGTATGTTTTTGTAGGTACCCACACTACTGCCGAGCAAATATATGGCCTACCGATGCTTTGCCTGATCTTGAATCAGGTATGTGGGCATCAGTTTAGTCCATCTATATTTTAAAAATTGCAGATGATAAGGCTTTAATTTGGGTCTTTATACCTCATATTGCAAAAAAAATTATGTTAAGAATGTTTAACTGTATTGTACTGTTGAACTTTTTTTCATTCTGTGGAGTACTTATTTTAATAAACTAAATGCTAGTTGTTTGTTTCTACTCAGTTATCAGGGTTAGATGCTTGTAGGATATTTCAATATGATGTTATTTATTCATGAACCATCAAATACAAGTTTTTAAGTTTAATTTTACAATTTTCAGACCATTTAAAATTATAGATTATTGTTGACCTCTACCGTTAAAATAACAAAAAAGAGAATAAAAACATGTGCATGAATGATTACCTGTAGTTGAATCCTGCTCAAATCACTGCTCTAGTCGCTAGTCCTGTCGCCCATGCCCTGCGAACGGCGCCAAGGCAGTCCTCTCACGCGACAACACCTCCATCGTTGCTCTTCGACGTCTTTAAAAGCCGATCAAATGAAGCCTTCGGCCCCCCCTTCGCATCTCCCACAGCTCCCAACATCCGAACTCCCCCACTCTTCTTCCCAAAATCCCGCAAGCCCCTTCGCTACTTCCGATTCCGCCTCCCGTCCGTCTGCCGAAGTCGACCGAGCCAAAGCAGACAGCTGACCCCGTCCAACTCTCCTCTTCCATTCCCGACCCCCTTAGGCCGCCGACCTCCACCTAGCCGAAGCCGACCCTAGCCCGTTTGCCGCTTCCCTTGATCTAGCCGAGCCCTAGTCGGAACCTAGCTAACTGGCCTGTGCCCTAGCCTTGCCAAATCTCCCTGCTACCGCGAGCTATTCGCCTCCTCCGAAAACGTTCCTTCCAGTTGGATCGGAGGCAACGACAGGAGCTCGCGTGTAGTGAAGGTAACTTTCTCTATTTCGAGCGCTCCTTTGGCCAGATCCAATAAATCCGCCTGGGTAGACGTGAGGGAGGCAGAGGATTTAATTAGATGTGAGATTTAACTATTCCCTATATCCTGTTTAACAGGATGTTGCCTAAATCCGACTTAAATCCTGTTGTTTAAATCGGATTCAGTTCAAATCGTGTATGAATTCTGCATCCAAACAATATTTTGTTTAAGTTAATTATAATTAATTAAACTTAATTATTTTTAAATATAATTAATTATTATTAAGTATTTTAAATTAATTATAATTAATTAAATTTATTTATGATTAATTTTGTAATTATTAATTAAATATGAATTAATTATAATTAATTAAATTTAATTATAATTAGTTATCTTTGATTATAATTAATTATTGATTAATCATAAATTAGTTATAATTAAATAAATTTAATTATAATTAATATTTTTAATAATAATTGATTATTATTAATTATAATTAATTATTATTAATTAAAATTAATTATAATTAATAAAAAGAAGTGAAATGAAAGAGAAAGAAAAAAGGCCTTTTCTCGTCTTGATCTGTGTGCCAACTCCACCAACGTTCCTTCGCCAAGGTATAACCTCCTAAACTTCGAAAACTCATTCTCGGCACTTGCAGCGCGGCGAACGAGCACTTATGCATGTTTTTCTTAGCACAGTGGGAGGGAATTCGTTGTGGTGCTAGCGGCAAGGCAGGTAATCCTCCTAAAGTTCTATTTTCGGTGTTCGTGGCGGGCCAAGGGACCACCCATGCACGCTTTTCTTAGCGTGGTGGGAGGGAACTTGGTGCGGCGCTTACGGTGAGGCAGGCAATCCTTGTGCGCGTTTTTCTTAGAACGACGGGGCAAAAATATAAGTACCCGTATGCGGGAAAAATTGCTTTTTCAAACAGGTGCTTTTGAAGACCAATGCACGCCTTTCTTGGCGTGATGGGGACAAAGACTACGGCCGTGGTGTCCCATGACACCGACCGTGCACGTCTTTCTTGACGTGGTGGGCAGGCTAAGACTCCTGTAGTTTCTCCTAAATGGGAGAAACTTTGGGAGGCTGCCGAAATTCTATTTGAAGATGCAGAAGACTTGGACAAAAAGCAGGGGACTTATGAACTTGAACTTGGACTTAAATGAACTAAGGGGAATGAGGATTTAATTTGAACTTGATTTGAACACTAATTTAAGATGATTTGAACAATCCAGACTCAAACAAGGACTTGAACTCAAAAGGACAGAAGGGGACTTGATTTGGATAATGAATTGGTTATGAAATTGAGCCTAAATCAAACTTGAATTCAAATCAATATGACAATAAATAAAAATTGCAAATTGAACCAGAAGGAAGATAATATAACATTCAAAATGAAGTTGGAATTTGTAAAATAACAAAGTACAAATTAGATGTAAGTGAACATGCAAGAATCCTTAGTGAACAAAGAACCCCAAGCATGACCCTTTTTATAAGCATCAATGAATAAAATTATCATGTAAATCATGAACTACTTTCAATAACAAGGGAATGCTTGTAACTGCTGACATGATCCACCTACAAGCATGCATAAATCATGAATACAAGCATGAACAAAGGATGTGTGGTGTGATGATTCATCCAATACTACAACCAAGGTCTTCCAACCAACACACAAGGAACGTGAGGCCCATAGTGCCCATGTCAGTGGGCCCACTATTTCATACAATGAACTGGGTAGCATACCAACAATCATCCACAAGGAAGCAAGTCTCCCTACAACTAATGTCAACCGCTTGGGGGATGCATACAATATCTCCCACAAGCGCTAAAAGATACGCATGCAAATGCAACAATTTGATGATTAGAATAATGAAGCTTCCCACAAACATATATAGTGCAGCTTATGATGAATGCTATAATGTCCCCTCAAATGGCGACGATTAATTAGCAAGTGGGTGTTAGGGTTCTCCACAAATACTGAAAGTCATCATGCATAACAAATATAACAGCTCACCAGTTGGCAAGCCTGAAGAATTTGATGATGAATGCAGCCCAATCAGTAGCTAATAGCCATTCGTAGATGAATACACTGACTTGCATGCAAATAACGGCAGTCGATGTGTAGTGTCCATAGCAATCTTGCAAGAGGACATAGTAGTCCTTGCAAACAGCAATAATAGAAAGATTACAAGGATGATCGACATTCTATGGATGTAGATATATATACAACATATCATCTACAGATAAGGATAGTATACATGCAATGCATATGAGGCACTTACAAGTTGTTGTAACCAAAGGCATTGTGTTTGCGGTATACGCATAAGGCACTTATGAATTGTTGCAACACTCTTATGGTTAACTATAAATGACCGCCAAATGTTGAGATCCCTCGTACGTAAAAGATGATCGATTGGCAACAAGTACAAATGCTTACGGGTCGCTGCAAGAGACCTGTTTCATATCCGACATGTTGTCTGCAAGTAGAGAAGAAAGAATTACAACAATTGCAAGTACCTACGAGCAGCCATAGAAGACCCGCCAAATACTATCAAAATGCCCCCGCACATGCACTATAATATGTATGCATATAGGTATACAGAAGGGGATGCATAATAAACCCGCAAGGCCCCGACGAGCGTATTATTGGTACACACGTGACGTCTAGGGATGCTGCGCGGGTCAAGAAATAAACCCAAGTTCGAGCCCGATCCTTCTATATGGATAGGTAGGAGTCGGCACGGCTAGAACTATCAAACAGATATACAGTCAATGTGTCGATCAGAATATCTGTTTTATACATTTATATTAGGCCTTCAAGGTCTATAACAAAAGAAATTTATTAACAAAACATAAACCCTGCGACAAACCCGATCCTTCGTCAGCAAACTAACAGAGTTGACAAGGTTCAATCCACAAATGGAAGTAACCCCATACACCCCGATGATGACCTTGTTGAATGTAGATCTCAACCGGAGGGGTTAACTCCAACCATTTCAAATGCCTCCAAACTTTCACAAAGTTCAAATTTTCACAAATACAAACATTTTCAAATGACCCCATAAACACCCCGATGATGGTCGTGTTGAATGCAAATCTCAATCGGAGGGGTTAACTCTAAATACTCTATACATTCAAAATGTCACTCAAATACCCATCAAAATCCAGAATTCCAAAAATCCTAAAATCTCAAGATTGAAATATTTAAAATTGAAATGAACCATTAAATGCTTAAATCAAAACTCATCTACCTTCCGCAATAATTTGCCGAGGTAGACAAATTAAAAAGTACTTCAACTCACATAGAGCTAATGCCTAGTCGAAAATATCACTAGATCCATTATCAAATAATCTCCTGCCAGTAAGGATGTGGTACGTGTCCTCAAACCGGCAGTTTTGCCACCAAATGACATTGCGGGATAAACGGTTTTGACCTGGGGCCCTCTGAACCGATTGGTTTTGCCGCCAAATGGCACTACGAAATAACGGTTATGGCCAGAGCCAATACGTTCCTTAGTGGCATCAAATCCTTGAGATATAAATTGATAAGATATGATCGATAGGGTATAAAGCCCTCTGTTAGCTAAGGTGGATTCAAATTTATTCTCTTAGACAAACATTCATCCCAGGTCTACAAGTTACCCTTGAACAAAGAAACCCGTGGCTGCCGACAAGGATCCTTCTGTTAGGTTGGGTTGACTACCTCCTCTAACTAAGTAGACCAGGGACCATGATGGCCGGACGATAGAACTATGTGATCTTAATCGGGTCCATCATCCATTCTCCCACCATCCGCTTTAAGTGCAAGATGGTGCAATTTCAAATTTTAAATGTCAAAATTTCTAACACCCAAACCTATGCTGCTACTATACGCTAGGTAACACGTATCTCTACGTATTTGATTGACGACTAGTCTTAATCGAAAGTTCTCTCTCGTTATTGGGAGGGGTAATTTACTATAGGGGCTTGCGCCTATAGGAAACCAGAACTCAGATCATAAAGTCGCAAAATGAAGGCGAAATATCTGGGTAATTAACTATAGGTACTAGCTATCTTTTTCACATAGCATTAGTTTCTCATGCATAATGAAAATCTTAAGATTTTAAATCTTACTCTAAAAAAATTTATTTTTAGTATTCTTTAAATGCTCCCATCTAATCCTAGGACAACATTTTATTTTATTTTTCATATTTTGTCTCTTCATTTTAAAGTTAAAAGCTAATAAGCGATGCTGGGTATATAAACTCACTCAGATTAACTTTACAATCTTTGTAATTTTAACGATATATTTTTCTTATAAGAAAATAATCAATCTAAGCTTTATTATATCCATTCTTATAAGTGATGAGGTGTTCATCTCTTTTTTTAAATAAGGTATTAACAATTACAAAATTATAAGATAGAATAAAATCTAATATGATCCTATTAACTTCATTAATCACTCTAAAGCCATAGCTATCATGAATGTTTCTAAAATGTTTTACTACTCTACCAATATGTCCATTTAAATCTCCTCTATTCAAAACTTTCTTCAAAAGGTATATTTTATATTAATTTTTTCAAGCCATTTCCAAAATTTTAATGTTGAGAACACATCCAAACCTACGTGAGGAGCATAAACACTTATAATATTAATAGTTTTAGCAGCAAGAGCAATCTTTAAGGCGATAATTCTATTCCCAAATCTATTAATTTCTACAATATTATCCATCAACTCTTATCTATGATCACACCTACATAATTTTTAGTATAACTTTTACCCAAATATCATAGTTTATATCATAAACTATCAATCTCCTTAGGCTATTTGTAACCCATTTAGTTTTCTGAATGCATATAATATTTATTTTCCTATAAATCATAATATTTATTAATTTCATTAATTTACTTATAGGAGAGCATATATTCTAGGTTCCTATCTTAATCCTAGTTTCATGGACTACTTTGCCCACATCCGTCCGTGATGTGAGAACCCTTGCTTATTTGACACTGCACCTAGTTATCGATGCAACAACCCTTACACACTTCTTGCTGTATTTAGGTCATACAACGCGTCACTTTCATGGGATGCCCTAGCATTAATACAATATATTGAATAATTCACGTCGTGGTTATTTGACAAATTTTATGCTCGCTATCAACTATCTAATGCAATTCTTTACTTTTCTCATCCAGGACTTGGCACCTGACAATGGTAGTGTTTGGACACATAACTACAATTATATATAAAAATAAAATTTTGGCAATATTGACTTATGTTAAAAAAGGTAGAGGTAGACCTAAAAAGACTTGGTTAGAAAATATTAGAAATGATCTTTCTTTATTAGATTTAAATAAGAATTTGACTTTTAACAGGACACAATGGAGAAAAAGGATTCATATAGCCGACCCCATGTAGTGGGATAAAGGCTTGATGTTGTTGTATTTAAAAATATAAAGGATTCGTTTTGCTTTCAATGTATTGGATCCATAACATATATACAAGCGGCTAGAAGGCATACACTAGGCCACAAAATAAATTTTTGTGCATCTTCCAATAGTAAATGCTCTCGTAAAAATAATCAAAATTTGAATATTTTAATGCCTCACATACATTATTATGTAAATTCCCCAAAATCAAAGTGACAGCCTCATGAAGCATGTTAATACTTTGAGAAGCGTGTTCTTGCATCGAGAAGTGTGTAGTAGCCTTGCAAAGTGTGCGAAAACCTTCAGAAGAATGATACCATATCATGAAGTATGCCATTACCTCCAGTACCATGCAATAGCACCGAAAACGTGCTATAATTTTTAAAATGAGAAAATTTAAAGCAAATTGAAAGTGTGCAAGCACTTTATGCAAATGTACAAAAAATTAAGTACAAGTGCATCATGTGACTGCATTGAAAAGCATGCTAACACATTCAAAGCATGCATGTGCATCGTGCAAGCCCATAAAAAATGTATAAGTGCATAGTACAAACGCATAAAAAAGTGTGCACATCATTTGAAAATAAGGTTAAATTTAACTCATGTGCTCTGTCAAATGTGTTTAATGCTCAAACATGGAAATTTGAGAAGGCTTTGTGGGGTTAGAAGCAAGCTAATTTAAATTCATATTTTTAAAATTAATCACCAACATTTGCTCCGAGTGTTGCATCGAATCTATAAATTGGTGGTATGAGAATATTGCACGAGTTAAATAAGAATTTAAATTTTAATTTCAATCCTCCTCCTTGAAAGGATTGTAGTTGATACAAATTAGATTTATAAGTAAACCCACCTAAATAATTTGATTTGAAGTTCAAATTAGGCCTTAAATGCCTCTTTAAGTACAATTCGTTATGAAAATACGAACTCTCGGATTTAACGTTCATGCAATAACTCATAAAGTTGATATTGAATCCGATCTTTTGTTGACGGGAAAATATAGTCAACAAGGTTTAAATAACAAAACTGTGGATTTTTTAATTATCTGATAATGACCATGTTGATATGAATTTCAACTGGATGGTTAATTTTTAAAAATTGGATTCTCATGCCATAAAATACAAGAATAATTAAGATGATCTTAATGTCCCTTCGATGATTGTCATGCTGAAATTTCATCTCAATCTAGGGGTTAATTTTCAAATTTATCAAAATTTTAAACTTAATATCTTTCAAAATATTCAAATGGAAATCTCACTTTAAACAACAACAACAACAACAACAATAACAAGCCTTTGTTCCACTACGTGGGGTCGGCAACATGAATCCTTTTTCTCCATTGTGTCCGGTTCAAAGTCAAATTCTCGTTTAAATCTAATAGAGAAAGATCATTTCTAATATTTTCTAACCAAGTCTTTTTAGGTCTACCTCTACCTTTCTTAACATAAGTCAAATCTAATACCTCTACTTTCCTAACTGGGTCATCGGAAGGCCGCCGTTTTATGTGACCAAACCATCTAAGGCGACTCTCTCTAATCTTATCCTCCACTGGAGCTACTCCAACCTTTTCACGTATATGCTCATTTCGTATCCTGTCTCTAAGAGTAAATCCACTCATCCACCTAAGCATCCTCATCTCCGCAACACATAACTTAGTATTATGCTTCTCTTTTAATGGCCAACATTCTGCACCATAAAGCATTGCAGGTCTCAGCACCATCTTATAGAATTTTCCCTTAAGTTTAAGGGGACTTTTCTATCACACAACAAGCCCGATGCATTCCTCCACTTCAACCATCCAACTTGAATTCTACTGATAACATCCCCATCTATTTCACCATCACTCTGAATAATAGATCCAAGATATCTAAAACGTGTACTCTTATTAATGACTTGATCGCCCAAAGTCACAATCCCCTCACTAGGTCTATTACTGCTAAAATTACACTCCATATATTCAGTTTTAGATCTACTCAAGCGAAAACCTTTAGACTCTAAAGTTGATCTCCAGACTTCAAGTTTACCTTCAACTCCCTCTTTAGTCTTGTCAACAAGAAGAATATCATCAGCAAAAAGCATACACCAGGGTACATCCTCTTGTAAATGTCTAGTGAGAACATCCATGACTAACGCGAAAAGATATGGGCTTAAAGCTGATCCTTGATGTAATCCAACCGAAATAGGGAAATACTTGGTCAAACCACCTTGTGTTTGAACACAAGTAGTAGCTCCTTCATACATATCTTTAATGATTTGAATATAAGCATTATTAACTCCTTTCTTTTCAAGAACTCTCCATAGCACTTCTCTTGGAACTTTATCATATGCTTTCTCTAAATCAATAAATATCATATGTAGATCCTCCTTATTCTCCCTATATTTCTCCATCAAACCTCTCAATAAATGTATGGCTTCCATAGTAGACCTACCAGGCATGAATCCAAATTGATTTTGAGAAACATTAGTATCACGCCGCAGCCTATGCTCCATAACTCGCTCCCATAGTCTTAAAGTGTGACACATTAACTTAATTCCTCTATAATTCGCACAATCTTGTGCATCACCTTTATTCTTATAAATAGGAATCAATACACTCATTCTCCACGCATCTGGCATCTTTTTAGTCTTCAAAATATTATTAAAAAGTTTAGTTAGCCAAGAAATTCCTTCATCTCCTAAGCATTTCCACATCTCTATTGGGATATCATCAGGTCCAACAGCTTTTCCACACTTCATTTTCTTTAAAGCCTCTCTAACTTCGGTTTTACTAATACGCCGATAAAAACAGAAATCTTTATTTTCATTTAGGATGCTAAGGTCACTAAAGTCAATTGTATTCCTACAATCTTCATTAAAAAGTTTATCAAAATATCTCATCCACCTTTGTTGAATATCATCTTCTAAGAAAAGTACTTTTTGATCTTCATCCTTAATACACTTCACTTGAATTAAATCCTTACTACTCCTATCTCTTTGTTTGGCTAGCTTATACATATATCTTTCTCCCTCCTTAGTATCTAATCTATTATATAAATCATTAAAAGCTAAGATCTTTGCATCACATATTGCTTTCTTAGAATCCCTACATGCCTCTTTATATCTTTCCCAATTATCAAAATTTTTACATCTAAACCAATTTTTATAACAAATCTTCTTATTTTTTATCTTTTCTTGCACAATTGGATTCCACCACCAGCTATTTTTACTATTAGGGGCTTTTCCCTTTGATACTCCAAACACATCTTTAGCAATATTTTTAATATCACTAGCCACTTTTTCCCACATAACATTAGCATCCTCATGCACAAATAAAATTTTAGAATCTAAAATCTTACTCTCAAAAATATTTTTATTACTATTCTTTAAATGCCCCCATCTAATCCTAGAAAATCGCTTTACTTTATTTTTTATTTTCTGTCCTTTCATCTTAAAGTCTAAAACTAATAAGCGATGTTGGGTACATAAACTTTCACTCGGAATAACTTTACAATCTTTGCAATCTAAAACTTAAAAAAAAAAATTCATCCAACCTTCACAATCATTTGACGAGGTTGATGAATTCAAGAATAATTTAAGCACAAAAAAAGCAAATGTTCAGTCGGGAATATTACTATTCATTTTCAAACAATTCATCGCAAGTAAAGACATGACATATTCTCTAATCGATGGTTTGGTTCAATTGTTCCATAAAATTGGTGGTTTGGCCCAAAGGCTCTACATGATAAATGGTTATCGAGGTCCTCTAATAAGATGGTTTGACCCAAGGACTTCACTTTATTACGGTCATAGCTAGAGCCCGTGTGCTCTCTAATGGCTATTACCCTTGAATAATAAATGATATGGTAAATTTGATAAGGCACAAAGACCTCTGTTAGTTAAGGTCGACATGAATTTGTTTCTTAGATAAGCATTTACCCCAAGTCTACAAGATACTCTTATATGAAGCAATCCATAGCTGCCGACAAGGATTCTTCGATATGGTTGGGTCAACTATCTCCTCTGGCTGGGACCATGATGACCCGGGACAACATAATCATGGGATCATTATCAGGTTTATCATCATTGTAACGACCGGTTCGGTCCGGCTGGTTCATGTGAACCAGCCGAACCTTATTATTAAAATCCCGTAACTATGCCCCCATTTCGCGAATCGACAGGAGACGGAAGTCTGGGCGGACGACCAAGCGCTTGCGAAGGAGGATTCGGAAATTTCCTTTCGCCAATTTTAGAAATCCAACGCATTGGGAGATAAGAATTTAAGATTCCTTTTCTTTCCTACCATTAGAGGAGTGCTAAATTGAGAGGAATCGCAACGAAAGAGAGAAACGATCGAGAAGAAGAGGGAAGAAGGTTTGTTAGTTTTCTTTCCAAAATTTTTCTATAAATTATATCGTTTTAACTCGTCTAAAGCAAAGAATGATTTCTAAAGGAAAAAGGAAGGGTTTGAAAGCGAGAAGGAAGAATTATAAGAGAGGAAGAAGAAATTTAGGGTTTTGAGAAATTCCCAAATTTGTAAGTAAATTTCGAGCACGAGTAAATTTCTATCTTGAAATTGTATTAAGTTTTATTAGTTAACTTGTATTGTTTGATTTTAGAGATTTGGAAAAGAGAAGATCGAAAGCTTCAAGAGTTGATTTCACAAAAATTCTTGGAAAAGAAATTAAAGTGGGTAATTGTCATTATGAAATTCAATATTTCGTCTTATTCTTTCGAAAATGATATAGTGTTTGGTATTATAATATTGTTTGCTTTAAAGGTTTTATATTTTTAGAGACTATCATGTGTGAAATGTTGAAAGTTTAAATGCATAAAATAAATGTAAACATTATTCAAACAGAAAACAAAAAGGATGAAATAACATGAATGAGTATGAGTGAAGAAGGATATTATATGCTACATGTATGTATATATGTATTAAGGAGATACACCAACGAAGAGATGACATATGAAAATGAATAAAAATATTCAAAATAAATAGAAAAGAAAGAAAAATGATATACATGCAAACAGGAGTTCACCCCCTTATGGTACTGGCTGGGGATGTCATTCTCGTGCACATTAAAGGAAAAAGGAAATGGTAAATGAAAAGGAAATGGAAATGGCTGTACCTTTGGGTACATTTAGACGGTGCTCCTGTACGACTTAAATGGAAAAAGGAATATAGATTAAAGAAATGTTAGAAATGAAAATGATAGGATACCTATGATGGGATATGTATAAAAGAAACGAATGAAAGGAAATGAACAATGTAAAGAAAAAAAAAGTACACCAATGTAAATGTTAATTTTATTATTTATTTAGTGAATTTTATGCATATTAAGTGATGATGAGCATTACCCACTGAGTTTACTTAGTAAACTCAAACAACGAATTTAAATGTTTCAGGTAAGTCTTTTGTGATTTAGAAATGACAGAAAGAGAAGAGTTCGTCAATAGAAGACGACGTGCATCTGATAACAGGTAAATTTTGATCTGGAATAAATGTAAAGTATTAGAAGAATTTAGTTAGTGGCTCTTCAGATAAATAAAGGAGAATTTAATGTTTTTATGTTATTATGCTTGAACTGATTAGATCCTACCGTTCGACTTTAGTTCCCGCCTCGTTAATTCGAGTATCTAAGTCGGGTCGTGACAATCATTCCCCCCATCATTTACATTAAATACATGGTGGTATATTTATAATCATAAAATCAAACCTAAATATCAAATATGCTGCTATTATATGCTAGGTGCTTAGTGCTTACCTAATAAAAGTACTCTCTCATCATCGGGAGGGGTAATTAATCATCGGGTTTTGCACATATGGATAAGTTGAACTCAAAATCTTAAAAGTCCTTGCTAAAGGAGGGCGAATTCTCTAGGTAGTGTCTTACCTTTAACCCACCCATCCGTCTTTCGAAAATTTACACTGGAACATAATATATTAAAACTCCTCAAATCATGCGGAGAGGCTGGGACCCAAAATTTTCAAAGCCTACACCAGTACGTAGGCGCATTTGTTTCAAACCTACAAAGCTTGCTCATGCTTTTATATATTGGACGAGAAGTCCCATATTGCAACAATTTCTAACTTTGAAGGACATACCATTTGAATCTTTTAGGATGTCTTAAGATGCAAGATGTGCTCCTTTTGATGGAGCGGAATAAGGTCGTCAGGTATGCATATGCTTGATCCCATCACTTCTAATGTTGGATATCTTTCATGGACCTAAAGCTTTCCTATGTATCCCTTTTCATCTTTTTTTCTAGGTAAGATATATTTCATTCAATCATCCTTTTCGCCACTTGCCTGTCAAAGGGTCGAGTGAATTGGGGAACTAAATGCATACTCATGAATGCCTTCACAAGTTTTGTGCAAGTAGCTACCAGTTCTTCACGTGGATACTCGCCCTCAAGAAGAGTTCCTTTGAGGATCTCGATTGGAACCTATAGAGGGACTCACTTGAGGGGATCAATGGGCTTAACTCACTTGGGCCTTCTAAGGAGCTCACTCTACATGAGGTGAATGAGAGATGTCTCATCAAATTATCACTCGTTGTTGCCTCTTTCACTGGCTCTCCCCCATAACCCAACTCAGTTAGAGAAAAATGTCTACTCAGAAGACACACTATTCAGCTACAAACATCCGACCTAAAGCTCTTTCATTACCATAACATCTTACTCGCCTTCTTCAATGTAGCCTGAGATCTTTTACACAAGTCATCAGTCTTGCTTGACCATTGGCCAAGGCTCACTCATAGACTCACCCAGAGCCTACTCCCCACCACTGAGTGTGTCCGTTGACTTTGTCATTCTCCAACCTATCAGAAGGTGATATGTGTTTAGATTAGTGAGTTGTGTTGTACAAGGGTTTTCTGTGTAGCTTGTATTTTTTACTTTACATTTTCTCTGTATAGCCTTTCTTATAACGCTCAGAATCCTATAAATAAGGGATGATGAGGAATAGTTGAGGGACCTTGGACCTTTAGCATGGACTTTTGAATTTTCTCAGATAGTGGATACTTTACCGGTTTGAGATCTCTAGTCTTCTTCTTTGCTTTCTCTACTCTCTCTGCACTCTTCACTCTCTTATAGGTTTCAGCTCACCAGGTTTACCTATTAGTAAGGTCTGGTATTATCTATTGACAAATTTGGATTCAACACATTGCTTAAATTGAAATTTGTAATTTTGTGAATTAAGATCGTTTTATGCTTTTTTACACATCTCATCCTAGATTTATACTAGTAAATCTTAGAGCCCAAAACATCTTAACATCAACAAGGCAATCTTTGATAAAAAAATAAGAATGCGATGACTCAAACTTATGCCTCTTATAGGTGCTGTGGAAAATTGGTGTTCTGCGTATGAAATGCATAATAAATTAAAGTATTTTTTGTTGTAATTGCACAATGAAAATTATGCAACTTGTGCAAGTCCTTTTATTGGGCGTTTAAGGTGATTGCGGTGAAGACAAAATTTTGCCCAATAAAGTTTGATTTAGCTCTTTGGATGCATGAAATGATAGCAATGAATTATGGGATTGTATGGGGCAAAAGGTTCATCCTTTATGTCATCTTTAAATTGAGATATGCTTAACGAGATCTTCAGTTTTAGCTGGAGTAAATCAATGTTGGTTGTTTCTTGTCGGTTAGGTCAAAACCTATTTGATACAAGCATAATTTTGTTTATTATACTTTTAACTATTTTTAAGGTTACCTAATTGTGCAATCGCCCTTTATTTCATATCATATTTTAATATTGCATAATTTTGAATTTTAAACACTATAAAAGCTTAAATTGTCAAAATGTCCAAAATAATGATAATGAAAATTCCACGATAGGACTAAAAACCAAAGTCAATAGCAACTTTTAAAATCTTGCAGCTAACATTTCACTTGGGTAATTATGACGGTATGACCTTGTGCAAAAAAGGCATTGACTGGATACTGTTACTTGAAATGCAACATGAAAAGCAAACCATCAGACGTGTTCATAGTTATTGGGAAGTTCAATTATCTTATTCCCTGAGTTTCTCATTTGCTTTTATGAAGAACACTGTAGAACTAAAGTACAATGTATAATATGATTAAACCATTCTCAAATACAGCGAACTTATATGTCTGATATGATGTATATTCTTTAGTTCAGAAATGGAATTTAGACATTGTATTTTGTATGTATTATCTGATCTATTCCTGAACTTTTTATTTTCAATTTGCGTATATTTTTTGACGTCAGAAGCTGGAATTAACTTTGCGATCAAGTATCAGTTGCATTTGCAAAGGAAGTTTATGTTCAGCAAGGCTGAGTATGACGTTTGATTTTGTTTTTGTATTGTTTCATCTTCATTTAATCAACTCTGGGTCATCCAAGCTTGCCTCCCTTTCCTCTCTGCTTTATATGGAGCATGTATCAGGACTCTTATCCTGATTGTATATTCAGAATAGCAATCTCGAGATACCTAATGCATGTGAGAATTCGTTTTTATAACCTACTCATTTTTGAAAGATGCAACTTGATGTCTCAAAATTTCTCAAATTCCTTAAGAAGAACCACAGGAATAGTTTTTTAATGCTGTTTTACTGTTAGCATGATTAAAATTGTTGATACTTTGGTAGAGATGGACAAGCTGCCTAGCAAGTGTATTAATCATGGTCATGAAGCCATGGAGGATGTGAACATGCGGTGTATTACTTTTCATCATATTTTTCTTTTGCAAATCAAATTTTGATGTCAAATTATTAAAAGCACAGCAGTTGAAAAGCATTGTCAAATGAAATAATGCCACTTTTATAAGAGTTACCTTTCAGTCTCCCGTTAGCAGTCTCCCGTTAGTTTAAGTACTGAATATGATGAATTTTTTTCCTTCTATCTTATTTTTGCAGCTTTTAAAGCTCTGGGAAACCTGATGCTGGATGTCGGGCTTCTGTTAGCATATCACTGTGATCATTATGGTATGCTCGCATTTCTTATATTTTCTTCATTCTGTGTATAGAGTATGTTAAAATAAACTGTTTTGTTCAGAAAATTTTAAGTTAAATTAACTGGTAAAATTAGTATGAATTTAAGAGAAAAATGGTTAGTCGTTTACATTTTCGATTGGAAATTATTGACTCATATGCTAAAACACACAAAAAAGAGTGAAATCAACGACTTAAATGACGGTCGGCGGGCGTGACGCGTCACTTAAATAGTCAAATGACCTTTGATCGCCAAACAGACTGCGTCATTGCGATCGGAGCATCGAATTTACCTAGTAGGGAACCCCTCACAGTCAAATCAGGCGAAAACGATCATAATCGGCAATCGACACCAGAAAATGACACGCGTCATTGCCCAAATGAAGTCTGATTGCAAAACGGGCTTCGCCGTTGAGTTCAGAACGTCTGAGTTATCTAAAAATGATTATAATTCTACCCAATGAAATTCGCCTGGGGAAATCAGCGTGATCCTGAGGCAAAAATGCACGGATTTCAAGGAAAAGCACGCAAATCGAGAAAAAAAATTTGTTTCTTTCATTTTTGTCATATTTGAATAATAATGATAATAATAATAATTATTATTATTAATATTAACAATTAAAAAAAATGAAAAAAGACGACACCCGTACCTACTGTTCGGCTTCGACACTGTTCACGTCGCGCAATCCATGTTCAAATTGCGCAGATCCACTCCTCGATCACAGCCTTCTCTCGGTTTTAAAACGGCAATGAGCAAAACTTATTGTTTTAGGGGCTGTTTGGTATCGGATTTACAACGGGATTTAAGTCGGATTTACGCGAAATCCAGCCAAACAGTTTTTGTGCGCGTGTTTAATCCCGGGATTTAGTAAATCCCGGATTTACGGATTTACCGGTTAAATCCGGGATTTACTAAATCCGTGGGGTAGCCGGATTTAACGGGATTTAAGATTAGAAGCGGTCGAAAGGGAGAAAGTTAACTTCACAGCCAACGAGCTCCTGTTCTTGCTTCCGATCAAAATGTCGTAACTTCCGATCCGACAGGAAGGGAAAGTCGTCGAAGGAGTGAAGTCGAACAGCCACAAAGGAGCCGAAGAAGCGACGCGTGCAATCCATACACCTCCTGCGAAGCAACGAAGCCGAACAGCACGACGAAAAGAGAAGATGAAAGGCAAACCTAGACGCCTCTAAGTTATTATAACTTAATTAATATAATTTAAAATACTAATAATTAAGTAAATTAATTAAATAATTAGTGCATAAATTAATTATCTAATTTAACTTAATTATATAATTAGTAATTAAATATTAATATGATTAACTTAATTAATTTAACTTAAAATATGTATTATTAAATATATAATTAATAGTGTAAATAATAATTAATGAGTAATTTGAACTTAATATGTTATTAAATTCATAACACATTAATTTTTATTTTTAATTATAAATTTATTTTTTAATTTATAATTATCTTATTCACATTTAAATCTCTAACTGCCATAAATCTCAAAATATGTTACCAAACAGTTTCTCAAGATTTAACAGGATTTAACATTTGACATACCAAACAATTTTTAGGATTTAACACATTTCAAATTTATTAAATCCGGATTTACTGGATTTACTAAATCCCACTAAAGTTAAATCCCACTTGTTGCCAAACAGCCCCTTACTATTCTTCCACGCTCGATCTAGTCAATCCTCCAGGTTCCAACTTACCCGAACTCCGATCCTCCCAGCTCCCTCTAAGCAAGCCATACCTCATTCCTTTTCCTTCCTCTTATAGCAGTCAATCCAATCTCACGCAGGCCTCCAGCACCCCGTTCTTCACTCATAGCTGATTGTGTTCCCAGGTCCAAATTCCTCCCTCACGACCGCACCAAACCGCAAGATCCTATTCGAATCCCTCTCACACTCATGCTCTCGACCTCTTACCTGTCTCCAATAGCCATCCAGACCTTGCCGCACCCATACCCGTTGACTTCTAGCTCCTATTCACGTGAGGACCGGTCTGCTGCCCTCATAAGCTGCTCTGTCCTCTCCAACCCCGAGCAGCTCCTGCTCCACGTTGAACCTCCCTTCCTCATGCACAGATCCTCCAGCCCGACTTCCCTCTTCTTCGCTTCGCTTCTGTTTCACACAAAGAAGGCCAGCAAGTTTCCCTCACGTGAAGATCCTCCATATTCTACCCCCCATGTGGAATCTTCTGCTGACTTCCACATCAGGCTGCATCATCTTAACCCCTTCCCACCTGCTACAAGCCCATCCCACTTCCTTTTTTCTGCATACTAGCTGAACACCAACAATTGAGCAGCCCACATACAGCCCACCAGCACCTCCTCCCTTCATTTTCACATTCAAATACCTACAACAAATAGCCCACCAAGCAACCCACACTCACCTACACAACTCTACAGCCAGCCCACAATCCTTCAACCCAAACAACCAGACACCAAATCAGCCACCTACAGCCCACTAGAGGCCAATAGCAGCACCTTTCCTCCTTTACACTGAACAGAGCAAAGCCCAACTTCTTCTCCTTTCAACCAAGCCCACTCCTAATGGCCCATAACACCTTACCACTTCCAGTAAATGCTCAAATCACACTTTCTTGCATACTACAACCCACTATAAGTCAAAGTATGACCCTTCAGCCAACTTCTTTGCTAACTACTCTATATCCACACATCTATACCACTCTTTCTAACAACGAAACTACTTTCAATTCTCCATTTCTCTCTACTATTATTATTTTATCATTAGCAAACAAAAGAGAAAAAGCAAGCAAAAAAAAAAAGAGGAGAAAAAATTCAAAGAAAGGAATGGTTTGTGCTTTATTGGCTTGCCGCCGTTGCCTCAACATCACCGCCGTCGTCGCCTCTTGCCCAAGGTATAATGTTCCCTAAACACAAATACTCCCAAAATCTTATTTTCGGCGCTTACAGCGCGGCGAGCAACTACCTATATACGCTTTTCTTATCGTGGCGGGATAAAATCTAAGTACCCGTGTACGGGCTTCTATGCCTGAGGGGAAAAACTGTAAATTCTCTTATAGGTACCCCTAAAGACCCATGCACGTCTTTCTTGATGTGGTGGGCAAGCTAAGACTAATTAAAATTTTTCTAAACAGGGAAGATGCCGGGAGGTTGCCGTAATTCAAATTGACAGGGGGATCAAACTTGAACGTATACTGCAAGGAACTTAACCTAAATGCATATTTGAAGTAAAGAGGTAATCAAATGAAAATTCACAATATGAAGATATAACTTGATTCAAATTGAATGTAAATGAGTAAGTAGGGAACTAGACTTTAAACTAATGAATACACGACTACACTGAAACTATAAATGCTAACAAATATGGACAATTCAAGTGAACATGAATGAAAAAGCAAGGGACTCATGGTGAACAAACTCTCAGTGCACTAGAATGATGAACAATGAAATTAAAATAACTTATAAGCATTCAACCAATTGCATGCAAACATCAGCAAGCAATACAACAAACATACATGGTGCAACAAATAATGAATGCAGTCAGTCAATGACGATTCACCTATGGGCGTGAATCAAGAACCCGTAGGCACTGAACATAGTTCTCATACATGCAACAACTGGTGATAGTATTTACTTACACGCTACAACATATAAAATGCACTAAGCAGGCACACTATCCAACATGTAAATGCACTGTGTAGCAGTAGCGCATTACACCGACATACAAATACTTTTTACACTATATGAAAGCACTGGAGTATCATGCAGACAAACAGGCAGTACGCAGATACATTATACATGCATATATCATGCGTTATGTTAACGTGTTAAACCACTATATTGCATATTAAGCACATCATGCAAGATGCAAATGCATATGCCAACATACATACATACATGCAAATACACGAATATCTACATAAATATGTTAACATGCATATGAAAATAAGTGCGTATGCGAAGATAGTGATATGTCATACTTACCTAATGTATTGCAGACATATAACTGCTACACAAATATATTATGCAAAATACATGCAAAGGCATACACTTGGATGAGCTCCGACGAGCATGATGTATATACATACATGACATCTGAGGATGCTACGCAGGTCAAAGATATGAACTTGAGTTCAAGTCCGATCCTTCTCTTTTAAAGGATCGAAGTTAATATGAATTAAACCACCGAGAAATTACACGGTCGTAGCGCCGACCGGAGTATTTGATTTTGTACATTCATATTAGGCCTTCAAGGTCTTTTATAAAATAAATTCACCCATCAAAATGCACATTCTCGGTTCCGATGTGTGTACAATAACTCCTTAAATAAGGAGCTTGGCCTGATCCTCAGTTTGCAAGCAAACAGAGTTGACAAGGTTTAATCAATGAAATGATCATACTTATAAATCTTTGATGATGACTATGTTGACAGAAAATATCAACCGGAGGGAATTCCAAACTTTTAAAATGCCTCTCATACTCATAAAATATAAATATTTATAGTAACTATAAAGTCACCCCAATGATGACCTTGTTGAATGTAAATCTCATCCGGAGGGGTTAATTTTTAAATTCTCTTAAAAAACTCAAAGTTTCATATCCATTAAGAATATAAATATTTAAAATTCAAATAAAACACCTAAATACTTAAAGCAAAATACCCATCCACCCTCAGCAATATTTTGTCGAGGTGGATAAGTTGGAAAATCACTTCAGCACATAAAGAGCAAATGGCTAGTCGAAAATATCACTAGGATTCATTCTCAAATCATCTCTTGCTAGTAAGGATGTGACACATATTCTCTAACTGGTGGTTTTACCGCAAAATGACACCACAGGTAACGGTTATGACCAGGACTTGCTGATCGGGTGGTTTTGGCATTAAGTGGCACCATTAAATTACAATTGTGGTCAGAACCCGTGTGTTCCCCAATGACATTAAATCTTGAGTAATTAATCAATACGATATGACCGATATGGCACAAAGTCCTCTGTTAGCTAAGGTGGCTTCAAATTTGTCTCCTTAAGCAAACATCCATCCTAAGTCTACAAGGTACCCTTGGATAAAGCAACCCATGGCTGCCAACAAGGATATTTCGTTCAGGTTGGGTCAACTATCTCCTCTGATTAAGTAGACTAGGGACCCTGATGGCCCGGGACGACGAAACCATGGGATTTTGATCGAGTCTATCATCATTTCCCTCACCATCTGCTTTAAGTGCAAGGTGGTGAATTTCTAATTTTAAATGTTGAATTTTAAATACTTGAACATGTTGCAACTATATGCTTAATACTATGTATCTATTTGACGACTAGCCTTACTCGAAAGTTCTTTCTTGCTATTAGGAGGGTTAATTAACTATAAGAGCTTGCACCTATAGGATTTATTATCTATTTGGGGGAAAACCTAGGATGCATATACACAATTTTCTTCTATTTGTTATCTATTTGGGGGAAAACCTAGGATGCATAGACACACATAGGGATGTCAAAATAGGTATTCGGGTCGGATTCGAGTCGAACATAGAATTGACCCGGTCCAATTCAACTGACCAGAACTTAACCCGATTTTGTAAACAGGTCAGAAATTCAGATTCAGACTTGACCCCGATGGGTTACCAAGTTGACCTGACCTGCTAACTCAAAATACGGCTAGGCGCGAGCTAGTTTGGGCGCGATAGCATATGGCCAACGGGGCCCAAGCATGTGAGCTTGCAGGAGCAGGCAAGGGTGCGTATGCTGGAGCTGGTGTGAGTCCTTGTGGCGAGCTCTATTTGGCGGGAGCGCTTTGGGTGGGCGCGTGCACAACTTTGCATTAGGTTAGATGTGACCCATGTCTTTTTTGGGTTGATTTCGAGTTTTCGGGTCAACTCGAATCCTACCTAATTTTAAAAACGGGTCAGAAAATGAAACCCGAACCCAACTTGTCACACCCCAGTTGGCCAAACCCCTAATGGTCAACCTGGAGTATAATAACGAAGAAAAAATCTAAATAGGCTCCTTCTTACTGATACCCATTCTGTGCACTTCTATCAGAATCAAATGAGTAAAAAGAAATCTATTTAGACTCTCATAATATATCAACATTTCAAGTTGTATAATTAACAATAGGAGGCATGTAATGTACCTCGATTAACATCAAATATAATCAAAGTAAATACAGAGCTCTACTAAAATTTTTAAAATTTACTTTCATACCCAAAAGTCTGTACAACCATCATTCAGATCTCTTTTTAGATCTCTTTGTACACTCAAAATATATTTATATAAAAAGAACTGTCACCTCTTTTTTCGCTTAGTGCCCTACGGGCTCTTTCCCCTTACCTGCAGTATAACCACTGCTAATGAGCTAGGATTAATAAAATACACAAGCAATGTATAAAAATTCGTAATAACATTGTTAATAATTAATTTAGAAATCTAAGAAAAACTTAACATCACTTTCTATCTTGTTAACTGCCCAACATCTTTGAATAAGTCATTTGATGGCTATAAGCTTTTACACTCCTTCAACTTTCCAATTCAAGGATGGGTCTGACTTCCCAACTTTTAGAATTGGAATTGCTCTCTCACTCAAGGTTGGGTCCAAATTCCCAACTACTAGAATTGAGAGTATAGGCTTACCTCGTCAGGTCTTTTGCCTTTACTGGTGGAGGCTTATCCCCCAACATATGACTTAAAGCACTTATACTCTCCTTCATTTCAGGTACATTTTCATAATCATATCCAATAATTATATAAATTGGAATCAACTACATGTGTAATTCACATATGAAGCGATTAAACAAATTGAAATACATGCTATCATGGGAATGAAATGCTATTATAAACCAGATAAATATCAATTTGCAATTATATAAACTTTTTATTATTTCTTATGCATCGGTTGAGTATCTCACCTCGTTGTCAATTGGTTCTTCTACAATACTTTGCCTTCTTTTCTATAATACTCGACCTTACCTTGAAGTTGGAGGGCTTTGCGTCGTTTTACGTCGCTTGGAAACTGAAGGAGTTGGGGGGGAAGTCGAAGGAGATGAGGGAGATAAAGAAGGCGTTGGGGTCGCGGAAGTCGAACGGTCCGAAAGTTGTAGAGTTTGCCCCGATCGCTTAAAGTCGCAGAAGCCGAATGAAGGAGTAGAGGAAGCCGAAGGGTTAGGGCTGGTTGGCTCCATCTCTATAAATTATAGAAGAGAGGGAGGAGTGAGACCGAGGGAGCAGCGATCGGGCGAACTACCGCGAGAAGGAGAGAGCGAGTGAGGGGCTAGGGCAAGCAAGCGTGCAGAAGGTAAGTGAATTCTTTTATTTGTATTTATTAAGTTTAGTTAATAAATTAGAAAATTAATATTTTAAATATAAATTTAATATATTATTAGAAATTTAATAAAAGATAATTATAAGAAAATTTTTAAAGAAATTATTTATTATTTAATTTAAATTATTATTAATCTATATTAATTTCATTATTAGATAAGAAAACAATATGAGATAAATTGATTCATTAAGTATTGAGTCATAACTATATATTAAAATAAGAAAATATATTTATATTTTTAATGGAAAATCTAAAATATCAATTAGAGGATAATAATGAATAAATTATGAGTTTTTTATTAAAATCATTAGTGATAAAAAAATTAGAAAAAAAAAAAGAAAGTTATATTTGGGGAGATCGAGCAAGCAAGGAAGGTGGAGGAGACCGAGTGATCAGTAAAATTTGTTCTTTTTAATATTATTAAAAAGAAATAGTAATAAATTAATATTTTAAAATGTATATATGTATAATGTTATTAGAGTTTTAATAAAGAATAATTAAAATTTATTTTAAGTGAAAAATTATCTTTAGAATTTATTGAAAGAAGAATATATGAGGTCGTAATAAAGTAAATTATGATATAAATTAGATTTAGAATGACAACATATTTAAGAGTTAATAATAATTTATATAGAAAATGAAAGTATATTTTATTAGTTACGTAAATGGAGAAATTATTAAATATAGAAAATTTATTTCAGAAATTTATTAAATTATTATTTTCTATATTTAAATAATAATAGTGGAGAGAATAAATTCTATTTTATAATAATAATAATAATAATAAATATTAAGTATTTTTAATAACTAATTAGAGAGATATGAGTAAATATAAGTTAAAATAACTTTATAAAATCATGTATTATTATATGTGTCATTTTATTGAAGTCAGAGTGAGGACATTAAGAACGAGCAATCCTATTCAAGGTGAGTATGCATGTTTCTGTATTATGGTAATTGTATTTATTCTAATTGCATTTTAAATGTTATTGCAAATGATTTATCTTACTGTTTATTCTAACTGCATTGCAAATAATCCATCTCTCACACATTGGATAATTTACTTTACATTATTGCATAAAGTATAAAGTAATGAAATGATTAGATATATGTAATTGCATGTGCATGTTGACTGATGGAGCTCACCCCCTTATGGTACTGGCTGGGGACGTAATGTACCTGTACACTTAAGTGGAAATGGTTATGGAAAAGGAAAAGAAAATGAAAAATGAGTACTTTCAATGGTACTAAATTAGACGGTGGCTCCTGTGATGGTTGCATTATTAAGAAAGGATAAAGATACAATATATTTGACAGATATGATGTATGCACGTTGAAATGAAATGATTAAATTGAATTATTTTATATTATAAAATGATCATGTATATTGTTCCTAATGTCATGGATTACTGTAATTTTAGAAGCATGTTTTACTCACTGAGTTCTGTTATAACTCACTCTTCGTATTGAAAAATATTTACAGGTATAACACCATTAGCTAAAATGAGTAGAAGAAACGCAAATGTATACCGTAGGCGAAATGCTCCAAATGAAAGTATTTATAAAATTTTGTTTTAAATTTTGAGGTTTAGCGGCTCTTTCAGTTTTAGATTAGTTGAAATTTAAATCTACCGTCCGACCGTCTGTTCCCGTCTTGTTAATTCGAGTCTCCGGGCAAGGTCGTGACAAAAGTGGCATCAGAGCCTAAGGAGTATCTTAGGAAAATGAATCGTAATGAAAGAGCCATAGGAATGATTTATAAACTTATTTCAGAATTTTAAATATTCGATTAGATAATATAATTAATAAATTTATAAATATATATATCAGGTATATGGATGATGAAGATGATGTAACCGATAGAAATATGAAAAGAGGAGTACCACTTGAAGCGACTGTAAACACCAACAACTTCACCCAAATGATGACGGCTATAACCTAGCTGCTTCAGGAATAAAGATCACAGCCCGGTGTTGGAGTTGATAAATATTTGAAGTTATTTCAGGAAATGAGATCGCCTCTATTCAAAGGTAATGAGGGACCAATTGAGGCTGAAAATTGGTTGCTTCGTATAGAAAAAATATTAGATAGCATGTCATGTCCTGATGAGAGGAAAGTGTCACTCGCAGGGTGAAGATTGATGCAGGACAAATTTATAAGATTGATTCAAGCAAACAAATCAGTGATGCAATACGAAGCGGAATTTATAACACTATCTAGATATGCACCACAATTGATTGCAATAGCAGAAGAGAAGTGTTATAGATTCTTATATGGTCTAAAGGATGCAATTAGGCAACCTTTAGTATCTTTAGGAATCGAGGATTATTCAATGTTGGTGGAAAGAGCTAGAAGGGTGGAGATTGACTTCCGAATCACTCAGAAGAGAAGGGACCTGCATAAAAGGAAGAGTGTTGAAGAAGATATCCAAAGCAATCAGATTGAAGGATCAAATGGAAAGAAGCCCAAGCTTAGTCCTAGCGGAGTCAGTAGTACAACTATCAGTAAAGTCATGGAAGCTTGTGTTAAGTGTGGCAGATTACACAAGGGTGAATATCTGATGGGTTCTAACACTTGCTATTAGTGTCATCAGCTTGGACACATTGCAAAATATTGTCCTACATTAGGTCAAAGGACTTCTGGAGAGATGAAATCAGGAGAAGCACCTTCACAGAGGAGCTTTGGAAAACAAAAGATGATAGAACCATCAGTTTCAGCTCCAGCACCAAATCAATCAAGGCAGAATGTTTGACCGCGGGTTTTTGCTTTGACTCAACAGGAGCCCAATGAATCCATAGATGTTGACAAAGATAGTTGAGAGGGCTTTATTATCTAATATAGTAACTTGTTATGTTATATCAGATATTTTTCTTTATCCAATTATCTTAGTATGTTATAATGAATGTTTTACTAATTATGTGTCTAATGTAAAAGTTTATGTTAAATGAAATTAAAGATGTTATTTTGCTTAAGTAACCCTAAAAGTCGTATGTGAATTTCGAGGACGAAATTTTTATAAGTGGGAAAAATTGTAATACTCGCCTTACCTGGAATTTGGAGGGCTTTGCGTCATTTTGCGTTGCTTGGAAACCAAAGGAGTTGGGGGGGAAGTCGAAGGTGATGAGGGAGATAAAGAAGGCGTTGGGGTCGCGGAAGTCGAACGGTCTGGAAGTTATAGAGTTTGCCCTGGTCGCTTGGAGTCGCAGAAGCTGAACGAAGGAGTCGAAGGAGCCGAAGGGTTAGGGCTGCTCGGCTCCATCTCTATAAATTAAAGAAGAGAGGGAGGAGTGAGACCGAGGGAGTAGCGATCGGGCGAATGACCGCGAGAGGGAGAGAGCGGGCGAAGGGCTAGGGCAAGCAAGCGTGAAGAAGGTAAGTGAATTCTTTTATTTGTATTTGTTAAATTTAGATAATAAATTAGAAATTAATATTTTAAATATAAATTTAATATATTATTAGAAATTTAATAAAAGATAATTATAAGAAAATTTTTAAAGAAATTATTTATTATTTAATTTAAGTTATTATTAATCAATATTAATTTCATTATTAGATAAGAAAACAATTTAAGATAAATTGATTCATTAAATATTGAGTCATAACTATATATTAAAATAAGAAAACATATCTATAATGGAAAATCTAAAATATCAATTGGAGAATTATAATGATTAAATTATGAGTTTATCATTAAAAATCATTAGTACAACAACAATAACAAGCCTTTGTCCCACTACGTGGGGTCGGCAACATGAATCCTTTTTCTCCATTGTGTCCGGTTCAAAGTCAAATTCTCGTTTAAATCTAATAGAGAAAGATCATTTCTAATATTTTCTAACCAAGTCTTTTTAGGTCTACCTCTACCTTTCTTAACATAAGTCAAATCTAATACCTCTACTTTCCTAACAGGGTCATCGGAAGGCCGCCGTTTTATGTGACCAAACCATCTAAGGCGACTCTCTCTAATCTTATCCTCCATTGGAGCTACTCCAATCTTTTCACGTATATGCTCATTTCGTATCCTGTCTCTAAGAGTAAATCCACTCATCCACCTAAGCATCCTCATCTCCGCAACACATAACTTAGTATTATGCTTCTCTTTTAATGGCCAACATTCTGCACCATAAAGCATTGCAGGTCTCACCACCATCTTATAGAATTTTCCCTTAAGTTTAAGGGGGACTTTTCTATCACACAACAAGCCCGATGCATTCCTCCACTTCAACCATCCAACTTGAATTCTACTGATAACATCCCCATCTATTTCACCATCACTCTGAATAATAGATCCAAGATATCTAAAACGTGTACTCTTATTAATGACTTGATCGCCCAAAGTCACAATCCCCTCACTAGGTCTATTACTGCTAAAATTACACTCCATATATTCAGTTTTAGATCTACTCAAGCGAAAACCTTTAGACTCTAAAGTTGATCTCCAGACTTCAAGTTTACCTTCAACTCCCTCTTTAGTCTTGTCAACAAGAAGAATATCATCAGCAAAAAGCATACACCAGGGTACATCCTCTTGTAAATGTCTAGTGAGAACATCCATGACTAACGCGAAAAGATATGGGCTTAAAGCTGATCCTTGATGTAATCCAACCGAAATAGGGAAATACTTGGTCAAACCACCTTGTGTTTGAACACAAGTAGTAGCTCCTTCATACATATCTTTAATGATTTGAATATAAGCATTATTAACTCCTTTCTTTTCAAGAACTCTACATAGCACTTCTCTTGGAACTTTATCATATGCTTTCTCTAAATCAATAAATATCATATGTAGATCCTCCTTATTCTCCCTATATTTCTCCATCAAACCTCTCAATAAATGTATGGCTTCCATAGTAGACCTACCAGGCATGAATCCAAATTGATTTTGAGAAACATTAGTATCACGCCGCAGCCTACGCTCCATAACTCGCTCCCATAGTTTTAAAGTGTGACACATTAACTTAATTCCTCTATAATTCGCACAATCTTGTGCATCACCTTTATTCTTATAAATAGGAATCAATACACTCATTCTCCACGCATCTGGCATCTTTTTAGTCTCAAAAAATCATTAGTGATAAAAAAAAATTAGAAAAAAAAGAAAGTTGTATTTGGGGAGATCGAGCGAGCAAGGAAGGCGGAGGAGACCGAGTGATCAGTAAGATTTATTCTTTTTAATATTATTAAAAAGAAATAGTAATAATTTAATATTTTAAAATGTATATGATGTGAAACATGCAAGTAAACAAGAATTGTTTTAGGAATTAATAATAGTTTGTAAGCATTGCTAATCATAAGCTTTATGTTTCACCAAGTCAAATCCTTAGGCTTTTCAATTGGAATTCATGTAATAGTATGCGGTTACAAGCTAGATTAATAAGATGCTCACAATATAACAACAAAATAAGTCAAGTAACACTAAGGCACTGATAACAAGAATCCACAGCTTAACAATTAGAAATGCTCACCTTGAGTTCCCTCACTCTCGCTCATGAAAGTAGTGTCTTAGCGGAGATAGAAAATCAGCAATCCAAGTGATGGCACTAAGAGGCAAGTGGTACCTACAGTATAGCTCGCCGGAGAGGTAGTCGGAGTCGAAGAAGTTGATGGACGGTGATCAATAATCCAACGGTTGGAGGAGAGGCAATGGTCGATGGCGGTGGATAATTGAAAGAGAATTCTATCCACGTAGTCCTCCACGGATTCGTCGAGCTCTATATTGAAATCAAAGAAGGTTGATTGTGGAATGTCGATGAAACCATCTTGATCGTAAGTGGGACCAGAATCAAACTCGGGATCCGCCATCCATGGGCAAGAGATCTCCTTCCTCTTGGAGACATTGAGGCTGTTGGTTTGTGGAGGGAGAAGGGAGAGAGGGTGGTGGTTTGGGAGGGTCTCGGGTAGGGGAGGTGGGGGGTAGTTTTGGAAATCTGAAGTTTGATTTCAAATTTCTAAAGTGAGGGAATTAATTTTGAAATTCAAAATTATCCCAAATTTGGGCATAGAGGGGGCGGCGGCTAGGGAGGGGAATTATGGGGATATTAATTTAGGTTGGGAAGTAAATTGGAGAGAGAAAAGGCAAGGTGAAGGGGCCGGCCATATGAGGAGGGAGAGAGAGGTCTTGGTTCAATGTATGTGGACCCAAAGGAATTAATTATTGATTGAAATCAAATTTGAATTCTAATTTCATATTTGATTTATTTAAGGAGACTTCCTAATTGGGTTTTAGCAATAAGAAATTATTTGAAATTCAAATATTTAATTGAATCCAAATGAGGATACTTTTCTAAGTAACAACGAGTTATTTTAGGAAGGTAATAAAAATAATTTGAATTTCGAGGGAGAATCTTGGGGGGGGGGGGGGACCGGCGACTGGAGGGTGGAGGCCGGCGGTTGGATTGGTGGGGTGGGATGTCCAGTGGCTTGGAGTGGGGAAGGGGGAGCCGGCGGGTTTGATGAAGGGGAGGGGAAATAGAGGGGGAGGCGGGTGGTGGGCTGTCGGTGGGAAGAAGGCCTGCGGCTGAGGGTGGATGAGGATAGAGGAAAAGGAGAGATAGAACTGAGAGCTCGGACCTTTCTGCGGATGTCAGGTATTGCGTTCACCCTCACCTAGGGTTCTCCCTTCTCAAGTGCACACACCAGAAGAAGAAGACAAAGCTTAGAATTTTTTTTATTCAAATCATCATTAACCTCATACAAAACAAAAGACCTCTATATATAGGCCTCAATAATAAACAAAAGAAGAAAGACTCAAATGCCCTAGAGGCTACAATAAGAACTCACTCCCCATAGGAGTAAAATAGGAAAACTGAAATGCAAAATAAACAAAACATAAAATACATTAAAAGTAAAGGCTTCGAATTGTAGCCGTCAATCTACGATTCCGTCGATGATACACATGTTGAAATCTCTGGCTGATGTCCTCATCACTATATATGTATAATGTTATTAGAGTTTTAATAAAGGATAATTAAAATTTATTTTAAGTGAAAAGTTATCTTTAAAATTTATTGAAAGAAGAATATATGAGGTCGTAATAAAGTAAATTATGATATAAATTAAATTTAGAATAACAATATATTTAAGAGTTAATAATAATTTATATAGAAAGTGAGAGTATATTTTATTAGTTACTTAATGGAGAAAGTATTAAATATAGAAAATTTATTTCAGAAATTAATTAAATTATGATTTTCTATATTTAAATAATAATAGTGGAGAGAATAAATTCTATTGAATAATAATAATAATAAGAAATATTAAATATTTTTAATAACTAATTAGAGAGATATGAGTAAATATAAGTTAAAATAACCTTATAAAATCATGTATTATTATATGTGTTATTTTATTGAAGCCAGAGTGAGGACATTAAGAACGAGCAATCCTAACCAAGGTGAGTATGCATGTTTCTATATTATGGTAATTGTATTTCTTCTAATTGCATTTTAATTGTTATTGCAAATGATTTATCTTACTGTTTATTCGAACTGCATTGCAAATAATCCATCTCTCACACATTGAATAATTTACTTTACATTATTGCATAAAGTATAAAGTAATGAAATGATTAGATATATGTAATTGCATGTGCATGTTGACTGATGGAACTCACCCCCTTTCGGTACTGGTTGGGGATGCAATGTACCCATGCATGTAAATGGAAAAGGTTATGGAAAAAGAAAAGAAAATGGAAAATGAGTATCTTCAATGGTACTAAATTAGACGGTGACTCTTATGACGGTTGTATTATTAAGAAAGGATAAAGATACGATATATTTGACAGATATGATTTATGCACGTTGAAATGAAATGATTAAATAGAATTATTTTATATTATAAAATGATCATGCATATTATTCCTAATGCCTTGGATTACTGTAATTTTAGAAGCATGTTTTACTCACTGAATTATGTTATAACCCACTCTTCATATTGAAAAATATTTATGGGTATAACACCATTAGCTAAAATGAGTAGAAGAAATGAAAATGTATACCATAGGCGAAACGCTCCAAATGAAAGGTATTTATGAAATTTTGTTTTAAATTTTGAGGTTTAGCGGCTCCTTCAGTTTTAGATTAGTTGAAATTTAAATCTACCGTCCGACCGTCTGTTCCCGCCTCGTTAATTCGAGTCTCCGGACCGGGTCGTGACATTTTCCTTCTTTAAACAACCTCTATTAAATTTCTCCTCGTTCACGATGTTTCTCCCCTCTACTTTCCTCTTCCTCCTTTCTTTTCTTTCTTGGCTTCAACAACTGAATAACAAAACCTAAATAATGATTGCAGAGAACCTGAATTCTAGCAAACCCTCATTCAGGACACTAATAATTCAGTATATTTCTTACTGATTTTAACAAAATTATAGCTCTTACCTTTACTGTTTTCTTACCTTAGGAGTTTTTCCTCTCTTTTCCTCACTGATTAGCAACTACTACGGCAGTTCTTCATTTCAGCCTACTACAGCAGCCCCTTTTTCATATACACAGCAACAATCCTTTTTCTCAGCTGAATTCCACACCAACTCAGTGATTTCAAAAATTTCAGCAACCCTACCGTCTCTATTTTGACTCATATACCTGGATTCAACAAATTATATTCATTTCCTAACTGTTTTTAGCAAGAAACAACAGGAACACTACCTAATTTAAGCAAACTACAATTAATTTCAGCCAAATAGCAATTTTCAACCACAACTACAGCACCTAACTACTATCTCTTACCTTTGTTTGCTGAGATTTCCTAAAATTCTCCCCCATAGCAGCTTGCATCCACTCCAGCCAGAGATACCTGCTCCCTCAAGCTCCCAACCTGCTGCCCTTTGAATGCCTGAAGCCACTTGACTTGACGGGAAAAATGGGAGGGGAGAACTAATGCTTATAGCCTGCTTATTTAAGCATAACATATTACTATAGTACCCTTCCACTACTATAGTTTATAATATTAAATTCCTATTTCCACTACACAAAGCTGCAGGATTCCCACTCAGCCATCCTCCAATGCATGTGGCTGTTAGTGAAAAAGCTACAAAGACATTAAAAAGGAATTGAGTTAATAATTAATGGGTTACTTATTCATTATTAAGTTAGTAATCATTATTAAGTTAAAATTCAAGGTAGAATTACAGAGAAAATTTCTACTTACATTATATTTCGGGTATTATACAACTCATCTAGCAAACAGGTTGACCCAAACCTGAAATTTTTCAGGTTGGGACCGGGTCGGTTTTTCGATTTCGGTTCGGGTTAAGTATTGACACCCCTAGACACATACATGGCATGACAGGGACATGGGACACTATCAATGAAAATGTAGGACATGGACTCACATTCGACATGGTATTATATTTTTAATATTAAAAATAATGCATATAAATTAAATCAAATAAATTGAATAAACTTTTAGACTTATTGTAGTGCTCATTATTTTTTATTGCGAATTGCATGATACGCATAAGGATATATACAAAATATCAAATAGCACAACTTAAAACAAATGATAGACAAAATCGTAGTATGAAAATTAAAATGGTATATTATTTGAATTTTTTTAATGATGGTGTTTTGCTCTATAATAAACTTCTAGAGTTATAGTTGAAAACTATTTATTTGTAGGATTCGTCTTCATTCCCTTTATTTATTAGTATTTATTTAGAGGATCCCGGGCTTCAGCATCGAAAGAAGAGGATGCCAATCATCATCTTTGACATCGAGAGGGGATAGCATGTCAGTTGTGGAACTTTAGATTCAATTTTCGGTGCCGACTGGGGAGAGGAAATTGGTAGACGGGCATGCAAGAGTTAAGCTTTGGAAGTCAACATTGGATGCTTAGATCCAACAATGTCGACCCAAACTTGAGTTGGCTTGCGAAAAAGGAAAAGTTTGGATGAGAAGATTTGCACGAGAAGTGTTAGAGAAAAAAATGAAAATAAAAAAATAAGATTTTCTTAATAAAATTTTGATTAAGTTTAATGACACGAATGTCGGTCACGTCTGTTTGATTTTTTTATTATTATTTTGATTGGACACATGATAGTTATGTATGATATGTGTTGGATGCATCACTGCATACACGTTTAATATGTAGTGTTAGTACATTATATGGGAAAACTAAAAACAAAAATATGATGAAATAGTTCCAAACATACAGTAGATACTTCATGACTTGTTCTCTCAGATGTAGCTTAAATCATGGTTTATAATTATATAATTGGTTGGATAGGAGACCGAGTATGCATGATAAAAACTCATTTATGCATGCACATGCTTATAGAACACTATTAGTCAATCAATGTATTCATTGGCTGTCACCAGACGAATGCGACTAGAGGCGGTCATTGGTCAATGCCCGAAGAAATCATGGGAAATGATGGTTGTAGGTTGCATGCATGTACACAAACATACAACTATTACGGAATTCCAGTGCTGGCCTTTTCCAAATGCCTGTGGCACCTTTATCGGATGCCTACGGCAGATGATATTTATAGTCGAATTGATTTGATTTATTCATTTTGTGAAAAATTTAGCAGAATTAAACCGCAAAAAGAATTTGTTTGGTAATCTTAACTGAATAATGAGGAAACGATTTTAACCTATCAAATCAAGTTACTTTGGTTTCTTGATTGATCAATGTGGTTAAAACTATAAATGCAATTCAGTTGTTTAAAACTCTTGTGATTCTTTCTATTTAGATCAATTTACATGGGTTTTCAGGCAAATGCAAATGAGTGATGTAAAGATTTATTCCTGTCATGTCTCTGACGTTTCTTGTATTTATAGTTTCTAAAGCAATGAGAATAAATGAGGATGACCTCCTTCAGCAGATACTTATGCGCTCTAGATGTCACAAAGGTCGTTTGTTATATTACTTTGCCAAACAGCAAAGGTAAGTACTGGTTTGGGTGTTAGCATTTTTGTATTTATTGCTCTGTAATAAGGAGGCTTGAAGCCCTTAGAAAATTCACCCTAAAGACATTTCCCAATGTCAGTTTTGGTTGACTTTTGCTTGGTTTCTAGTTTAATACATACCTTGGTCATGTGTCTCATGGGTAGATGGAGTATTCGTTAACTGTATTTCAATAATCTTGGCTAGAAATCAATTTTATGTATTTCAATAATCTTTTGATGTGATATTCACCTGTGGATTTTGTTGCTTTGAACTTGCAGTGAAAGTATGAAAGATACTGGTGTTTCATCTTGGTGCGGTTGGCATACTGATCATGGATCTCTCACAGGTTGCTCAATAGTCTATATCGATAAACCAAATAAGGCTCTGGTTTGCTTGAAATGTCTATAATACCATTACATGGCTGAGTTACCTGAGAATTGTGATAAACTTGTGGAATTCTAATGGACTTGTTTATTTAACATGCTTTGATATTGGGACGTCTAAACGTGATTATGTATATTGTTCTGAAGACTGCTGCATTGCTACTTCAGGAATGTTTAATATTTGTTAGAATCCTATATGAAATTTGGATAACTAATGCAATCCTTCCTTTATTGATACATTTCATCCAAAACACTTCCCTCGCTACTCTTTTAGTTCAACAGCAGTCCCTCTGATGAAATCTACAAGTTTATATGCATAGAAAACAGCATGCAAATAAATGATCCGAACAAGTTTACTTAGTTTTATTATTTGTGATTTTTTAATTTCAGATAATCTAGGACATGCTTATGATGATGCGCCTATGAGAGAGGAATGTGCTCTATTTAGTTATGATGCTTAGTCAGGCTAACCTCTGTCTAGTTCAATTTAAATCTGCTAAATCTGTTGACAAGTGATATGGATTAATTGGATTTGGAGTTATGTTGTTGGAGCTTTCTTATTATCCTATTGTTGGTTTTTTGCTTCCGCACTACTTCTTGGTTGATTCCCATTGCTCTTATGCTTTGGTTTTCAGTAGTTTGGCTAAGTTGTAGCTTGTGGCCTACGGCTCTTGCAATGCTATTGACTACTATGGTTGACTTATACTGGCGGCCTTTATCACGCCCCATGCCAACCCATTTCTTATCAATCGACGCGGGACACAATAGAGGAATTCAATAATTGATATAATATTCATATCTCACACAAGACTCTGTTCTATATTGAAAAATAAGGCTTCATAAAATATAATGATGCGGAAGCAGTCCAATATTTTTTTGATAATTTATATCTACAGAGCAACTAACAAACTCAAACTTTCATCAAATAAATATATTACATACCTTCCATTAGCACTTAACATAAAACTTTACACAACAAAACATAAGATAATTTTTAAACATGTTTCTACTCAGGTTCAACCTTATTCTTCTTATTTTCTGTAAAAACCGTCATAATAAAAATCTATTGAGCTATAAGGCTTAAAAATTGTTCAAAAGATGGAATCAACATATAAGTGTAATGACTTTATGTAATTAAAGTATGTCTGCTTTATAATATATAATTGATTTTTCAATAAATTGTATGAATGAGATGAATCTAATGACCATTTAACATAAGTGATGCAATCACAAGAAAACCCCCAACCTCGTGGGAGAGATTCAAATTGCAAGATACAAAACACTCTAGACTTCTTCCTTTCAATATTAAAAGATTAGTTCAAATTGAAAGATCAATTCTCCCCTGGTGGAAGAACCTCATCTCTTGATGAGTTCGATTCAGTATTTTTATCTTGAAATTCTGTCAGCTCTTGACTTAAGATTCCCAAAGGATGATGGCTCATTATTATAAATATATATTTTCTAAAGACTCACAATAAAAAGACTTGCACCCAACCTAAAGCTCTGATACCATTTTGATGCAGGCAAGAAAACTTGCCTACAAATACAACATTTGCAAGTCTTTCAAAATTGACTTATTACAAGCCAAATATACTGAAAGAACAACTAAAATGACGATTCAACGACAAAACCATAAATTATGAATTCCAAAAGCCAAATCAGCCGCCCACTCAAACCAACCAGAAAAGAGAAGAAAAAGGCAGCATTTAAATGACGTTGAGAGCCCAAGAGACAAAAGTATTCAGCCTTAAATGCTTACAGGAACCGAACAGCCGCCACGGACCCGAACAGGCCAATCACGGGAAAAGCAAGGGACCGAATAGCCAGGCGGGAAGGAAACCGAACAACCCAAAGCAGGAAACCTTGATTGCATCAATTCTCCCCTGGTGGAAGAACCTCATCTCCTGATGAGTTCGATTCAGTATTTTTATCTTGAAATTCCGTCGGCTCTTGACTTGAGATTTCCAAAGGATGATGGTTTTGACTGCTCATTATTATAAATATATATTTTCTAAAGACTCACAAAAAAAAGACTTGCACCCAACCTAAATCTCTGATACCAATTTGATGCAGGCAAGAAAACTTGCCTACAAATACAACATTTGCAAGTCTTTCAAAATTGACCTATTACAAGCCAAATATACAGAAAAGAGCGACTAAAATGACGATTCAACGACAAAACTATAAATTATAGATGATATGATAACAAAGACACATTAAAAGACACTTAAAACTCCTAATATATTGATAATAAGATAAGTTGAGAAGAAAGATACAGATGAGGTGGACACTTGCGGAGAGAAGAAATAGATTAGAAGTCCAAGGCAATGTTTTAAGAGGAGAAGAGGACTTAGCTTGCAAGCTAACAAAACCCGCAGGTTTTACATTCCACAAATATTCTTCACATCACATCCCCTAAAACAGCCACAAAACATCCATTTAAATAGGAAAGAAACAACCCAAAAAACACCTAAACAACCCCTATTAAATTGGCGAAGAGGAATCTAAAAGTCACCATAAATTATGAATTCCAAACCCGCAGGTTCTTGTTCCAAAAATTAGTCACATAATACTTTTTTTCTATTACAAAGCATCCAATATTTATAAGAGAAAAGAGGCAGCCAAACAGCCATAAACAGCCTCCTAGGGAACTAAACTGGAAAGGGAAAATGGAAGGCCAACAGGCATCCAGAAACAACAACCAAAAAGCCACCTAAAAATAGGGTAAAGCAGCCACGGGACAAACAGCCAGGGGAGGAAACCGAAGGGCCACAACACAGGGAAACGAAACCAGCAACCAGGGGGACCACACGGGGGAGAGGAAGAGGCAGCCACAGGAACAGGAAAAGCATCCACGGGAATAGGAGCCAGAGGGAGGAAACTGAAGGGCCATAGAGAAGGAAAAGGCCAAGGTCCACTCCACTTAATGAGCTAACAAGAGGAATTTACTTTAACATATTAATGAGCTAAACATTAGCTCAAGCATTAAGAGCTAAAACCAAATAACTCCCACAGCCCAAAACCAAGCAGCCAAGCCCAATTCGAGAACCACCAGCAGCCAAGAGCCAATGCACCAATCTAGAAATTTAAGTTTTGTTTTGACCCCCCTTGCCTACATCAATTCTCCTCCGGTTGAAATTGCTCATCTCCTTATGAGATTGCTGTAGATTTTTCTGACGAGATGAAGGTGCCGTATTTAGCTCTTGAATCTTGTCCTCATATTTCTTTATAATTTGTTGGCTGACTTTCTCCAATTTCAGACTCAAATACATCATGTTTTTCCATTTTTTTTCTACATACGCAAAAAAAGACACAAACAACCTAGGAATATACTAACCTAGGCTCTGATACCAAAATTGATGCAATCATAAGAAAACCCCCAAACTCGTGGGAGAAATTCAAATTGCAAGTATAAAACACTCTAGACTTCTTCCTTTCAATATTAAAATATTACAACAATAAAAGACTCACTTTTCATAAATAAAAACAAGACTTGAAATTAAAAGACAACCAGACTCATTGACAATCATAAAGAAGCTTTGATAATTGTAGAAGAAAGATACAAGTGGGGTGGATACTTGCGCAGAGAAGAAAGAGGTAAGAAGCCAAGACGAAGTATAGCTCACAAGCTGTAGAGAGGAGAAGGAGAAGAAGAGGAGGCATAGCTTGCAAGCTATCCTCAAAAGAAACCCGCAGGTTCTTGTTCCAAAAATTAGTCACATAATACTTTTTTTCTATTACAAAGCATCCAATATTTATAAGAGAAAAGAGGCAGCCAAACAGCCTCTTAGGGAACTAAACAGGAAAATGAAAATGGAAGGCCAGCAGGCATCCATAAATAGCAACCAAAAAGCCACCTAAAAACAGGGTAAAGCAGCTACGGGAAAAACAGCCAGAGGAGGAAATCGAAGGGTCACAACACAGGGAAACGAAACCAGCAACCAGGGGGACTACACGGGGGAGAGGAAGAGGCAGCCATGGGAACAGGAAAAGCAGCCACGGGAACAAGAGCCAGAAGGAGGAAACAGAAGGGCCACAGAGAAGGAAAAGGCCAAGGTCCACTCCACTTAATGAGCTAACAAGAGGAATTTACTTTAACATATTAATGAGCTAATCATCAGCTCAAGCATTAATGAGCTAAAACTAAATAGCTCCCACAGCCCAAAACCAAGCAACCAAGCCCAATCCGAGAACCACTAGCAACCAAGAGCCAATGCACCAATCTAGAAATTTAAGTTTTGTGTTCACCACCCCCCCCCCCCCCCCCCCCCCCCCCCACAAAAAAAAAAAAAAAAAAACAAAACACATATGCAATGCATTTGTTAGAGAAAGTATATACAAATCACATGCCTTTCATTTAATAGTATAACATCTAGCAAAACATTGACTTTTCCAGCACATTTGACAATATGTGATCCCATTCAAAACTATGTAGAATTGTTAATGAGTAACATATCAAAATTGGTTCCGGTGTATGGGTACATGAAAGAGTCTAAAGTACGTGCTTTCTGCATTAGAAATTACAGATTTCTCTTCTCGACTCGCTACTTCCTAAATTTGGACACTTCAAACTCACCTATGCAAATATGTTGCCCACAATAATCCAAATTTCCTCAATTTAACAATTCATATAATTTCTACCTGATACATATACTTCAATCAAATTTTGAATCCAAAAATCACTTTTACCTCTAATATTTCCTCTCCTTGTACACCACTTAAATCTTCAAATTTCTCCTTCTTATATATTATGGAATTCCTAAAATTAAATTTACGTTAAAACCTTACACAAAATGATTATTTACTCTAACAAATATGTATACACAAAATACCAAAAATACAATTTCTTACCTTTTTGCTTTTCTTCCTCTTCTTTTTCTTCATTTTTTTCCCCTTTCCTATTCTTTTTCTATACTTGTCTTCTTCTTTCTCTTATTATTCTTCCCAGTAGAAAACCTTTGCGTCAGCCGATTTCCACCCTTCCAGAGTTAGGCCAGCCTCCTTCACACCCAGCAAAATTCAGCTTTGGATGGTATAGCCGACAGCTCCAACTAGGTGAAAATGATATACGGTTTAGTAATGAAAAGTGGAATTAAATATTTCCACTTATTCCACTTATCCCAATAGCTTAAATCACCACCGTCATCACTATTTACCTTGCTGCATGCCGAGTTCAGTGGCTTCGGCTACTGCAGCTATAGGGCAATAGTTCACCTGTACAATAATATTAAAAATTTAACTTGAAAATTTTGATTATAATGAAATCTAATTTAAATAAGCTTATATAATTACAGTCTCATATGTATAATTTGTAGAATTTTATAAAGCATAATATAGATATTCTGAGATGTGCGACAAAATTGGGTATAATGTACTTGAAAGAATTTCTTGCATTTTATCTTGTAAACTTTGATATTACAATTCTTCCCCTTCTTATTAGAGTTTTATCCTCAAAATTCACCATTTTCATACTATTTTAAACAATTGAGGGAATTTTTGTCTAATATCTGCTTCTTTCTTCTAAGTAGTTTATTTTCTTGATCTACTCTTCTATGGCATTGTTCCATTTCTCAATTCATGAATATCAAATTCTAATATCTTATCAGCTTCCTTAGAATATGTCAGGTTATTCCATACCTCAAATTCATCTTGTGGAACTCTTATATTTTTATCTATAACCTATTTTTTGAGCATAGATATATGAAAGATATTATGTATATTAGATATATCTGCAGGTAATTCAAGTTGGTAAGCAATCTTCCCAATTCTCTCAATAATTTCAAACAGCCCAATATATCTAGAACTCAATTTTCCCCCTTGAACAAATCTTAAAATGCCTTTCATAGGTCTAATCTTTAAGAACACAAATTCTCCAACTTCTTAGCCATTTTATGCTTGGGGTCATAGTGCTTCTGTTGATGATTTTGGGCAGCTTTTTATCTGTCTTTGATTAATCTGATCTTTTTAGTAGGTTGATCAACCAATTATAGACCCAATTATTATCTTTCATCAATCTCAACCCAACTCAATGGAGTTCTGCATTTCCTGTCATATCATATCTCATATGGAGCCATTTTGATGCTCAAATGGTAGTTATTATTATAATCAAATTCTATTAATGGAACATAATTCTTCCCGCTATCACCAAAATCTAAAATGCATTGTTTGGTCTTCCGATACCTAAATAACTCTTTTTGATAGCTATCTGTTTGCAGATGAAATGCTATACTGATGTTGACCTCTGCTGTAGTGAAACAAAATGAAATAAAAAAATTGCCAAATCATCACTTACCTGTGTTGAGCCCATGCCGAGATCCTGCGCAAAATCCACTGAACACGCTGCTACTACAGTGTTGCCCATCCTTCTGTATTCGGCGCCGCTGCAGTCGTCCCATGCTTGCCTCGATTGCTACCCTTCGCGTCTTTAAAACGAGAGTGAAGCTCTCATTTGTTCGCTCCTTCCACGAACTTCCACTGTCGAAACTCCAGCCAAATCCCGTAAAGCCTCAACCCCACACATACCTGGAGCTTCCAACGCCTCAACCACAACCACTCGGAGGCTTCGACCCTGACCGAACCTCCCATAGTCGACGCCTGCTACGACTCTGCCTACACCCTTCCGATCCCTGTTACAGGAGTCGAACTCGACTTGTTCTGCACCAGACCTCGCCGACCTCCTGTACTGGATCTAGCTATTGACGCCTCATTCGATCTCAGCAAACCGAAGTCGTTTAGCCTTGCTTCGACATCTCAATCCCCATCCTGACTTTCTAACCTACGACCTGACCCTGCCCTTTGACGTGAAGAAATCGAGACCCAAGCAAACTCCAAGTCAGCCTCCTCATCTCCCTATCGCTGAATCCGACGGGACTTGAAGTCCATTTGCCGCAAGCCCCATCTTCAGCTGACCCATACGAAGCCGAAGAAGCCCCAGGCCGAACCCAATGCGAGCGGACCAACCCCTTCTCAAGTCACGACCAAGCTCTCGATCTCCATCCTGTTGCTTCTCCTACACCCGTCTCTACTTCCTCTGCTCTTCCCAGTCGAACCACATTACTGCTCTACCCGCCTCATACAACCTCAGAGCCGAAATCCTCTAGTCGACTCTTAACACAGAGAAAGAGAGAGAGAGAGTTTTCTCCCTTACTTGCGCCTGTAGTCAGATCCATCCCGAGCTCTTCTCTATAGCTCCTCCCTTCTTCACACTCAAAAGCCTACTCCCCAAAGCCCACTCTACTCTAAGCAGCCAAGCCATCAGATGCCTCTTAACTCCTCCAAATTCATTCAAGCCTGGCCAAAACCTAAGTTAAACCACTCAACCTATATTCCAAAACATCCTCAAACAGTAATTTCCTTGGTTGAGTATTAGTTATGTTTAATGTTGGATTATTGTTATTGTTAGTTAACATTGTCAATCACTTGCATTACCATTAATTGTGTATTATTTTTATTGTCAAAACTATATTTATATGACTGTGTGTGCTTGTGAGAGGAAATACAAAAAAAAAAGAGAAGAAAGATGACCAAAAAAAAGAAAAAGAAGAAGCAAGAAGCAAAAAAGAAGAAGCAAGAAGCAAAAAAAAAAAAAAATAAAAAGAAGAAGAAAAGAAAAATAAAAAAAGGGGAGAGGGACATTCTTTTGTTCATTTCAAAATTCCGTTTTTGGCGTTCGTGTCGAGCCGGCAAACCGCCCATACACGCTTTCTTAAGAGTGGTGGGAAGGGAACCCGGTGCGACATCTACGGCGAGGTGGGTAGGCCCTATACACGCTTTTCTTAGCATGGTGGGGATAATTTTAAATACCCGTACGTGGCTCTGTACCTGCGGGGAAACAATTGTTCTTCTTTTCAGGTACATTTGAAGACCCATACGTGCTTTCTTAAGCGTGGTGGGGGGATGAAGAAAATACGGCCGCGGTGTCCGAGGACACCTACCATACACGCTTTCTTAAGCGTGGTGGGAAGGCCCAGTTTCCTGTAGTTTCCCCTAAACGGGGGAGACGCCGGGAGGCTGCCGAAATTTCGACTGAGGACACAAAGGACTTGAACAAATTTTGGACAGCAGGGGACTTAATTCTGGACAGCAGGAAACTCATATTAAATTCAAATGAATTAAGATAATGAGCAAGACTTGAACATATGATCAAACTTGAACTAAAATTGATTAGATGATGTTGAATCGAACTCAATTTGAACATCAGGTGAATTAATTTCAAACTTGAGTAAATGAGCAAAACACTTAAATCAAACTTGATCAGAAAGAGCTCGAACTGAACAAGACCGCATGGATTTGGACTTGGATGTGACACAGCGAACCATACTTGAACTTAAACATGATTCAAATTCAAATAATAAGTGAGCATCATAATAAAATATAGGTACCAAATGATGAATTCAAGTCATCCAAATAAAGATGGATCAACAAAGCAGGGAACTCGTGCTGAAGTTTCAAATGAACATTCATAAACAAGTTAATAGTTGGTGTCGAATAGAATTTCTGCATTTCACCTACGAGCGATAAGATCAAGGGAAATGAATAATGCAATTGGAAGTGAATACACAAAACCTTCATAAGTTTTCTATGAAGAATTGCGAGCAACATACAATACTCATATTGTTCATGCTTGCACAAAGAACTTGAAATTTCGACAAGAAAATATAATACTCGTTCAATCAATGCCACCTGATTGCAAGTAAATACACCGATCCACTTATGAAAGATGAAGCAAATGAACATAAAGGAATGCGATGTCACCTCTCTCATCAGCAGTAGTTCAATTCCAAGAAGATACAACAACAAAGAAGAGCAAATGCAAACGAACAGGCAAGGGTTTATGGTATATCATTCTCCTGCAAGCATGAAATCAACATCGCAACGTACGTCTGATGATAAAGTACAAGCAAATATACTTGAACTTATAAGCAACAATGGATGTAGACGATAGTCCCCACAAGCACTAGAGGACATGCGCAGTAAACATGACAACATCTCTACCACTCACAATCATGCAGCGGAATAACTCAGTCGGCAGTCAACATCAACAGCAATTCAAATCTATGAGGACACATCAATCCCTTACAAGCAGAAGAGTTCAACAACATTGTCAAAGACCCATTCCACATTCAACATGTCAGCTATAACCAGAGGATTCGATATGCAATGAAGAATAATGATGATACACATCTATAAGTATCCAAATAAATCTCATGCATACATTGCATCGCGCCCACTGGAGTTATCGATTTATGTTTGATAAATGTGCTGTTAAAGATTAATGCAAAGCTTGGTGGCCTAAACTCGTAATTACCAAAAGAAAATAAACAAGACACAATTGATGTCCCGATCATCCTAAGGGCTACAATAATTATTTTGAAATGGATAACTTGCAAGGATCTCTTGGACAACCTGATGTATCTTCCATCACTACAGTTGTTGGTTCAAGGTGATGGCCACGAATTTTTATGCGAGTTCTGGGAAGAGAAAGCTAGATCAAGCCATTATGGGGCAAGTGAATCTCAGTTCAACTAGATCCTAAACATTGAGTGGGAAAAGATTATTGAGGCTTGCAAGCTTCTTGATGAACAGTAGTTGTACATCCAACATACCATCCACAGGCAAATGCTAAGAGACTACAACAAGTATAAGCTTCTACATGCTTTGGTAGAAGGCCAGTCAATTATCCTAAAAATGTTCCCTGCATGTGCACTTTAATTTGTATACACATAGGTACACCAAAAGGGGACACGTACAATCACTACACTCGCATGGGCCTCGGCGAGCATGTTGTGGGAATACATGTGCGTCTAGGGATGCTGCGTGGATCCATAAATTTGAACCCGATTCTCCTAAAGCAAGTAAATAGGAGTTGACAAGGTTCAACAAATAACTATAAAATACCCCCAAACACCCGCATGGGCCCCGTCGAGCGTGTTGTGGGAACACATGTGCGTCTAGGGATGTTGCACGGGTCCATAAATTTGAACTCTATCCTCCTAAAGCAAGTAAATAGGACTTGACAAGGTTCAACAAATAACTATAAAATACCCCCAAACACCCGCATGGGCCCCGGCGAGTGTGTTATTGGTATACACGTGACGTCCAGGGATGCTGCGCGGGTTAATAAGTGAATTCAAGTTCGTGCCCGATCCTTCTATGCGGGTAGGTAGGAGTCAACATGGCTCGAACCATTAAATAAATATGCCGTCGCGAGGTTGACCGGGATATTTATTTTATATATTCATATTAGGCTTTCAAGGCTTATAATCAAGAGAATTTACTAACAAGGGCATAAATCTTACCTGATCCTCTGTCGACAGCTCGACAGAGTCGACAAGGTTTAAAACACAAATATTTTCAAAAGACCCCAGACACCCCGATGATGGCCGTGTTGAACGCAAATTTCAACCGGAGTCGTCCCTTCCAAATAATTCAAAATTTCACCTGAATACCCAAAAAAATCCAAAATTCCAGAAAATCCCAAACTCCAAGATATTTAAGATTGAAATCCAACCATCAACCACCTAAAGAAAAAATCCATCCATCCTTCGCAACAGTTTGCCGAGGTGGACAAGTTAAAATCTACTTCAGCTTACATAGAGCCAATGCCTGGTCGAAAATATCACTAGGATCCATTCTAAATTAATCTCCTGTTGGTAAGGACGTGGTACGTGTCCTCTAACCGGCAGTTTCGCCATCAAATGACACTGCATGATAAACGGTTATGACCCGGGGCCCTCTGAACCGAGTGGTTTTGCCGCCAAATGGCACCACGTGATACCGGTTATGGCCAGAGCCAATACGACCCTTATTGACATCAAATCCTTGAGATATGAATCAATAGGATATGATCGATAGGGCAGAAAGCCCTCTGTTAGCTAAAGTGGATTCAAATTTGTCCCCTTAGGCAAATACCCATCCCAGGTCTACAAGGTACCCTTGGACGAAACAACCCATGGCTGCCGACAAGGATCCTTCTGTCAGGTTGGGTTGACTACCTCCTACGACTAAGTAGACCAGGGACCACGATGGCCCGGGATTACAGAACCATGGGATCTTGATCGGGTCCATCATCCATTCCCCCACCATCCGCTTTAAGTGTAAGATGGTGAAATCTTTCAATTTTAAATATCAAATTTCTCAACCCTTCAAACTTTCAAGCCCATTACTGCTACTATATGCCAGATAACGCGTATCCTCTACGTATCTGATTGACGACTAGCCTTAATCGAAAGTTCTCTCTCATTATCGGGAGGGGTAATTAACTATAGGGGCTTGCGCCTATAGGAAACCATAACTCAGATTATAAAGTCCTCGCAAAATGAGGGCGAAATCTTTGGGTAGTGTCTTATCTACAAACTCATCTGCCTTCCAAAATTTACCCCGGAACTTAATTCCGTTAAAACTCCCACCGAAGAAAGCAAAAGCGGGCGAAGGTCGGGGCCGAATTTTCGGAGCCCACAACTGAATTTCAATTTAGTACTCAAACTTTATATCATGTCTCATATTAATCTACATATGATATTTTTGAATCTAGATTTGCCCCTTAATTAAATTATATTCATGAATTTAAACCTATATTTGAGCAAAAGTCAGAATTGAAGTTTGAAATCAACATTGAACATGAGATCATAGATGAACGTTAACTTCTGATGGACATTAAATCTATGTTTGAATGTGAAATTTAACCAATCATGTTTACCATAATTGATGGACCATTTGCATAATTTGAAGATACTAACTCTTGTGAGATATTCGTTGATATCAATCTTATGATCAGACTGTCTGATTTTTATTTTGGCTTACGAATTTTTTATTTCTTAATTCATAAAAAAAATTGTGGAGAGAATTTGATTGCATCAATATTTCAAGGAATTCTTTAGTTATAAATGCCTTTAAAGGAACATGAAATTTGAGAATCCATCAATTTAATTAGTTCTAATGATGCACAATTCTTCACAATTTTTTAAAGTATTTCAGTTAGTTATATTTAAATATATTGTACATCCATATAATATGTATTATATTTGTGTGCATTGTCTATTTTCATTTTTTTAATCATTGCATTCTCTAGGAATTTATTGTTTTGTCTTTATTGTGTCCCTTGGGACCCATGTTATTCTTATCACATTTTCAGTACTTCATGTCATATTAATCATTTTAATAGTTTGTCTAATTTGCATGAAGAAATTCACAAGAAATTGACGTTAATCATGGCAAGTTAACTATTGATGTGAGTACAAGATATAAAGAACTTAAATTAGGTGATAATGTATGGGTATGTTGGAATCCAAAAAGATTTCACGTGCAATTAAGAAATTAAATATGAGAATGATCGTGCTATTAAAAATAATGATATGCATTGGGACAAATTCCTATAAATTAGAAATCCTTGGAAATTCTAGCTTTAGTCCAGTCTTCAATATGTCAAATTTGATTTTATTTCATGAAACTACAACCAATGCCTTATATTTTGCTTTCTTTTCTTCTCCTTAAAAATTCGCATCCAACACTATTCTGGACAGTTTCAACATTTCTTGTTCTTGAAGTTATATTAGACGAGATTGTGTCGGCTAATATTGGATTCTGAAGATATCTTATATATTGGCATGATAGGCTTATTTGTGATGATTCTTGAATTAAATTGTAGAAATCAAAACATTTATGTTCTAATATACTTGATGAATATCCAATGCTAAATTCGTTAGAGCCACAATTTTCCCAGCCATGCATATTTGATGGAGATTTACAAGTTTATACTCATAAAAAATGATGAGTGAAAAATTATCTGGGCGAGTTAGTCTCATTATTTGGTAGCTGTTTTTATTTTTATGTTTTCAATTTCAATTGATTTGGGACATGCCTATGATAATGTGCCCATGTGAGTTGGATGTATTCTCTTCAGTTATGACACTCCTGATCTGGGAAACCTCTTATCTAATTTAGCCTGAATATCCTCAATCGGTTGCTAGCCATATGGATTAATTGGCTTCGAAGTTGTTTGTTTTGAGTTTTGGAGTTATCATATAGCAAGTTTGTCATTCTTATTTTTTGTGGCTGTTTCTGGGTTAATATTATGTAGTTATGCTCCTTGTTTCTAAAGATAATTGGTGTTTTTGTAGCTTGGGCAATTGGCTCCTATAGCACTATTGATTTGTATGACGGACTTTTCTTTGCGTTGAATTATGCGTTTTTGATAGCGCTATTGCCTACAAACCCTTGAAGCAAGCAAATACATTTATGTGCTAATTTTTGTGCCAATTGGGTGACAAAAAAATTTTTTTGGGTGCGATTGGACTTATCCTTAAAATGAATTGTCAGGTGATATTAGTTTTGAATTTACATTGAACCAATAATGAGGCATCTAATCAAGATATTTTGATGATTTTAAATAAAATAACTTTGAGGCATTTATAAAGGGAATTTTCACTTTATCAAATATTAGGTTTGCCTTCAATCATGTGTGCGCTTATTGGATGCTACATTCCTTCAAGGGTGGTACAAGTACGATAATCTGATTCCATGGGAATTTATCTTGTTTTGGCTGAGGCTTAATATTTACTTTGTGAATTCTTTCATTATTCCTTTTCTTCTAAAGATTTATTATTAATTTTTACAAATGTTCCTTTAATCAAATCTAATACAGATTAGTTTTCTGATTCTAGTGTTGGTTCCAATCAACTGAATTCTATTGTTTTGAAGTTCTTGCTGATTTCTTCTAACTTGGCAATGATTAAATTATACTTTGGCATTGATTTATTGTATTTTTGAGTTTATATTAAAACAAAGCAATATTTATTTTAATTGGTAGTTTTTAAATCTATGGATCCTAACTCTATTTTATGTGATCTATTGCATTGGGAATCCTAGACCCTGAGATATCAAGCATCAACTCCTCCACTACTTGACCAGAACCTCACCTATTTTAAACCCTAAACTCATTGTATGGTTCAATTGACTACTTAAGCAGGAATTACACAACAAACTACGTATTCCATAATAGTATAGTTAGGTCTGCAATTTCAACCTGAACTATTACTATTTGTCAATTGCATGCTCTTTCTACACAGTTTTTTTTTTCTATTTTTTATTTTACCTACTATTGATACCCAAAGCATGATAATTTGTTGCGTCATCTCTTGAAGCCAGAATGGATGTTATTATGATATATCATTATGTGGGGCTTTTAACGCCTTTTAATTCATTTATGTTTGTTTTCAATCATTAAAACTTTGGGAGAGGGTTATGGAGCATAGGTTACGACGTGATACTAATATTTCTCAAAATCAATTTGGATTCATGCCGGGTAGATTTACTATGTAAGCTATTCATTTATAGAGAGGGTTGATGGAGAAGTTTAGAGAGATTAAGGTGGATCTACATATGATATTTGTTGATTTAGAGAAAGCATATGATAAAGTTCCAAGAGAAGTGCTATGGAGAGTTCTAGAAAAGAAAGGGGTTAATAATGCTTTTATTCAAGTCATTAGGGATATGTATGTAGGAGCTGTTACTTGTGTTCAAACATAAGGTGGTTTGACCAAGTATTTTCCTATTTCAGTTGGATTATATCAAGGATCAGCCTTAAGCCCTTATCTTTTTGCTTTAGTCATGGATGTTCTCACTAGACATTTGCAAGAAGATGTACATTGGTGTATGCTTTTTGCTGATGATATTCTTCTTGTTGATAAGACTAGAGAGTGAGTTGAAGGTAAACTCGAATTATGGAGGTCAACCATAGAGTCTAAAAGTTTTTGTTTGAATTGATCTAAAACCGAATACATGGAGTGTATTTTTAGTAGTAATAGATTAGTGGGGGGTTTGTGACTTTGAGCGATCAAGTCATTAATAAGTGTACTCGTTTTAGATATCTTGGGTCTATTGTCAGAGTGATGGTGAAATAGATGGGGATATTATTAGTAGAATTCAAGTTGGATGGTTGAAGTGAAGGAATGCTTCGGGTTTGTTGTGTTATAGAAAAGTACCACTCAATTGTAAGGGAAAATTTTATAAGATGGTGGTGAGACCTGCTATGCTTTGTGGGGCAGAATGTTGGCCATTAAAAGAGAAGCATAATATTAAGCTAAGTGTTGCTGAGATGAGGATGCTCAGGTGGATGAGTGGACTTTTTCTTAGAGACAGGATACGAAACGAGCATATCCGGGAAAAGGTTGGAGTAGTTCCAGTGACAGATAAGATTAGAGAGAGTCGCCTTAGATGGTTTGGTCATGTAAAACGTCGGCCTTCCGATGACCCTGTTAGGAGAGTGTAGATGTATTAGATTTGGCCTATGTTAAGAAAGGTAGCGGTAGACCTAAAAAGATTTGGTTAGAAAATATTAAAAATTATTTTTCTTTATTAGATTTAAATGAGAATTTGACTCTTAACAGGACACAATGGAGAAAAATGATTCATATAGCCGACCCGACGTAGTGGGATAAAGGCTTGATGTTATTTTTGTTGTTGCTGTTGTTGTTGTTCATATGAACATATCATTACATATAGCTTAGTTACTGCTGTTTAAAACTTTTTATGAAATGCTTGCTCATCCACAACTTGATTTTTGCTTTGACTTGACTAATCCATTTTCCCGAATGTTTTGTAATATTTGGGTTTGTTTTGACATTCTAATATTGACATTGGTAGTATCATAACTTCATTTCCCCGAGATAATTACATGAACATATTATGTTTTGAAAATCATTGCACAAAACTTTCCAGCATTTAGCATTGGTTTATGTTGTAAAGCACATCTCTGCTTCCCTTTACTGGCTGCATTTTACAGATGTTGAAATTGGGTATTGTAATTTTTCAGGGCTTACTAGTGGTATGTACATAAAAAATGGGGTTGAGGTCTCCTGCCCTGACCTTGCAGCTGGACTATATGTCAGAACACGTAACAATCAAATTGTCAGAGTAAATGCCTCACCTCATCTTGAAAGTGAAGAATTTAATTTTGCAAGTGCTTTATATATATTTACTTCCGATTTTAATTGTAGTCTGCTCCCACAGGGAAGAGCAAGCTTTAAACATAAGGTGAACAAATGTGTAAATAATATGAAGCAGCTTTAGCCTAGTTCGAGATGGTGAATACAGCATGTTGGGGTCCTTAAGGATATGAAGTAGAGGAATCACCTGTTGTGGTGTGTGTAGTCTGATTTTGTTAGTCAATGGGACCAATACAGAAGTCCAAGCAGGAATAATTGAAATGGTTATGAACAAACGGGTCTGTGCCTGATTGGAGAATTGTGATGGGATTTGTATGGCAAGTTCTGTCATAATTAAAAACTTACCCATTCAACGGATGGTTGGCCACAATGAGTCAATCAAACATCTTCTTGCACCTTAGCATTCTAAGATTTTGAGGCTTTCGTGGGAGACTGATGACATAGGTTAATAGAAATTTGAATGGATTTGAACAGTATGATGTCTGTTTGAATTACCATCATTTTTTTTCCATTCTACTGGAGAACTAATCATGTTTTGAAGGAGAAAAATTAGTTCTTAGGATGGATACCTTAGTAATTTCATTTGTTAAATTTAAAAGCTATTGATTTTGTTCTTGTGCATTAGAATGAACTGTTAATGTACTCAAATTTGTTTTGTAAAGGTTGCCAAGGAAGGTTTGGCATGGCTTCATTACCTTTTGCATGCTACATCATGTTGATTCCACATACATTTTGGTCGGTAAACTTTGCATGTTAAAAGAATGCCTAACCAAAGCGAACTTGTTTATACATTCCTTAAGCTTAGAGCAGCAAAGTGTAACCTGGAACACAAGCCTAAGTTTACTGAATGTCAGCTCCTTGTTTGAATCTATAAAAGTTTTCAGTTGTCTTTGATCTCTGTGATGCCAATTTCTTTCAATCAGCTTTTCCATGGATGAGCGTTTTTTCATTCATTTCTTGAAGCATCATGTGAAATAGCACATATCTGCATCACTTTTTCTATAAAACTATACGAAAACGAAACTTGATGCTGTTTCACATATTTCGATACCTAGCTTTTCGGCAAAGCTAAATGAAAACAAGTCTTAAAGTTCAATTTTTTCTATCATGCTAATTTCTTTTGCACTATTATAATGGAGTTGCTTATTTAGTTCAAAATGATATCCTTCTTTCTAACACGTCAGGCTGTCTTTGCGGAAGATGAACTGGCTTATCAAATTGGTGAGATAACTGAAATACTATCACAAGGCCATCTGTGTGCTACCCCCCATAGTGTACAGGTAATGTTACCTGCTGTAATGATTTTCTGTTACATCTGCAAGCTTTTATCAAAGAATATTTTTTGTTCTCTTAAGCATCTTTCCTGATATTAGGTTGAAATTCTGTGTATTTCTCGGATAACTTTCAATGTATAATATGTCCTTTCTTTAGTTGTGCAAACAGAACTTTTCATTTTATGTAGCATTGTAATAAAATTTATGCTTTGTTTAATTTAAGTGAAATTGGAAGAAAGGAGATGTAATTAGCATAGTAAATACATTTCTTATGTTTTTCTTCAGTCTACCATTGTAGATATATATTTAGGAAGACTTTGAATTGAATATAAAGTTTCATACCATTTGTCACGTGGTGGAAATGATCTTCATTGTCATACTACAAGGAAAATGATCAATTTTTGGTGGAATTTTCTGACGCAAATCAGTAAATTTCCATTGGACAAAAGGTATTTCTAGCGGACAAAATCATTTCCGGCAGATTTTTGACGACAAAATGCGCATTAGAAAATAATTACCAGTGAAAAAATTCCGTTGAAAATTTTTCCGGCGAAAATTCCCATCGAAAATTGTGTTGCAAATTTTGTAAAAAAATTTCCTATCTGAGAGCCCCCCCTTTTAATATTGTTTCTGCCTCCAACTATAGAATTAATCAACTGTCTTTGACTTGTATCTATGATTCCTAGTTCTATGAGATATGTGAATCACCCACACCTTTTAACAATTTTGTAATAATTAAAAAAAGAGCTATTGAACTTCAATAAAATTGCGTGGTATATCAAGTCAAATATCACAAACAAGTTCGTTTTAATTTATTGAGTAGTCATGTAGCTTTGGAGTTTAACAACACAGCAACGAAGCCCAACCCTCAAACTAGAGATACACAGCTTGCTTTACATGCATCATTCAGCTTTCTTATATTACAACTCCAATATAGTTAAAACCCACAACTGCATAAGAGCAGATCCTACCTAGGATTCATTCATTCATTCATCCTCCAAATTGGCTACCATATCCAAGAAACATAAAAGAAAGCTATGAAACAAACCTGCCTCCGGAATGCTCCCATATTCACTGTTTTCAGCAAATTTAAACACATCAACAACCACTACTTTTTGAAGGCCAAGAGCTGTGTTCCTTAACTCCCTAAATCCTAAACGGTTAAAATCTTTAAAAAAAATAAAATATCAAAGAAAAGTAGCGTGGAGGGGAGGGCCCGACTACCGGGATTCCCTCTAAACGGGAGAGACGCCGAGAGGATGCCGAATTTTTCCAATGACGGAGGACCTAAACTTGAACAAATACAGGGGACTTGAATTTGAATGAACCACAAGGAAGCAGACATTAAATTGAAAAATGCATAATCTTAATTAAAATGCAAATGCTAAGAAATAAATCCCGGCCATTCAAATGAGCGTCAATAAGTAAGAAAGGAATAACGGTGATTAATGAAACTGCATAGGGTATGAGTGTCCAACTACAAAACATTGGTATGAGACATCCCATAAATAATGTAACTTACCCACGAACAAACAGTAGCTAATGCTTCCCCTGCCAATCAGCTTATGGGTAGAAAGGGGTGAGTGCAATGAATTATGTGGTATATTCATGATGAACAACATACTTAGAAGATGTGCAATAGATATGCCACTCTGCAGTCAACATCAGTATATAATCAAGTGCATCAAATCTTGCAAGCAGTGGAGGTCGACATGCACTGAGTTGATGACTAAGATATATTTGAAGAATTTGAAGCAAATACTACCCACATATAACCAATGTCACCTAATTGCAATCAATAATGATGGATGCGCTGTAAGAATGACGGGCCTCTTTACAAATGCAGATACACGTTCAACATCAAACAATTTGTAGACGAATATACTATCTCGCTTGCTAGCAATAATGATCAATATACTTGCAAGCAATAGCCAAGGAATGCACTAACTCATAGGTCAACACTCCCTACGCTCAACAACTAACCTGCTTGCAAGCGAAGGCACTAACCCACTTGCAACTAACAACAGTAGATAAGCTGTGAATGCAACAACTCCCCTCTAATCAATATCAATGGGTATTGCTGATGCATGTGGAAGTCTCTTGTGAATCGAAAGCCAACATGCAAATGAACACAATGACCTGCCTGTCGATGTGCATAGAAACATTATGCAATGGATGAAACTCACCTGGTAGTCAGCACCAGTATGCGGATATATACACCAACCCATTTGCGAACAATGAAGCTCCTTGCAAACACACACGGTGCAGCATACGATGAATGTCTTCTGCATGTATAGGCATATACTCAATGTGCCATTTACAAGCAAATGCAGGAAGAATAATAGTAAATGCAAACGCCCTTAGACAACACTAGTAGATCTGCACTCAGCGTAACTCGCCTGTAAATGACGACAGAAAGCCTACAATGCATACAACAATCTTGCCTGCAACCTGTTCTAGAAAATCGGTTGCAGGGTTACAACGAGTGCAAGCATCTACGAGAAACAGTAGGAGACTAGTGAATGCATGATAGTCTGCCTGCATAAAGCATCAAGCAATTCACGTCTGCTATGCTAAGCCACCGGATCCGCTGTCACGACCCGGCCCTGTAAGCTCGCATAGGCGAGGCGGGAACGAAAGTGAGACGATAAAATTTAACACATTTCACATAACATAACTAAAGCATCTCCAAACATATTGAAAGAGCCACTAAATATACCAAGCAACATTTTTTTTCTTTTTCATTTCTTCTTTCTTTCAAAAATCATCATATACATCAAAGTTCAATACATCGATGGAGGTAAAAAAAAAATCTATCTACCACAGGTTATCCTACGCATCCATCTCCTACAAAACATCAAAAAAAAATGTAAAAGGAACCTGTCACCCGTCGTCTCTCTACGACGGTAAGTATAAGGTGGTCTATCCGTCATTGTCGCTTAACAGGTTCTCCTGAAAAAATATCTCATATGAAAGTTCGTGGGGGGTGTTAAACCCTAAAGAACTAGTCCTGATACTAACCAAGAGGGGGGTGAATTGGATATTTAAAAAAAACTTCTTTAAACAAAAAGAAAAATCTTTTTATATCTTACAGCGGAAACGAATTAAATCAATAATAAAAAGATAAATCAGAGATTTCACCCAAGCAGTTAATCGTAGTAAAATAAATTACGGAAAATAATCAGAAATGACACACCAGATTTATAGTGGTTCGGTCCAACCTAACCTACGTCCACTCCCTGGAGGCACCCTCCGAGTATTGCACTACACCTTTAGTGACTCTCCTTTAGCCCCCATAGCTAGGCGGAGAAGCTCTTATAAAATCACTTCCACCTTCCACAGTGCGGTGGAGTAGCCGGGTCCTTTGACACCAAAGAGATCTTCTTCTTCCCAAAACTTCCCTCGAGACGACCCTTGAATCCGATCGTACTTAGGTGCAAGCTTGCCGGAGCAACCGTGTGAACCCCCTCACACTCCTTCGAAAATCCCCCTTCCAAGACTCTTCTCCCTCTCAAACTCCACCATTTCCTCTCTCTCTATCAAGCTCTCTCTTCAAGTTTTCTCCAGAAGAAACGAAGCCTCAATGGCTGCCAAAGACGCTTTCAAAGTCTTTAACAAGCCTTAAATAAAGGGCATTAAAAACCCTTCCAAATCAGTTCGGGCGGCAAAGATTGTCCAGGACGATCACAGGATCGTCCAGGACAATGTGCTCCAAAAGACGGCTTCAGAAAATCCTAAAAACTCAATTCTGCACCCAAAGATCATCCAGGACGATCACAGGATCGTCCAGGACGTTGTGCAGAATTTTACCTGATAGTCCTGGATGATCCCAGGATAGTCCAGAACGATCAATACAAATTTTGAACAAATCGTCCAGTATGATATACAGATCGTCCAGGACGATCAGAATATCAAATTATGCATATTTGATTGAATAAACAGAGGATTAATTTAGGCAACATTATCATAGATCGTCCAGTACGATATGGATCGTCCTGGATGATTAGACCAAAAACTGAAACTTGAAATCTTGCCTGAATTATTATGGCGGCTAGGGTTTTGAGATCGTATTGGATCGTCCAGGACGATTAGTCCAAAAATTTAACTTCTGGTTTTGGCTCAATCTCACTCCCCTGAGTGTGTGTGCATGATCCCCAAGCTAGTAAACACCTTTACATGCCTCAACTCAAGAAATCAAAAATTACATCAATGGATATTACAGACTCTTTACAGCATAACCTATACTACCCAATTTTGAGCTGTTGACCTCCACAGCAAAAAACAAAAAAAAGTGTAATATAAAATAAAGAAAAATCATTACCTGCACTCTGTCAAAGCCCATACGCAAATCCTGCTCGAATCGTCGCTCTGGTCGCTACAGTCCCGTCGCCCATACTTCTGCAAACGGCGCCAGTCTCAGCGACATGCGTGCTCTGTCGGGACTCGCCTCTTCCCGTCTTTAAAACACAAGCAGAACAAAGCCAAAGATGGGACACTTTCCCGCATCTCATACTCGCGCAAGCCTTGCGAACCTTCTCTGTCTCTTCCAAGCCGCAACCCACGACCTTCCCTCATACCTTGCGACCCCAACTCTCACCGACTCCAATCCTGTCGAAGACCTCCTCTCCAAGCTGTAAGAAAGAGAGAGAGAGAGAGAGAGAGAGAGAGAGAGAGAGAGAGAGGGAGAGCTCTGACCTAGCTGCGAGAAGCATCAGCCCCAACCTCCTCTTAGCCCTAGTCGACCTCCATCTTCCGCCTCCCTTGTCGTTGTCCGACTTCGCTCATTCGACGAGCTTCCCTTCTTGTTGGATCGGAAGAAACAGGAGCCACGCGTTGTGGAGGTAACAATCTCCCTTTCACGTGCTTATTCGGCCAAATCCCTGGAAGCCGCCAAACTCTCAAGAAATAGAGGGCTTAGCTCTCTGTTTAATGGGATTTAATCTAAATCCCATCCTAAATTTTGCTCAAATCTTGTGTAGATCCATATCAAATCATGTATTGTGTTGTGATTATAATTAATTATAATTTATTTATAATTAATTATAAATTATGCATAGTTTATTTATAATTAATTTTAGAATAATCATAATTAGATTAATTATGATTAATTTATAATTAATTATAAACAAAAAATAGTTAATTTATAATTCATCTTAAATTAATTATGATTAGTTATAGATCAAATATAATTAATTATGATTAATTTTTAATTGATTATAAATTAAATTTTATTAATTTATAATTAATTTTAAGTTAGATATAATTAATCATAAATTAAATATGACTAATTATGATTAATTTAAAATTAACTATAAATTAAATTCAATCAATTTATAATGAATTTTAAAATAATTTATGATTAATTATAAATTAAAATATAATTAATTAATTAGTTTTCTTAATTAATTATAAATTAAATCTAATGAATTTATAATTATTTTTTTAAATTAAATATAATTAATTATGTTAATTATATATTAATATAATTAATTATACTTAATTTATGATTAACTATAAATAAAATTCAATTAATCTATAATTAATTATGAATTAAATATAATTAATTATATTTATGATTAATTATAAATTAAGCTTTTCTTACCTCGGTGTAGGTGACACATCGGTCAACCACTTATACATGCTTTCTTAAGCGTGGTAGGAGGAAACCCGGTGCGACATCTATGACGAGGTAGGTGAGCGACCCTTGGACCCAAAACCCCGTTCTCGACGTTCGTGTCGAGCCGGCAAACCGCCTATACATGCTTTCTTTAAGCGTGGTGGGAAGGTAACTCGGTGCGACACCTACGGTGAGACGGGTAGGCCCTATACACGCTTTTCTTAGCGTGGTGGGGATAATTTTAAGTACCCGTACGCGGCTCTGTACCTGCGGGGAAACAACTGCTCTTCTTTTCAGGTACATTTTGAAGACCCATACACGCTTTCTTAAGCGTGGTGGGGATTGAAGACTTTACACGGCTGTGGTGTCCTCGAAAGAGGGCACCTACCATACACGCTTTCTTAAGCATGGTGGGAAATGCCCAGTTTTTCAGATTTTCTCCTAAACGGGGGAGATGCTAGAATTCTGCCGAAATTTCGAGTGAATAGAAGACCACTTGGATCTGAGTTGAATGAAATTTGGACAAACAAAGGACTCGATTTGGAGAATGAACTGAACATGAAATTGAGCCTAAATCGAACATAAATACACCCAAATCTAAATGAAATCCAACTTGAATTTGGACTTGCAACAAATGACAACAATCTGAAGTCAAACTCAAAATCAAGCAAACTCAGATTGAACTCAATTTAGAACAAAATTTGGACCGCATGACTCGTACTTTGAACTTGAATTTACAAGGACTTGTGAACTTGAACTTGATTTGAATCAAACATAGCGGATGTCAATAGAATTTGAACCAATATGACAATGGACTTGAACTCAGACTTAAACTTGGACTCAGATTGATTCAAAGAAAATGGCATTGAACAAATAAGAATGAAGAACATTATATGGGATTCAAGTTTGATATGAACTTGAACATACAATTGAACTCATGCAAAGACCTGATTTGGACTGCAGGGAACCATTCCTTGAACTCGAATGACTTGGAGCTTGATTTGAATGAAAGATAGCAAGAGACTTGAGCTCAATATAAACAAACAAAAACTCAAATGAGCTTGGTACAAGGAGTCTTTACATGAACTTGAACAATGCAAAGGACTTGATTTGGGACTCAAGTGGATTTGTATGAATTGAACTCATCATGAGTATTGAACCACCCTTGGGGACGAAGAGCTTGCAAGTAGAGTTTGTTTGCAAGAAGAAGATTACAAAGTCATGACACATAGCCTCCTACAAATACACAAAGTGACAAATGTGATGTTCACAAACAAATACCAAGGATGTTATCAGTAATGCGATGAGTTAAAAGTTAAAATGACAAGATCACAAGTAAAACAAGAGAGGTGTTGAGGAGGCAGCACTCTTTGTTATCAATACAAATCAATAAAAAAAAATGAAATGGGCACATGATAGTTTAGTACCAACCAGATGCAGTAGTTTTCCACAAACCAAGACAACAAATTACAATGAGTATAGATGCTTGCAAGAAATGATAGAAGGCCCGTTGTATACACAACGCACCACTATGGGCAAATACAAAAGAGAACTACAGCAGATATGAACTCCTACGAGCCGTTGTAGGAAACCCTACTGCGTATCTAATGTGCTATTCAAAAGTGAAATACAAAGTTAATGTATCAAATACGAGTCCCTACGAGTTGTCGTGGAAGATTCGTTGTACGCCCAGTGTGTCAACCACAAGCAAAAAATAGAGTAACTACAACAAATGCATGTGACCAGCACTAGAAGATTTGTATGCAAAGTAATGACTACGAACAAAGGCATCATGCAAATGCAGTCATCTATGAATATCAAGCAGGAGATTCGTTAGTGTACTACAATCTACCTGCGTAAATCATGCAAGTAGTGCACGACAGTCTACCTGTGCAAAGCAGCGAACAACTCAGTCCAGAAGCTGCTATAATACGCCACCGGATCTGCAACCTTCGTACAAGCAGACAGAAGGCGTCCACAAGCTATAACGCCACGCCACCGGATCTGCAACACTTATATAAGCAGATAGAAGGCGTCTACAAGCTTCAACTCTACGCCACCGGATCTACAACATTCATACAAGCAGACAGAAGGCGTGTACAAGCTTTCAAATAGAATGCTGCATTCAAATGAGAGTTTCTCACACAACCAAGCAGCAACAAATATTTTAAAATCCCCCTACACGTGTACTGTAATATGTATACACATAGGTACAAATAAGGGGATTTAATATCAACACACGCATGGGCCCCGGCGAGCGTGTTATTCGTACACACGTGACATCTAGGGATGTTGCGCGAGTCAATAAGTGAATTCAAGTTCAAACCCGATCCCTCTAATCAGGTAGATAGGGGTTGACACGGTTCGAACTATTAAACAAATATACAGTCGCGGGGTCAATTGAGATATTTGTTTTATTCGTTCATATTAGGCCTTCTAGGCCTACAATCGAGAAAATTCACTAACAAAGGCATAAAGCCTACGAAACCCGATCCTCTGTTAGCAGGTAAACAGAGTTGACAAAGTTCAATCCACAAATACAAATGACCCCTTTCTACCCCGATGATGGCCGTGTTGAATGTATATCTCAACCGGATGGGTTCACAAACGTTTTCAAAATGCCATCCCAAATCTCATAAAAATCCCAAATCCCAAACTCCAAACAATCCCAAAATCCAAAAATATTTGAAATTGAAATCTAACCATCAAACACTTAAAAGCAAAATTCATCCATCCTCCGCAACAGTTTGCCTAGGTGGACAAATTGAAAAATACTTCAACTCATATAGAGCTAATGCCTGGTCGAAAATATCACTAGGATTCATTCTCAAACAATCTCCTGCCAGCAAGGACGTGGTACGAGTCCTCTAACCGGCAGTTTCGCCGCCAAATGGCACTGCAGGATAAACGGTTATGACTCGGCCCTCTGAACCAGGTGGTCGTCGCCAAATGGCACCATTATATTATGGTTATGGCCAGAGCCCGTATGCTCCTCAATGGCATCAAATCCTTAAGATATGAATCAATAGGATATGATCGATAGGGCACAAAGCTCTCTGTTAGCTAAGGTGGATTCAAATTTTTACCCCTTAGACAAACGTCTATCATCCATTCCCCCACCATCCGCTTTAAGTGCAAAATGGTGAAATTTGTGATTTACATATCAAATCCTCAATTTTCTAACCATTCTGAATATTTATGCTGCTACTATATGCTAGATATGTATCTTTACGTATCTGATCGACGACTAGCCTTAATCGAAAGTTCTCTCTCATTACTGGGAGGGGTAATTAACTATAGGGGCTTGCGCCTATAGGAAACCAGAACTCAGATCATAAAGTCCTCGCAAAATGAGGGTGAAATTTCTGGGTAGTGTCTTATCTACAACCTCATCTGCCCTTCCAAAATTTACCCCGGAACTTAATTCCGTTCAAACTCCCCCCGAAAAAAAGCAATGCGGGCGGAGGCCGGGGCCGAATTTTAGGAGCCCACATGAGCTCTGATTCTTCATTTGATGGTGCAAGGTGTTCCTAAAATATTAGTATATACACAAACAAATATAGAATAAAAATACTATGAGACAAAAAGATTTGAGCCATAATATTTGTTATCATCAAAACAAAAACTCGTGAGCCCGAGTCGCAACAATCCCCCCCTTTTTGATGATGGCAAACATTACTGGTTGAATTTGCAAATAAAAAGTATTTTTCTCTAATCTCCTTCTCACTAAGAAAAGACTTTTAAAAACAGGGAGAACCATATTTTTTTAAAAAATATATAATATAAATAAACTTCACAAATATAATAGTACGTTCTTCCTCTTTGACATTATCAAAAAGAAGAGGAGCATAGAAACATAAACAGAAAAAACAGACTAAAAGATCAAAAATAGTCCCTCATCTGGTGAAAAAAATTTTTGAAATTTTTTTTTGAAATATCAAGAATTTTCTTGTAATGAGAAAGTTACCTCTTGATTTTATTCAAAAGCTTAGCAAGGCATGTATTGACCATTCATAACCCGGAAAGGTTAGAGATTCAGAAATTGTTAATCCAAGCTCAGATTTTAAAAAAGGCTAAAAAATTTTTTAAGCCATTATCTAAATCAAGGAATAAATTAGATAGAGAAATAAAAATCTTTTCAAAACTTCTTTCATGAAATATATCTAATAGAAGATTAATGCAGAGTAATGAATCATAAATCATGATTTTCAAACTCAAGTAACGAACTTATCAAAAAGACATGGATTTTCTAAACTTTAGAGATTTACAAGAAGGGAAGCTAACTTTTTGTGGGCTCATTTTGTGCCTCTTTTCATTTTAATGCTCTTTGCGCATCTTTTAATTTTTGATACACTTTGTGTATCTTTTCAATTTGACGACATTGCGCATCTTTTCAGCTTTTGGTTCATTTTGTGCCTCTTTTGATTTTTGTAATTTGCCTCCTTTCTAAATCTTTAAAATCATCAAACCCTATTCTTATGATAAAGACGAACAACTTGATTAAGATAATCTTTGAAGTAGGTTCATTAACTTGCAAAAGATCCCTATGAGATAGACAAAATATAGGGAGATGAAAAAGATTCAATTTCAAAAATCAATTTATAATATGAAACAAATTTTGAGTCAAAAGTGAAATAACCTTATATAAAGAAATGAGATAGAGAGACAAAATCATGAGTTTCCTTTGCCTGATTTTAAAGAAATCAACCACAACTTATATAAAATTTTTGGAAAAACAGAAGGTAAATTTTTTATTTTTAGAAAATATAATCTTTGAAAAATAATTTGATTTTCTAAAATATAAATGAAACAAAAGGTGATATGTGTGTGCTGATAAGAGAAACTACACAAACAACATAGAAACTAATTTTAAAATTTTAAAATAAAAAAATAAAAAAATAAAAAAATAAGAAAAAAAGAAATAAAACACAAAAAATAACAGCTAAAATAAAAATAAAAACATAACAAATAAAAAATAACAAAAAAGTAAAAATATAAATACAAACATACAAGCAAAACATTAATTCACATCATCTCGCTCCTGGTCTGATGATTTAGAAGCTAGGTCTGCCCAGGAGATTTTTTGTTTTGCATTATTCGCCCTTATTACAATTTGCTTAGTTTTACCCTTTTCTTTTTCAGGAAGGGTTTTTAAGTTTGGGCACTGATTTTTCATATATCCAGGTTTCCTACATCCAAAGCAAACAATGTCAGAAGAGAACTTAACATTCTTACCATTTTTACCTTTGTTCCACTTTTGATGTTGATGCTTGTGCTTTAATAATCTTTTTAATTTGTTTGTTATTGATGCTAACTCCTTACTTTCATCATCTTCTGAGTTATTTTTTCCATTGTCTTCAATTTTCAGCACTATAGTTTCACCTGCATCCAAGAGTCGTTGACCCAAACTTTGCTTGTAGGCAATGAGTGAGCCAATCAGATTATCAATAGAATATTCATTTAAATTTTTAGATTCAAAAATTACAACTACTTGGGCATCAAATTTATCAAGTAGAGAACGTAGGATTTTATTGACTTTTTTAAAGTTTGAAAGTTTTTTTCTTAATGCATGCAATGATGTCACAATTTGAGTAAATCTAGTATACATGTCCAATATCGTCTCATAAGGTTTCATACTAAAAAATTTATAATCATGCATTAAAATATTTAATCTAGATTGCTTGATTTCATAAGTACCTTCATACGTAGTGCATAATTTATCCCAAATTTTCTTGTCAGTAGTGCATGCGGATACTAACATATAATCATCAGAATTCAAAGCACAGAAAAAATAATTCAAACATTTAGCATTCAATTTAGCATTAATTTGTTTTGTTCTACTCCATTCAAAAAAAGGAATATCAGTGTTGATTCCATCTACAATACGTGACGGTACAGAATAACCAGTTTGAATCATATGTCACATGCGATAATTTATTAATTTCAAGAAAGTAGACATACGAATTTTCCAAAAATCAAAAGTAATATTTTTAAATAATGGTGGTTGGGTGATTGAATATCCTTCCGTAATATTACGATTACAAAAATTAGCCATTGATCAAAATTCAAAAGTTTTTAAAAACTTGATTTTATGAATCCCGCTCTGATACCATTTGAAAGTCCGTGGGGGGTGTTAAACCCTAAAGAACTAGTCCCGAGGCTAATCAAGAGGGGGGTGAATTGGATATTTAAAAAAAACTTCTTTAAACAAAAAGAAATTTTTTTTTATATCTTGTAGCGAAAATGAATTAAATCAATAATAAAAAGATAAATCAGAGATTTCACCCAAGCAATTAATCGTTGTAAAATAAAGTACGAAAAATAATCAGAAATAACACACCAGATTTATAGTGGTTTGGTCCAATCAAACCTACGTCCACTCCCCGGAGGCACCCTCCAAGTATTGCACTACACCTTTAGTGACTCTCCTTTAGCCCCCATAGCTAGGCGGAGAAGCCCTTATAAAATCACTTCCACCTTCCCCGGTGCGGCAGAGTAGCCGGGTCCTTTGACACCAAAGAGATCTTCTTCTTCCCAAAACTTCCCTCGAGACGACCCTTGAATCCGATCGTACTTAGGTGCAAGCTTGCCGGAGCAACCGTGTGAACCCCCTCACACTCCTTCGAAAATCCCCCTTCCAAGACTCTTCTCCCTCTCAAACTCCACCCTTTCCTCTCTCTCTATCAAGCTCTCTCTTCAAGTTTTCTCCAAAAGAAACAAAGCCTCAATGGCTGCCAAAGTCGCTTTTAAAGTCTTTGACAACCCTTAAATAAAGGGCATTAAAAACCCTTCCAAATCAGTTCTAGCGGCAAAGATCGTCCAGGATGATCGCAGGATCGTCCAGGACGATGTGCTCCAAAAGACGGCTTCAGAAACCCCTAAAAACTCAATTCTGCCGCCAAAGATCGTCCAGGACGATGTGCAGAATTTGACCTAATAGTCCTGGACGATCCCAGGATAGTCCAGGACGATCAGTACAAATTTTGAACAAATCGTCCAGTATGATATACAGATCTTCCAGGACGATCAGAATATCAAATTATGCATATTTGATTGAATAAACAGAGGATTAATTTAGGCAACATTATCATAGATCGTCCAGTACGATATAGATCATCCTGGATGATTAGACCAAAAATTGAAACTTGAAATCTTGCCTGAATTATTATGGTGGCTAGGGTTTTGAGATCGTATTGATTCGTCCAGGATGATATAAATCATCCAGGACGATTAGTCCAAAAATTGAACTTCTGGTTTTGGCTCAATCTCACTCCCCTGAGTGTGTGTGTGCATGATCCTCAAGCTAGCAAACACCTTTACAGGACTCAACTCAAGAAATCAAAAATTACATCGATGGATATTACAGACTCTTTACAGTATAACCTATACTATCCAATCTTGAGCTCTAATTCTTCATTTGATGGTACAAAGTATTCCTGAAATGTTAATATATACACAAACAAATATAGAATAAAAATACTAGGAGACAAAAAGATGTGAGCCATAATGTTTGTTATCATAAAAAAAAAAACTTGTGAGCCCGAGTCGCAACACCATAAGCTGGGTGAGTCACAACTCAGTAAATAAAATGATATTCAATTAAATTCAGAGGCAAGGGAAAGAGTACAACATGTATATACTTCTAAGTAAACAAACAATCAATATGCCATGATATATAAACTAAAATACATAAGCCTCTAAGTTCTCTTTCTTTGCATAAGCTTGCACCCCTTTAACATTATGCATTCATGATTCATTTGATGCTTCTTATAGCTGTAACATAATGACATAATAACATAATAACATAATCTTATTCACTCGTCACGAAAGTATCGTTTGTTTTGTACTGATCAGGTACACTTTTCAATTGGACATTCCTTTACCATTGGTTCCGAATAACCCCTTTATCATTGGCTCCGAAAAACTCCTTTACCATTAGCTCAGAAGAATCCCTTTACCATTGATACTCCGCATCAAATATAGACATGCAACCATTCTATATCTCCACTTACGTGACATTAGGAATGCAGCATAGAGTGTTAGAGAAAATCCCCCTCCAATTTTACAGAGAGAAAGAGGGGAATTTGTCTCTCTATGAGGGGAGATATGAGGGAATGCTAGTGAAGTAAGGTGTTTGAGATGAAAAAGGAAGTATTTGTGAAGGAATTTCTCTCTTTCTAGAGAGAAAATTTTCTTTGTCTAAGCTAGAGAGAGAAAGCGGAGGGTGAAGGGGATTTTTTCTTGTGAGTGTGTAGGATATGTTGGAGAGTATTTTTTATGAAGGGAGATTGGTAGTTTGAGGGTTGGATGTGGAGAAATCGAAAAATTAGGGTTCAGGTTAGGGTATGTTTTGGGAAGGTGATGGTGAGGAAGAAAAAGAAGATGAATGAGAAGGAGAAGAAGAGGAAGGGGGAAAAAATGAAAGGAAATGAAGGAGGGAGAAAGAAGAAGAAGAAAGAAAATAAAGGGGGCGGAAGAAGAAAGAAAATGAATGGGGCGGAAGAAGAAGAGGAGTTTACCTAGGTGAAGCTTGGAGGGAGGAGGAGGCCGGCGGCTTGCGTGAGAGAGAACCAAGAGGAAGAGAGAGAGAGGGGGGGGGGGGTGGCTTCCTTCGTGTGTGTGTGTCGTGAATTGGATGAGGGATCGGTTGGGAGAGTGTGAGAGAATGTTATGTGAGATGAGGGTTTAAGTGGGGTATTTTGGGTAATTTTTTATTTAGAATTTTTCTTTTTCTTTTTTTTTCTTTTTAAATCACTCTTTCTATCCCCCTTTTTAAATCATTATTAATAATTATATGAAATAAAAAATTTTTAATTCCACTTGTGTCATCACCTTTGTTGGGCCACTTGATGTTTATTTTCGCATCGAGCCCGATTCAACCCGGATCAAGCCGATTCGAACCCAATTGGGCTCGATCGCGCTTGATCAACTTGATTGAACGTCGTCGAATTAAAATTGACCCGAATTGAGTTTTAATTTAATCAAATTAAACTCAATTTCTTTTAATTAAAATCAATTTGATCGATTGAACCAAAATCAATTCGAATCGAATCCAATCGAGCCTCGTCGAGCCTCATGGAACCAAATACGACAAATTTCGGCGCCGATTCGAGTCCAATTTCACAAAATTGACTTGATCGGACCCAATTAGACCTGAATCGACTCAAATTGGTTTGGGTTGAGTTCGATTCGGACTCAATTTCAGCCCTAATTGATCAATTTGGGCTAAATTGAATTTCCAAATCCATAATTGAAATCAAGGGCTGAGATCTCATCTCAAATCCTGCCCAATTTCACATCAAATCCTGCACAAAATCCACTGGAGTGGATTTTCTTCGTTTCACACAACAAGGAGTCGGGATAGGTGCATTTAGGCGGTGTCTGGCTTCGTGCGTTTCCAAGAGAACGAAAGGGAGGGAGAAGGCCATTCGTCTCTATCTGCTTGCATGCGTCCTGATTAGAGCAAGAGAGAGCGAGAGGGAGAAGCTCCAGGAAGCCCCGTTCGTACGACGCGACTCCCGCGACTTGTCCGCCACGGTAGCTCTGTCCACGACCTCCTAGCCGCGCGGAAATCCGGTCGACCCCGTCTAGGTCTTTGGCCGAGCCTCCTAGGAGCTCTGCCTCCCTTAGTCGCTAGACTATCCGAAGCCGCCGACCTCTGTACGCGAAGTCTTCCTTCCTACCCGAACACCCTGACTCCGTCCAGGTCGGGATTTGTGCGGCTTTTCGCCAAGAGGGAGGTTTCTACCCTTTCCTATTTTAACTCCAACGAGCTCGTGGTGGTCAAGGAAGCTTTCAAACAGAAAAGAAGACTTCCGGAGGAGCTTGGACAGCAGTGACGACGTCCGGAACAGCTTGGACAACAAATTCCTACAGCTTTTTCACTTTTTGACAAGGCGAGTGGATTGTGGTCTGCGTCGTAACAACCCGGTGAGGTAAATTTCTCAATACTTAGGAAAAGCCCTAAGGCCTCCTAGCCATATGCTGTGTGGTTGACGATCCGAAGCCTTAGGTCCATAGAAAACCTTGTTTTTTTACTTTTCCAACTCAAGAAAATCCTTTACATGCTGTTGTCCACTTGTTTGGATCATGGAAATCAAGTGATTTCTCATGATTTGCTCTCATGTGAGAGCTAAAAGGATGGCGTCAAGGCGACGGGTCATTGAACTTGTGTTTAATGTCTCTATTTTGCATGCAATACATTCATGTTGAGCTCAATATCTTCACCTATGATCAAACCCTAGGTTTTGTTGTTAGTCAAAGTTAAATTGAATGTTTAGCTTGCATGTCCTCTCAAAAATTCCATGGCATATATATTCTTACTCAACGTTAGTGTCATGACAAATAAACGTATGATTTAGGAGTTTGGTAAAGCTTGTGGATTTCGTCATAGCTCTACTATATATCCAAAATGCATTTGGCAATTTGTTGTAGGATCTAATGTGAATCCCAAAGATTCGTTTTGTAAATCCTAGAGCAAGTAATGTTGGTCAAGCTCACTTTTGGGTGTGTTGCATAGCCTATGAGGAAAATAAACATGATTAATTACTCTATTATGCAAACCCTCTAAGATTGGAAACTCATCTCCACGCTTTTAATGAATCAAATCATGTCAAAATTAATTTGATCTCTTACAAGCTTTAGATGCATGTTTCCTATCATATCATGAATCAAGTCACGTGCCATAGATCTTTTGCTGAGATTAGCAAATCCTTTAATTTGCAAATTTTTATAAATATGCTTATTTAATCTTAAGTGTTAGTGAAATTAATTTGGAGTGTTTCATAGACCCCAAAGGCCCATGATTAACGCCCCATCACACTCAGAGATTACTTAAGCTTATTTTTCTCTAATTTGCAAATTAATGTGATCAAATACAAGCTTCCAAATTTCTAAATCATATCAAAAATTGATTTGGGGAAAACTCTCCAAGGAATTAGGAAGTAGTCTTCCCTTCTCCTAACAAATCCAAAACATTCATACAAATAATAGGAAAACCCTCTTTCATTTACTCATCTTTAGGTTTTTTTTAGATCATAGTAAATTGATCTTTAGAGCCTACCCATAAACATTCAAGTGGTGATTCGCTTACATGCTTCTAGGTTCTTTAGATAACGTCACAAGTTGTCTTCCAAACTCAAAGTTGTAGGAATAAATCCCTCCTACCCAAATCCAATAATCATGCCAAATGTGATTTAGGAATCCTTTTCAATGCATTGGGAGCTTTCTAGTAGAGTCTCCCCTTCCTCATGCATGATGGTTTGGAGCATCTCAAAGCTTCAAACACTTCATTGCATGAATCATTTTAACTTAGGATCAAAATCCTAGGTTCATGCCATTTTGTTTGTTGAAATAAAATCAATAAACAGTATTCCCTCTTCCTCATATATAATGATTTGAAGCTCTCAAAGTTTTCAAAATAATGTCATTACATGAGTCAAGGAAACTTGGGAATAAATCCTAAATAATCCATCTCTTGTTTGTTGATACAAAATCAACAAACATTTATCCATTGCCTTTCATGCGTGGTAATCTGAAGTACCCTTCAAGGTTTTGAGGAGCTATCATTGTATGATAACTTTTAGCTTAGAACCAAATTCTAAGTCTTCCTACATCATTTGTTGAGATACAAAATCAACAAACAACCACCCGTCCTCTCCTTTCATATGATGACTCGAAATTCTCTAAAAGTTCTAGCATGCCATCATATGAAGAATTTAGAGCTTAGAGTCAAATTCTAAACTCCCTTTTTCATTCGTTGAGATACAAGATCAATGAATGAATATCTTCTCTAGGCCTAGGATTCTAATCCTGGCATATCACATTTGCCTAACCTAACATTGGTAGATGATCTTGCATCATTAAGTATAAAACTTGATGATTGCCACTTGATTTGTAGTTCCAAAACTACAAATTGTATCTCTTATTCATGACATTTGGAACTTCCTCAAAGCTCCAAACACATCATTCCATGAATTGGATGAAACTTGGAACCAACTTCCAAGTTCTTCCACCTTGTTTGTTGGAACAAAAAAATTCAGCAATTATTCCCCTCATGTGTGATATTTTGGAGCTTTCTCAAAGCTCTAAATGTTAGGTCACATGAAACTCAAAATCTATTAGGAACTCTACCAATTGATTTTATTCCTTTTCATATATGAGGGTTTGGAGTACCCCAACCCTCCAAACATCTCGTTATATGAATCATCAAAGTTTAGAAACAAATCCTAAACTTCATTCTTCATTTGTTGAGACATAAAAGTTGACAAATAAACTTTTTGTTTTCTTCATGCATGATATTTGGAGTTTCCTCAAAACTCCAAGTGTTGGATGGCATGAATCTTGTAACCTTAGGGTGAAAATCCTAGGTTCATCTCATCTTGTTTGTTGATACAAAATCACCAAGTCAACACCATTCTTCCTCCATATGTGTGACAGTTTGAAATCTCCAAAGATTCCAAGCAATGTCATTACATAAATTGTTAGATCTTAGAACCAAAATCTAAGTCATCTACTCTAATGTTTGTTGAGACAAAAAAAAAATCAACAAGCAATCATTTCTCTCCTTCCTCATGTATTATATTTGAAACATCCTCAAAGTTTCAAATGTTATATTACATGAGTCAAGAGACCTTAGAACCACATTCTAAGTGACCCACTCCTTGTTTGTTTAAACAACAAATTGACAAACTTTCACCTCTTTCTTCCATGCATGACTTTTGGAACCTGGTTGGAACCTCCCCAGGTTCCAAATGTTATGGTGCATGGGTCATTGGGCTTGAAGCCAAATCTCAAATTTTTCCACCTTGTTTGTTAGAGCATTAAACCAACAAATATTTCCCTCATGTATAATATTTGGAGTTTCCTTAAGTCTCTAAATGTCTTATACATGAATTGTTGAAGCTTAGAACCAAATTCTAAGTTCCTCCACATCATTTGTTGGAACAAAAAAACCAACAAATATCCTTCTCATGCATGTTGTTTTGAGATATCTACAAGTTTCAAATATATTATTGCATGAATCATTTGAACTTGGAACCAACATCCAAATTTCTTCTATCCTATTCATTGGAGCACAAAAATCAATGAATAATCCTTCCAAACATAGAACTCAACCATACTTTCCTCCATTCACTTAGCCTAAATTAAGTGGATGACCTTCCCTCTTTGAACACCAAATGTCCAAAGAGTATCTTCAATTCATAACTTGTAAGTCGTGTCCTTTTCTCTTACCTTCTACAAACCAAAGGTGTAAAACATCTTCTCATTCACTCAACTCAAATTGAATGAACGAATATCCTTTCTTTGAACACCAAATTCTCAATGAAATTCCTTCAATTTGCAACCTTTAAGTTGCATCTTTCTCTCTATTTTCTACAAGTCAAAATTGTAGGAAAGTCTCTCCATTTACTTAGCCTAAACTATTTAAGTGGTCATCTTTCTTTGAATATCAAGTGTTCAAGGAATGCCCACCAACTTATAATCCATATATTGCATATTTGTTTCCCTCTTTCTATGACTCAATGGTTATAGGAATCATCTCATGCTCCTAAGCCAAAAATTAGGAGGAGGCATGTATTTCCTTGAACAAAAAGTTGTTCGAGACACATTCCAACTTGCAACCTCTAAGTTGCATTTTCTTCTCCTTCTCCTACAAATCAAAATTGTAGAAGAACATCTAATCCTCCTCATGTCTTGTATTATGGATTTCCTCAAAATCCTAAATACATCATGTTGTAAAACAATTGAACTTAAGATCAAACCTTGAGCTCTTCCCTTTCATTTGCTTAGCTATATATTAGGCAAGTGAACATCTCCCTTTGAATATCAAAATGTCAAAAAGGAAGTTCATGAATTTGCAACCCTTAAGTTGCACTTCCTTTCCTTCACCCCTCCAACCTAAGTTGAGTGAACTCCTCCTCTTTGAACACCTAAAGGTTCGAAGAAATTCATGATGACTTGTGAGCACAAAACCACATGTCATCTCCTTGTATTTTCCCAACACGAATTGTGTGGATCATTAATTTTCTTTGAATACCAGGGTATTCAAAGAGACCCCTTGAATATTGTAACTCATATATTACATTTTCTCCTCCTCTGATCTCTCCAACCCAAGTTGGAAGTATGGATCTCCCTCTTTGAATGTCAAAAGTTTAAGGATTTATCCCTAACTTGTAACTTACAAGTTACATACTTCTCCCTTCTTCCTACAACTCAAGAGTTGTAGAGAGTTCTTATCATTTACTTAACCCAAGTTAAGTAAATCAAGCATACATCAAAATCCATTTACTTGTTAAGCCAAAATCAACAAGTAACTTTATCCCATGCATAGGAATTAAAATCCTATCTCCAATTCATCCTTCCAACTTAGGTTGGAAGGGTAAAACCCTCTCTTTTAACACTAAAATATTCAAAGACATTCATGAATTTGCAACCCATAAGTTGTATATTCCTCTCCTCTTCCTACAACTCAAAAAATTGTAGGAGATTCCACCACATTCACTCAACCCACATTGAGTGAATCAAATCTACACTAAATCATTTATTTGTTGAACCCAAAATCAACAAATATTCCTACCCTAAGCACGGGAATATAAATCATATATTCCCTCTTGCTCTTCCAACCCAAGTTGGATGAACAACCATTTTCTTTGGACACCCAAAAGTCCAAAGAGTCTTTGATGTGTAGCCCAAATTTACATATCATTCTCTTATGTTTGCTTCATCTATATTCAACAAACTGAATACCCATCATTGAACATAAAATTCAATGATTATTCCTCTTGATTTGTAACCTCAAAGTTGCAAATCTTCCTCACCTATTGAGCTAAAATCAATAGGTGACCCATCTTCCCTCTCTAACTTCTAAGTTGTAGAAAATCTTCTCCCTCTTTAGCTCCAAAAGTTAGGGAGAACCTCCAACAATTAGCTCAAAAGCTACATGTTGAACACTTCTTTCTCTTCTTTAGCCTTAAAGCTAAAAGAAGCATCCTTGTCCTCTCCCTAGCTCCAAAAGCTAAGGAGAGTTCTTCCAACAGTCAGCTCAAAACTAATGTTGGACACCTTTCTCTTAGACCCAAATTCTAAGTGAAATATCTCTTGTAGTGACATGCCACACAAGCCTCACATACTTAGGTGCACAACCCCTTAGAAATGCTAGGATTAGAATTTCCCTTTTTCTGCGCATGTGTTTGATGTTGTGTGATTGCCTATTGGATTATCTGCGTTGTGGGCACTTGCCCTTAAGTGGTTAGTGTAGAAATATACATGCTTTTCTTGTAGGTGGTCATGTCCAAAGGGGGGTGCAAATAAATCATAAATATAAAAATGCTTGCATGACAGGTGCTGCTTAAAACCCCAAAGTAATGTGGCCAATAGGGTAGAAGCATGTGCTTAGCACTTTAATTACTAGGCAGATTCTGGATGTGATATGTTTATTATATGAACTGTTTTCTAACTCTATTTTACAGCTTTAAGTCTTTTACTTTTTTACATGTATTTGATAGAATTAGGAGTTGTATTAAACTTATGGGATTTGGATTAAAAGGAGAGGTGGACCAAGAAAGGATGCACCTATGGAAGGTGAAGCTTAAGGTTTACCTGGAAGCTAAAGCTTGAAGACCCCACAAGTGAGAGTCTGTAAATAAAATTTAACTGGATTGTATAATGACAGACAACTCAGCCGCCAAACTTGATTGTAATAACTGGGACTTTATTTACATTTTGCCTTAGTTAATTTATATTTTTAAGCATGTGTTGATTGTTACTGGGTGCATAATAGAAATGCATGCTTTTTCCTAGGTTTCTTCCTTGTTTTGCTTGGGGGTGGCTTGGACATGTGAATGCGGTAGGCCCTTAGGATAAACTAAGATTTCTACATGTTAAAAATATAAACAATCTAAAAATCAATTTAGGCTCCATAATTTTCAAATAAAAAAGAAAAAATTGCATGGCTCCTTTCAAGAAACCAAGTTTTTCAAAACTTAAAGTGATCATGCATAGTCTAATGTGTCGCATATAGAAAGCCCTCACTTAAGGACTAGATAACAAAAATTTATTTTCTTTGTGAGTCAGCATTGTGCATACCCTTCATGGTCAGACATCTTGGCCTCAAAGTCAAGTTGTAAGTCCTACTTTCTAAATAAAAACAATATCCCTACTCTTCATATGCATTGAGACTGGAAATCATAATTTTAAAAGTGACTAAGTGGGTTTAGCTGGTAGCTCTTTCTAGGCAGGATAATAAATCCAAAGGGCGGGCTGATTATGCCTCATGTGAGGTGTAGTTTGTAAGTCTCTTGCATTCATTAGACTTAGATTCGAGATACTACCTCTTAGTATTCCTCAACTTAGTTCTAGGGTCCAAGGCAATGGTTGATTTCAATCACCATATAAGCCATCACCTTCCAGGCAATCCCTCCAACATGTGTTGTTGGGATATAAGCCCCAACATTTTAATGAAAATGTAAACTTAAACGAAAATTAAATTCTAAAATGTAAAGCCCAATATAGAATAGTCCGAGCACCTCTAAGATTTCTCAAAATCAAGTGCTCCTACTTAAACTCCTTTGGCTCTCATTCCAAAATCTGATTTCAAGTTAATCCCCCTCTCTTCCTTGAAATTCCTAAAGGCCAAAACCCTTTAAACAAGATTTTCATGGATTTTAAAATTAAATCTTAGCCAATATTTGAATGATCTTCAAAAGAAAAGAAAACTACTAGTCTAATCAAAAATTTTCTCAAGCACCAAAAGCTTGAGATGTAATTAACCATAGGGGCTTACCGTTATGGGGCATCTGTACCCCAGAATAAAATAAATCTCATTCAACCAAACATTGAATGAGGAAATTTTCTGTTAAATTGTAAATTTTATTATTGAGTCCATAAGGAAATAATATTTTTATCCTTCTGGGTAATATATCTTCTTTCTTATGTTGTACTCGATCATAAAATATGTAATCCGTTTGAGGATGACAAAAATTCTCCAACACCACTCTGATCGACTTTCCCTATCCTCTCATATGACTCATCATTCATCTCTTCTAAACCTAGTGCTTTGATAGTTTCTCCAATTCAGCCATAATCGCAAACTTCTGTTTAGATTGATTCTATTTTCTTGGAGGATCCTCCTGCCATTGCTCGTGCCACTTGTTCCTTAACAAATGTGGTAGGTGGGTTGTCGAGTTCATGATCACATCCATCTCTTTCCTTTTAATTCTCATGATTTTTTTTATCGGGTTTGAAATCCACCTCTTCATAAGCAACTACTCTTCAACGAAATCTGGCACTAATTTTCTGTGATGTCATCCTTTTTTTTTTTACTTTCGTTGACAAATTTTCTTTAGGTGCCCAACCTAAACATCATTTGCAAATTCTTATTGGATTTACATTTGGCTATAAATATTTATTTATGCTTATTGATTATCATCATATCATTATAAAATTACTCTAAGAAACATATTACACCTCTCGGTGCACCTTACTATGTTAGTGGTTATTGGATGCGTACGCTAAAGTGGTCTACCGACTTTGATGCTTTTGAGGAATCACTTACCATCCCTACTTGGGTGGCTTATTTTTTCCCAAATTTTGTTTATATTATTTCAACCAATCCACTTTATACTCTTTGAGATGCCATTATTACTAGTCTTTATATGCCATCAATGGATAGATTCTAGGTAGAAAAAGACATTACTTCTCCACTTGAAAAGCAGGCATGAATTGGCACACTATCTTGCAACTACTTGCAAAAGATTGAATTTGAAGACATCCTCCACCATTTATCCTTCTGCTAGATTTTTGCGCACATCTATTCTGCATGATTCAAGCTTCATTCAAAACTAAACGATTTAAATATGCAGTCACAATACAAAATCTCAAATGATCAGCTCCACCCTTCTTCTAGAGTGATTGCTAGTCCTTCATAAATTTAGATTTGAATGAAGAATCGGAACCTATTGGCTCTCCAATGAATTCCTAAACTGGTGTGTATGCCCTGACATACTATGACATGACTTCTATAGTACAAGTAAATAATATCATAGATATTGTTCCTTTTAATATTGGAGCTCCTCATCCCCCTTCTTTTGGTGAAGACATTGATGATCATATTTTATAGCATGCTCTTTGCTCTGATGAGAGAAGTCTGAGTGATAATGCTCCGGTGGATTATGGGCCTTATATTTTGCATGGTAGAAGGGAACTAAATGAGAAAAAAGTATATAGTCACTCTCCTATTTTCACCGGGCTTCAAGTAAGATTATCCAATTGAGTAGTTCCCAAATTATGATGTATGCTTGATGGTCATACTATTTTTATTTTTTCTTATGTATTTTTTTTCTAACACTTCTTGTTAATTATCATTGTTATATTGATATTATTTTCTAGTTATAAAGTGCATTTAAAAAAAATACTAAACATATTGAAGGACCATCATCAATAACCATGGGTTGCATCATCTAAGAAGACCTTATAGACCTATGGTGAACATTTGCTTAATAAGTTGATCTTAGCTAACGGAGAGGTTCATGCTATATTTTGAAGGTCTTATGATCTATAACTCATACACTGAGCTATTTGAGAACATTAAGCTAGCTGCAATCATGATATAATGGTGCTATTCTGTTGTGTCCTTGTTATCATAAGATTTTTTAGATTGATCATATGTATATACTTGATATAAGATTGACTCTTTGTGATCTTTGACCAAACATAAATCTGTCATCCTAACAAACCCGTGTATAAGATGGATGACTAGCTCTTCCAAGCTAGGTGCAGTCGATTATTACTTGAACATTGTGAGCTTTGTAGATTTTTTTTAATATAAAATGGCATGTAGTTGTTGTTTAGTGCTAAGAAAACGTGTTGGAGATTTGTGCAAAGAAAGGAGAAATTTTAATGTATTGTTTATGTAGTGTTTGGGAGTATTGGGTGGTATTTTTTAAGTGGGGTAAGTCGAAAATTTAATTAGTGAGAGAGGGTAGATGTGGGCTCCGAAAATTCGGCCCCGGCCTTCGCCCGCTTTTGTTGCTTTTCTTCGGGGGGAGTTTTAACGAACTAAGGTTCCGGGGTAAATTTTGGAAGGCAGATGGGTTTGTAGATAAGACATTACCCAGAGATTTCGCCCTCGTTTTGTGAGGACTTTATGATTTGAGTTCTGGTTTCCTATAGGCGCAAGCCCCTATAGTTAATTACCTCTCCCAGTAGTGAGAGAGAACTTTCGATTAAGGCTAGTCGTCGATCAGATACGTAAGGATACGTGGATCTGGCATATAGTAGCAGCATGAGTTGAAGGTTTGAAAATTTGGAGATTTGATATTTAAAATCAGAAATTTCACCATCTTGCACTTAAAGCAGATGGTGGGGGAATGGATGATGGACCCGATCAAGATCCCATGGTTCCATCGTCCCGGGCCATCGTGGTCCCTAGTCTACTTAGTCAGAGGAGGTAGTCGACCCAACCTGACAGAAGGATCCTTGTCGGCAGCCATGGGTTGCTTCGTCCAAGGGTACCTTGTAGACCTGGGAGGAGTGTTTGCCTAAGGGGACAAGTTTGAATCCACCTTAGCTAACAGAGGGCTTCGTGCCCTATCGATCATATCCTATTGATTCATATCTCAAGTATTTGATGTCATTGGGGAGCATACGGGCTCTGGCCTTAACCATATTATAATGGTGCCATTTGGCGGCGACCACCTGGTTCAGAGGGCCCCGAGTCATAACCGTTTATCCTGCAGTGCCATTTGGCGGCGAAACTGCCGGTTAGAGGACTCGTACCACGTCCTTGCTGGCAGGAGATTGTTTGAGAATGGATCCTAGTGATATTTTCGACTAGGCATTAGCTCTTTGTGAGCTGAAGTAAATTTTGATTTGTCCACCTCGACAAACTGTTGCGGAGGATGGATGTGTTTTGCTTTAAGTGTTTGATGATTGAATTTCAATTTTTTAAATATTTTCAGAGTTTGGAATTTTGGGAATTTTTGTGGAGTTCTGGAGTTTTGGGTAATTTTTATGGAGTTTTGAGTATTTGTGCGGTATTTTGAAATATTTGAAGTTAACCCCTCCGGTTGATATTTTGCAATCAACGCGGCCATCATCGGGGTGCTTAGGGTCATTTATATTTTATTGATTGGACCCTGTCAACTCTATCTACTGGTCGATAGAGGATCGGGTTTCGTAGGCTTTGAGCCTTTATAAGTGAATTTTCTTGATTGTAGGCCTTGAAGGCCTAATATGAACTATAAAATAAATATTTCGGTCGATCTCACGACCGCATATTTATTTAATGGTTCGAGCCGTGTCGACTCCTATCTGCCCGTATAGGAGGATCGGGCTCGAACTAGAATTCACTTATTAACCCGCGCAGCATCCCTAGACGTCACGTGTGTACCAATAACACGCTCGCCGGGGCCCATGCGGGTTTAAGATTATATTTTCCCCTTTTAGTGTACCTATGTGTATACAAATTAAAGTGCACATGTGCGGGGGTATTCTTGGAATATTTGCACACGCCTTCTGTCCGCTTGCATGAAAGTTGCGGATCCGGTGGCGTCTTATAGCAGCTCGTGGACTGGAGTTGTTTGCTGCTTTGTATAGGCAGACTGTCGTGCACTACTTACATGATTTACGCAGGTAGGTTGTAGTGCACTAACGAATCTCCTGCTTTTGTTGGTAAATATTTGCATTCATTGCGAGTCTTTATGCATTTCACTATGGTTCTGATCCCTACAATACATCCACCGTTGTTGCGGGTAGATGTATTCATTCGCGGGCTGAAATTGACTACAGGATACTGCATTTACTGAAGTCATTTTGTATCTACCCACAGATGACATGCGGTGCGTACATCTGTATTTGTAGGGAACTTGTATGTATTGCAGATCTTTTCTGTATTTGTCATGTATATGACATATCGAGTGCACGACGAATTGTCTATAATGACTCGTAGATATTTATATTTGCTGCATGTCATATGCTTCTGCTTGTGGTTGATGCACTGACGTACGACAGATCTTCTATGGCAGCTCATAGGCAACACCTAATACGTGTAGTGGCTCTTTCTACAGCAGCCCGTAGGTATTTGTATTTACTGCATATTATCCTCCCTTTCTTGCGATGGATTAATGTATCCACTAGCCATTTGAATGATAGTTGATCATAGGGGTGTTGCAACCTCTACCGTATGCTACTGACTAGCACCTGTAGGCTTGTCATGATTATGACGATTCTTCCATCATCGCCAACAGATGTTTGTATCTACAATAATTCTCATTGCATCTTTCTTGTAGGCAATATATTAGATGTATGATGGGTCCCCTATGGTAGCTAGTAGAAGCTGGTATTTGTCATCAATCTCTCCCTACATATCAACTGTGAGGGCATCTTTGTAATCATTGCATGCCCTCGTGTGTTTCATTTAGTCTTTAATCTTCCTCTTCGATACACCTTCTTAAAGTTGGATTGTTGTTGATGGCAGGGATGTAGGAGTTTCTTTGTCCACTATGCATCTTCATTTGCTCGTGTATATCTACTTGAATGATCAAGATTTGTTCATTGAGCCTCCATATTTTGATCGTTCATGTGTCAAAACCAAAGTTTGGTTCTATGTCCTTCATTCGAAATTGAGTCTTTTAGGGTTCACCTGAGTTCTTTGAATCCTCATCCACGATTGAGTTTGAAGTTCAATTCCTTGTTGCTTGTTTGATTTCAGGTCTTTTGTTCTACAATTTGGGCCCAAGTCCCACTTAATTCAAATTTCGAACCCTTGTCACTGCTCACTTGATTCTTGCTTGCAGATATGCTGCAAGAGAATCATTTGTTCAAATAGTTCAAATCAATTTCAAGTTCATGAGTCCTTGTATTCAAATTTGATTCAAATCCTTTATTTCCTTATTTAGTTAGGTTCAAATTCTGCAAGTTCTTTGTTGTTCAAGTGTCCAAGTTCTTGTTCAGTTCTGATTTTAGTTCGAGTCCAGGTCCACTGTTGTCTCAAAAATTGATTCAAGTCTTGTTCAGTTCAAGTTCAAAGTCTTCTGAGGTCCCACTCAAATTTTTGCTTGAGTTCGAATGTTCAACTCATATTCATTTGATGTTCGAATTAAATTCAAGTTCAATTCATGTTGATTATTTGAGTTTTGAATTAAGTCCACTTGATTTTCAAATATAGTCCTTGTATGCCCAAATTTTGTTCAAGTTAGGTCCACGGTCCACTGAAAAATTCGGCAGCCTCCCGGCGTATTCCCCGTTTAGGGGAAAAAACCAAGAGGCTGCCTTCCCCTCCACGCGACGTGCGCGCTTTAGGTAGATGTCCGTAGACATCGCGGCAGCAAATTTTCTTCAATCCCCGCCCGCTACATGAGCGTTTAGGGGTCTTGGGCACCTGTTGTAAAGAAACACAGAAATTTCCCCACATGTGGGTACTTAATTTTTGTTCCCCCTCACGCTACATGAGCGGTCCGGGGATTACCCACCTCGTCGCGAGAGCCGCACCGGTTTCCCGCCCTACTACGCTACGTGAGCGCGTAGGGGGTTTGCCGGTTCGTCGCAAACGTCGAGGGCGGGGTTTAAGGCGATTGCCCGCCTCGTCGTAGGCGTCGCGCTAGCTTCCCTCCCCACTACGCTACGTGAGCGCGTGGGGGGTTTGCCAGCTCGCCGCCAATGACGAGAACAGGAATCTGAGTTCAGGGATTATACCTTCGCATGTCGACGGGATTGGCATATGGATCGAGGTAGGCGAAGGTTTCATTCCTTTTCTTTTATTATTATTTTTTTATTATTATTTTTTAATTTTTTATAATTAATTATAGTTAATAAAATTAATTATAATAAAAAAAATAATTAAATATTATTAATGGAGATTATTTAAAATTAATAAAAAAAAACAATTAATTGTTATTAATAGGAATTAATTATAACTAATTTAACATAATTAATTATAATTAATAAAAATTAATTATAATTAATTAAGAAAATTAAAAGAAATAATTAATTATTATTAATAGAAATTAATTGTAATTAATTAAAACTAATTAATCATCATTATTAATAGCATAATTATAATTAATTATAATTATTATTAAATAATTATAACAAAATTAAAATTAATTTTAATAAAAATAAAAAAAAAAAACAAAAAAAAAAAAATCCCTGGTTCGGCGGATTTACGGGATTTGGCCGAAATAACGCACGAAAGGGGGAAAGTTACTTTCACAACCAGCGAGCTCACGTTGCTTCCGATCAAAATGTCGTAACTTCCGTTCGGACAGGAAGGGAAGTCGTAGAAGAAGCGAAGTCGGGCAGCAAGGGAGGAAGTTACCTTCACTGCCAGCGAGTCTCCCGTCGTTGCTTCCGCCAAAATGTCGCGACTTCCGACCTTACGGGAAGGGAACGTCGTGGAAGGAGCGAAGTCGGGCGGCCCTAGGGAGTTCGGCGAGGGCTGGAGATCGGGATGGAGGCTCTGGCTTCGGGTAGGTGGGAGCTCTCTCCCTTTCTCCCTCTCTCTCTCTCTCTCTGTGGACCGACGACAGCTAAGGCAGGGGCGTCGGACAGAGCCTTGCTTGGCTCTGTAGGTTCGGCCGGATGTGGGAAGGGTTCGGATGCTTGCGAATAGGAGAGGAGGGAGCTCGCGAGAGGGAGGCTTTGCGGGAATCAGAGGGAGCGGAGGCCTCGTTCCCCTTAGCTATTTAACGACACGAGGTCGTGCGAGCGACGTGGGAGGAGCGTCGTGGACATGCGAGAACGGCGTGCGACGTGCGATTGGCAGAGAGTAGGTAAGCATTTTTTTTTTTTTTTCATTTTTTTTTGGTTTCTTTTGGCTGCTTTAGTAGAGGTCAACAGTAGATAAATGAATGAGGATATTTTTATTAAGTTTATTATGATTATGTTATATGTTTATGGTAGTGATGTGTATAAATTTCTACATGGCAAAGTTTCTCGTTTGTTGTTCATATCTCATTTATTTTATCTTCGAGTGAGGGATAATTTTTTATTTTTTTTACATGCTGTACATTGTGTGAAATGGGGGTATTTCCTAAGTAACTTTGACATTTTAAACGTTTTAATGCAATGCATTTTGTACAGCAGAGGACGATTGAGTGATATTTTATTATTGGCAATATATCTTCAGGAAATTTTGCTGCAGTTCAATCTATACTTCTCTTTTTTTACTACTACACCTTTGACTTTTCATCCTGCTTTTGCTATTATTTCTTTTTTTTTTGTTAAACATTTTTGAAAACAATTCTTCTTTCATGCTTCCATTAGGTTTAATTATTATTTTAGGATAATAATAGGTTTCAAGTTAAATGTTTTGATAGGATTAGATTTTAGTTTAGAAAGGATTGAATTCATTTTTTAAATTAAAATTATAAGTTTTATCTTTGTAACCCTATCTCTATAATTAAGAATTGATGGTTTGTATATGAATTATTGATTGAAGAATGAAAAATAATTTTCAAGGCCAATTGAATGTGCTCTAGATCCAAATTATGGATACTAAGTTCTTCCATCCAACCCCTCCCCCAAATTCATCCAACTTGAGATCATTGCAGCTATTGCTCGATATGGGTTGTCAATAATGAAAGAGTTGACAATCACCAGTTCGTTTCCTAAATTGCAAAGAAAATTTAAAATGATGTAAAGGAAGGAGCTAACAAGAGGGAAACTCAGAGAAGTTGAAATGTATGGTACTAAAAGAAAGAAATTTAAATTAGTGAATGTAACTGCAGCGATCCGTTGCAGCGATCCGTTTCAAGTTTCATGGTTATACCAATGATTTAGTTTCCACATTTCATTTCTCAAGAGTTCATATTTAATAAGTTGAGGGATTGAATTGTGCCCTTTGAAAAGACTAGGATTAGTTATAGATAGCAATAAATTTATTTAGGGGACAAGTCGAACTAAATATTGGATCTGAATGAGGTGACCAGCCCCAATAATTTTTCGCAAACTTATCACCTCATGCACGTAGTGGGATAAAAGTTTGATGTTGTTGTTGTTCTATCACCTCATGCACTATAATATATTCCACTATAAGTGCAAGTTTTTAGCCGACCCCACGAGTGGGATAAAGATTTGATGATGTTGTTATTGTAAGTGCAAGTTATATATATATATATATATATATATATATACATTTCATATGTGATTTAGCGAATCTTACTTCAACAATTCCCTTCAAGTTTAATAGTTAGACTAATGATTTAATTTTTAGATGTCATTTCTAAGGATAAAGTTGTACATAAAATAAATAGTAAATATTCAAATTTGTATCTAAAATTTTTACATGTGTCCATTTTAATTGTAGTTTTTTTAAGTTGTCCAATACAGGCTTAAACTCATCAAATTTGAACAAATTTGATCCCACTATCAACCTTGCAATTTCTTTGCACGAAAATTGGAGGAAAGCTTTCAATAAGAGCATTTTGGACTTTTCAAGTCAATCAAATCTAACTATATGATTGACCTTAAAAGATAAAATGTTGTTATGAAAAGTTTCATTCCATAAATTTTTGTCCAAATAAACAAGAAGTTGATGACTAGATCAAATTGGTTCACATTTAATGATTTAAAGGATTGAATTGGACTCTAAAAGAAAAAATTGCAATTTCTATGTTAGGGTCCTTGTTGAACTGAATAATGGATATAATGGAGGCAGTCAGTCCCAAGAATTTCTTGCAAACTCATTTATCACCTCATGCAATATAATATATTGCACTATAAATACAAGTTTTATATGCTAAAGTCACCGCTCCCCCCTTCCCTTTCTCTGGTCCCGGTTCACATACAGAGAGCATATCAAAATCCTCTGATTTACAACTGGTTGGAGTGGACTAAAGTACAACAGCTAGGAATTCGAGGTACTTGAGTTAGCACAGCATCTGTTTACCCCAATAGACCTTAAGTTTGTATTACAGTGAACTCCAAGCATTGAGATAGAGAAACGGGTTTTCAAGTAGGGCATACGTTTTTTTTTTACGATGACTTAGGTTGGCGGTGGAATGTTTGGTATGCTACTTGTTATCAGCAATCTGTTCTTCCAACAAACCACACTCTTGGTACAATCACCTATGTACGTAAGACTACTGACACTTATTCAAATGTTCCAAAATTCCAATGAAGGAAAATATTTTGCAATCGTCAAGAATTTAAATAACAGCAAATCAAAATTAATTAGCATTTATTTCTACCACTAAAAAGTTGTAAATTGCATCGCAGTTTCCAATTTTCTTCCGTTGAATTTCTTTGCCGTTCTCGAGTTGTATGAACAGGATGCAAACTTCTTCTCTTGTAAAATTTCCTTTTTCATGTTTTACAGGCACCTAAGGGTGAAGAGTCTATTGGTGTAGAACGCTCAACTTTTGCCCTTTTTATGCAGCCTGACTGGTATGTTTAATAGAGATATTTTGTACTTTCCATTGGTCAAAAAGACCTTCATTCGATATGTATTTGCAGGGACGAGTTTCTCAAATTTCCAGCTGAAATTCATCATCATCAGGAGGTACTGATGGAATGCGAAGGACCTGAAAATGCTTTTAAAGCCCACCAATCATTAAAACCCGAAAAGAAGCTTTTTTTCTTTTTTTCTTTTTCTGCGTCCTTACAATTATAGTATACGCATTTTTAATGAATATATTTTAAAATGTGGTTTATTTTTTGTTTCTCTGCACAGTTGATCCCACCAAATGGAACTCTTACGTTTGGAGAGTATTCGGAGGCACTTCTCCATAAATATTATAATCGAAAGCTATGAAGAATTTATGATGCTCCCTTGTACGTGAGTGCATAATTGATTGTAAACATCTTGGCAATTGAGGTGCCTCTATGCATGTTATATTTGAATGACAATAGTTGGTCTTTTATTTTTTTTATAAAAAATAAATTCTGTAATTTAATTCTACACTATTCAATATCAAAGATTTCCGTCAATAAATTAAGGTAACAGTGGTGGAATTTTTTTGTTGGCAACAAATGCAATTTTTACTCTTTTGGAATGGAAATTGGTTTTTTTTAACTTCCTGGAAATACAAGAAAATAACAGTTATCGTATAGTTTTTAGACCAATCGGTTTACTTTTACAATCGTATAATCCGTCCTACAACGATCCTTTGAGAAAATCACAAATTTTTTGAAAAAATGCAAATTGCATTAAGAACATGAAAAAAATTATTCCAAACTAGAAATGAAAGAAACTACTAGGCATGCCTTTCATAACATTGGGAAAGGAAGTCTTATTGAAAAGCAAATAAAGCATAAGAAAAATATTTGTAAAATAGAAAATATCATAATAAAAATAAGATTCACTACTTCTCACTTTAAACCAATTAGTGTTTTTTTTTTTTTTTTGAAAGATGCAATTTGCAATTGGCATTAAACAAAAAAGGCTATTACAAATTACTAAAGAAAAGCATCACATTCCTTCTTTAATAAAGAACTAAACGAAGAAGAAATGTTAGAAAAATCTAAGCTATCCCAAAGGAAAGTACTATTCAAAGCAAATGTGGCACACCAATCCGCCACACTATTACAACTTCTAGGAATTGAGTGAAATAAAGCATTATTAAAGCTATGTAAAAACGAAAGATCCTTATTCCAGAAGCTCTCATTCTTCCAATTGGAATCCTTCATCGAGTCACGAATGAATTTGATAATATTTACATTATCTCCTTCCACAACCACACCTTTGTATTCAAAAAGCCAATCTTGAACAATTTCTCTAATGAATAGAACCGATTGCATCTCCAATTGTGCTATATCCCAATGATTCAATTGTTTATCAAAAGCCAGTAAGAATCTCCCTTTGTCATCTCGGATAACTCCTCTGATCCCTCCAAGATTAGAACTTTGCAAGGAGGCATCTATGTTGATCTTAATCCATCCTAGCGGTGGGGGATGCCAGAAATTTACATACTCTGAATGGAGGCTAACATCCCAGTCTTCTAGTAAAGGATTAACCCGTGGTTGCATAGCTGCAAACAGAGCATTTGCTGCGGTTACAGAAACAGATGACACCTTTTCTCCATGCTTCACCGCATTCCTATTCTTCCAAGAAAAGAAAACCACAGTCAAATACAAACGAACCATGCCATAATTCTTGATAGACAACCTTCTAAGTTCCATAATGCCTTCCTCCAAAGATTGAAAAACCGGAACATTGAAACCCCAATCCCTGAGTTTCATAATAATCTCCACAAGAAACTTACACCTCATGGAAATATCAGATACATTCTCAACATCATCACATCCTCTAGCACACGAGATAACCTTACTAAGCTTCATGTAGTGCAAATATTCATTCCTCGGTATTGCATCTTTACTTAGCCTTCACCAAAAACAATAAATTTTTGGCTTGAGTTTCAACTTTAAAAGCCACTCCTGCATTTCAACATTATCTCCCACCGAAGCCTTTTCCACCCTAGCAAGAAAAGCCATAGAAGAAATAGACTTACCCGAATATTGGTCCATTAATTCAACATAATCTTCCTCCTTATTAGAGACAATAGGAACCTTCATAATCAAGGAAGTCAAGTCTTCATTGAAGCATTTTTGAATTTTTGCCATACTCCACCTTCCGTCAGCATTAAGAAGAGTACTCACTTTCAAACCATGCAAAGCCACATGATCCATGAATGTAGGCCATCTATTCAATTCTCTATCCAGTATCTAGGTATCATTAAGAATGCTAACATTCTTACCATCAACTACCCTCCATCTTATAATTATCTTAAGATAGGAAGCACCATCAAGTATAATTTGCCAAGTCGGTGAAGCTCCTCTTTTGGTATGCCCATACCATAACTCCCTACCGTATTTAACAGCAAGATTACGATTAAGAAGAGTGGAATCATCTTGGACAAAACTCCAAGCCAACCTAGCTCTAAAATCTCCAACCTTATTTAGGATTGATTGGATGCCTGCACCTCCTATCAGCTTCAGTTTACATAGTTCAGACCACGCCACATAGTGTAAACCATTCTTTCCATTCTCCTTATGCCAAATAAAAGTTCTACAAAACATTTCAAGCTTCATCAATACACCTTTAGGCACCAAAGAATGTGTTGCAAGGAATATCAGAAGTGATAGGATAGAAGAATTAATGAGCTGAATTCTCCCAGCTAACGAAAGACATTTGTTCCCCCAAATATTGAATTTTTCCAAAGCATGATCCAGAATTTCAATGAAATCCACTGACTTCAATCTTTTCAAAGCTATCTTCACTCCCAAATACTTAAACTCCTTGACATGTCTGAAGCCCAACCTTTTGGAAATACGTCTTCTTAATGGTTTATCCACTGATTTGCCAAAAACAACAAGGGACTTTTTATAGTTAACTACCTGCCCTGTCCATCCACAATACTCCTGAACAATCTCCTTCATATTATCCACCGCTTTGATAGAATCATTAGAGAAAAGGAGGACATCTTCAGCATATAATAAACATGAAATTTTCTCAGCTTGAGGCACAATCTTAACACCCAACTCCACACCTTTCTTAAGAATAGAGTTAGAGAAAATCTTAGAACACATAATAAATAAAAATAGGGATAGTGGGCATCCCTGTCTAAAGCCGCTCTCAGCATTAATCCAGTTGGACATTCTTCCATTAACAAGGATAGAAAACCTGGCCTTTACCACACATTCGATGATCAACTTTGAAAATCTGCTAGGAAAATCGAACCACTCCAAGGTTTTAACAAATGCAGGCCATCCCATGCTATCATACACTTGCTCCATATCTATCTTGACTGCCATAAGTCCCTTCCTTGATGTGGAAAATCTGAACTTATGAAAGATTTCCTGGGCTAACAAACAATGGTTTGACATGGATCTTCTAGGGATAAAAGCCACCTAGTCTTCTGAAATTATTTTAGGAAGAACCCATTTCAATTTGTTTAATAACATTCTAGCAGAAATCTTATAAACAGTTTGACACAAACTGATTGGTCTAAACTGGGAAGGATTCAAAGGATTCTAACTTTAGGGATCTAAACAATGAGAGTATCCTTCCACCTTGGATTCATACACCCCGATTTGAAAAAAACTATCTATTGCTCTCCAAGTGTCATCTTTAACAATTTCCCAGTAGAATTTAAAAAAGGAAGCAGTCATACCATCAATATCAGGCGATTTGTTGCTAGCCAATTGCTGAACTACTTCATAACATTCTGAAAAAGTAAATTCTGCTTCAAGCTTACCACCTTCCTCAAGACTGATTTGCTGGTCTGGACTAGGATCAGGCCAACCCGAAAGATCACAATTCCTGGCTTTTCACTTTCTTTTGAAAAATAGAAAAAGAATTGATTCAATGCCTTGTTGATCCTCCAAAAGCTGCATATTTTCATCTTTAATCTGCTTTATTAAGTTACTATTTTTCTTGGCTGAAGCAAATCTATGAAAAAATTTTGAATTAGAATCCATCTCATCGGCCCACCTCACATTAGCCCTTTGATTCTACCAAGTAGCAAGGCAGCACAAAGTCACATTTAAATCATTCACCTTCCGTCTCAGCATTTTCAACTCTTCCACAGACAATCCACCCTTGGTTTCTTTCATTTGCAGAATCAAGATCTCAGATTTTAAGTTCTCTTTAAGCTAACTTAAACTCTTCAATTTGTTTCTACTCCAAAAGTGCAATGCTTTAAGCGATCTCTGCATTTTTCTATTAAGTATTTCTGCATGATCCCCAAAATCCGTCCTCTTCCAAGCTTTGAATACAACCTTCCAAGCAGCAGGAAACGTCTTCCACACATCTTCAAATCTGAAAAACTTCATTTGAGGAAAAGGGGACATGTTAATCTTGAAAAGAATAGGGCTATGATCTGAGGCAACTCTAGCAAGATGCCTAACCCGAGCATTAGGAACACATTGGATAGCTACTGAATTTATGAAACATCTATCCAATATTTCCAAAATTCTAGAATTTCCTTCCTTATTATTACACCATGTAAATCTTGGACCAAGAAAACCTACTTCATGAAAATCATTGTAGTAAAAAAAGCCCTCATCTCTTGAGGCCCTTGAGAGAAAACAAATTTCTTTCCCCCTCTCTTATCTTCTTTAGCCAACAGACAATTAAAATCTCCACCAATAATGGAAGGAATAGAAAAAGAAGAAAATCTTTCAATTCTATCCCGAAGCTCCCTTCTCACACACAGCTCCTTATTGCCATAAATAGTAGAAACATTCCACTTACTCCCATTAGGAAGTTGAAACAACCCCACCACACATTGGGAAGAGCAATCTAAAACATTAAAGGAAACCATCCCTCTATTCCATAAAATAAGGATACCACCTGAAGTACCCACAGCTGGATAATGAAAATAGTCCCAATCTTCTCCAATGAGTTTATTGACATCCCTTCTCTCCAGAGAGGCTAACTTCGTCTCCAACAACCCAACAAAAAAAACCTCATACTCCCTCACAACTTCCCTAAGGTAGAGAGAAGCCTCCTTCTTCTTAGCTCCTCTATAATTCCAAAACAAAAACAAATCCATTTAGGTAGGCACTGGGGATCTCTCTCCCCGCCACACATCCCCAACTTATTATCAATCTTTCTTATTATAGGAATAGACTTCACATGCCTTAAAGCTTTAAGTTCCATCAAACGTTTGATTTTCACACTTGAAGATTTTGTGCGCGTGATATTATCAGTTTGAACAATAATGTTCTCCCTGAATTCTGACATTGGATTGAAGGTTGCCCTGCAACTCTCTACAACAGGTATAACACCATCACCTACAGTAGTTTCCTCTCTATTAGGCATACCAACATCCGTGGCAGCCCCACCATTGGATGGAGCATTCAACTCCACCTCAACCAATTCCCCTACCTCCATACTTCCACTAGTTAAATGAATATCTTCAATTGGTGCAGCTGGTTGCACATCCATACCCAACACATCCGTCTGACCAACCATCTGAATATCCTCAACATCCTCCTGCTGTAATGCTAAATTACTGAACTGATTAGAACTCAATCCAGTCCCGACACACCTGGATACACCTTTAGCTACCTTCTTTATCAAGTGAAACCAGTCCCAAGTGGAGTCGCTAGAAATCTGTGGGCTCCGAAAATTCGGCCCCAGCATCCGCCTGTATTGCTTTCTTCAGGGGAGTTTTAACAAAACTAAGTTCCAGGGTAAATTTTGGAAGGCAGATGGGTTTGTAGATAAGTCACTACCCAGAGATTTCATCCTTTTTGTGAGGACTTTATGATCTGAGTTCTGGTTTCCTATAGGCGCAAGCCCCTATAATTAATTACCCCTCCTGATGATGAGAGAGAACTTTTGATTAAGGCTAGTCATCAATTAGATACGTAAAGATACGTGCATCTGGCATATAGTAGCAGCATGGGCTTAAGAATTGAAAGTTTAATATTTAAAATTAAAAATTTCACCATCTTACACTTAAAGCGGATGGTGGGGGAATGGATGATGGACCCGATCAAGATCCCATGGTTCCGTCGTCCCGGGCCATCGTGGTCCCTGGTCTACTTAGTCAGAGGAGGAAGTCGACCAAACCTAACAGAAGGATCCTTGTCGGTAGCCATGGGTTGCTTCGTCCAAGGGTACCTTGTAGACCTGGGGTGGGTGTCTGTCTAAGGGGATAAAATTAAATCGACCTTAGCTAACAGAGGGCTTTGTGCCTTATCGATTATATCCTATTGATTCATATCTTAAGGATTTGATGCCAACAAGGAATGTATTGGCTCTGGCCCTAACCGCTATCTCGTGGTGCCATTTGGCGGCAAAATCACTCGGTTTAGAGGGCTCTGGGTCATAACTGTTTATCCTGTAGTGCCATTTGGCAGCGAATCAGTTAGAGGATACGTACCATGTCCTTATTGGCAGGAGATTATTTGAGAATGGATCCTAGTGATATTTTTGACTAGGCATGAGCTCTTTATGAGTTGAAGTAAAATTTAACTTATCCACCTCGGCAAACTATTACGGAGGGTGGATGAATTTTGCTTTAAGTTTTTGATGGATTTATTTTAATTTTAAATATTTTGATTTTGAGATCTTAGGAATCTTTGTGGAGTTTTGGAGTTTTGGGTATTTGGGTGGTATTTGAAATGATCTGTGTGGACCCATTCGGTTGAGATTTGCATTCAACACGGCATCATCGAGGTGTATAGGGTCATTTTCATTTATGGATTAAACTTTGTCGAGTCTATTGAGCTATTAATAGAGGATCGGGTTTCATAGGCTTTATGCCTTTGTAAGCGAGTTGTCTCGATTATAGGCCTTGAAGGCCTAATATGAATGTACAAAATAAATATCTCAGTCGACCCCGCGACTGTATATTCATTTAATAATTCGAGCCGTGTCGACTCCTGTCTATCTGAATAGAAGGATCGGGCTCGAACTTGAATTCACTTATTGACCCGTGCAGTATCCCTAGATGTCACGTGTACCAATAACAAGTTCGTCGGGGCCCATGCGGGTGTTTGTAGGCATTTTTATAATTATTTGTTGGACCTTGTCGACTCCTATTTTCTTGCTTAGGAGGATCGAGTTCAAATTTATTGACCCGCACAGCATCCCTATACGTCACGTGTGTATATGTTCGCCAGGGGCCCATACGGGTTTTGATTGCATATCCCCCCCTTTTTTGTGTACCTATGTGTATACAAATTATGGTGCATGTGCGGGGGATATTTTTGAAATATTTGTAAATGCCTTCTATCTGCTTGCACGGATGTTGCAGATCCGGTGGCGTAGCATCATACGATCTCCACTACTGTTGCTGGTAGGTAGGTAGATATGTAAGAGTCTTCTGCAATAGCTTATAGGAGCTCATATTTGATGACGATTTTCTGTATTTGTTTAGAGGCAACACCTTGTATTTATAGAAAGTCTCCTATGACAGCTCGTAGGAGCTCATGTTTGATGTATTCACTTTGTACTTTACTTGTGGACAATAGATTGAGTGTATAACGGGTCTCCCACAGCTGCCCGTAGGAAGTATATACTATACATCTTTCATTTTTGAACTCTGTGTAATCATCAGTGTAAGCTTAGGGGGGGCATTTATTCATCAGGGACTTGTGAGTCTTGATAATCTCATTCAACTTGACATTCAGAACTTGACTGAACTGAGCTTCACTCACTCCATAATTATTTGATCTGGCTTTCTCTTCTCATGACTCATATAGAAATCAATAAGCAACTTTCTAGTTATGTCATCATCATCTTTTTCTATTGTTGGCTTGAAATCAGTGATAGCGGCCCTGAAGAGAACTCTTTTTAAGATCTATAGTGTAGTAGATCTCTACAAGATATAACATCTGTAATCGAATAATTAACCTTCAAATAAATAGAGGCATCTGGGTTGTAGACGTCAGAACTATTTTCTTCCTAGGTATAGGACCAAGTAAGAAATTTTGGAACACAGAAAGTTTAGTTCAAATTTGCTTAACATCTCCTCCATCTTTGCAGGAGGTGTCCTTCTTTGTACATCAAGTTATCCTCATACTCAACGTACTCGCAGCTTCTCGATCACCACTACTGTAGGTGCTATTTGTACTTATGCCTACAAGGATTCGTTGAACTTGCTTCATATCCACCTTTCACCAATCTCAAGTGGTATTTATATACCTATTTGCAATAGCAAGTTCCATACAAGTTATTGATGTTGACCTCAAGGCATTACTATACTCAGTGCATGTTGTCTTGATGTGATTTGTTGTATACATGATAGTTTTCCTTGTTAATTTTAGGTGTATCCCTTTCAACCTACGGGGGGACCACTACTTGTACGACAAGTCGTCTTTCATCAATTGTAAGTGTTACCATCTTCGTCTGTTGCTTGATCTTGGGATTTCATTGGTACATATGGAAGACACATATACCTTCTGCGATGGACCGTAGACACTTGCACTTATTCTATATCAAATTCCCTCCAATTGTAGGAGACAAATGCATCTGCTTGCCACTGCCTCATTATATGCTGTATAAGTATCTTAACGCTTGTAGCAGACTCCTTGTATCCTTGCTTCCATGGTTGACTTTGTCATCTTGCCACATAACAAGTCTCATTTTAAGCGTTGCACTACATCCCATGTTGGTGATTCAATGCTCAAAATTTACTTCAATTCATTATTTTGTGTATGTAATAAGTTCCCTGCTATTCAACTCAGAATCAAGTTCAAGACAGGTTCAAACTCGAGTCTCAAGTTCTAGACTGAGTTGGAGTAGAAGTTCAAATTTCTTGCAATGTTCAAGTTCGAGTAAAAACTACTCGTACCAAGTTCATTTAAGTTCAAGTCCACTAGTTCATGTACATTCAATTTTGAATTTAATGTTTAAAAGTTTAATTAATGTTCAAATTGAATTAGAGTTCCTTTCATTTATTTAAGTCCTCTGTGAGTGTTCAAATTGGTCCCCTGATGTCCAAAAGTCCACAAGTTTAAATTCAAGTTCATTGTTCTGTCATTCAAATTCAAGTCAACTTTGATCAAATTACTTGTTCTCATTTATGTTTAAGTTATTCAAATCCTAATTCATGTGGTCTTTTTGAGTTCAAGTCAGGTTCAAATGTGGTCTTTTGTTCACCCGAAATTTCAGCAGCATCCCAGCGTCTCCCCCATTTAGGGGAAATTACAGGAAACTGGGCCTTCCCACCATGCTTAAGAAAGCGTATATGGTAGGTGTCCTTGGACACCGCGGCTGTAAAGTCCTCAACCCCCCCACCACACTTAAGAAAGCGTGTATGGGTCTTCAAATGTACCTAAAAAAGATGAACAGTTGTTTCCCTGTAGGTACAGAGGCGCATACGGGTACTTAGGATTGTCCCCACCATGCTAAGAAAAGCATGTATAGGGCCTACCCAGCTCGCCGTAGGTGTCGCACTGGGTTCCCATCCCACCACGCTTAAGAAAGCGTGTATAGGCGATTTGCCGGCTCGACACGAATGCTAAGATCGAGATTTTGGGTTCAAGAGCCGCTTATCTACCTCGTCGCAGGTATCGCACCGATTTTTCTCCAACCACACTAAGAAAAGCGTGTGTAGGTGGTTGACCGACTCGTCACACACGTTGAGGTAAAAGAAGCATTTTTTATAAATTAATTATAATTAGCTATATTTAATCTATAACTAATTATATTTAACTTAACATTATTTATAAATCAAATAAATTTAATTTATAATTAACTAGAAATTAATTATAATTAATTATATTGACATATAATTAATTATGTTTAATCTAAAATTAATTGTAAATCAAATGGGCACAATTTATAATTAATAATAAATTATTTATAGTTAATTATATTTAATTTATAATTAATTATATTTAATTTAAAATTAATTATAAATCAGTTAGACTTAATTTATAATTAGAATACCCAGTAAAATTATTGAAAGCACAAGAGCTCATTTATATATTCATGTTGTATATGCCTAAATGCCTTCATAGGTGTTCTAACTAGTAGTGGCTGTGTCAAAACTAGGACACTCTTCCACAAGAGGAGTTTCCTAAGACACTCACATGAACCAACCAAGTAGTTTGTCCTAGGCAAGGCGAGTCAAGGGTAGTTTGTCATGTAAGCAAATTGTCACTTATCATTACCTCAATCACTAGCTCTCACCTCAGAGTTATCTTCCCCTTATCAAAGCTCAGCTACAAAAAGGCTCTCAAAGCAGGGCTTCCTACTCACCTTAACAATCCCTACCATAGCATCTTACCTCGACTACCATATTATATTTTCTTGTTCGCTTAAGGCGATCCAAGACTTAGTACAAGTTGAACGCAATGCTCAGCTAGGCTCCCTCGACAAAGTTCATCCAACTACACACAAGCTCTTAGACACATTAGTTAGCATAGAGCTTGCCATCTACCTCACTAATCCAGTATATACTCAGTACTGCCTCATTCATCCAAAATGAATCTTCTAGCCCAACTCTCTTGCTAATTAGGGGGAAACACTTGTATAGAGTGTAGTGTAGTATTGTACATGTAATATGTCTAGCGTTATATTTTTACTTTTTCTATGTAGTGTTTTATAATGATGGGAACAATTTAGAGGGCACTTAGATAGATTTCAAAAGAAATAAAAATTATCTCTTTGATTAGTAGGAAAAGTTTTATTTGTTTGAGATCTCCAATTTCCTCTACTCTATATCTACACTCTATTCTCACACAGGTTCTGGTCTTTGGTAGATCTGCTAGTAATGTTGGGTCCATTCACAAATAATTTTGGATTCAATATCTTTTAAGGTGCGGAGAGCATGGATTGACACCAGTGATAAGAAGATAAGCATGTGCAACGAGCAACTTTTGTAAGAATCTTTAGTATCATGGAGAATGTCGAATTCACTACTCGTTGCGAATTACAGGAGATAGAAGAATGACTTATGAAGACAATCTAAGATGCTCTTGGAATCCTTTAGGGGTGATTGCAAGTTGATAACACTCCTTAGGGATCTTTTGATTCATCGCAGGTGCCTAGAGAGTGTGTTGACTTTGACACACATTCTAAACAACACACGCACCTGGATGAGTGATGAGGATTGTATTTTGCCAGCTAGGTGAGTCAAAAGAGAAGAGCCTAAGCTTAGTATTACCTTTTTCTAAGGACATCAAGGAAAAGTTGCCTCCAAAGTTCAAAGTACCCCTTTTGGAGTCATATAAAGGCAAGATTGATCTTGTGGATCATATGGAGATTTTTGAATCTTTAACCTGTTTGTTGGAAATTTATGATTCCCTTTAGTGTCGGCTTTTCTTCACCACACTTAAGAAATTGAACCTCAAGTGAACTACAATAGCTTTATTTTGATTTATGAGGATAATGATCATAAAGATAGGAAAACTTATATTGCTTTGGCAGTCCTTTCTTTTTTCAACTTTATTTTGATCATGCTTTTATAATTGTCAAATAGTGTGTGTGTTCAATATCATCTCACTTTTGCCTTCTAATTTACTTGAAATATTTTCTTAAATAAATGCACATACTAATTCATTAGCATAATTATCATAACCAATAATAATTGTGAGCATCACAATACTAGTAATCTTACCAAGCTCGTTTGGGGTCTAATAGGAAGAGACGTTAACTAAGGTGTTCATGGTTGACACCTAAGGATCCCTATAGAAGGAGCAATTATGAATGGTTTATGTTTAGGATATTATTGTTGAGGTGTGATGGACTTACCATAATGATAGCTACATTAATTATATTAAAAAGATGATCAAATTTTGAGAATTAAAAAGAGAATATAAAAGATGATGTGAAACCCCAAGATTTGAATTGAAAGAATTTTATCTTGTATCTTCTATTTAATCTACCAGAGCCTCTAATAGTTCACTAGCATAAATAAGTCTAGCAAAAATAACTATAAATTATCTACATAAAGGCATATACATCAATTTATAATTCTTATATTCATTACCCAAAATTCATGTATAATAACTAGAAGTTCAATATATAAAATCAATCATTAAATGCTCTTGGCTACAAAAGAATAAAAATAAAACTTAAAGATCCCAATCAACCTCACTCTACTAGGTCCTTACCCCTTTGCTTACCTGAAATCAATAAAATCATATAATGAGCTACAACAACCTAGTAGGTTACTAAGATATACCACTGCATTCAATGCAAGGCATTTAGAATCAATATGTTTGCCTCATCTTAATCAATACAACCTATATATATCTATATGAGTTTACATCAATCAATGAATATTATGAATCATCATGATTAGTAAACAAATGCTAGTCCATGAATATTTTAAATATTTGTGAATAAAAGTAAATAAAAAATAATTATGAATCCTTAACTTTTTATCAAATGCATGAAATTTGTATGCCATGCATCATGTATCATTTATATATCAATATTCATATGCTTGCATCAACCTTATCAATCATATCAATCTCTATCTATCTATATTATTATGCATGTTATCATGTATGCTATTATATATTTGTCAATACATCGAATACTATCATATGAATTATGCATGTATGTATATTTCATATCATTTATACTAAAACAAGGCAAGACATCCAACCATCACGTGTTGTTTTCCCATTTTGTCATATCAATCAATTTTTAAATAGGTGGCTTTCATTTAAGAGTCATCACTCTACCAATCTGTGTAATTAGTCAATCAATCTCAGGCTTAATTCAAGATTACACCATAAAATTTTAAGTTTAAGGAAAGCCCGTCAACCCACTCTCTTGTATTGAAAATTTAGTCTATAGACAACCTTCATCAGTCATATCATTTGTAGTTAGTCTTTCATGCTTACATTCCGAAGCCACATCATATATTTATCATATCAATACTCAGTATCACGTTACATGTATATATGCACTGTAAAGGACATAACATATAGAATGTTCATCAACATGCATAATATGCCAAAATGCATGTTAGACTAGATGAATAGTAAATTTACATGGCACTCACTTCGCATGATTTTTATTTTGTTCCTTTGGAGATAAAAGGATCAATAAAAAGGATTCTATGTGTATCTCTTTTATTTGTGATCAGAATGTTACGAATGACTTAAATAACATAAATAAAAAATATTTTGAATATGAAATTCTTTATTCTAGTGAACTTAAAGAATATCTTGAATATGCTTTTGATGGTGATGCCCATGTCTTTAACTTTTAGGGTATGCCTATTAATATAAATGTTAACTTGTTAGATTCTAATATATTAGTAAAAAATAAGTCAAGAACTTTTTAGGCTCAAGTAGATGTTACTCTAGTCTCTCCATCTAAAGAGATTGTAGAGGTTACTATAATGTAGCACATGGAAGTGGTTCTATCACTAGATCAAGGGAAAGAACAAGAGCATATGAATCTCAACTTATAATGAGCATGAATAAGAGTAAGAGCAAAATAAGAAATAGTGGTGCATTTAGTCTAATGCTTTTGTGTATTTTCATGAATTTGCATGTATTTAGTGTTATATGTGTTATATGGGATTCATGTTGATGTAATTTACCTTTTTAGAGTTTTATGAGGGTTGTGAAGTGAACTTTTGAATTGTATAAAAATTTAAAGCTCTATCAACCCTAAATAATGCTTAAATTTTTTTGATATAAAATTAACAAAACTCCACTTAATATACTCAAGTATATATAATGAATCCAATAATAAAGTGATAGAATATAGTGTTGAACCCATGAGGAAGTCTACTTACTTGCAATAAACTACTACCATATACTCTAATTGTAATAATCATCCTATTGAAATAAAAATGATCATTATGGAGATTCTATCACTCCATAAAACAATAAACATATTGGATATAATATTTAATTACAGTGCTTTAGATTGATGAGTGTAAATGTCATATCTTTCCTAATATGACTCTTAATTATAAATGTGATTCAGAGCATATAAATCCCTAGATATATGTCAAGTTTATAGTGGTGAAATGGATATTTGTTGACCTTCTACAGTTATAGTATCTTTTTAAGAACCTAAACTATTTTACATCCTATATCTAGGCATGCAAATATCATATCTCAATATTCTTGGTTATTCTTATATTCCTCTGACAAGACTATACATTATATTATATTTTAACTACATATATGACCACTATGTGTATTAAATTAATAACATGATAATATTAAAATATCATTAAATATTTATAGAATAAGAGTCTTCATTAGTACTTAACATGTACTTTACATCATCAATCTAAAATAAGAGAATTAGTTAGATATAAAATAACTAACAAACAAACTTATGTTCATTAAACTCATAGAAGAATGAAAATACAAAAGATTGATATCATTAGAAAGGATCAAAGTATCTCCTCTACACTCCTTCTCCCTTAACTTACAGAGTTGCTTCAAGAAATACAAGCTAAGTACTCAAAATAATTTTATTTTATACTTCCCTAGCCTTCCTTAGATTTTACTCTAAGAGGGAACTAGAGAAGCACTCTATGAAATATTGAATTTTACACTAGTGATTGAACTCCTTTATAAGCATAATATCATAAGTATTTATAGGACAATACAAAAAGGAATCTCGCACTACAGTGCTTGAATGAGTGGCACTATGATGCCCTTAAAGTGAACTAATGCCTTGATGCTAAAACTTTTACACTGCCATGATGCTTATTGATGTGAATCAATTACTTAGTGAATAGTCATATCTTTTCACTGATAGAATATGGCATTTCAAAGTTACAACTATAACACCGCGGTGCTATTGATATTTAACGACTATAATGCCCAATTGTAAAAAATGGCACAAAGATGTGATAAATTATGGTGTCGCAATATTTTAAAATAGAGAATCTGATGTTCCAATGACTTCTTGACACCATGGCACTTATAATACTGTGGCGTTGGCTTTGTTAATGCACAACACTGACAAACAGAGAACTTAGTGTTATAATTTTGATTTGTGGTGCCCTGATGATATTGAAGGTGACACTATGATGTTGTTTTATTAGATGCTGTGGCGCTGTAAGCTCCTTAGAATTTTATGTCATTTTTAATTTTTTCTATACAAAAATAAATAAAATAATATATTTTTATTGAAAATAAAATATGTAAAATACTATATAATTTACACTTATCAAATTCTCCCCAGCTTAAACTCTTGCTTGTCCTTAAACAAATAAGGAAATCTAAAATTTTTATTGATTAAATAGTTAAAATAAAAATTGATAATTTAAAAGTACTAAAATATAAGATAATACATCACAATCTAGAAGTACTAAAAATGAACAAAGTTATAATTCTAGTTCAAAAAAAAAAAAAAAAATACTGACAATCATCCTAACTAGTCACCCTTATTATTGCTTAGTTTGAATTTACATGTTATGAATATAATCATTGACTTTTGAATTTTGAATTGAATTATGTAGCTTAAATATTAGGCGAGTTTATAGTAAAATTGAAATTTCATTATTTCACAATCATTTAAACTAGTTCTCCCATCTTATTCTTTATGAATTTAAGTATATGATTACAGCCAAACTCTAAGATTTTATTTGATACTAATTTTTGAATGTATTCTTTTTCAGTTTCTTCTATTCTTTTTATTTCTTTTTAACACTTTTCATTTTTTTCTTTTTATTTTTATGGAGTACATAATTAGTAATTTTGAATATCAGTTTTGATTAAAATCTTCTTACAGTCATAATGAGTTTAATGTAAGGATTGAGTAAGATTAGTAATTCTAAATTCATGTTGTTAAGATTTTCAATTTTATTTTATCCATATCTATTCTTTAACCTTAATTATTCATCTTCAATTCAAAAAGGGCAAAGTATAAATGTATAACTTATAAATTTAAATTAAGTCAATAATTTAAATGATCTAAGTTAGTTAATTATTAATTTTCTAATCTATGAATTATAAAGTAGTGTTCATTTAAACTATAATCTAGGATTTTATTATTATCCTAATTTAATATAATTTTTAATTATCATTTTTATTATGGTTAAATAAATAATCAGAATGCTAAGATTTTAATAAAAGATAATGTAAAAATATAAGTATAAGGGAAATTTAATCAAATGTAAATAAAAGCATACATGAACATTAATAAATATACATATTTTTATATGAATGATAGAAAGGTACAAAATATGTGATATATATAAAACTAAAATATAAGGTACAAGATAACTAGTGCTTAAAAGCACCACTCTAACCATCACAATAAGACTACTAAAGACACAAGTGGGTTACCTCACATAAGCGCTAAGTTTATAGTCTTTAGCTAGATTATACTAATTTTTTTTATTAGAATGAACCAATTCAATTTTAGTTCTCAATTGATCAATGTCTCCACCTAAATATGGTTTTAATATGTGACCATTCACTTTAAAAATATGTAGGCTTTTCTTATCTTGAATTTCCATAGTTCCATAGGTAAATATTCTTATGATAATGAACGGTCTTGACCATCTAGATTTTAATATTCCTAGGAATAGCTTAAATCTAGAAATAAAAAGTAAAGCAACATGTCCAGGAGTTAATTTTTTCCTATGAAGCTTACGATCATACCATTTTTTTAACTTTATCCTTATAAATCCTTATATTTTTATAAGCTTTTTCTCTAATTTTTTTTTTCAATTTAGTCAACTACATCAATCTTTTCTCTTTTATAACTTCAAAATTAGAATTCAACTCTTTAATTACCCAAAATACTTTGTGCTCTAATTCCATAGTAAGGTGATAAGCATTTTCAAAAATTAATTTATAGGGAGTCATACCAATAGGAGTCTTAAAAGCAGTTTTATATGCCCATAATGCATCATCTAACTTAATCGCCCAATCTTTTCTATTAGAACTGACATTTTTTATTAAGACTTGCTTAATCTTCCTATTACTGATTTTAGCCTGACCACTAGTTTGGGGATGATAAGCAGTCGTTATCCTATGATAAATTCCATATTTCTTTAAGACTGTTTCTATTATTTTATTACAGAAATGACTTCCTTTATCAGTGATCAAAACTCTTAACATTTCAAATCTAGAAAATAATATTTTCTTTAAAAACTTGGTCATAATTTGAGCATCAATTTTAGAGGTTTCCACACCTTCTATCCACTTGAAATATAATCCACATCAATAAGAATATATTGATTTCCATGGGATGGCATAAAAGGTCCCATAAAATCCAATCATCAAATATTTTTATTTCCAAAATATAGTTAAAAAACATTTCATTTCTTTTTGAAATATTTTCTACCCTTTGGCATTAATTGCATTCCTTCATATATTCATTTACATCCTTAAATAGAGTCAACAAAAAAATCTAGATTGAAGGATTTTAGAAGCAATTCTAAAACATCCAAAATATTTCCCATAATGAGAATCATGACATTCCCTAATGATTGGTTTTATTTCTTCTTAGGGACACGTCTTATAATTTGATCGTTGCAAGATTTAAATAAACAAGATTCATCACAAAAATAAGACTTGGTATTATATGAAAGCTTTCTCTTTTGAATTTGTGATAAATCATAAGGAAGTATTCCACTAATATTGAAATTACTAATGTTAGCATACGAAGGTGATTTGTTCAAATATAGAGAAAATAATTATTCATTAGGAAAATTTTTATTAATCTCACCCTCATTTGATTCATGTGTTTCAGTAAAAAGTTTTGAAAGATGATCAACAATTTAATTTTTAGTACCCTTTTGATCAAAAATTTCTACATCAAATTCTTGTAACGGAAGAATTCACAAAACCAATCTAGGTTTAGTGTCTTTCTTTATCATAAGATATTTGATACTAGAATGATTAGTATAAATAATTACTTTGGTGTCAATCAATTTAGATGTAAATTTATCGATAGCGAAAATAATGGCTAGCAATTCTTTTTTAATAGTTGTATAATTACACTATGCAGAATTTAAAATTTTGCTAGCATAACAAATGACATAGAATTTCTTATCTCTCTTTTGTCCCAGAACCGTACACACAGCAATGTCGCTTGCATCACGCATCACTATAAAAGGTAAAGGCCAATCGGGAGCAATAATAATTAGAGCTATAATTAAATATTATTTTAAGTATTAAAGGCTTCAAGACATAGAAAATTAAATATAAAAGGAACATCCTTCTCCAATAATTGACATAATAGTTTAGAAATTTTAAAGAAGTCTTAATACATCTCCCATGAAATCCTGCATGACCTAAAAAACTTTTAATGCCTTTAACAGAATTTGGAGGAGGTAGTTTTTTTATCACCGAAATTTTTGCAATGTTTACCTCTAATCTTGTCTTTGAAATCTTATGCCCTAAGATAATACCTTTATTTACCATAAATTGACACTTCTCCTAATTTAACACCAAATTTATTTCTACATATCTTTTTAAAATAAAGGTTAAATGCTTAAGACAAGAATCAAATATAGTGTCAAATACAGAGAAGTCATCCATGAAAATTTCAATACCTTGCTCAATTAAGTTTAAAAAAATTGATATCATACATCTTTAAAAAATAGTAGGAGCATTACAAAGACCAAAAAACATTCTTCTAAAAGCAAAAGTTCCATAAGGACTAATGAAGGTAGTCTTATCTTAATCCCAAGGTGCAATGGGGATTTGATGATATTTGGATATCCATAAAAAAATAACAAAATAGATGCCTTACTAACCTATCTAGCATCTGATCTTAGTGACTTTATTTAATTTCTTATAATCTATGCAAATCCTCTATCCTGTGGCAGTTCTTGTGAGTTATAAGTTCATAATGTTCATTTGTTATGACAGCCAATCCTCTTTTTTAGGAAGAATAGGGCTAACCTAAGAACTATAAAAAATAGGGTAAATAATTCCAGCATTAAGCCATTTAAGAATCTCGTTCTTAACATCTTTCATGGAAGGGTTAAGTCTTATTTGAGGGTCAGCTTTTGGTATTAAATTAGCTTCCTTTAAAATTCTATGCATGCATATTGATGGACTAATCCCCTTAATGTCAGCAATTATCCACCTAAAAGCTCTTTTAAAATTACTTAAAACCCTAATTAATTCATTTTCTTGATATGGTTCTAAATTTGCTAAGAGAAGAGTTATAACCCAAAAAAGCATACTTGAGATGACAAGATAAAGTGTTAAGCTCTAATTTAGGGGTCTCTTCAATGGATGGTTTTAAAGTTTTCTCAAAAGAGAAAGTTTTTAACAATTCAAAATTTTCCATTGATTAAAATTCCATTCCCTTCATTTGTTACAATAGATTTTCCTAGCATCTCTTTATTCTTTTCATCTTCTTCCTCTTCCAATAATTCTCTTTCCAACAATTCTTCCTTTAGACTTTCTACTAACATCTTCCAAATCCACCATAAAGAAATCTTTATTCTTTTCTTGAGGGTAATTTATATAGAATTAAGCACATCAATCGTAACATCCTGATCTTGACCCCTCATAGTCAATTGACTCTTTTGCACATCGATCATGGCTTTTCCAATAGCTAAGTATGGTCATCCTAAAATAAGAAGTATTTTCCTATCTTCTTCTATATCTAGAATAATAAAATTGATAGGGAAAATGAATTTATCAATTTTAATCAAAACATCTTCTATTATCCGTCTTGGCTATGTGAAAGATCTATCAGCCAACTGAAGAGTTACAGAAGTAAGTTGAACATCTCTTATATCTAATTTTTTTAAGATAGAAACTAGCATGAGGTTGATACTAAATCCTAAATCACATAAGGCTCTCCTACAAAGTTTTTCACCAATAATTAAAGGAATGGTAAAACTCTCAGGATCTTTAAGTTCTTAAAAAAGTTTTTTGTTTAATTATAACACTATACTTTTTAGTTAATGTTACTATTTCAAATTCCCTTAGCTTCCTTTTCTTATTCAAAATATCTTTCATCAATTTTGCAAAAGTGGACATCTGTTCTAAAGCTTCAAAGAAGGCTATATTAATGGTTAATTCTTTAAGCACTTCTAAAAACTTTGAGAATTGCTTGTCAAGATTTTGTTTGATTAACCTCTAAGGAAAAGGTGGTGGTGGTTTCTTTATAACCTTCCTTTTTTTTAAATTAATTTTTTAGGTTCTTTTAGGGTTAGGTTATTCAGTTGAAGATTTATTTTCTACTTGTTCATCTTCACCATTATTGTTTTGAGGTAAATCTCTATCTTTGCAAGGGTCTTCCAAATCTTTTTCACTTCTAAGTTGGATATTATAACATTATTCTTTTAATTTTTTATCATTAATCAACCAAGCTAGATGTCTTATTTGATCCTTAATTTTTTTAAGAGCAGTAGATTGATTATACAATTGGATTCCTAGTTATATATAAAATTTTTTAAGGGTATCATCCCATTCCTGTTATGATGAAGTTGTTCAAAATCTAAGTTAATAGGGCAGTGCTACGTAGCTCTACGTTGTAGTGCTACATGGCTCTGTGCTTAAATTTCTAGGATATCTTTTGACAATTTTATACCGAGCTATCCTGGTTTTAACTTTCAAGCTATTTAATTTCTTAGAAATTACTGCAACTTGTGTAGTTAAAATTGACAAAGCATTCGATTTATATATTCCTACTACTCTCGTAAGATTTACACTATCAGCAGGCCACTGAAAATTATTCATAGCAATTTTCTCTATTAATTCATATGCTTCATCAAATAGATTAGACATTAATGATCCTCTAGTAGCAATATCTATGATTTCTCGAAGAGATCCTACTAATACATTATAAAATACTTGAATAGCCAACCAATCAAGTAAAGTATGGTGAGGGTATTTCCTAATCATTTTCTTAAATCTCTCCCAACTTTCATAACTTGATTCTCCTTCAAACTAGGTAAAGGAAGTGATATCATTTTTAAGTTTGATAGTCATTGAAGGTAGAAAATACTTAGCAGAAAACTCATGAGCCAACTCATTCCAAGTGATTATAAAGCCTAATGGTAAAGAATTCAACCACATCTTTTAGCTTTATCTCTTAGAGAAAATGGGAATAATCTAAGTTTAATAGCATCATCACTGACACTATTGTATTTAAATATTAAAAAATGAGCTAACTATAAATTGGGATCTTTAATAGGAGTTCTCCCAAATTGAGAATTTTGAATCATTTAAATTATGATAGCTTTTAATACAAAATTATTAGCTTAGATCATAGGTTTATTAATGCTCTAATGAATTTCATCTATTAAAAGGTTAGCATAATTCCTAAGAGGTCTAAAATGATCTTGATCTAGTACAGGTTTAGTCATTTTTATAATCTTTTTAGTTTTTTAAATTTTTGAAAGGGCTCTTTCTATTTCAAAGTAAAACAACAAAAATTCCTTTCTATGTCTATAAAATATTCAATCATGAATATGTAATAAACAAATTAAATAAATATAATAAAAGATACAAGTAGGTCTAATTATGTAATTAATTCAATAAAATAATTAAAATTATAAAAAGCAAAATACTTCCCCAGCAATGGTGCAAAAAAATTGATGTGGGCTATGGAGTAAATTTTTGAATTGTATAAAAGTCTTGGGCTCTATCATCCAAAAATAGTGCTTAGGTTTTCTTAGATATAAACTTAATAAAACCCCAATTGATATAATTAAGTATACATGTAATAAAGTGATATAGTAGAGTGTTGAACCTACAAGAAAGTATGCTTACTTATTATAAACTACTACCATTTACTCTAATTATAATAATTATCCTACTGAAATAAAAATGATAATTATGGAGATTCTATCACTAAATAAAATAGTAAAAATATTGGATATAATATTTAATTAAAGTACTTTAGATTAATGAGTGTAAATTTTATATCTATCTTAATGAGACTCTTAATTATAGGTGTGATTCAGAGCATATGCATCTCTAGATCTCTGTTGAGCTTGTAGGGATAAAAATGATATACGCTGACCTCTTATATTTGTAGTATATCCTTAAGAACCTAGATCATTTTACATCCTATACCAAAGACATGCAAATATCCTATCTCAATTTTCTTGGTTGTTTTGTATTCCTCCATCGAGGCTATACATCACACAATATTTTAACTACATATATGGCCACTATGTGAATTAAATTAAGAATGGGATGATATTGAAATTATCATTTAACATTTATAGAATAAAAGTCTTCATTAGAACTTGACATGCACTTTACAGCTTTAATCCAAAATTAGAAAACTAACCAGAAGAATAATAATTAGCAAGCAAACTCATTTTCATTAACCTCATGAAAGAATGAAGATGAAACAGATTGATATCACCATAAAGGATCAAAGTATCTCCTCTACACTCCTTCTCTCTTAACTTAGAGAGTTTCTTTGAGAAATACTGGCTAAATACTTCAAATAATTAAATCTTATACTCTCCTAGCCTCCCTTAGATTTTACTCTAAGAGGAAACTAGAAATGTACTCAAAGAAATACTAAATTTTACACAAGTGACTAAAAACCATTATAAAATAACATCATAATTATTTATAGGATAATACAAAAGACATCTAGTACTATGATGCTTGAAAGAGTGGCACCACAATGCCCTTGAAGTGAACTAATACCTTATCATTGAAACTTTTTCACTAACGCTATGCTTGCTGATGTGAATCAGTTATTTAGTGAACGGTTGCATCATTTCATTGAAAGAACATGGCCCTTGGAAGTTACAACTACAACATCATGACACTATTGACATTTGAGCGTTGTGGTGCCCGAGTGCAAAAAATGGTGCCAAGGCATGAGAAATTTTGGCACCATGGCATTTAGAAATAGAGAATCCGGTGCTGCCAAGTTGACTTCTTGATGACATAGCACATGTAATGCTATGGCACTGGCTTTGTTGACACCGCATCACTGGAAAATAGATAACTTGATGCTATAATGTGCAATTTGTGGCACATTGGTGGTATTGAAAGTGGCATTGCTGCATTATTTCATTGGATACTGTGGTGGTGCTGTTTCATTGGACACCATGGCATTATAAGCTCCTTAGAATTTTCTATCATTTTAAAGTTTTTTATGTACAAAAAAATTAAAACAACACATTTTTACTAAAAATAAAATATGTAAAATACTACATAATTTACATTTATCAAAGTTTTACATTTAAGTCTAAGTAATGTTATATGAAGCATGGTCCTATAATGCTAATATGCATGAGAGAAAGATGGTTGTTGTACATGGTTACTAGTGGGCCCACCCCTCCCTCCTTTCCCTCCTTTATTTTTATTTTAAAAAGAAGAGATGTGTCTCTCCACTTGGTTTTTAATTGTATAAAATGTTCTAAAATTGAAATAGGAAATATTTGGTTTGCTCACACTTTTTTGAGAAAATTCTATGTGGCTTGGAGGCTAGGTGGCTGGCCATACTCAATGAGATTAGGTGATCTCTTTGAACCTCTTTTTTGGTGAGTAGTTTTTTAATTTCTTGTTCATTCCTTAACTAAAAATTTATTTATTTATTTTCTTCTCTTAGTATTCCATCTTAGAAAAAATCCTCAATCCCATTCCAACCCTCTTAATCCAAGTAAAATTACCCATAGTTAGTATTGGCTAAGTTTTCTAAAATTGCTATACCAGTTCCATTTTTGAAAGCATTTGACCAACCTAAACTATTAAAAATCCAACCAAATGCCCAGATCATTATTAAAAATTCTATACTTCAATAACCTTAAAATTGTTTGAGGTTATTCTAGTCAAAATTTTGGGGATCCACTCAACCTTAGTTGTATATCCTATTTGCTATTCTTGTACTACATCTTTAATTAACAAAAACATAACAAAAAACATCAAAATTACATAATAAAATCCAAAGAATTTCTAATCCTATTTAGAGGATTTTCATAAGCCATTCCAAATGGAATTTTTGAATTCCAATTGATCAATAGAAATCCACATCCAAATTTCTAAGCCTGACCTATACTACTGCTAGAGCATAATTAACTCACTAAATTTTTTTCTATCCTTATTAAACTCTCCATATTTAAAGTAAACATCAATACCTATATACCAAGTGCACATTTTATTAATTTTGAGAATTATAGAGGGGGAACCATTAGGAAAAATAAAAAATAAATATATTCTGGACTAATTGTATGAATTGTGACTTACCTTACCTCCACCTTCAAATTAACTCCTCCAAATTAACCTTAACACTTATCATTACTTCAAAAGAATTCCCCATCTACCAATTGATCATATCAGTGATCTAAGTACCCACTATTCAGCCATCAACTTCATTTTTAATATAATAACTTTGGTGATTGGTGGACATCACTTACATTGAAAATGATATTAAAGGTAGGATGGTGGCGCCTTAGATCAATGATGTGATCAATTAGTGGATGGGTGAATCTTTTAAGATAGTTAATAGGGTCCCCTATCCACCATTTGATCATATTAGTGATCTAAGGACCTAGGATCTAACCTTTAACATCATTTTTGTTATTAGAGCTTTGGTAAGTGGTGAACAACACTTACATTGAAGGAGGTAGCACCAAAAAAGTGAGAAGTTTGGAGAGGCCTTTGCAAATTGTGGATTGGAGATCCTCAAGAGGTAATATCTATACTTTGGTCTTAGTAAACTTTCTTTCATCATATTTTATATTCCATTGAGAATTCTTGTGGTACATTACATGTTTAATGTAATTCTATTAACAAGTGCATGATTATCAATTAGTTGCCTTCACATTTTGACCTAGCAATCAACCATAAACTATCAAACTCTAATTGACTAGAGAGGATCCAAATTAATGAGGGATTGATCCACTAAATCATTTGATACCTCACCTTGATTCCTATTAACATAAGAAAAACTATCTCAAATAATTTAGGATTTTATCTTAATTATACTAATCATGATTTGTAAGTTTGTGAAGGCTTTAAAATAATTTTCCAAAATCTATTGCATGCATTTTATTTAAATCAATAAGCATTTCATATTTGACGTATTACATAAGTCATATTCAGCTCTCATTATTGCATGATGCCACCAAAGTTTGCTACTTAAGATTAGTTAGGCAACACTAATTGGAGGATAGAAGAATTACACTTGTAGAATAATGAAATGATTAAGAAACTTCAAGAGAACATAGTCAACCTCACCACCGAAGTTCAAAACTTAAGTGTTAGGGTTCAAACTCCTCCATTAGCACCAAACCCTATAGACACTGACATAATACGTGAAGACTATGTAGAAACTCCTAGGAAGCACATACCACCTAAAAGATGACCTTTTAGGAATCCTCATGGGAATAAAAAAACCTTAAGTGAATTCCAAAAGAAGGTTAAGGTAGATTCCCTTACCTATGATGGAGTCCATAAACCCAACAAATTTTTTTATTGGCTTCACCAAATGGATGAGTTCTTTGATTAGTATCAAAAGGATGACTACTAAAGAACCACCTTGAAAGTATGAATAGGTTGTTGAACCTATTATTATGTCCCAAGGCTAACCAAGAGGGGGGTGAATTGGTTATTTAAAAAATTCTCCTTGATGGTTGAAAATTATTTCTAGAAAACTTAATTAAGGATCCTTAAAATATACAGTTGATTGAATATGATTTTCACAAAAGTTTTTCAACCAAAAAATATTAATGTGCGTAAAATAAAAAATGTAGAAAATAAAAGAGAACAGAAGAACACCAAATTTTATAGTGGTTCGGTCCAACTAGACTTACGTCCACTCCCTGAAGACTCCTTCTTTAGGTATTGCACTAAGCAAAGTGACTCTCCTTTTGCCCCCACAGCAAGGCGGAGAAGCCCTTACAAACTCTCTCCCACCAACCTGGTGTGGCAGAGAACAATCATCTTTTTTCACCCTCCCTAGTGAAGGCAGAGAACCCGTCATCCTTTTCACTCTCCTAGTGAAGGCAGAGAACCCATCATCCTTTTTCACCCTCTAGGTGAAAGCAGAGAACCATCATCCTTTTTCACCCTCTTGGTGAAGGCAGAGAACCTAGTCATCCTTGTTCACTCTCCTGGTGTAGGCAGAGAACCTAGACATAATGTTAAAAATCTTCCCTCAAGAGCCTCCAAAAGAGATGGGTAGAAACTTGAAGAAGACAAAGAGATCCTTTCTTTGGGAAACCTTATGAAACCCTCACGACATGCCCTCACTAGATCTCTCACACTCCACTCTCGCAATCTCTCCCAAACACTCACACTCAATGGCCACTCTCAAGAGAGATAAGCAACAATGATGTTTAGGGACAGTTTTTAGGACTTCCTATATAAAAAAGACATGAAGAACCATCCAAAAATTGAAAATTACAAGAAAATTGTCCTATAATTATCCCGTATGATTGCATATCATCCCGTATGAATGAATAGTGTCCCATACGATCTATCCGTACAAATACATAGTGTCCCCGTATGAACCTGTACAAACTCAATTTAGTCATCCGTATGAATGTATATCATCCCATACGATCCGCCCGTTTGAACGTATAGTACCGTACGAACCGTTCAAATTCGTCCATATGAAAATCACATCGTACAGTACAAATAATTCAAATTCATCTGTACGAACTGGTATAAACCTCATTTCATACTCTAATCAATGTCTATATGAATTGACATCGTATAGTATGATCAGTTCAAAAAATGAACTTATTCATCTGGTATGATCATGTATGAACCTCATTTCATACTCTGATTAGAGTCTGTGATGAACCCATTTCGTACTGTATGAAATATACTTAGAAAAATTTCCTGTCCTAATTTAGTAAACTCTGTTCTGGAGGTACAAACATACTAATCATCCAATATGATGGGTAATCGTATAGTATGATCAGTTCAAAAATTTACTCCCTTAGTGTGTGTGTGCACGGTTACCCAATTTATAATCACACTCTCTCAGACTCAAGAAAAATAAAAATACAGACTTCAACTACCATAAACCCTAATCCAATTTGTTTCTATCTTAAAGTCTTTAGCAGTCTGGAGTATGATTTTCCTAAAATGTTAGTACACAAAAAATAAGTATAGAATGAAACATAAAGATGTGAGACATAATGTTTGTTATCATAAAAAATCTAAACTTGTGCGCTCGAGTCGCAATAATCTCCCCCTTTTTGATGATGGCAAATATAACTGGTTAAATTTACAAATTAATTTTTATCTCTCTCCTAATCTCCCCCTCACTAAGATAATTATTTAAAAATAGGTAAAACTAAAATAATTTTCTTTCTTTTTAATTTTTTTTAATAAAAAGATAAATAAAATAATAATAACAATACGAAACAAATACAACAGTACGTTCTCCTCCTTTGACATTATCAAAAAGAAGAGGAGCATAAAAAAAAACATAAAACAAAAAAATAAACTAAAGATCAAACGAACTCTGATCAAGTGAAGGTGATGCTTTTTAGAAGAATTAGTTTGAAATTTCAACAAATTTTCTTAGAATGAGAAAATAACCTCTTGATTTTATTTAAAAAACTTAGTAAGGCATGCATTGGCAAACACATAACCCAGAAAGGTTAGAGATTTAGAATTTGTTAGTCCTAGCTCAAGTTCCTTAAAAGCTCAAAAAATTTTTAAGCCAACATCTAAATCAAGGAACAAATTAAAGAAGGAAATAATAGCCTTTTCAAAACTCCTTGCATGAAATATATCTAATAGAAGATTAATGAAAAAATTGGTGAATCAAGAATCATAATTTTCAAACTCAAGTATTAAAAATATCAATAGATATAAGGGTTTTCTTAAGATTTAAGAAATACAAGAAAGGTAAGCTAACTCATTATGGGCTCATTTTGTGCCTCTTTATTGGTTTTTGGCACACTTTATGTATCTTTTGATTTTTAATACACTTTGTGTATCTTTTCATTCTGGCGATATTACGCATCTTTTCAGCTTTGGGCTCATTTTGTGCCTCTTTTATTTTTTCAAATATACTTCCTTTCTGACATTTTAAAGACTAAATAAAATCCAATCAAGTGACAAAAATGAATAGCTTAATTATGAAAATAATGAAGTTGATTCAATAACTTGCAAATGATCCCTACAAGATTAAGAAAATGTAGGGAGATGAAAAAAGTTTAATTTCAAAATCCAATTTATAATTTGATGAAGATTTTGAATCAAAAGTGAAATAGCCTCATAAAATAAATGAGATAGGGAGACAAAAATATGAGTTTCCTTCCTTTGACTATTTTTAGAGAAGTCAACCATTACTTACGTACAATTTCAAGTAAACATGAGGTAAAATTTTAATTTTTATAAAACAAAATAATCTTTGAAAAATGATTTGATTTTCTAAAGTGTATACGAAATAAAATATGATGTGTGTGTGTTGATCAGAGAAATTACAAAAATAACATGGAGACTAATTAAAAATTTAAAGAAAAAATACATAAAAATAAAATATAAAGAAAATAAATAAAAATATAATGAATAAAAACATACATGCACACAAAAATAAATAAACACACAAACAAAGCTTTAAACATCATCTTGCTCCTGATCTAATGATTCAGAAGCTAGGTCTGCCCAGGAGATTTTTTACATTTTATCATTTGCCCTTATTGTAATTTGCTTATTTTTACCTTTTTCAATTGTAGGAAGAGTTTTTAAGTTTTGGCACTAATTTTTCATATATCCGGGTTCCCTACACCCAAAGCAAATTACTTTAGAGGAATTCATAATAATCTTGCCATTTTTACCTTTTGTTCCTCTTTTGTTGATGTTTTATGCTTGTGCTTCAGTAGCTTTTCAAATTTTCTCGTTATCGATGCTATCTTCTTACTTTCATCATCTGTTGAGTTGCTTTTCTCTGTGTCTTCAATTTTTAGCACTATCATTTCACCTGCATCCAAAAGTCTTTGACTCACAGTTTGCTCATGAGCAATGAGTGAGCCAATCAGATTATTAATAGTATAATCATTTAAATCTTTTGATTCAATTATAGCTGTGACTTTAGCATTAAAATTTTTAGGTAGGCATCGTAAAATTTTATCTACTTTTTCAAAGTTTGAAACTTCTCTACCTACAGCATGCAACGATGTTACTATTTGTGAAAACCTAGTAAACATGTCTAAGATGGTCTCATAAGGTTTCATACTAAAGAGTTCATAGTCATGCAGAAAAATATTTAATTTAGATTACTTGACTTCACTAGTTCCTTCATATGTAGTGCATAAACTATCCCAAATTTCCTTATGAGTAGTGCATGTAGAGATTCTCATGTAATCTTCAGAATTCAAAGCACAGAACAAACAATTCATACAGTTAGCATTTAATTAAGCATAAATTTGTTTTACTCTACTCCATTCATTAAACGAGATATTTGTTTTGACTCCATCTATAATACGTGATAGTACAGAATAACTAGTTTGAATTATATGCCACATTTGATAATCTATTGATTGCAAGAAAGTAGACATTCGAATTTTCCAAAAATCAAAAGAAATATTTTCAAATAATGGTGGTCTAGTGATCGAATATCCTTCAGTAGTGTTTCGGTTTCCAAAAGTAGCCATGATTAATTTTTAAAAGTGGTCTAAACCTTAATTTTTGAAATAGGCTCTGATACCCCTTAAAAGTTTGAATAGGTTATTAGACCTATTAATTATGTCCCAAGGCTAACCAAGAGGGGGGTGAATTGGTTATTTAAAAAATTCTCTTGGATTGTTGAAAGCTGTTTCAAGAAAACTTAATTAAGGATCCTTAAAACATGTAGTTGATTGAATATGATTTTCACAAAAGTTTTTCAACCACAAAATATTAAAGTGCGTAAAATAAAAAATGCAAAAAATATAAGAGAACAGAAGAACACCAAATTTTATAGTACTTCAGTCCAACTAGACCTATGTCCACTCCCTAAAGACTCCTTCTTCAGGTATTGCACTAAACAATAGTGACTCTTCTTTTGCCCCCACAGTAAGGCGGAGAAGCCCTTACAAACTCTCTCCCACCTACCCGGTGCGGCAGAGAATAGTCATCCTTTTTTACCCTCCCTGGTGAAGGAAGAGAACCCACCATCCTTTTTCACTCTCCTAGTGAATATAGAGAACCCGTCGTCATTTTTCACCCTCCGGGTGAAGGCAGAGAACCGTCATCCTTTTTCACCCTCCTGGTGAAGGCAGAGAACCTAGTCATCCTTTTTCACCCTCCTGGTGTAGGCAGAGAACCTAGACACAATGTTGAAAAACTTCTCTCAAGAGCCTCCAGAGGAGATGGGCAGAAACTTGAAGAAGACAAAGAGATCGTCACTTTGGGAAATCTTGTGAAACCCTCACAACTCCCCCTCACTAGATCTCTCACACTCCACTCTCACAATCTCTCCCAAACACTCATACTCAATGGCCACTCTCAAGAGAGATAAGCAACAAAGGTGTTTAGTGATAGTTTTTAGGACTTCTTATATAGAAAAGACATGAAGAACCATCCAAAAACTAAAAATTGCAAGAAAATTATCCTACGATCGCATATCATCCCGTATGAATGAATAGTATCTCATACGATCCGTCCGTATGAATGCATAGTGTCCCCATACGAACCTGTACGAACTCAATTTAGTCATCCATATGAATGTATATTATCCCGTACAATTCACCCGTATGAACGCATAGTACCATACGAACAATTTAAATTCATATGTATGAAAATCACATCGTACAGTACGAACAATTCAAATTTATTTTTATGAACTGGTAGGAACCCCATTTCATACTCGGATCGACGTCTGTATAAACTGACATCGTACAGTACGATCAGTTCAAAATATGAACTCATTCGTCTAGTATGATCATGTATGAACCTCATTTCACACACTGATTAGAGTCCGATACGATCCCATTACGTACTGTATGAAATATACTTAGAAAAATTTCTAGTCCTGATTTAGTAAACTCTATTATGGAGGTACAAACATACTAATCATCCAGTACGATGGGTAATCATACAGTACGATCAATTCAAAAATTTACTCCCCCCAGTGTGTATGTGCATGGTTACCTAATTTACAATCACACTCTTACAGACTCAAGAAAAATAAAAATATTGACTTCAAATACCATAAACCCTAATTCAATATGTTTTTATCTTGAAGTCTTTAGCAGTCTAGAGTATGATTTCCCTGAAATATTAGTACACATAAAACAAGTATAGAATGAAACATAAATATGTGAGCCATAATGTTTGTTATCATAAAAAACATAAACTCTTGAGCTCGAGTCGCAACACACCTTTCATAAGATGAAGCTTATAAGCCATGCCAAAATCTACTAGGTCAAAGTCTTATTGAAGGAGAAAAGCCTAGGGAGACACTAGCTTATTCTGTATAGATGAATGAGATCCAAAGGGCTAAGTACTTTCCTAATAACCATGATAAGAAGTTATATGAATAGTTGATGACTCTTAGGAAAGGCATTAAGCAAGTAGCTAAGTACATGAACATATTTAAGGATTTCATTGCTATGAGTGATTGCATAGATTAAAAGTGAAAATTAGCCAACAAATTTACTATTGATCTCAGAAGTAAGATCAGATATAATGTTGAGTTATAAGACCCTCAAACCCTAGAAGATTCTTTTCATCATGCTTTACTTCTAAAGAAGGATAAGAAGGTAACTTTTTCATCCAGAACTAAAGGTCCAAATTCATCCCTTCAATCATTTTCATATTCCACCTTAAGGTCCACCATTAGACCTACACCTATTTCATCTAGTTCTTAGCATAATAGGAGTATAGTAGAATCATTTGCTAAAATTAAGGACATAGTATGCTTCAAGTGTTAAAGGAAAGGTCATGTGCAGTATCAATGCAAGGCTAATATCATGCTACTAGATGAGGCTAAAGAAGAATTAGAGGAAAAGAGAGAGAGGATGATGAGGTGGAGGAAATTCATGATAATACTCCTCTATCTAACGGGAAAGTAGAGCAAGTGGGAGACCATTTAAGTGTGATAAGATATTTATTCACATCTAAAGATGAAGAAGATAGCTGAAGGAGAAATATTTTCACTATAATTTTTAAATATATCAATATGTTTTGTAATTGGTTATTGAAGTGGGTAACAACATGAATTTAGTATCCACATACACACTTTTAATAGCTAAACTTAAACTAGAACCCCATCTTGAACAATACACATTAAGTTGGTAAAATGGCATTACTTTACTTATCACATCTAGATGTTTAGTACCTATTAAGAGTTGAATCTATATGATAGGGGCTGTGGAGTAACCTATAGAATTGTGAAATAATTTATAGCTCTATCAATCCCTAATAATGCTTTTATTTTCTTCTATATAAAAAATTATAAACCCTACTAAATATGCTTAAGTATACATGCTGAATCAAGTAATATAGTGATAGAGTAAAGTATCGATCCCATGAGGAAGATATGCTCACTTGCAAACACTAGTATTATCTACTAAAATCATAACAGTTATCCTACACGATAAAAATAGATGTTATGGAGATTCAATCACTTGAATAAAATTAGATAAAGGTAATGAATACATTATATAGATATACTATTTTAGATTGATGAATGTAAATAACATATTTTTTCTAATGAATCTCTTTTAATTACGATGTTATTTAGAGCACATGCATTCCTAGATTTCTACAGATCTTGTAGAAATGATGGATGTCCACTAAATTTCTACATATATATTATCTCCTTAAGAATTTAGTACATTTCATACCCTATGCCTAGGTATAATACATACTAATTCAATATTACTAGTTATATCTGCTTCCCTCTGTTCAGGCCCCATATTACATCAAATTTTAACTACATATGGCCACTATGTGCATTAAATTAAGATATAATAATATTAAAAATATCATTTTAATTATTTAAAGAATAAGAGAATTAATTGCTACTTACATTATAATCTAAAACTATAGAATTTATCCAGACATGGAGTAGAATTGAAGCAAACTTATTTTTATTGATAGCATGATGGAAAGAAAATACAAGAGATAGATATCACCAGAATGGTTCAATAGATCCCCTCTATACTCCTTTTTACTTACAAAATTTCTTCCATAAATACAAGTCAAACACTCTAATGATGGTATCAAGTACTTCTCTAAATTCTCTTAGTAATCACCCTAAGGAAGTTTTAGAGAAGCACTCTGAATTATATTAAAATTATCTAAGTGATTGATGTTATGATTTGTACAAATCTGTTCGTTCAAGTGAATTCTAATATAAGTTATTTTTGATGATTATAAAAGCCTATTGTTTGTTTTATTCTTCTTATAAAAAATATTGGAGTTTTTTTTTGTGTGCACTAATATATGTTTCAGGAATTTTAAACTCCAAACTGCTGAAGACTTCAAGTTCATTTATTTGTGAGTAGTCTGTATTTTTTTGTTTGTCCTTGAGTCTGAGAGAGTGAGATTGTAAGTTGGATAACTGTGCACACACACAATGGGGGAGCGGAAAACTTAATTTTTAAAATTGATCGTACAGTACGAAATCGGATCGTACGGGATGATCTGTATTTGTCTGTCCTCCATAATAAACCTACCTACCTAAAAATTTTTCTAAGTCCAGTTCGTACAGTACAAAATAGACTTCGTACATAAGGATTTCAGGGACGAACGGCTTTGAATTTGGTTCGTACTGGATCGTACGGGATGGATCGTTCATTTTTTGAACTATTCGTATAGTATGAAATAAGGTTCATACAGAAGGTTATGCAGTATGAACGGCTCTGAATTAGGTTCGTACTGGATCGTACGGGATGAATCGTTCATTTTTTAAACTATTCGTACAATGCAAAATAGGGTTCATAAAGAAGGTTATGCAGTACGAACAGCTCTGAATTAGGTTTATACTGGTTCGTACGAGATGAATTGTTCATTTTTTGAACTATTTCTATGGTAAAATGTGTGATCGTACAAGACGATCGGCACGCGTGAAACTTGAAATATTCAATTTTTGGATGGTTTTTCTTGTCCTAAGTACTTAAGGGTCTTAAAACTGACTTGAAGATAGATCCTTCTGTGAAAATTTTTCTTGAGAGTGAAAGGGAGAGTGATTGGGAGAGTGTTTGAGAGAAAGTGTTGAGAGTTTTTTGAAGAGAAAATTGTGAGGGGATTCACAAGGTTTTCCAATAGTGAGGATCTCAGTGTTTGTACTTCAAGCATCTTCCTAATATCCTTGGAGGCTCTTACAGGAGAATTGTTAGAAAGAGGTTTTAGGTTCTCTGTCATCACTTGGAGGGTGAAAAAGAATGATTGGTTCTCTGCCGACACTAGGAGGTTGTGAAAGGATGAGTTCGTTCTCTACCTTCACCAGGAGGATGAAAAAGGACGTCAGTTCTCTGCCGCACTAGAATTTGGTGGAAGAGAGTTTGTAAAGGCTTCTCCACCTTGCTGTGGGGGCTAAAGGAGAGTCACTTTGATATAGTGTATTACCTAGAGAAGGAGTCTCTAGGGAGTGGATGTAGGTCATGTTTGACCGAACCATTATAAAATCTGGTGTTCTCTATTCTATTTTTTTGTTTACTGCATTTTCTTATTGTACTGCATTGTATTTTTCTGTGGTTGAAAAGCATCATAGATTAACTCTGTTCGTACAGTATGATTTATGATCTTACAGTATGATTTGCTTTGTATTGTGATAAAATTTTTTCCAGAATTCTAAGAGAATTTTAAAAGTACCAATTCACCCCCCCCCCTCTTGGTTAGCCTAGGGATGTAATTAATAGGTCTAATATCCTATTCACTCTTTCAAGTGGTATCAGAGCCTATTTCAAAAATCACTATTTAGATTACTTTTTGAAATTTGATCATGGCTAATTTTGGAAACTAAAACACTATGGAAGGTTACTCGATCACTAGACCACCTTTATTTGATAATATCCATTTGATTTTTGGAAAACTTTCATGTCTACATTTATGTAATCTCTTGACTATCGCATGTGGATGTTAGTTCATGAAGGTTATCATGAACCTACTAGAATTATAGAAGGAATTAGAGTTCAAACACCTTTTGCCGAATGGACTGTAGAAGAATATGAGATAGCTCAATTAAATACAAAGTATTCGAATAGCTTCTTTTGTGCTTTGAAATCGGAAGACTACATGCGTGTTTTAACTTGTAAGTCTTGAAAAGAAATTTGGGATAGGCTTTGCATTACTTACGAAGGTACAAATGAAGTGAAACAAACTAGGTTGAAATTCTCTTGTATGATTATAAACTTTTTTGCATAAAACTAAGTGAATCTATCTCAGACATGTATACTAGATTTACACATATAATCACTTTATTGCATGCCTTAGGTAGAGAGTTAACTAATATAGAAAAAGTAAATAAGATACTTCGTTGTTTACCTACGTCATATGATGCAAAGATAACTGCAATAACAGAATCTAAAGATTTAAATGTCTATTCTATTGACAATCTTCTTGGATCACTAATTGCTTACAAGTAATCTGTGACTCAAAGACAAATTGATGTAGGTGAGAAGTGAAAGGAGAAGAACATAGCTTTGAAGGTGGACGATTCATAAAATGATCAGTCACTACCTGAGGATGAGGAAGACATTGCCTTAAGGACAAGGCAGTTCAAAAGTTTCCTAAAAAGGAAGCAGAGAAGATTCCAACAGTGGAACAAAGGTAAGTTCCAGAAGAATGTTAAGGCTTCTAATGAAGTTATTTGCTATGAATGCAGGAATCCAAGACAAATAAAGAAAGATTGCCCCAATCTCAAGGAAAATCCTAGTAAGGAGAAGGCCGAGGAGAAACCAAAGGAAATAAGGGATAAAAAGAGACTTCAATGAGCTTTTTGGGCGGACTAAGCTTCAGATTCATCAGAAATAGCACCTGAAGAGGAAGTCACAAATTTGTGCTTGATGGCTGACAATCTTGATCATTCAGATTAAGAAGAGGTATGCAACTTAAGTTATGATGAATTGTTTAAAGTTTCTGAACGCATACATTCAACATATAGAAAACTAAAAAATTTGCATGCTAAATTAAATTTAGATTATCTAGAGCTACAAAAAGAGTACGAAATCCTTAGGAAAGATCATGCCTTAATTGATAGCAACCACATGACTCTATTGGATGAATATGATAATTTAAATAAACAGCAAGAACTTTTAAAATCATCACATACAGAACTTGAAAATAATTTTAAAACTTATATGGATGAATCAGATACTAGAGAGCATAAGTTGAAAATTGATAATTTAATTCTAGAAAGTGCTAATGCATATCTTGAAGTTAAGTTGAAAGCACTTAAAGAAAATAAGAAACCACCCAAACTTGAAGATTTTCACAAATCTTACTACAAGACCACTAGTTCAAAATCTAAGAAATAATCGTTCAGGATAAATAAATTGGTAAATCCTTTTCTTGGAGTGAAGTGTTTTTCTTGTGGTATGATAGGACATATTTCTCACACTTGTACTATCCATCGTAGAATACATCTAGTGTGGAGACCTAAGATGCATAAAATACAACATATCACATATGCATCTATTTTAAAATTATCAAGAGGTGAACCCAAACTTATTTGGGTTCCTAAGTCTAACGTTTGATAATTTTGTAGGATCACTCTCATACAAGACCTCATGAGAGCGTTTGGTACCTAGACAACGGTTGTTCCAAGCACATGACTGGAGATGCAAATCAATTTATAATGCTGGAAGTTAGGAAAGGAGGCAAGGTTACACTTGGAGGAAATACTACCAAGAGAGTGGTAGGTACAGGTATAATTAGAAATTCTAGAAATTTTGTGATTGAAAATGTTCTATTAGTTAATGGTTTAAAACACAATCTGTTGAGCATAAGTCAATTTTGTGACAAAGGTTATCATATAAAATTTTTGCCTACTAGCTATGTTATTAGTCAGAATGGACTTGTTGTATTGAATGGTGATAAAATAAATAATGTTTACATGCTAGATTTGAATACTATAAAACCTTCTACTACTTTATGTTTGAAAACTATATCTGATGAATCATGGTTATGGCATAGAAGGCTTTGTCATGCTAGTATGAGGAATCTTAAGAAAATCACCCAAAAGGAGCTAGTTCGAGGTGTACCCAAATTAGACTTTACAAAAGACCACTTGTGTGATGCATGTCAACTAGGTAAACAAGTCAAATCCTCTTTTAGTTCAATCAAGGAAATTAGAACTAACAAGCCCTTAGAAATTCTTCACATGGATCTTTTTGGACCTGTTAGTACCTTAAGTCTAGGAAGAAACAGATTTGGGTATGTCATTATGGATGATTTTTCAAGATTCACCTGGATTAGATTCTTGAATCATAAGAGTGAATCATTTGTGAAGTTTAGAGATTTTGCCACTTGGATTTAGAGGAAATTAGGTTTTGAAATTGTATCTATCCAAAGTGATCATGGGGGAGAATTTGAAAATGAATTGTTTGATGATTTTTGCAAACTCAAGGAATAGAACACAATTTTTTAGCTTCTAGGACACCCCAACAGAATGGAGTTGTGGAAAGAAAGAACAGAACATTAATTGAAATTGCTAGAGCCATGTTGGCAGAATATTCACTTCCAAAATATTTTTGGGCTGAAGTAGTTAGCATGGCATGCTATGTGTTGAATAGGGTGTATATTAGATCGAAGTTGAATAAGACACCCTATAAACTTCTTAAAGGTAGGAAGCCCAACCTCTCACATCTACATGTTTTTGGATGTAAAGTGTTCATTCATAATAATGACAAAACTCTATTAGGCAAATTTGATCCTAAATCGGATGAAGGAATTTTTCTTGGATATTCAAGTGTTAGACAATCCTATAAAATTTTTAATAAAAGAATAGTGGTAGTTGAGGAGATCACTCATGTTATTTTTGATGAATCTAATAATAGCGAAGGGTCTAAGTTGGATAAGTAAGAGGTTGAGGAAATAACCCAAAAACTTGAAAATGAAAAATTTGAAGAAAGGGTTGAAAAGGAAGAAGAAAACTAATTGCCTAAAGAATGGAAATTTGTTAGAAGTCATCCTAAAGAGTTGATTTTAGGTGACCCAAGTGAAGGAGTTAGGACGAGGCATGGTTTGAGAAAAGAAGTAAATTATTCAGCTTTTATTTCAATGATTGAACCCACTAATATTGATCAAGCACTTTTGGATGAATTTTGGATTTTGGCCATGCAAGAAGAATTGAATCAATTTAAAAGAAATGATGTTTGAGAATTAATTAAAAGGCCAAAGAATCAAAGTGTAGTCAGAACTAAGTGGGTGTTCAAAAATATAATGAATGATTCAGGAGTTGTGATTAGGAATAAGGCTAGATTTGTAGCTAAGGGGTATAATCAAATAGAAGGGATTGATTTTGGGGAGACATTTGCCCCTGTAGCAAGAGTTGAAGTAACTAGGGTATTGTTAGCCTTTGCCTATTTTAAAGATTTTAAATTATATCAAATGGATGTTAAAAGTGCCATTTTGAATAGAATAATAGAAGAGGATGTTTATGTTGAGCAACCTCCAGGTTTTGAAATTTCTAAATTTACTAATCATATTTTTAAATTGAAAAAGGCATTATATGGATTAAAATAGGCACCTAGGGCATGGTATGAGAGGTTAAGCACTTTTCTCTTAAAAGAATCATTTGTTAAAGTAAGTGTGGACACTACTCTATTTTTGAAGAGAATAGGGAATGAAATACTCATTGTACAAATATATGTGGATGACATCATTTTTGGATCAACTGATAAACATCTATGTGATGAATTTTCAAAAATAATGAGTAGTGAATTTGAGATGAGTTTATGGGTGACTTGAGTTATTTTCTTAGTTTTAGCATAAAACAAAATGAGGAAGAAATTTTCTTTATCAATCTAAGTATGTTAAGGATATCCTTAAAAAGTATGAAATGGATAATTCTAAACCAGTAACTACACCCATGAGTTTCTCAGTATTATTAGATAGGGATCCTAAGAGAAAATCTGTTGATCAAAAGAAGTTTAGAGGAATAATTGGATCATTGCTTTACTTGACTGCTAGCAGACCTGACATCATGTTTAGTGTTTGCTTATGTGCTAGATTTCAAGCTGATCCAAAGGAATCACATTTGACAGCAGTGAAAAGAAAATTAAGATATCTTGTGGGAATTGAAAATTTAGAGATTTGGTATCCTAAGAATAGTTCTTCATTTGAAATAATTGGATACTCAGATTCTGATTTTGTAGGCTATACCGTAGATAGGAAAAGTACTTCTGGGACTTGTCAATTTATCAAAAAATTCTTTAGTATCTTGGTCCAGTAGGAAATAAAATTCAATAGCACTTTCTACAGTTGAAGCAAAGTATATTGCCTTAGGGAGTTGTGTTGCACAGGTGCTTTGGTTGAAATAATAATTGGTTGATTTAGGATTTTCTATTAGTAGAATTCCAATCTTTAGTGCCATTTGCATTTCAAAGAATCCTATTTAACACTTTAGAATAAATCATATTGATATAAGGCATCATTTCATAAGAGATCATGTAGCAAAAGGGGAAATTGAACTACATCATGTTACTACTAAAGATCAGCTTGCAGATATTTTCATAAAACCCCTAGCTTTTGACACTTTTAGCATATTAAGGACAAGGCTATATGTGATTGATCTTAGTGCATGATTGAAAATTCTGTAAAATTATTTTGTATGTAATTATAAGTTTGTTTGTTTCTAGTTTATTGTGTTTTGTGGTTATCATGTAGGTCTTTTTTAAAAAAAATCAAAAATTTTGTATTGTGTTGGTCTTTATTTTAGTGTTGAAAGCCTGTAGAGTTGGAGTGATGATACTGTATATTCTTTATATGTTCATACTGTATGATGATGTCATCATATTATACAATTATAGAAGATTTGTCTGTACGAATGGGGTGGGTTCAAGGTTAGTGTCAGTTTTTATTGTTGATCATCCCGGACGAACACGCCTTCGTCTGTACGATCCATGTGTCAATTTGGATAAGGATGAACCTAACCGTCGCCAGAATAATCTTTTAATATCCTGATCATCCCGGACGAACACGTCATCATCTGTACGATCAGGAAGTCAAAAAGCTTGTATGAAAGGACGCCTCAGGATGAGCAGTTTACAAAAAGTCATTTCATTTTTGACCGATTTCGTTCGTCCTATACAAAATTTGATATGTGTTGAATGAAATTCATTTTGTCCCGTACGAAACTTTTTTCATACAGTACGATTGATCGCTTTTCTGTATAAAGGAGGGTCATTTTTGTTCATTTCACCTTCAATTCCAAACCCTTTTAAGCATTCAAAAGAGATGTCAGGAAGCAGAAAGTGAGCTCGTCAATCTAGAGGTTCATCATCTAGGAGGGATTGGGATGATAACTTCTTAAGTGCTCAAAATGAGGAGGCATATTATAGGTATGCCGCATCTAAAATTACCCCTTCCTGCATTCTACTGCAAGAAAATCTTCACTTTGAAGTAATGCCACTGTTTGACTCCACTGTTTGACTCTTTCCAGTTTTCTTTCCTTCCAACTCTAATCTTTGCATACAACAAATATCTTTTCCATATGTTTTTGGCAACATGACTTTTAATTAGGACCATACTAGAATCTCTTCCTACGTCCTAAAATAAAGAGTTGAAATAACCAAAGAGGACCTTGGAGAATATTTTCATCTAAAAACTCTGGGAATATGGGCACATACTCTAACTTCTCGACCAGACTATGATTGGTCCGAAGTTAATCAAGTCATTAGAGGTATAATCCAACCTACTCACTATCCTTGAGTTGACACCTTGTATGAAAATGCTCAAATAATCTAACATGTTCTTAGGACCTCCATCATTCCCAAGGTCGGAGATAGAGTAAACATGACCCCTCTTCTCTCTTTTGTCACTTACTTGATTATGACGGGCCAACCTATTAATGAAGCCTAATTAATTTTGGACTATCTATATTACCTCATCGATATTGGCCATCCTAGTGTGAAGAGAAAGAAGAACATTGTCCTTGATCATGTGATTTGTTTTATCCTTGAAAAGAAGTACAATATGGACCACCCTGATGGACCATCTGAACTGCCACTTTATTTCACTGATGCTTCTTTTTAGGCACTGTTTGAGAGAGATGGAGATGGGGATAGTTCTGAGGATGAACCTGCTCCTACACCTGCACCTGGACCTGATCAATACTACTATTAGGATATGGTCCAGCACTTTGATCACCTTGATCACCGATTTGATCAAATGGAAGCACATCTAAAATTGTTGGATAATAGGTACAATAAGGACCGTGGGTGGATAAGGGACCAGTTCGAGTCTGTGAACATGAATATTGCAATGATTAATAGTTTTTTTTTTTATGTTCACTACTCCACCTCCTCCAGATCGGGGTCTCCCAGACTATTAGAGATGTTTTTCTTATTGTTTGACTTGGTTATTGCTTTACTGTTTTATGAGTCATTGATTATTGTGATTGTGGTTCTTGTTATTTTTCTTTGAATGTTGTATGGATGTTTGGTAAGCTTACTCTTATGAGATTGTGGTTGAATGTAAAAGCTTGCTATTTTATATGTTTGAATCAACATGAAATGAAGAAGTTCAGTTTTTGTGCATATTATTCTATGATAGTGATTATGACTGGAAATTAACTAATCTTAAACACTCGACAGTAGTTGATTAAGTTTCTAAAATGTTAATTGAGTTTATATTACAATAAAAATTTCAATGCATAATTTAACTTCTCAAAATATTTAGATTTTATTATAATTTGGTGTAGATTAGAAGATCTTACATTATATTATTTTAGACATGTATTACCTAGCCTAAATTCTTGTATATTTGATGTCATAATATTGCTCTTGATTTCTACATCAAAGTGTTCATTATTGTAATTGTGACAAAGGGATGGTGTTGTTGGAAAGAATTTTATTTAATGAAAACAAAAAGAGCAAAGCTTGAAAAGATGCATAAAGTGTGCCATACAATAAAAGATGCGCAATATCATCAAAATTAAAAAGAGGCACAAAATTAGCCAAAATATTGACTAAGTGTAAAAAATGTGCCCCTTCATTTGAAAAGATGCGCAATGTCGCCAATTGTTCTTTCCTTTAATATTTTCTCCAAGTTCACTAAACAATGATCGTCACTTTTGATTTAGAGATTTGATAATTTTATTTCATCATTTGTGCAATAGTTGTGGTTATTTAATCTGTCTATTACATTACTGCCATAGATCAACTCTTCTTCTCCTTATTATACTCTGTGATCTAAACCATTTTGAGTCTTTATTTTTTGCATTTGATTTTTATATTGTAGTTAATCTTCATTTAATATTATTTAAATCCTCAACTCCTTTGAGTGTCTTCCCTTTTTGTTGTTGTCAAAAGGGAGAGTTTTTTATAGTTTGACTTGCTTGTTGCATGTTTTGTATTGTTGCATGTTAGTCTAGTTGCATGTTATGATGTCATATTATGTATGGTTTTTTTATTATTTTACATGTGTATGTATATGTTTTTGTACTCATGTTATTCATGTTATGTGTGATACATGTACTTGTGTGTGCTTGTACTTGTATGTGCATGTCTTATTTGTTCTTATCCTCCTCTTTCCTTTGCTTATTCCATGTTAGATCATCTAATCTCCTCTTATCTCTTATTTAGGATAAGTCATTTCTTTAGGGGGAGCTTTGGAGATTATTTATCTAGGGGGAGCGTACATTTAGTGGAAGCTTAGGAGAAACGTGAATTTAATTGTTAAATCAAATAATAAATGTTTTGCCATCATAAAAAAAGGAGAGATTGTTATGATTTGTGCAAATCTGTTCGTTCAAGTGAATTCTGATACAACTTGTTTTTGATGATTACAAAAGCCTATTATTTATTTTATTCTTCTTCTAACGAATATTGGAGTTTCTTTTTGTGTGCACTAACATATTTTTCAGGAATTTCAAAATCCAGACTGTTGAAGACTTCAAGTTCATTTGTTTGTGAGTATTTTGTATTTTTTTTTGTACTTAAGTCTGAGAGAGTGAGATTGTAAGTTGGATAATTCTGCACACACACAATGGGGGAGTGAAAAACTTAATTTTTTAAACTGATCGTATAGTACAAAATCAGATCGTACGGGACGATCTGTATTTGTCTGTCCTCCACAACGAACCTGCCTGCCTGGAAATTTTTCTAAGTCCAATTCATACATTACGAAATAGACTTCGTACATAAGGATTTCAGGGTCGAACGGCTCTGAATTAGGTTCGTACTGGATCGTACGGGATGAATCGTTCATTTTTTGAACTATTCATACAGTACAAAATAGGGTTCATACAGAGGTTATGCAGTACGAACAGCTCTGAATTAGGTTTGTACTAGGTCATACGGGATGAATTGTTTATTTTTTTAACTATTCGTACAGTACGATGTAGGGTTCATACAGAAGGTTATGCAGTACAAATGGCTCTGAATTGGGTTCATACTGGTTCGTATGGGACGAATCATTCATTTTTTGAACTATTCGTACAGTACGATGTGCGATCATATGGGAAAATCGGCACGCATGAAACTTGAAATATTCAGTTTTTGGATGGTTTTTCTTGTCCTAAGTACTTAAGGGTCTTAAAACTGACTTGAAGATAGATTCTTCTGTGAAAATTTTTCTTGAGAGTGAAAGGGAGAGTGATTGGGAGAGTGTTTGAGAGAAAGTGTTGAGAGTTTTTTGAAGTGAAAATTGTGAGGGGATTCACAAGGCTATCCAATAGTGAGGATCTCAGTGTTTGTACTTCAAGCATCTTCCTAATCTCCTTGGAGGCTCTTGCAAGAGAATTATTCGAGAGGTTTCCAATTCTCTGCTGTCACTTGGAGGGTGAAAAAGGAAGATTGGTTCTCTGTCAACACCAGGAGGGTGTGAAAGGATGAGTTGGTTCTCTGCCTTCACCAGGAGGGTGAAAAGGACGTCGGTTCTCTGCAGCACCGGGATTTGGTGAAAGAGAGTTTGTAAAGGCTTCTCCACCTTGCTGTGGGGGCTAAAGGAGAGTCACTTTAATATAGTACAATACCTAGAGAAGGAGTCTCTAGGGAGTGGATGTAGGTTGTGTTTGACTGAACCACTATAAAATCTGGTGTTCTCTATTCTATTTTTTTACTTACTGCATTTTATTTTTCTGTGGTTGAAAAATATCATAGATTAACTCTGTTCGTACAATACAATTTACTTTATATTGTGATTAAAATTACAAAATTCCAAGAGAATTTTAAAAGAACCAATTAACCCCCCCTCTTGGTTAGCCTAGGGACGTAATTAATAAGTCTAACAACCTATTTGCTCTTTCAATTGAACTCCCATACAAACATAACACAGTGATTATTTATTGAAAAACATAAAGTAGGCATCTAGCACTACGGTGCTTAAAAGATAGATGCCGCTGCACCCAACAAATGAACTAATGTATTGTGCTGCTTTCCTGGTTACGTCGTGATGCTTGCTGAAATGGATTATGCTGAGTTTATATTTTTGATGATAATAAATATTTTTGATTACCTCTTTATTTCTCCTAGTATTTACAGTGCATATTTATTTGTGTGTGTACTAACATTTTAGGTACATAATGCACCATTCAATGAAGATTCAAGGCTCAAGATTGGGTAGAATAGGGTATATTGAAAGAGTCTATAATATTCATTTATTTATTTTTGATTTCTTGAGAACCAAGTCCTATAAGGGTGTATGCTAGCTTGGTGAACATGCACACACACACACTCAAAGGAGTGAGATAGTGAAAAAATTAGAATTATAAATAGTTTTAAACTAATCATATTATACGATTAGCTATTTGAAAAAATTATTGAAATGACTAATTGGCATAATTTAAGCTTTTTAAACTCATTATACTGTATGATTTAGATCATATAGGATGATCAGTTAAAATTAAGATTTTAGCTGCCACTCATAATTTAGGCAATATTTTAAAATTAAACATAGGTACTAATTATACCATACAATAGGTATCATATTGTACGATATAATCAAATCATATCTAAATTAATCCTAAAATTAGGGATCAAATTTAGATTAATTGATCCAGTCAGATTGTACTGTATGATTGGACCAATCATATAATATGACCCGATCTTTATATGAGATAATATTTATTCATCGCCAATCATACGGGATGATAATCTAATTTGATTGAACTAATCATATGGGATGATGCATTATATTGTACTGGACAATCAACTCAAATTCTTGAACTGATCATACATTGCCATACTATTCATTCAGTACTAACAGGGTTGTTTGAACTGATCATACAGGATGATCTAGGATTGTACTATACAATTAGTGACAAAAGAATTAAATTTTTAAGATTTTTTGAAGCCCTCTATTTAAGCTTTCTCATAAGACTTTGTGAGAGTCTTTTTGGCATTTCATTGAGTTATTTTCTTCCAAAGAAAGCTTGAAGAGAGAGCCTAGAGCTTGGGATAAAAAAGACAGAGTTTATAAGAGAGGGAGAAGACCCTTGTGGGTTTCAAGTGAGTGTGAGAGGGAGTTCCACATGATTTCTTAGCAAACTTGCACATGAGTTCTTCTATGTGTCAAGGTTTATCTTGAGGGAAGCTTTGGGAAAAAGACCTTTTGATGTTGAAGGACCTGGAACTCTGGCGTATTGGGAAGGTTAAGTGATTTGAGGTTCTCTACATTTACTAGGAGGATAAAAATGGATTCCAGGTTCTCTGCCTTCACCAGGAGGGTGAAAAAAGATTCTAGGTTCTCTGCCTTCACCAAGAAGATAAAAGAAGATTCTAGGTTCTCTGCCTTCACCATTAGGGTAAAATAGGATTCTATGTTCTCTGCCTCATCAGGAGGGTGAAAAGATTATGGTCCTTAGCCACATCAGGTTGGTGGAAGAGATTTCATAAGGGCTTCTCTGCCTAAATGTGGGGGCTAATATAAGAAAAATTATTCTGTACGGAAGGCGAATGCCATCCAGATGTCTAAGCCTACGGCTTGGTATTGCTCGGTATTGTGGTACCGAGGCTCGGTACTATAGCTTAGTATCATTGATATGGCTCATTCTAGTTAGTATCCAAACATAGAGCTGTGTTCAGTATCTGTACAGAATAATCTCTCCTAATGTAGAGTCACTAAAGGTTTAGTGTAATACCTAGAGAGGAGGACTCCATGGAGTGGATGTAGGTCATTATTTGATTAAACCACTATAAATTTCTTGTGTGCTCATTCTATTTTTTATTTTTAATACTTTATTTTTTATAGTTTATTTCTGTGAAAAATTACATGCTGAAAATTTGTGGTTAATATTTTATTGTGTTGATTAAACTATCATCATTATTATTATTATAATTTTGATAAGTGTATTAGCTTCCGCATCAGGCGATAGTATTGCTTTCGCATTGGTGTGCCTAGGAACAATTCACTTAGGCTTAACATCTTACATCTAACTTTCAGATTAGTTACTTAGTAAATAATTATGTCATTTTACTGATAGATCGTATCCTTAGAAAGTTACAACTGCCACATCACGGCATTGCTATCTATTGAATGCTGCAGCCGTGGAAGAGCAATTTAGGCACCAAGGCGTCATAGAGTGTGACACTGCGATGCTTAATGATAAAGAACAAGGCACTGTAAAGTTAAACTTTTAATGTTATGGTTCTATCCGATAGAGAAATTGGCACTGTAATGTCAATATTTTGGCACTCCAGCGGTATCTTTAATGGTGCTACAGTATTGTTCATTCTGATGTCGCATCGTTATATGAAACTTAGAATTTTATGCCTTGTCTATATTTTTTCTGCATAATATAAATAAAATAACACATTTTTATTAAAAATATAACACATAAAATAACACATTATTTACACTTATTAAATTCTCCCTAGCTTAAACTCTTTCTTGCCCTTAACTAAATACATATATTATATTTCTAATTAAATGATTTACCAAAGTATAAACTGATAATTTAAAAATGTTAAAATATAGGATAATACATCACGATTTAGAAGTAGTAATAATGAATAAGATTATAATTCTAGTTTAGAAAAAATACTAATAATTACACTAATCAGTCTTCCTTATTATTGCTTAATTTAAATTTATAAGTTATAGATTTAATTATTATTTTTTGAATTTAAAAGTGAATAATATAGCTTATGATTTGATATATTTGTAGTTAAAATTGAAACTTCATTAGTTCACCATCATTTGTATTGGTTTTTTTATTTTATCCTTTATGAATTTAAGTATAAGATTAAAATCAAATTATAAGCTTTTAATTGATACCAATTTGTGAATATACTCATCTTTTTTCTTTTTCTTTTATTTTTTTCTTTTTCTTTTAAAAACTATTTTCACAACTCTTTCTCTTATTAGTTTATGAGTACATAGTTAATAATTTTGAATATCAATTTTTGCTTTAAGCCCTTTTTTACAATCTTAATGAGTTTTATATAAGGATTTAATAAGATTACCATTTCTAAATTCGGATTACTTGTGATTTCCAATTTTAATCTACTCATATCAAATTTTTAATTCTAATTATTCATCTTTATTTTAAAATTTAATAAATGAAGGTGTAACTTATAATTTCAAATTAAAGTAATAATTTAAATGATCTAAGTTAGATAATTATTAATTTTATTTCAACTTTATGAAGTATAAATAGTGTTCATTTAAACTATAGTCTAAGATTTTATTATTATCCTAATTTTATATAATTATTAATTATCATTTTTACTAAAGTTAATTAAATAATGAAAATATAAAAATAATTATAGTAAACATGAGGAGAATTTCAATGAAATGTAAATAAAAGAAACAAAGACAATAGTTAACACAACACATGCTTTCATATAAATGATAAAAGGTGCATAAAGTATGTGTTAATAGAACATAACCAAATATAGCATACATAACATTGATTACAAGATAACTAGTGCACTAAGCACCATGTATAACATATTAAGTGGGTTGCCTCCCATAAGTGACAAATCATGCACACCTACATATTCCAATTACTCACTTAACTTCTTTCTCTTCCAAAGATAAAAAATAAAATAAAGATACACATACACATCATCAATTTTCTTTAAATTCATAATTTCCTTACTCATCTACTCCACATGGTTTTAATCTATGACCATTAACCTTGAAAATGTGAAAAATTTTCTTATCTTAAATGCTGATGGCACTACTAAGATAGATTTTGATAATAGTATATGGGCAATCCATCCATATTTAAGTTTTTCATGATAAAACTTCTTCCTGTAATCAAATAGTAGAATATCTTGACTAGGATGAAATTTGTAATCTAAAACTTTACATTTATGCATTTTACTCATATTTGGTTTGTATCTTCTTGAATCTTCATGAACTTCATCATGAAATGAAAGGAATTTTTGAATGATTGCAGAACTTTACATGTGAATAAGAGAAAATAAATCTTCATTTTTCAAATGTTCTTCCCTTTTAAACCTAGAGGAGGAATGCCTTCGCTTGGTTCTACCCATTACTAAAGCTAAAATTCCAAAAAGAGAAAGATATTATTATATTCAAAAACTAACAAGAATTAATAGTTAAACTTTAAAATTACTTTTTTTTTTTTTAAAATTAAGTGAGAAAAAGTTTTAAAATTTGAATCTTCAAACCACATAGTCCCGGCTCAACACTGCGGCGCTAATGGTAGCGCTGCGGTGCTTCACATCTCTAAAGTTTTTTTTTTGAATTAAATTAAACTACCCTATCTACGCTTTTAAACTATCAATTGGGTTGCCTCCCTTGAAGCGCTTAGTTTATAGTCTTCAGCCAGACTTAATCACTTACTAAACCTATTTTTGAGTTACCTCCTATACAATGCTAAGTTTATAGTCTTCTACCAGACATGCTTAGATTTTTTTAATTTGGCTGGGGTAAATTATTTTCATTCTTCAATTGACTTCTATTATAATCTTTTTCTTTTTCTTTTTGATTAACTTCAGTATTACTCAGTAAAGATCCAAGAGGTCTACTACTAACTAAAATTATAAGTTGAGTTAATTGGGTCTCTAAATTTTTAATAGAAGCAGCTTGATTTTATAATTGATTCACTAATTACATAACAACATCCTCCAATTCCATTTTTTTATTTCGAAATTGATTGCTTTGATTAAATTTTGTAGGATATGTAAGCCTAGGATTAATAATAGGTTGTTGAGAATAGTTTTAATTTACTCCTTGATTATTCTTCCCATTATTCCATTGATTACTACTACCCAAATTATTTGACTAATTAAAATTAGGATGGTTCCACCAACCTAGATTATACATATTCTAATAGGGATTATTTTGTCTTCCAATTACATTACCATTTTTTATCTATTGCATAGTATTATGTTCAATTAAATTTTGCTCTCCAACGAATTCAATTCCAAACCCCAAATTTAATCTTATTGTATTCAATTTTTTGAAATTGCTGTAACTTTTGTAGTCAAGATTGATAAAGCATCAAATTTATTAATTGCAGCTAATTTTTTAGGATTTACTCAATAAGCAAGCCACTGGAAATTATTAGTAGCCATTTCCTTTATTAATTCATAGGCTTTCTCAAATGGTTTAGACATTAATGATCCTCCAGGTGCAGCAACAATTATAGCTTTAAGAGATCCTACTAATCCATTATAAAATATTTGAATAATACACCAATTAGGTAAAACATAATGTGGGCATTTTTTAAGCATTTCCTTAAATCTTTCCCAACTCTCATAAATGGATTCTATTTTAAACTTAGTAAAAGAAGTTATATCATTTTTAAGTTTTAGAAAATACATAGCAAAGAACTTATGAGCTAACTCATTCCAACTATTTATAGAACCTGGGGATAAATAATTTAACCATATTTTTGGCTTTATCTCTTAGAGAAAAAGGAAACAATCTTACTTTAATAGCATCATCACTAACCATTGTACTTAAATATTGCAAAAATTTTTAAGAAATTGACTAAATATAAATTGGGATTTTTTATAAGAGTTTCCCCAAATTGAGAGTTCTGAACCATTTAAATAATAGCTATTTTTAATTCAAAATTATTAGCTTGGATTGTAGGTATATTTATATTATGATAAATTTCATCTACTAAAGTATTTGCATAATCCTTAAGAGGTCTAGAATGATTTAGCTCTAACTCAAGTTCAGTCATTTTCAAATTTTTTTGGTGTTCCTAATTTTTGAAAGGGTTCTCTTAATTTTAAGATCAAATAATAAAAGTTTCATTCTATGGTTATAAAGTATGTAACCAAAAATATACAAATAATCAAGGTAAATAAAATAAAATAAAATAAGAAAAAGGAAAAAATGTAAGTAGGTTTAACTATGCAATTAACTCAACAATATAATGAGAATCTTGCAAAAATTAAAATACTGTCCAGGCAATGACGCCAAAAACTTGATGGGGGTTATGGTGTAACCTATAGAATTATGAAATGATTTAGCTATCAATCCCTAATAATCCTTAGGTTTCCTTTGATATAAAAAATTATAAAAACTCCACTTAATATACGTAAGTAAACATTCTAAATCAAGTAATATAATGATAGAGTAGAGTATCGATCCCATGAAGAAGATATGCTCACTTACAAACACTAGTACTATTTACTAAAATTATAATAATTATCATACTCGATAAAAATAGATATTATGGAGATTCAATCACTTAAATAAAATTATATATAGGTAATGAATTCACTATATGGATAAAATATTTTGGATTGATGAATGTAAATAACATATTTTCCTAGTGAATATCTTTTAATTATGCTGATATTCAAAGCAAATACATTCCTAGATCCCTATTGAGCTTGTAGGACCAAAGGATGTCCATTGACTCCCTATAGATATATCATCTCCTTAAAAGTTTAATACATTTCATACCCTATGCCTAGGTATGATGCATACTAACTCAATATTCCTGATTATATGTGCTTCCCTCCATTAAGGCCCCACATTACACCTAATTTTAACTACATATATAACCACTATGTGTAGTAAATTATTCCAGCCACTACCTTATACACCTTTATTAACCATACAACATGCACATCCATAGGAAAAAAAATCTTTTACTTCATTTGAGTATGACTAAAGTATTGATAGGACACTGCTGCAGCTATTAGTTTGCTTATACAAATGCATCCTTTTGCTTACATATAATACTCATTTTTCTAATGGATGTTTAATTTTTTTTATAATGTAAGTCCTATTTATGTAAGTGCATGTGTTGTATCAAGTAATATTATAATAAACGAAGTGTCGATACCACGATGATTAACTAGAGATATCCTAAATTCACTTTACTATTGCTTATTAATTGCTAAATTTACTTAGCATAATGATTTAAAAGTGTGTGTAGTTAAAAGTAAAGAGATTTAAATTTTAGAAAGAATATTTACTAATTTTAGAAATTCTAAAAATTTGATTTTTTAAAAGAACATGACTGCTTTAGAGAGGTTTACTACTTATTATTGCTGTGGATCTGAGCAATAGTGCTCCTTATCTCTATCAAGATCATTGGAGTATTATTTATAGTTCTTTTATCTTTTTAAGACCCCATAATCCTAACCACCATATGTTTATGTTATGGTTGGATTACATTTTATGTTATGTAATTATTTCTTTATTCCTTCGTCGAGGGTCTAGATCACACTAAGTTTTAAATATATGTATGACCTATACATAAACCATTTGAAGCATGGAGTATTTAAAAATAACATGGATATATTAAAGGTAAACCTACTTTAAGAAATACATGTCTTTCAAATCATCATAGAATGGACATGGAGGCGATGCTACACATAAAAAAAATAACAAATATTTTATTTCATTGAATGATTAACAAGTTACAAACTGACAAGCACTAGATAACCAAAATAAATAAAGTAAAATAAAATTTAAAAAATGATGTGAAATAAGAATTACAACCACTTTTCTACTTCTTCCCTTGCTCCACTCCAATAAAAGACTCCAGATACAAGAACATAAGCTACACTGTCCCCAAGATAGCCCACACACTCACACAAAATAACTCCACAAAATGCCAACCTCCTCACAAAAGATTAAGGCTACTATTTATAGTTTTACAAATTAACTAAACGATCATTAAACTGCTTGCTTGATGGTGTTGCGGTGCTTCTGAACTGGCGCATCGGTTCACCAATCATTACTTTAGTTCACAAGTTCAATTAACTCCAGCCACGGTGTTGGCTGATTTAACACTATGTCACTTCAATTCAATGTTGCATCACTGATTAGATAACACTTCAATGCTAAGCTCTCCAACATCATTTTGGTAAGCTCTCACCTGTGGAGCTAAAGGTGTGGCACTATGGCGTTGAAAAGGAGTAGTGGTGTGATGGTGCAAGTTCAATAGTTATAAGTTCATCTTATTTTCCTGTACAAAATATAAAGATTACAAGCACCAAATAACATACTAAAGGTAATTTGGAATGAATAATTTTTATCTTATCAGATTCCTCAAAACCTTAGGCTATTACTTGACCTCAAGTATATATAATACACTGGGATAAAAATAATTTATCTTTTTTCTTGAGTGTGATTTTTAGAAATAAATAAAATTAATAATCTAGGTATTTAGACAGTACATAAGTTAGAATATTTTCTAATAAAATAATTTATAATATCATGATCTCTCATTTTAAATTAATATTTTCTTAAACCAAACTTGTATAGGTGAATAATTTTGACAAACTTACTAGAGTATACTAGAATTAGTGAAATTACTTATTTATTAATCCTTAAATTTATCTATAAGCTTTCTTTAAATATTATTATTCCAATATTTCCTTTAGGAGTATTTAGGTAGAGCTAGACATTGCAGGTACAATTTTTTGATATTTAGATATTTAGCAATTGATCTTTTTTTTCTTTTCTTTTTTATTTTTAGTTGGCTTAGTAGCTTACAAAAATTTTGAATATTTATTATTGCCTAGTTATTATTTTTATGCAGGTATAGACATTATTGGTACTAATTTTTTATATTTAAGTACTTTAGCCATTTCAATAATTTTTTTTTATTTTTTAATTTTGTTTTGGCTAAGATATCTTATTTTGATGTTAAATACTTGTCTATTATCTCCACTTATTATACTAATATAAAGTTTGTTAGAGGTTTCATAATTTCCTACTTTCTTTTTAGGTAAATTAGGATTAATTTAATAAGTTAATTACATTAATCCTAAAATTCAAAAGTCCTTCCTAAGTAATCAAGTGTTTAATTTATTTTTAGGAATTTAATTTATCAAAAATTACAAATTTTAAATGAAAATATTAGTTATTTTTTATAACTATTTTATTAGGAAAGCTTTGTAAGTTGTGTACTATTAAATAGCTAAAGATCTTAATTTAAAATTTTCCAAAATTTATAACACAAGCAAAAAAGTTCAATAGTAAGGTAAGCCATAAATAAAAAATTAGAGAAATTTTATTTCATTGATATTTCAAATTATAGCTTTTACAAAACTAAATAAAATGCAAGAAATTAAAAATATAATAAAATAATGCAAGAATTTACAAAAGCTAAAAATAACAAAAAATAATAATAATAAGTAAAACTTAACTACTAAAAAGAAGAAAAATTACTAATAAAACAAAATAAATAAAAATAAAAATAAAACTTATGTGGCCAATAATTGGCTATTTCTACTCCCTATCGTTGTCTCCTCCTCCTCCTCACCCTCTTTCTTCTTCTTCTTCTTCTTCTTCTTCTTCTTCTTCATTTTCTTCTTCTTCTTCTTATAGTGCTACTCTCGAGGGTGCTACCGAGGATCTTGCTCTTGGTTACATTGCAAAGGGGGGTGCATTAGGGAAAAGTTTTGTTGACCATGGGAGTCTATCTCCTAGCTCTTAAACATGTATGTCTATTAAGGTTATATTATAGTCAGCTTAATACTGGTACTGTTAATGGTGCTAGAGCATTATATAGTCATAGTAGACATACATCCCTTATTCTAGCCCAGTTTGCTATTATCCAAAGTGATCAACAGAAACCCCGATATGGTCTACTCTTTCTTGAAAGTCCATCACCTAATTTCCTAGCATCCTAGAATCTTTTCCCTACTATTACATGGGTTGATTTGGTAGGCCAGATCCCTCACCATGCTCTAACATGGTGATTTGAAAGACACGATCTTAGATCTAGTTAGAGAAGAAGTAGGCATAACTTGCTTTCTTGGGTTTCCTACTACCCCAACTAACTCATAAAATTTACAAATTAAATTAGGATGCCCTAGACCCATAGAAGTAGACCCCTTAAGCATATATTAGATGAACTAAAATTTTATTTCCAAAAATCTATAGTCATATCTTTTTGAATAATAGTTTAAAATTGAAAGTTTGTTAGGGGTGTTAAACCCTTATGAACTAGTCCCAAGGCTAACCAAGAGGGGAGGGGGGGGGGGGGGGGTAAATTGGATATTTAAAAACTTTTTTCAACAAAAAGAAAAATCTTTTTATATAATGTAGTAGAAATGAATTAAATCAATAATAAAAAGATCAATCAAAGATTTCACCCAAGCAATTAATCACAGTAAAATAAAGTGCAGAAATAAATCAGAAAGAACACACCAGATTTATAGTGGTTCGGTCCAACCTGACCTAAGTCCACTCCCCGGAGGCACCCTCCGAGTATTACACTAAACCTTTAGTGACTCTCCTTTAGCCCCCACAACTAGGCGGAAAAGATCTTACAAAATCACTTCCACCTTCCTCGGTGCGGCGGAGTAGCCGGGTACTTTGACACCAAAGAAATCTTCTTCTTCCCAAAACTTCCCTCAAGATGACCCTTGAATTTGATGGTACTTAGGTACAAGCTTACCGGAGCAACCATGTGAACACCCTTACACTCCCTCAAAAATCCCCCTTCCAAGGCTCTTCTCCCTCTCAAACTCCACCCTTTCCTCTCTCCCTTTCAAGCTCTCTCTTTAAGTTTTCTCTAGAAGAACCGAAGCCTCAATGGCTGCCAAAGACACCTATCAAGTGCCTTGAGAAAGCTTAAATAGAGAGCTCAAAAATCCCTTTCAAATTAGTTGTGGTAGCAAAGATTGTCCATGACAATCACAGGATCATCTAGGATGATGTGCTCAAAAAGACGACTTCAAAAAACCTTAAAAACTCATATATGCCACCAAAGATCATCTAGGATGATCGTAGGATCATCAAGGATGATGTGCAAACTTTGACCTGATAGTCCTAGATGATCTTAGGATAGTCTAGGATGATCATTACAAATTTTACACAAATCATCCCATACGATATACAGATCATCCAGGATGATCAGAATATCAAATTATACAAATTTGATTAAATAATCACAGCATTAATTTAGGAAACATTATTATAGATCGTCCAGGATAATTAGAACAAAATTTGAATCTTAAATCCTTGCCTAAATTATCATGGCGGCTAGGGTTTTTAGATAGTAATGGATCGTCTAGGATGATATAAATATCATCCATGATGATTAGTTCAATGAACAGATCATCCAGGATGATCTTGTGATCATCCAGTATGATTTATTCAAAAGTTGAACTTTTGGTTTTGATTAGATCTCACTCCCCCTGAGTATGTGTGTACATGGTCACAAGCAAGCATATACCCTTACAGGACTTGACTCAAGAAAAAAAAATGTGCATCAAGAGATATTATAAATATCATGACATCATAACCTGTTCTACCCATTCTTGAGCCTTGAAACTTTGTTCGAAGGTGCATGCTATTCCTAAAAAGTTAGTATACATACAAACAAATATACATTGAAAATACTATGAGATGTGTGCCATAATATTTGTTATCATCAAAACAAGAACTCGTGAGCCCGAGTCTCAACAATCTCCCCCTTTTTGATGATGGCAAACATTACTTGTTGAATTTGCAAATAAAAAGCATTTTCTCTTAATCTCCCCCTCACTAAGAAAAGACTTTTTAAAATAGGGAGAAACTTTTTTTTATTTAAAAAAACTACACAAATATAATAAATAAAAACAAATTTCACAAATACAACGATATGTTCTCCCCCTTTGACATTATCAAAAAGAAGAGGAGCATAAAAAAATAAAATAGAAAAAATTAACTAAAAGATCGAACACGGTCCCTGAACTGGTTAATTTTATTTGAAATATCAAGAATTTTCTTGTAATGAGAAAGTTACATGGTGATTTTATTCAAAACTTAGTAAGATATGTATTGACTACTCATAACCTAGAAAGTTTAGAAATTCAGAAATTGTTAATCCAAGCTCAAGTTTTAAAAATGCTAAAAAACTTTTTAAGCCAATATCTAAATCAAGGAACAAATTAGATAAGGAAACAAAATTTTGTTCAAAACTCCTTTCATGAAATATATCTAACAGAAGATTAATACAAAGTAATGAATCATAAATCATGATTTTCAAGCTCAAGTAATGAATTTATAAAAAAGATATATGGGTTTTCTAAACTTTAGAGATTTACAAGAAGGGACGCTAACTTTTTGTGGGCTCATTTTGTGCCTCTTTTTATTTTGGAGCTCTTTGCGCATCTTTTAATTTTTGATATACTTTGTGTATCTTTCCAATTTGGCGACATTGCGCATCTTTTCAGCTTTGGGCTCATTTTGTGCCTCTTTTGATTTTTGTAATTTGCCTCCTTTCTAAATCTTTAAAATCAGAAAGCTATATTCTTATGATAAAGTTGAACGACTTGATTAAGATAATCTTTGAAGTAGGTTCATTAACTTGCAAAAGATCCCTATGAGGTAGACAAAATGTAGGGAGATGAAAAAGATTCAATTTTAAAAACTAATTTATAATATAAATTAGATTTTGAGTCAAAAGTGAAATAGCCTTATATAAAGAAATGAGATAGAGAGGTAAAATTATGAGTTTCCTTCATTTGCTTGATTTTAGAGAAATCAACCACAACTTACATAGAATTTTTTAAAAAATAGGAGGTAAATTTTCCATTTTTAGAAAACATGATTTTTGAAAAAATAATTTGATTTTCTAAAGTGTAAATGAAGAAAAAGGTGATATGTGTGTGCTGATCAGAGAAACTAACAATCATATAGGAAAAATAAAATAAAAGATTGCAAAAATAAAATAAAAAGAATAAAAAGAAAACTTAAAAAATAACAGAAAAAGTAAAAATATTCATACAAACAAAATAAACACAAACACACAAGCAAAACTTTAATTCACATCATCTTGCTCCTGGTCTGATGATTCAGAAGCTAGGTCTACCCAGGAGCTTTTTTGCTTTGCATTATTTTCCCTTATTATAATTTGCTTGGCTTTACCATTTTCCTTTTCAGGAAGGGTTTTTAAGTTCGGGCACTGATTTTTTATATGTCCAGATTTCCTACATCCAAAGCAAATAACATTAGAAGAAATCTTAACATTCTTACCTTTTTTACCTTTGTTCCACTTTTGTTGATGTTGATGCTTGTGCTTTAGTAGACTTTATAATTTATTTGTTATTGATGTTAACTCTTTACTTTTATCATCTTCTGAGTCGCTTTCATCCATGTTTTCAGCTTTCAGTACTATAGTTTCACCTGCATCCAAAAGCTTTTGACCCAAACCTTGCTCGTAGGCAATGAGTGAGCCAATCAGATTATCAATAGAATATTTGTTCAAATTTTTAGATTCAGAAATTGCAATGACTTTGGCATCAAATTTATAAAGTAAAGAACGTGAGATTTTATTGACTTTTTTAAAGTTTGAAAGTTCTTTTCCTAATGCATGTAATGATGTCACAATTTGAGTAAACCTAGTATACATATCCAATATCGTCTCATAAGGTTTCATGCTAAAAAATTCATAATCATGCATTAAAATATTTAATCTAGATTGCTTGATTTCATAAGTACCTTCATATATAGTGCATAATTTATCTCAAATTTTCTTGCAAGTAGTGCATGCGGATACTAACATATAATCATAAGAATTCAAAGCACAGAAAAAATAATTCAAATATTTAACATTCAATTGAGCATTAATTTGTTATGTTCTACTCCATTCAGAAAAAGGAATATCAATTTTAATTTCATCTATAACACGTGATGGTACAGAATAACCAGTTTGAATTATATGCCACATGCGATAATCTATTGATTTCAAGAAAGTAGACATACAAATTTTCCAAAAATCAAAAGTAATATTTTCAAATAAAGGTGGTCGGGTGATTGAATATCCCTTCGCAATATTATGATTTCCAAAATTAGACATGGAACAAAATTCAAAAGTTTTCCAAAACTTGATTTTATGAATCCCTCTCTCATACCACTTGAAAGTTCATTAGGGGTGTTAACCCTTATGAACTAGTCCCAAGGCTAACCAAGAGGGGGGGGGGGGGGGGGGGGGGGGTGAATTGGATATTTAAAAACTTTTTTAAATAAAAAGAAAAATCTTTTTCTATCTTGCAGTGGAAATGAATTAAATCACTAATAAAAAGATAAATCAGAGATTTCATCCAAGCAGTTAATCGCAGTAAAATAAAGTGCAAAAATAAATCAGAAAGAACACAACAAATTTATAGTGGTTCGGTCTAACTTGACCTACATCCCCTCCCCGGAGGCATCCTCCAATTATTGCACTAAACTTTTAGTGACTCTCCTTTAGCCCCCACAGCTAGGTGGAGAAGCCCTTACAAAATCACTTCTACCTTCCTCGGTGTGGTGGAGTAGCCGGGTCCTTTGGCACCAAAGAGATCTTTTTCTTTCCAAAACTTCCATCGAGACGACCCTTGACCATCAGGTGCAAGCTTGCCGGAGCAACCGTGTGAACCCCCTCACACTCCCTCAAAAATCCCCCTTCCAAGGCTCTTCTCCCTCTCAAACTCCATCCTTTCCTCTCTCCCTTTCAAGCTCTCTCTTCAAGTTTTCTCTAAAAGAACTGAAGCCTCAATGGCTGCCAAAGACACCTATCAAGTGCCTTGAGAAAGCTTAAATAGAGAGCTCAAAAAACCCTTCCAAATCAGTTCTGGTGGCAAAGATTATCCATGATGATCGCAGGATCGTCCAGGATGATGTGCTAAAAAAGATGGCTTCAAAAAACCCTAAAAACTCAATTCTATCTCCAAGGATCGTCCAGGATGATCGTATAATCGTCCAGGATGATGTGCAGAATTTGTCCTGATAGTTCTGGATGATCCTAGGATAGTCCAGGATGATCAGTACAAATTTTGCATAAATCATCTAGGACTATCAGAATATCAAATTATGCATATTTAATTGAATAATCATAGCATTAATTTAGGCAACATTATCATAGATCATCCAGGATGATGTAGATCGTCCAAGATGATTAGAACAAAATTTGAATCTTAAATCCTTGCCTAAATTATCATGGTAGCTAGGGTTTTGAGATAGTAATGGATCGTCCAGGACGGTATAAATATCATCCAAGATGATTAGTTCAATGAATATATCATCCAGGACAATCCTGTTATCGTTTAGTATGATTTGTTCAAAAGTTGAACTTCTAGTTTTGACTAGATCTCACTCCCCTGAGTATGTGTGTACATGGTCACAAGCAAGCATACACCCTTATAGGAATTGACTCAAGAAAGCAAAAAGTACATCAAGAGATATTACAAATATCATCACATCATAGCCTATTCTACCCATTCTTTAGCCTTGAAACTTTGTTGGAAGGTGCATGCTATTCCTAAAAAGTTAATATACACACAAACAAATATACATTGAAAATACTAGGAGATGTTAGCCATACTATTTATTATCATCAAAACAAGAACTCGTGAGCCTGAGTCACAACAAAAATAGTCTAATCTTTAGTGACCACACTAATATTTCTACTTGGCATTAATTTTATATAAATGAAGTAATGCTAAACCTTGGATTCTTGGGTGAGGGTAAATGCAAAAAAGTTAATTGTTTTATCCTCTCTCCTCTACTATTTAACATTCAAATCCCTCAAGATTAAGAACCTAATTATTTCCTCATAGTTTTTGGGAGTGGTGTAAAAATTAAATGCTCATCCTCGTTAAATTAAAAATTAGGGGTTTGGAATACATGGTTAATAGCGATGGGAGTGAAAGGAACCCACTTACCCTAAACAAAATTACACTAATTATGGGGTTCCTTCATTTTGGCGAAGAATTCTTGGATGATAACAACGCTGGTTGGCAAGGCTATATGATAAGGAAGTCCCAATTATGATTTATGATTTTCCCTTGGATAATCCCCTCTGGGTTATCGAATCCTCTCTCTAGGATAATTAACTTCCCTATCAAACTATTATATTACTCTTAAGTGCTCTTAAGCGGCCACAGTAACAAACCTATATCAAGATGTGGAGCCTCCCTTATTCCTACCAATGGTGAGTTTGTGGCCATCTCTAGCTAAACAAAATTAAATAGGGAACCTAAGATATGAATGCACCAAAGCTCAAGAACTCAAAGGCATAGGAATGCAGATAAGAAGTGAAATTTAGCCCATATCCTTATTTATAATCTAACCCATCAGTTAAATTAGGTGAACACAAGTACTAGCACTATAGCATTGGGGTACAGGTAGCACCGCAGTGCTACCCTTGGGAATTGGAATAGCGGGCTTTTTATCATGAGACTACTATGAGGCTTGACATGTGTCAGCATTGTAGTATTCGAATTGACTACCACCATAATGCTTTATCTACCTTGTTTAATATTTGAATAAGTGTTACGATGTTGAATGTGTTCCACTTAGTTTGGCAGGATGACTAGAGAGCTTAATGTCACAGTGCTACATGGATAGCTCTATGATGCTTTAGAGGGAAGTTTGGTGCTACGACATTAGATTCTTCCAGCACTACAGTGCAGTTGACTTAAACAATCTATCAATAATTGACATAGCACTACAACATTGTGTTAAATTTTTCAAAACAAATCTAATACTAAAAAATTAATTAAAATACACACAAGGATTCATCTAAGATCAATTCTAGCCACAAAACTTTTTATACTCATAAAAATACCATTCACACCACTCTAATTAGCAAACACGAGGATCAATTCGTATGCCTCTCAAATAATGCTAAGTTTATAGTCTTCAGCCAAACTATGGTTGAATCCTACTTAAGATGAGTTAGTTCTACAGAGCTCACAAGGAGATCAACATCTCCTCCTACATAGGGTTTCAATATCTAATCTTTGACTTTGAAAATCAAGGAAGTTTTATGGCCAAGAATATCAATAGCTCCATAAGGATACACCTTTACTACAATGAATGAATCTGATCCTTGGACTTCAAATTTTTTGAAAATAATTTCAATCTTGAACTATACAAAAAAACTTCTTGTCCAGGCTCAGATTCCTTCTTAAATGAGCTTATCCCAAGCTAGGATGTCTGGGGAATGTGAATGTTCATGAGGGGTGTTAAACCCTATAGAACTAGTCCCGAGGCTAACTAAGAGAGGGGGGGGGGGGGGGTGAACTAGATATTTAAAAATTTCTTTAACAAAAAAAAATCTTTTTCTATCTTGTAGTAGAAATGAATTAAATCAATAATAAAAAAATAAATTAGAGATTTCCCCCAAGCAGTTAATCGTAGTAAAAATAAAATGCGAAAAATAATCAGAAAGAATACACCAGATTTATATTGGTTCGTCCAACCTGACCTATGTCCACTCCCTAGAACCTCCCATTTCAGGTATTGCACTAAACCTTTAGTGACTCTCCTTTAGCCCCTACAACTAGGCAGAGAAGCCCTTACAAAATCTCTTCCACCTTCCCGGTTGTAGCAGAGAACCTAAAATTCTTTCACCCTCCTGGTAAAGGCAGAGAACCTGGTCCTTTGACACCAAAAAGATCTTCTTCCCAAAAATTTCCTCAAGATAAATCTTGAATCAGATGGTACTAAGGTGCAAGCTTGCCGAAGCAACCATGTGAAACCCCCTCCACACTCCCTTTAAATCCCCTCCTAGGATCTTCTCCCTCTCTCAAACTCCACCCTTTCCTCTCTCCCTTTCAAGACTCTCTCTTCAAGTTTTCTCCAGAAAAATGAAACCTCAATGGATGCCAAAGACACCTACCAAGTGCCTTGACAAAGTTTAAATAGAGGGCTCTAAAATATCCTAAAAATTTAATTCTGGCGGCAAACATTATCTAAGACGATCGCAGGATCATCTAGGACTATGTGCTTAAAAAGAGGACTTCCAAAAATCCTAAAAACTCAATTCAGCCACCAAGAATCATCTAGTATGATCGCACGATCATCCAAGAAGATGTACAGAATTTGACCTGATAGTCCAGGATGATCACCTAGATGATATGTTTAAATTTATACTTATTATAAATCTGGATTTAAGGATTATGATTTTGATGATAACAAATAATCCTGGTTCTGCTTTAATTGCCTAACCTTTCAGGTCCACAAGATTAAGTGTAATTCAAACCAGCTCAAGATCGGGTGTGTCAGTGTTCAAATGTAATTTTTTTCCTTTTCTTGAATCAAATGTAATGTAATGGATCCCCAAGCTAAGTAACCTTGCATACACACACTTAGGGGGAGAATTTTAGTGAGTTAGAGTTTCTATTTTGTTTTAATCATATCATCCTGTATAATAATAATATTTTCCTGGATGATCCATTAAAAATAGAAACCCTAATTAGGATAGCTATATTAAGTCGGTCTAATTAAGCTGATCATCCTGGATAATACTCCCATCGTATAGAATAATATGCTCAAATCAGAAAAACTCAACCGCTAGACTAATTTAGGCATGTTTTTATTTTTAGTATTTTAGTCTAATCATCCCAGATGATATATGTATCGCTGTGGATAATTCATTACAATTATGCCTAAATTAGTCAGGTGATTAAGGAAAGTAATTAAGGATTGATTGATGGATCATATCATCCTGAATGATTATGAGATCATCCTAGATGATCAATTATAAATCCTCGTCATTTAATATATCTCACTTGGATGACAGGAACTATGTATCGAATGATATTATCATTTTGAACTAATCATATAGGACGATAGCTTTATCATCCTGGATGATCAATTATTTTGAAATTATCCAGCATAGTTATCCCGGATGACTTGAACTATATGCTGAATGATATTAGATATTTTTGAACTAATTATAGGATGATAGATATGTCGGCCTGGACGATCAAGTTATTTTCTTTAGATCATCCAAACTTTTCTCCTAGACATCCCAAACTATGTGCTGGATGATATTCCTAATTAAGAACTAATCATCTAGGATTATCGTAGAATCATCCCGAAAGATCAGAATAAACCATATCTTCTAATCATTCAGAGAAACCAGATCATCCAGGCCAAAAGGGGTTGATTTACACTGATCTATAGGATGATCGCAGGATCATTCTGGACGATCTTTAATGGCAAGTTAAAATTTAGAGTAATTTTTGAGCCCTTCTATTTAAGATCTCTTATTTGCTACTGTTGAGATCTTTTGCTACTGTCCTCACCTGAGACAGCCTTGAGAGGGAGAAGGAGAGCTTGGGGGAGAGAGAGAGAATCTTATAAGGGGGAGTTTGTGAGGTGTTCATAAAGGTTACTCCAAGTAAGGATTTGAGTCTTCATCTCCAATCATCATCCCTTGTCCCTTGGTGTATCTATGGGAAGGATCATCAGCAAGAAGATCAAGGTTCTCTACCTGCTTTAGGAGGAACTGAAAGGAGGTAATGTTCTCTGCCTGTTTTAGGAGGAAGTGAAAGGAGGTAAGGTTCTCTACCTACTTCAGGAGGAAGCAAAAGGAGTCTATATTCTCTGCCTCATCAGGGTTAGTGAAAAGGAGTTTTGTAAAGGCTTCTCCACCTTATTATCAGAGCAAAAGGAAAGTCATTGAGTTTTAGTATAATACTTAGAGGGGAGGCTCCAAGGAGTGGATGTAGGTCAAGTTGACTGAACCAATATAAAATCTAGTATGTTCTTTCTTTTACTATTCTGCTTTTTAATTTCTGCATTCTACTTTTATGGATGATCATGTGGTCAAAGTTATTTTTTTATTTGGTTAAATATCTCCACATCAACATGAAATTATAATTATTTTAAAACATTCAAAAATATTTTCAAAATTATTTTTGCTCAAGAATTTTTAAAATTATCAATTCACCCCCCTCTTGGTTAGCCTCGGGCTAGTTCATAAGGGCTTTACATCCCTAACGAACTTTCAGGTTGTATCAGAGTGGGATTCTTAAAATTAAGTTTTGAAAAACTTTTAAATTTGATCTATGGCTAACTTTAGTAATAGAAACACCGCACAAGGATATTCAATCACTCGACCACCTTTATTTGATAATATACCTTTTAATTTTTGAAAAACTCGAATGTCCACCTTTTTACAATCTATAGATTATCGCATGTGGATGCTTATTAAAGATGGATACTCTGCACCATTTAGATTAGTTAATGGCATTAAAATTGAACTTCTTTTTACTGAATGGATATTTGATGATTGGGATTTATCACAACTGAAGGAAAAATGCTTAAACTATTTTTTTTGTGCATTAAAATCTGAGGATTACATGCGTGTCTCTACTTGCACAACTGGTAAATAAATCTGGGATAGATTATGCATTACTTATGAAGGCACATCAAAAGTTAAGCAATCTAGGATGAATGTCTTACTTCATGACTACAAACTCTTTTGCATGAAACTTAGTTAGTCAATATTTGAAATGTTTGCTAGGTTTATACAAATTGTCACCTCCCTGGATGCCTTAGGAAGAGAACTCACTAACTATGAGAAAGTTAACAAAATCTTGAGATATTTACCTTCTTCATATGATGCCAATATAACTACAAGCATTGAATCTAAGGACTTGAACACTTACTCTATTGATAATATACTTGGATCACTCATTGCTTATGAGTAAGTAGTGAACCAAAGACAACTTGATGCAGGTGAGAAAAAGAAAGAGAAAACTGTGGTGTTGAAGGCTAATGATACGGAGAATGATTCTTCTGGGTCTGAAAGTGATGATGTTGCCTTAATAACTAGGAAATTCACAAGCTTTTTGAGGAAGAAACACAAGAACTATCAGAAATAGAACAAAGGTAAGAATAACAAAAATTCTAAAGGTTCTTCTAATATAGTTTGTTTTGAATGCAGGAAGCCAAGACATATAAAAGCTAATTATCCTACACTTAAGGCTCACCCAAGCAAGGAGAAGGGTGAGGAGAAACCCAAGTTCAGGAAGGAAATGTAACGGATTCAAAAGGCTTTCTGGGCAGATTCTGCATTTGATACCTCTGAGACTAAAGCTGAAGAGGAGACTACAAACTTGTGTTTGATGGTGGATGAACATCTTGGTCAGTCTAACCAAGAAGAGATATGTGAACTAACCTATGATCAATTACTATATATTTTTGAGAAAATCCATTCATCATAGAGGAAACCTAAGAAAATACATGCTAGCCTAAAATTGGAATTCATGAACCTGCAAAGAGAGCATGAAGCTTTGCTTAAGAATCATTCTATACTTGATAGAAATCACATGTCATTACTTGATAATTTGATGAGTTAAATAAAAAGCTTTTTGAATTGATTATTGAGCATGATTCATTAAAAGCATCGCATGTTGAATTAGAAGTTGCATTCAAGGAATTAGAAACCCATGCATTCGATGTTGAGAGTAGGGAGCATACATTAAGAGTAGAAAATTTAATTCTTGATAGTTCAAATAAATTCTTTGAAGCTAAATTAATTGCTCTTATAAAAAATAGGTAATAACCATCACTTGAAGAATTTCATACATAATCATCAAAGCAAGCATCATCTAAACCTAGGAAGATGCACTATCACCCACGTAGATTAGTTAAACCTTTTCCTGGCATTAGATATTTCTCTTATGGCACGTTAGGACATATCTCCCACACTTGCACTATTCACCATAGTACACATTAGGTGTGGAAGCCCAAATTGCACGATTCACAGCATGACACACATGCATTCCATTCTTCTTTCCATAAAATAGAATCTAAACTTGTTTGGATTTCTAAATCTGATATTTGATGATTTTATAGGGGTGCTCTCACACAAGACCTCGTGAAAGCATGTGATACCTGGATAGTGGATGCTCAAGGCATAAGACTGGAGATGCAAATCAATTTATTTTGCTATAGGTAGGGCTGGAGGTAAGGTCACTCTTGGAGACAACACCACTAGGAAAGTGGTGGGCGCAAGTATAATCAAAAATTTGAAGAACCTTTTAATTGAAAATGTTTTGCTTGTAGATGAACTGAAATATAATAGTATCAGTCAACTCTATGACAAAGAGTTCAGCATAAAGTTTCTAGCAAACACTTACATTATCAGCTTAAATAATAACACTATTTTATAGGGCAAGAGGATCAACAATGTTTATATGCTTGATTTAAATAACATTGAGTGTACTGTATCATTCTGCTCAAAAATTGCTGTTGATGAGTCTTGGCTATGGCACAGGAGGTTATGTCATGCCAGCATGAAAACCCTTAGAAGAGTAACCAAAAAAGATCTAGTTAGAGGTATCCCCAATCTTAAGTTCACTAAGGACCACCTGTGTGATGCTTGTCAACTAGGGAAGCAAGTTCAATCCTCTTTCCACTCCATTAAGGACATCAACACCTCTAGACCTTTAGAAGTCCTTCACATGGATTTATTTGGACCCATTAGCACTGCCAGCTTAGGGAGATAAGTTTATGGATTTGTGATTGTCGATGACTACTCGTGGTTCACTTGGATTAGATTTCTGTCCCATAAAACTGAGTCATTTGATGAATTTAAATCCTTCTCCACTTAGATTCAGAAGAAGTTTGGTTGTGAGATCTTGACCATCCATAGTGATCATGGTGGAGAGTTTGAAAATGTGAGATTTTGAACTTTCTATGAGGAGCAAGGGATTAGTCACAACGTTTCAGCTCCTAGGACCCCTGAGCAGAATGGGGTAGCTGAAAGGAAGAATAGGACCTTAGTTAAAGCCGCTAGAGCCATGCTTACTAAGTACTCACTTCCAAAATACTTTTGGTCAGAAACCGTGAATACAGCCTGTTATGTGTTGAATAGGGTGAATGTTAGATCCAAATTGAATAAGAAACCCTATGAGATCATTAAGGGTAGAACACCAAACCTGTCCCACCTCTATGTCTTTGGCTGTAAGGCCTTCATTCTTAGTAATGGGAAATCATCCTTAGAAAACTTTGACCAAAAATCTGATGAAGGAGTGTTCTTAGGATATTCAAGTGTGGGGAAATCCTTTAGAATGTTTAATAAAAGGACATTGGTGGTGGAGGAGACTACTCATGTAGTGTTTGATGAATTTGATCCTAAGGAGTTTAGAGCTGAGGAAGAAGAGGGAATATGAGAGATTACCCAAGGAGTAGAAAATATAAATCTAGAGGAAAGGGTAGAACCTCAAAACACTTTACCTAGAGATTAGAGATATTCTTTGAGTCATCCGAAAGAATTGATCTTAGGAGACCCTTCTGAAGGTGTTAGAACTAGGCATGGACTTAGGAAGCAAATAAATTATTCTGCCTTTATCTCAATATTTAAACCCACAAACATCAATCAAGCCCTTTCTGATGAATTTTGAATCTTAGCTATGCAAGAAGAACTTAACCAATTTATGAGGAATGATATTTGGGAGTTGGTAGAAAGACCTAAGGATCAAAGTGTAGTAGGAATGAAATGGGTCTTCAAGAATAAAATGAATGATTCTAGTGTGGTGGTTAGGAATAAGGTAAGATTGGTGGCTAAGGGGTACAACCAAATAGAAGGAATTGATTTTAAGAAGACCTTTTCTCTTATAGCTTGATTGGAAGCCATTAGAGTTGTACTAGCCTTTGCCTGTTATAAGGGATTTAAGCTTTTTCAAATGGATGTCAAGAGTACCTTTTTAAATAGGGTAATAAAAGAAGATGTATTTGCAGATCAACCCCTGGGTTTTGAGAGTTCCCAATATCCAAATCATATTTAGAAATAAAAAAAAGCCTTGTATAGATTAAAATAGGCACTCAGAGCTTGGTATGAGAGGCTTAGCACATTCCTACTAGAAAGGAAGTTTGTTAAGCAGAGCGTAGACACCACCCTTTTTCTAAGGAAAGTAGGAGATGATTTACTCATTATCCAGATCTATATTGATGATATACTTTTTGGATATTCTGATCAAAATTTATGTGATGACTTTTTTAAAATAATGAGTAAAGAGTTTAAGATGTGTATGATGGGAGAATTGTCCTACTTTTTGGAGTTTAGCATAAGACAAATGGATAATAGAACCTTTCTTAATCAATCAAAGTACACTAAGGACATCTTAAATAAAAATAAAATGGATAAGGCCAATCCAATAAATACTCCCATGAGCTCCAATGTCCAGTTAGATAAGGATTCAAATAGAAAATCTATTGATCAAAAGAAGTATAGAGGAATAATTGGATCACTACTTTACTTGACTACTAGCAAACCTGATATAATATTTAGTGTTTATCTCTGTGTTAGATTTCAAGCTAATCCTAAATAATCCCACCTAACTGTAGTTAAGAGAATCCTTAGGGACCTAAAACTTAGGAATCTGGTATCCTAGGCACAACACTTCTTTTGAAATTATTGAATATTTTGATTCTGATTTTACAGAGTATAGGGTGGATAGAAAGAGCACTTATGGAACTTGACAATTCATAGAACAGTCCTTAGTTCCTGGTCCAGTAGAAAATAAAACTCTATTGCACTTTCCACTGCTGAAGCTGAGTATATTACCTTAGAAAGTTATGTGGCCCATGTCCTTTGGTTGAAGCAACAAATTTTAGATTTAGGATTACCTGTTGCACAATTTAAGTTTGATGTGATAACACTAGTGCCATCTGTAGCTCTTAGAATCCTATCCAACATTCAAGAATCAAATATATTGACATAAGGCATCACTTCATTAGGGATCATATTACAAAAGGGGATATTGAGTTACATCATGTAGCAACTAAAAACCAACTGGCTGACATCTTTACTAAACTACTGGCCTTTGACACATTCAACATTTTAAGGACTAGATTGGGTGTGATTGACATAAATGCATGAATTTGATGATTACTAATTTCTGAAGTCTCTGTTTTTTATTTTTCTTTCATTTTTTGTTTGATTTGATTATATGTTTCCTTTTTGGTGTTTTATTCTCTAATGATTTTCTTTTGTTGTTGTTATTTACCTGATTTGGTTATTTCTTTTTATGCGCTTTCCTATTATTTTTTTAATTTACTATTTATTTTCTTCAGAATCAGATCACTACTCACTACTACTGATAAACTAGATTTCTAACTAAGAGTTTTGCCTTATTTTTGTTTGGAAGCTTGTAAGCAGTGATTGACTCCTCTGAAATAGTTAAAGGAAAAAAATATTAATAATTATTTCTCTTCCTCTAACTCCTTGAATGGTGTATTTTTCTTATTGAATAAATTTTTTTTTCAAAATTTAAAAGGTTGGACTTTGAAATAGAGATCTTTTTAGCTTCCTACAGTAATCTATCTCATATGAGTAGTATCCAAATCATTGAATCACTTTTGGGTTTTCTTAATCAAGTGCTTGCATCTATCATATGAGAATGATTATGTTTTAGGGATTATGGTTCCTTATCTAAGAGAGTGAGTCTTCTCTTCTTCTCTTATATCTAAAAAATAATCTCACAACTGAGAGTCTTTTAGAGATTTTGAAAGAAAGAAAGCTTACAAAAGATGCACAAAATGCGCCAATCAATTGAAAAAAGAGATACAAAATGGGCCCAACACTGAAAAGATGCATAATGTTTACCACTAGAATTGAAAAGATATACAAAGTGTATCAATAATCAAAAGATGCACAAAGTATGCCAAAAAATTGAAAAAGAGACACAAAATAAGCCCACAAAGAAATAAGCTTCCTCCTCTTTCAGATCTTGAAAAAATCTAAGAAGAATTCATGTATCACTTAATATATTCAAACTCTTGAGAGTGAAAATCATAATTTTATATTCTCTAATTTACAATACTATTGTATGAGATATTTTTTCTAGATTGAAGTATGAAAGGATCACATTTTCTTATATAACTTCTTCCTTTTTGAATTAGATTTTTATTTCAAAGAAATTTGAACCTGTAAGGTGTGTGAGGTGGGAGTTATGAAAATTGATTTTCCAACTTTTCTGGATTTCAGCACGTCGATTTCTTCTTAGTGGCTTTTAAATTAAAAATTAAGTAAAAATTCTGATTTACTGGAGTAGATTGATTCAAAAAAAAAAAATTTGTTGTTGTTTCCTCATTTTTACTTCTTTTGATTTTTCTACCTTTGCATTGATTTTGATTTTTTAGTGATTTTTGGGTCCCTTGATCATTTTTGTCCATCCTTCATTTTTTAATTTTTTTGTTCATATTATCCTGGATGATCCTCATATCATCCTGGACGATATGATCAAATCATCCCCATCATAAACTAATGGCTAATTTACACCAATTATTGGTGATCATCCTAGATAATACACCTTATCATCCTGGATAATCCACTTGACAGCAGTTGGACGACTTGAATTTAGTCCATCCAATTTATTAATTATATATCATCTAGAAAATCCACCTAATCATCCTGGATGATACTTTTCATCAAAAGTCATCCAATTTGAAACATCGGAATGATCACCTGTGTCTAATCGTCCTGGATAATATCTGATCATCCTAGATGATACGACTGCCTTTTTGACCAATCATCCTGGATGATATGAATGATTGCTTTTTAAACAACCCATTTCAACTATTTTTCTTCACCACTCCTTCTACACTCATACACTCTACATCTTATGGCAGGTGGCAAAAGGGCTAGGCAATAGGGAGCAAGTTCCTCAAGAGGAAATATTGATCCTCACTTCACTAATGTAGCTGATCAGGTTGTATTCCAATACTATCTAGATGTCGGCATTACTCAGTCTAAAATAGGGAATCAACGTATCACACCTATCGGTACTAGACATCTTTACTCAAACATCTCTTACCTTCATTCTGACACTTGCCTTTCCTTTTAGCATTGAACTTCTTCATATCTTCTTTGTAGACCTACGCATTAATTTTACTTATACCTCCCATCGCTCCTTTGTTAACTGACAGCCTGTAGAATTAACCATTAAAGATTTTCATGACATTCTCTCACTTTCCATCACTGGAGATGAGCTTCACCTCTTATCCTTTGATCCTGATTTTAACTTGAGTCTCGCAAATCATTTCCTTAGGAACACCAATACCCCCAACTATGATAATGCCTGTACTTCCTTAGTCAAGTATACTAGACCAATCAGCACGTCCTTCAATCTTCTATTATTCCAAAGGCTGGTGACCGGATCCATATTACTCCCTTGTTATCTATGACTACCTACTACATCATGGCCCATCATGACTTCAATGCTACTTGTTGCAAACCTAGATTTAAGGATTAGAATTTTGATGATTACAAATATTTTTGTGTTCTATTTTGGTTGATAATCATTTCAGGTATAAAAGATCAAATGCAATCCGAGCCAACTCAAGATCGGGTCCGCGTATGTTTAATTGTAATTTTTCCTTTCTTGAGTCAAATGTAATGTAATTGATCCCCTAGCTAAGTAACCTTGCACACACACACTCAGGGGGAGAGTTTTAGTGAGTTAGGTTTTCTTTTTTTAATTTTGCTCATATCGTCCTGGACAATATTCATATCATCCTGGATGATCCAATAAAAATAGAAACCTTAATTAGGGCGACCATGTTTAAGTTAATTTGATTAAGCAGATCATCCTGGATGATACACATATCACACAAGATGATAGGCTTAAATTTTTATTTTTAGAAATTTGGTCTGATCGTCCCGGATGATATGTGTATCATCCTGGATGATCCTTTACAATCATGCTTAAATTAGTCTGGTGATTAAGTAAAATAATTAATGTGTGATTGATATGATCATATCATCCTAGACGATCGCAATATCATCCTGGATGATGAATGCAAAACTCTGACTGTCCATAGCACTTCACCTGGACGATCTAAGAAATGTGTTGGATGATATTCCTAATTTTAAACTAATCGGATGAGATGATCACGATATCGTCCCGGACGATCAAGTCATTTTAAGATCATCCAGGATGTTTTGGTTGTATGACCCGAGCTGTGTGCAGGATGATTTTATCATTTTTAAACTGATCATACAGGATGATACACTTATCATCCTGGATGATTAAGTCATTTTGAGATCATCCAGCACCAGTTTTTAATGTTATATGCTGAATAAGGTGAATGTTAGATCTAATCTGAATAAGACACCTTATGAGATTATTAAGGGTAGAACTCCAAACCTGTCCCACCTCCATGTCTTTGGCTGTAAGGTTTTCATTCTGAATAATAGAAAATCATCCTTAGGAAAATTTGACCCCAAATATGATGAAGGAGTGTTCTTAGGCTATTCTAGTGTGGGGAAATCTTTTAGGGTGTTTAATAAGAGGACTTTGGTGGTGGAAGAGACAACTTATGTGGTGTTTGATGAATCTGATCCTAAGAAGACTAGAGTTGAGGAAGAAGAAGATGTAGGAGAGATTACACAAGGAGTTGAAAATGCAAATCTAGAGGAAAGGGTAGAACCTCAAAACACTTTACCTAGAGATTGGAGATATGCTTCGACTCATCCTAAAGAACTGATCTTAGGAGACCATTATGAAGGTGTTAGAACTAGGCATGGACTTAGGAAGGAAGTAAACCATTCTACCTTTATCTCAATGACTGAACCCACTAACATCAATCAAGCCCTTTCTGATGAATTTTGGATCTTAGCTATGCAAGAGTAATTGAATCAATTTGTAAGGAACGATGTTTGGGAGTTAGTAGAAAGACCTAGGAATCAAAGTGTAGTGGCAACCAAGTGGATCTTTAAGAATAAGATGAATGATTCTGGTGTGGTGGTTAGGAATAAGGCAAGATTGGTGGCTAAGGGATACAATCAAATTGAAGGGATTAATTTTCAGGAGACCTTTGCCCCTGTAGCTAGATTGCAAGCCATTAGGGTACTGCTAGCCTTTACATATTATAAGCGATTTAAGCTGTTTCAAATGGATGTCAAGATTGCCTTTTTAAATGGGGTATTAAAAGAGGATGTATTTATAGAGCAACCCTCAGGTTTTGAGAGTTCCCAATATCCAAATCATATTTACAAATTAAAAAAGGCCTTATATGGATTGAAATAGGCACCTAGAGCTTAGTATGAGAGGCTTAGCACATTTCTACTAGAAAGAGAGTTTATTCATGGGAGCGTAGACACCACCCTTTTTCTTAGGAAAGAAGGAGATGATCTACTCATTGTCTAGATCTATATTGATGATATACTTTTTGAATCTTCTGATAAACTTTTATGTGATGATTTTTCTAAGATAATGAGTAAGGAGTTTGAGATGAGTGTGATGGGATAATTGTCCTACTTTTTGGGATTTAGCATAAGGCAAATGGATGATGGAATCTTTCTGAAACAATCAAAATACACTAAGGACATCTTGAATAAATATGAAATGGACAAAACTAAGCCAATCTACACTCCCATGAGTTACACTATTCAATTAGATAAGGATTCAAATGAAAAATCTATTGATCAGAAGAGGTTTAGGGGAATAATTGGATCACTACTTTACCTGACTGCTAGCCGACCTGATATTATGCTTATTATTTATCTTTGTGCAAGATTTCAAGTTGATCCTAAGGAATCCCACCTGATTGCAGTTAAGAGAATCCTTAGATATCTCTTAGGGACCCCAAACCTAAGAATATGGTATCTTAGGCACAGTACTTCTTTTGAGATTATTGGATATTCTAATTCTAATTTTATAGGGTGTAGGGTGGATAGAAAGAGCACTTCTGGAACTTGCCAATTCATAGGACAGTCATTAGTCTCCTGGTCCATTAGAAAATAGAACTCAGTTGCACTTTTTACTACTGAAGCTGAGTATATTGCCTTAGGAAGTTGTGTGGCCTAAGTCCTTTGGTTGAAGCAAGAAGTTTTGGATTTAGGATTACTTGTTGGCACAATTTCAGTTCTATGTGATAACACCAGTTCCATATGTATTTCTAAGAATCCAATCCAACATTCTAGAACCAAACACATTGACATAAGGCTTCACTTCATTAGGGACCATATTACAAAAGGGGACATTGAGCTACATCATGTAGCAACTGAAAATCAACTGGCTGATATCTTCACTAAACCACTGGCCTTTGACTCATTTAGGATTTTAAGGACCAGATTCGATGTGATTGACATAAATATATGAATTTGATGACTACTGATTTATGAATTTTTTGTTTTCATTCTGTTTCTGTTAGTTATTTGTTTGATTTGATTATCTATTTCCTGTTGATTTGTATTTTTTACTGATTTTCATTTTAGTATTATTATTTTCCTGATTTGAGTATTTATTTTAATGTGATTTCCTACTTATTCTTGAATTACTGTAAAAAAAAAATCAGATCACTGCTCACTATTGTGGATCTTTAAGAATTTTGCCTTGTTTTTGTTTGGAAGCTTGTAAGCAGTGATTGACTCCACTAAATCTGTTAAAGGGAAGAAACATTGATGATTGTTTCTCTTCCTCTAACTCCTTTAATGGTGTATTATTTCTTTTGGATAAAAATCTTCTTCTAAATTAAAAAGTTGATTTTTGAAATAGAGATTTCTTTTATCTTCCTATAGTAATCTACCTCATATGAATAGTGTTTTTAAAGTTTTGGATCATTGTTATAATTTTCTTAATCAGGTGATTGCACCTATCATATGATGTATGGTTTTTGTTCTGTGAATTACTCCTTACTGTAGAGAGTGAGTTTTGCCATCTCTTATGTCTGAAAGGTAATTTCACAACTGAGATTCTTTAACGATTATGAAAGGAAGTGAGCGTGTAAAAGATGCGCAAAGAGCACCAAAATGAAAAATAGAAACAAAAAAGGAGGCACAAAATGAGCACAAAGCTGAAAAGATATGCAATGTCACCAAATTAAAAAGATACACAAAGTGTATTAAAAATAAAAATGATGCACAAAGAGCGCCAAACAAATTGAAAAAGAGGCACAAAATCCATACGCCACTTAATATTTTCATAAGCTTGAGACGAAACATCATGATTTCTGATTCCTTACTTTATAATACTATTATATCAGATACTTTTCTGGAATAAGGCTTGAAAGGATCTCTTTTCGAATCTAACTTATTTTCTTCTAAATTAGACTTTTATTTGAAAGGAATTTAAACCTGTAAGGTCTACGACATAGGAGTTATGAAAGTTGATTTTCCAACTTTTTCTTGATGTCAGCATTGTCGATTTTCTTCTTATTGGCTTTTGAATTGAAAATTAGGGAAAATTCTATTTACTGGAGCTGATAAAAAAATTTATTATTTTCACTATTATTTTTTTTCTCGTTTTTATTTTTTATTTGATTTGATTTTGGATTTTTTCCTTTTTGTGTGTTTGGGATCCCTGATCTTTCCTCTCCATCCTTTATCTTTTTCACTTTTTCTTCACATCATACTGGATGATCCTCTTCATCTTGGACGATCCATACATCATCCTAGATGATCCATACATCATCCTAGATGATCCATTCAAATCATCCCCATCATGATCAAACGGTTGAGATGCACCAATTATTGGTGATCATCCTGGATGATCCACCTCATCATCCTGGATGATCCAACGTGGCAGCAGTTGGATGATTTAAATTTGGCCCGTTTGATTCATTTATTGCATATCATCCTGGACAATCCACCTAATCATCCAGGATGATACTTTTTGTCAAAAGTCATCCGACTGGACTCCTCGGGATGATCTCCTGTGTCTAATTATCCTAGATGATCAGACTACCTTTTTGACCAATCCATCTGGACGTTACTATTACCCCTATCATCCTAGACTATCCTGCGATTGTCCTGGATGATCTAGCCGAATTCTATTTAAACAGCCATTTTCTTTAGAATTTTCTCACACATTCTCTTCCAATCCTTCCTCCAATCCTATTATAATGGCTGGTGGTAAGAGATCCAGGCAACAAGGTGCCAGTTCCTCCCGGGGAAATATCGATCCCCGCTTTCCTAATTCAGTAGATCAAGCTGCCTTTCAACGATATCTTGATGCTGGGATCACGATATCCAAAACTGTGAACCCCCAGACCCTCACCTATCCTGTATTGGATCTGTTCACTCACATATCCCTCACCTTTATTCTTACTTTGGCTTTTCCCTTCAGCACTGAACTCCTTAGGGTTTTCTTTGCCAATCTTCGCATCACCTCTGATTACTCAGCCCTTTAGTCCTTTATGAATCAACGACCTGTCGAATTAACCCTCCAGGACTTTCATAACATTCTTCAACTATCCACTTCTGGCGATAAACTGCATATTCTAGCCTCTGACCCTGACTTTGATTGGAGTGTCCCAACCACTTCCTTAGAAACACCAATGCCCAATACCATGATCAAGCCTATTCTTCCCTAGTCAAGGATGCTAGGACAATCCAACATGTCCTTCGCTCCTCCATCATTCCTAAAGTTGGGGACCACATCCACATCACTCCTTTGCTCTCCATCACTACCTACTACATTATGACCCATTGTGACTTTAATGCTACTAATTTAATCTTTCGCTATATTGAATAGCTGATGACCATTAGGGATTCGGGCCACAGGAGATGCCCCAATCTAGCTTTAGGACATCTCATCCACTATGCCCTTGAAAAAAAATATAACTTTTAATATCCAGATCTAGCCAGAATTCCACGTATCTTCTTCTCCAATAGCTCTTTTCATACTATCCAGATCTAGCCAGATAACTTGAGTCTCGCAAATCATTTCCTTAGGAACACCAATACCCCCAACTATGATAATGCCTGTACTTCCTTAGTCAAGGATAGTAGACAAATCAGCACGTCCTTCGATCTTTTATTATTCCAAAGGCTGGTGACCCGATCCATATTACTTCCTTGTTATCTATGACTACCTACTACATCATGTCCCATCATGACTTTAATGCTACTTGTTGCAAACCAAGATTTAAGGATTAGAATTTTGATGATAATAAATATTTCTGTGTTCTATTTTGGTTGACAAATATTTTAGGTATAAAAGATCAAATGCAATCCAAGTCAACTCAAGATCGGGTCCGCATATGTTTAATTGTAATTTTTTCCTTTCTTGAGTCAAATGTATTGTAATTGATCCCCTAGCTAAGTAACCTTGAACACACACACTCAGGGGGAGAGTTTTAGTGAGTTAAGTTTTCTGTTTCAAATTTTGTTCATATCATCCTAGGTGATATTCATATCATCCTGAACGATCCAGTGAAAATAGAAACATAATTAGGGAGACCATGTTTAAGTCGATTTGATTAAGTAGATCATCCTGTATGATACACAAATCGTACAGGATGATAGGCTCAAATTAGAAATTCTCAGCTGTCAGATTAAGTTAGCCAAGTTTTTATTTTTAGAGATTTGGTCTGATCGTCCCGAATGATACGTGTATCATCCTAGATAATCCTTTACAATCATGCCTAAATTAGTCTAGTGATTAAGGAAAGTAATTAATAAGTGATTGATACAATCATATCATCATGGATGATCGTAAGATCATCCTGGATGATGCATGCAAAATCCTGATCATCCAAAGCACTTCACCTGGATGATCCGAGAAATATGCTGGACGATATTCTTAATTTTGAGCTAATCGGATAGGACGATCATGATATCGTCCTGAACAATCAAGTCATTCTAAGATCATCCAGGATGTTTTGGTTGTACGACTCGAGCTGTGTGTAGGATGATTTTGTCATTTTTAAACTAATCGTATAGGACGATACACTTATCATCCTAGATGATTAAGTCATTTTGAGATCATCTAGCATAAGTTTCTCTGGACGACCAGAGCTATCTTCTGGATGAAATTCTTGATTTATACTAATCATCCCAGATAATCACAAAATTATACGGGACGATCTGAACAAATTTTATCTACTAATCATCTAGAGGAACCAGATCATCCAAGCTGATACATGTGATTTTGAACTGATCGTACAGGACGATCGACCAATCGTCCAGGACGAACGACCGATCGCCCTAGACGATCTTTGACGACCAGTTGAGATTAGGGTAATTTTTGAGCCCTCCTATTTAAGATCTTTTTCTTTCAACAAGAAAAATCTTTTGCCACTTTCCTTACCAGAGAAAACCTTAAGAGAGAGAGGGAGAGCTCGGGAGAGAGAGAGAGAGAGGATCTTGTGAGGGCGAGTTTGTGAAGGATTCACAAAGGTTGCTCCAAGCAAGGTTCTGAGTCATCTTCTCCAATCGTCGTTTCTTATCTTATCGGTGTCTCTGTGGGAGGATCATCCGCAAGAAGATCTAGGTTCTCTTCCTTCTTCAGGAGGAAGCAAAAGGAGTCCAGGTTCTCTGCCTGCTTTAGGAGGAAGCGAAAGGAGTCTAGGTTCTCTACCTCACCGGGTTGGTTGAAAGAAGTTTTGTACAGGCTTCTCCGCCTTACTGTGGGAGCAGAAGGAGAGTCACTTAGTGCTAGTGCAATACTTGGAGGGGAGGCTCCGGGGAGTGGACGTAGGTCAAGTTGATCAAACCACTATAAAATATGGTGTATTCTTTCTAATTATTTTCTGCACTTATTTTTCTGTTGATTATTGTGTGATTGTGATTATTATTTTATTATCGTGAACATCTGCACATCATCGCAAAACTGTAATTATGTTAAAACATTCAAAAAGATTTTTCTAAATCATTTTTGCTCATGAATTTTTAAAATAACCAATTCACCCCCCCCCCTCTTGGCTAGTTCACAAGGGCTTAACATCCTTATCAAACTTTCAAGTGGTATCAGATCTTCTATTTTGCTACATTGAATATTTAACCAGCATTAAGGATCCAGGCCACATAAGACGTCCCAACTTAGCCTTAGGACACATCATAGCCTACGCTCTTGAAACCAAATATAATCTTCCAATTCCACCAAATATCACTCCTTTCTTTTACTCCAACAACTCTTTCCATGTTATTCATAACACTCGTCTTCATCCGGAGCCCAGCACGGATGTTGAGGGAGAAGGGGAAGAAGCTTCTCCAGAGTCTATCTCTGAACATGTTCCTACACCTACTCCTCTCTGCTTGGAGTCACTATTGGATCAACTGGTGTATAGATTTGACCAGTGGGAGGCTCACTTTGACTCTTACATAGTTGCACAGGAGCAGTAGCATACTGAAGATGTTGATTGATTCAATACATTTGTCGCCTAGCAGCAGCAACAGTACGACCAGGATATGGCCTAGTTTGGAGAGCAGTTCGCTTCCATCCATAGCTTTTTTCAACCGCCACCACCTCCTCCTCCATCTGATCAGGGCCCCTCCTACTCCTAGTTTGTTTAGTTTTTTTGGTTATTTTTCTGTGATATTTTTGTACTATCTTTCTTCTTTATGCTTTTCTGTGTAATTTTTTATTTTCTCCTTTTTAAGATGTCAAAAGAGGGAGTAGTTTGTGTTGTAAGTATTTTGAATTGTTATACTTTTTGGGTTATATATATTCAGTGCTGTTGTACTATTTTCCTGTGCTAGTAAATTTTATGTTGCTTAGTTTTCCTTACTCTATGGTTTATTTGTTGAATTAGAATTTATCTAACAAATATTTGTCATCATCAAAAAGGGGGAGATTATGGCAAATCTGGATTCAAAGATTATGATTTTGATGATAACAAACATTCCTAGTTCTGCTTTGATTGCCTAACCTTTCAAGTCCACAAGATCAAGTGCAATTCAAACCAGCTCAAGATTGGGTGTGTCTGTGTTAAAATGTAAAATTTTCCCTTTTCTTGAGTTAAATGTAATATAATGGATCCCCAAGCTAAGTAACCTTGCACACACACACTTAAGGGGAGAAGTTTAGTGAGTTAGAGTTTATGTTCTATTTTAATCATATCATCCTGGATAATAGTAATATCGTCCAGGATGATCCATTGAAAATAGAAACCCTAATTAGGGTAACCATGTTAAGTCGGTCTGATTAAGCTGATCGTCTTGGAGGATACTCCCATCGTATGGGATGATATGCTTAAATAAAAAAAAACTTAGCCGCCAGACTAATTTAGGCATATTTTTATTTTTAGTATTTTGGTCTAATCATCCTGGACGATACGTGTATTATCTTGGATGATTCATTATAATTATGCCTAACTTAGTCAGGTGATTAAAGAAAGTAATTAAGGATTGAGTGATCGATCACATCATCCTAAATGATTGCAAGATCATCCTGATAATCAATTATAAATCCTCATCATCTAATATATCTCACTTGGACGACCCAAACTATGTGCCAAATGATATTTTGTCATTTTGAGCTAATCATATTGGATGATAGCTTTATCATCCTAGACAATCAGTTATTTTGAAATCGTCCAGCATAATTATCCTAGATGACTCGAACTATGTGCCGGATGATATTGGGTATTTTTGAATTAATCGTATAGGATAGTAGAGATATCAGCCTAGACGATCAAGTCATTTTCTTTAGATCATCTAGACTTTTCTCCTGGATGTCCCGAACTATGTTCTAGATGATATTCCTGATTTAGAACTAATTATCCAGGACAATCGCAGAATCATCCCGAATGTTTAGAATAAACCATGTCTTCTAATCGTCTAAAGGAACCAGATCATCCAGGACAAAAGGGGCTGATTTACACTGATCATACTAGACGATCGCAAAATCATCTTGGATGATCTTTGACAATAAGTTGAAATTTAGGGAAATTTTTGACCCCTTCTCTTCAAGATCCTTTGTTTATTACTATTGAGATCTTTTGCCATTGTCCTCACCTGAGAGAGCCTTGAGAGGGAGAGGGAGAGCTTGGGAGAGAGAGAGAGAATCTTGTGAGGGGGAGTTTATGAGGTGTTCACAAAGGTTACTCCAAGCAAGGATTTGAGTCATCATCTCCAGTTGTCAACCCTTATCCCTTGGTGTCTCTATGGGAAGGATCATCAGCAAGAAGATCAAGGTTCTCTACCTACTTCTGGAGGAAGAGAAAGGAGGTAAGGTTCTCTACCTGCATCAGGAGGAAGCAAAAGGAGGTAAGGTTCTCTGCCTGCTTCAAGAGGAAGCAAAAAGTGTCTGGGTTCTCTGCCTCACCGGAGTTAGTGAAAAGTAGTTTTGTAAAGGCTTCTCTGCCTTGCTGTGGGAGTAGAAGGAGAGTCACTGAGTTTTAATGCAATACCTGGAGGGGAGGCTCCGGGGAGTGGATGTAGGTCAAGTTGATCAAACCACCATAAAATTTGTTGTGTTCTTTCTTTTACTGTACTGCTTTTTAATTTCTACACTCTACTTTCTGTGGATGACATGTGGTTAAAGTTATTATTTTGTTTGGTTAAACATCTCCACATCAACATGTAATTGTAATTATTTTAAAACATTCAAAAAGGTTTTTAAAATTATTTTTACTGAAGAATTTTAAAACTACCAATTCACTGCCCTCTTGGTTAGCCTCATGTTAGTTTCTAAGGGCTTAACATCCCTAATGAACTTTCAGTACTAATCATCCAGGATGATGCTAAGATCATCCAAAATGACTTTGTAATCATCAAATATGATTAAAATATCAAATTAAGCAGTTTTGATTGACTAATCACAGGATTATTTTAGGCATGATTTTTATAGATCGTCTAGGATGATCAAGATTGTCCAGGATGATTAGAACAAAATTTAAATCTTAAATCTTCGCCTAAATTATCATTAGCGGCTATTTTTTAAGATCATAAAGGATCATCCTAGATGATATAAATCATCTAGTATGATTAGCTCAAAGAGCTGATCATGCTGGATGATAGAAATCATCCAGTATGATTAGTTCAAAAATTAAACTTCTAGTTTTAACTCAATCTTACTCCCCCTAATTTTGTGTGTTCATGGTCACCAAGCTAGCATACACCCTTATAAGACTTAACTCAAGAAATAAAAAATACATCAATGAATTTAATAAAAATCTTTACAACATAACCTATTCTACCCAAACATGAGCCTTGAATCTTTGTTGGATGTTGCATGATGTTCCTGAAATATTAGTATACACACAAATAAGTATAGAATGAAAATACTAGGAGAAATAAAGATATGAGCCATAATATTTGTTATCATCAAAAATATAAACTCGTGAGCTCGAGTCGCAAAATCTCCCCCTTTTTTATGATAACAAATATTACTGGTTGAACTTGTAAACTAAAAGTATTTTCTCATAATCTCCCCCTCACTAAGATAAAAATTTTAAAAAATAGGGAAAAACATAATTTTCCTTTTTTTATTTTTATTTTGAAAACAAAATAAATAAAATAAAATAAATAATTAGATAAAAGATAAACTAAATAAATATAATAAAAAATAACAATACATTCAAATACAACACAAATACAACAGTACGTTCTCCCCCTTTGACATTATCAATAAGAAGAGGAGCATAGAAAAATAAAATAGAAAAAATAGACTAAAAGATCAAATGGTCCCTAATCTGGTGAAGGTGATGTTTTAGAGGAATCAGTTTGAAATATCGAAAATTTTCTTGGAATGAGAAAATTATCTCTTGATTTTATTCAAAAGCTTAGTAAGGCATGAATTGACAACGCATAACCCAGAAAGGTTAGATATTCAAAAATTGTTAATCCAAGTTCAAGTTCCTTTAATGGATCAAAACCTTTTTAAGCCAACATCTAAATCAAAGAACAAATTAGAGAAGGAAACATTAATCTTTTTAAAACTCCTTTCATGAAATATATCTAATAGAAGATTAATACAAAACTTGGTGAATCAAGAATCATGATTTTCAATCTCAAGTATAAAAAATATCAATAAATATAAGGGTTTTCTTATGATTTAAGAAATACAAGAAATGTAAGCTAACTTATTGTGGGCTCATTTTATGCCTCTTTATTAATTTTTGGTACACTTTGTGCATCTTTTAATTTTTGATACACTTTGTGTATCTTTCTATTTTTGGCATCATTGCACATCTTTTCAGCTTTGGGCTCATTTGTGCCTCTTTTCTTTTTAATAAATATGCTTCCTTTCTATAATTTTAAAGACTAAAGCAAACACATTCTAGTGATAAAAATGAACTACTTGATTAAGAAAATAATGAAGTGGATTCAACAGCTTGCAAAAGATCCTTATGATATAGAAAAATTTAGGGAGATGAAAAAAGTTTAATTTCAAAATCCAAATAATAATTTGATGAAGATTCTAAATCAAAAGTAAAATTACCTCATTAAGAAATGAGATAAAGAGACAAAATCATGAGTTTTCTTCCTTTGACTAATTTTAGAGAAGTCAACCACAACTTACGTAAAATTTTAAGAAAAATAGGAGGTAAATTTTTCATTTTTGAAAAAAATAATTTTTTGAAAAGGGATTTGATTTTCTAAAGCTTATACTAAATAAAAAAGGTAATATGTGTGTGTTGATCAGAGAAAACTTTATAAAAAATGTAAAGACTAATTTAAAATTTTAAGGAAACAAAAAATACTATGAAGAAGAAAAAAATAAAACATAAAAAAAATACAGAAAATAAATATAAACGCAACAAATAAAAAACATACATGCAAACACAAAATAAATGAACACATAAACAAGGCTTTAAACATCATCTTGCTCCTGATTTGATGATTCAGAAACTAGGTCTGTCCAAGAGATTTTTTGCTTTTCATTATTTGCCCTTTTTATAATTTGCTTAACTTTACCCTTTTCCTTTGCAGGAAGAGTTTTCAAATTAGGGCACTGATTTTTCATATGTCCAAGCTTCCTATATCCAAAGAAAATAACGTCAGAAGAAATGTTAACATTTTTATCATTTTTACATTTGTTCCACTTTTGTTGATTCTTATGCTTGTGCTTTAGTAGACCTTCCAATTTGCTTGTGACTGATGCTAATTCTTTACCTTCATCATCTACTAGGCCACTTTCATTCATGTGTTCAGCGTTTAGTGCTATCATTTTACCAGCATCCACAAGTCTTTGACTCATAATTTCCTCGTAGGCAATGAGTGAGCCAATTAGATTATCAATAGTATATTCATTTAAATTTTTTGATCCACAAATAGCAACAACTTTGGCATCAAACTTATCAAGTAGACAACATAGAATTTTATTGACCTTTTCAAAGTTTGAAAATTCTTTACCTAAAGCATGTAATGATGTCACAATTTAAGTAAACCTAGTATACATGTCTAAGATCGTCTCATAAGATTTCATGCTAAATAGTTCATAATCATGCATTAAGATGTTCAATTTAGATTGCTTGACTTCACTAGTACCTTCATATGAAGTACATAATTTATCCTAAACTTCTTTACTGGTGATACAGGTAGAAATAATTATACAATCTTTAGAAGTTAAAGCATAGAAAAAATAATTCAAAGATTTAGCATTCAATTGAGCATAAATTTTTTCTTCTCTACTCCATTCAGAAAAAGGAATATCAATTCTGATGCCATTTATAAAATGAGAAGGTGCAGAGTATCCTTCCTGAATTAACATCTACATGCGATAATCTATTGATTTTAAGAAAGTAGACATACAAATTTTCCAAAAGTCAAAAGTAATATTTTCAAATAAAGGTGGTCGGGAGATTGAATATCCTTTCATAATATTATAATTTCCAAAATTAGCCATGGATGAAAATTCAAAAGTTTTTTAAAACTTGATTTTAGAAATCCCACTCTGATACCACTTGAAAGTTCGTGAAGGGTGCTAAACCCTATAGAACTAGTCCTGAGGCTAACCAAGAGGGGGGGGGGGGGGGGGGGGGAATGAATTGGATATTTAAAAACTTCTTTAATAAAAAAAATCTTTTTCTATTTTACAGTAGAAATGAATTAAATCAATAATAAAAAGATAAATAAGAGATTTCACCCAAATAGTTAATCACAATAAAGATAAAGTGTTGAAAATAATCAGAAAGAACACACCAAATTTATAGTTGTTCGATCCATCCTGACCTACATCCACTCCCCAGAACCTCCCATTCTAGATATTGCACTAAACCTTTAGAGACTCTACTTTAGCCTTCGCAGCTAGGTGGAGAAGCCCTTACAAAATCTGTTCCACCTCCCCCGATGTGGCAAAGAACCTGAAATCCTTTTTCACCCTCCTGGTAAAGGTAGAGAACCTGGTCCTTTTACACCAAAGAGATCTTCTTCTTCCCAAAACTTCCACCAAAATAAACCTTAAATCCGATGGTACTAAGGTGTAAGCTTTCTGGAGCAACCGTGTGAAACCTCCGCCATACTCCCTTGAAATCCCCTCCAAGAATCTTCTCCCTCTCTCAAACTCCACCCTTTCCTCTCTCCCTTTCAAGGCTCTCTCTTCAAGTTTTCTCTAATAAAATGAAGTCTTAATGGCTGCCAAAGACACTTACCAAGTGCCTTGAGAAAGCTTAAATAGAGGGCTTTGAAAAACCCTAAAAATTTAATTCTGGCAGCAAAGATCATCCATGATGATCGCAGGATCATCCCGGATGATGTGCTTAAAAATAGGGCTTCAAAAAACCCTAAAAACTCAATTCAACCGCCAAGAATCATTCAGTACGATCATAGGATCATCCAGGATGATGTGAAGAATTTGACCTGATAGTCCAGGACGATCACCTGGACGATCACTTGGATGATATGTTCAAATTTGTACTGATCGTCTAGGATGATTTTAAGATCATCTAGGATGATTCTATGATTGTCCAGTATGATCAGAATATCAAATTAAGCAGATTTGATTCACTAATCATAGGATTAATTTAGGCATGATTTTTATAGATCATCTAGGATAATTAAGATCATCCAGGATGATTAAAACAAAATTTAAATCTTAAATCCTTGCCTAAATTATCATTGATAGCTATTTTTTAAGATCATAAAGAATCATCCTAGATGATATAAATCATCTAGTACAATTTGTTCAAAGAGCTAATAATTCTGGACAATAGAAATCATCCAGTACGAGTCAAAAATTGAACTTCTGGTTTTGACTCAATCTCACTCCCTCTGAGTGTGTGTGTGCATGGTCACCAAGCTAGCATACACCCTTATAGGACTTGACTCAAGAAATCAAAAATACATCAATGAATTTTACCAAAATCTTTATAGTATAACCTATTCTACCCAATCTTAAACCTTAAATCTTCATTGGATATTGTATGATATTCCTGAAATATTATTATAAACACAAATAAGTATAGAATAAAAATACTAGGAGACATAAAGATGTGAGCCATAATATTTGTTATCATCAAAAACATAAACTCATGAGCTCGAGTCACAACAGAATGGTTGGCCTCCTTCACTAGAAGTGACACCCAAAGGGTACACTTCTTAGGTTAGCTTCATGTTAGTAGGCATTCTAGGTTGGAAGGAGGCATGGAGGGCCGACAATAAGATTACGAATATAAGAAGCAAGGTTTAGTGAGTAAGGTCGTATTTTCTTTTTATTACATAATAATGATAAAATAATTGGAGAGAGTGGAGTCAATCCCTAGAACTACTGGTCTTAGAATAAAAAAGAAATAGATATACTCCTCAAAACTCCAATTTTAACTCAAGCTCATATTAATATTTTGCTAAAAAAATTACTATAATCTAGATTTGATTCTTGTATTCTAGAAAATGGAGCAAAGATAATCATGCTACTTTTTAATTTTTGCCTTATACATCTTTGCATTCACATGAGCTTCATGTCTAAATTCATCCAACTTATTCAACTATATTAATCTATTTTTGTTAGCATCCTTAAGATTGTAATTAATTTTGTTCACTTCCCAAAAGGCTTTTTGCTCTAATTCTAATGGTAAATGACAAACTTTTTCAAATATTAATCTATAGGTAGACATACCACTAGGTGTCTTAAATATAATTTTGTAAGCCGAAAGTAGATTATTTAATTTTAAAGCCTAATCTTTTCAAGTAGGACTTTCATTTTTTCAAAATTCTCTTAATTTTCTTATTACTTATTTCAGCCTGACCACTAGTTTGGGGGTGTTATAACTATATATTTAATGTCACATTTTAATATCAATGCCTCCACTCTCTTATTACAAAAATGACTTCCACCATCACTAATAGCAACTCTAGGTACTCAAACTCTTAAAAAAATTATTTTTCTTAAGAAATTTAATAACTACTTGAGAATTCATTTTGGGGGTTACTACTCCTTTAATTAATTTGGAGACATAATTAACGACTATCAAAATAATTGATTTTAATAAGATTGCAAAAAAAAAGGTCCCATAAAATCTAATCCCCAAACATAAAAAAATTTTACTTCCAACATAATGCTAAGAGGTATTTCATTTCTTCTAATAATGTTACCTACCTTATAATCCTAATCATTTTTTTAGCATATTCATCTACATCCTTGAATAGGTTAGGTTAATAAAATCTAGATTGCAAGATGTTAAAAGAAATTTTAAAACCTCCAAAATTACCACCAACCTCAGAGTCATGACATTGCCTTATTATTGATTTAATTTCATTTTTTAAGACACATCACCTAATGATTTAGTGTTTTCTTTTCCTAAATAAGAGTGGTTCATCCCAAAAATAGAATTTAGCTCTATGTAGAAATTTATGCCTTTGGGTGAAAACATATCAGTTGGAATAATACTACTAACAATATAGTTTACTATATCAGCATACAAAGGCATACCATATGAATTCACAACAACATTTGCTCATCTGGAAAGATTTCATTAATTTTACACTCATCACATATAGGCTCTTTTAGCTCTATATTAGATAAATGATCGGCATCCACCTAGTTCTCAATTCCCTTTTTATCAAGGATTTTTACATCAAATTTTTACAACAAAAGAATTCTCCTTATCAATTTAGAGTTGGCATCTTTCTTTATCAAAAGAAATTTAATAGTAGTATAAGCTATAATATGGATGCTTATAAAAAAATGTCTTAACTTTTTAAAGGAAAAGACAAAGATAATTGTTAATAGTTCTTTTGTGATTGCACAGTTAAATTGAGTTAAGTTTAAGGTTCTACTAGCGTAATAAATAACAAGAAATTTTTTATCTTTTTTCCCTAACACAACACCAACAACGTGATCACAAACAACACACATGATTTGAAAATATAGTATTCAATCAGGTGTAATAATAATAGGTATAATGATTCAGTGATATTTCAAAATGTTAAAACCTTTTGGGCATTCATCAATAAAGTAAAAATGTACATCTTGTTCAAGTAAATGACATAATAATTTTGATATTTTTGAAAAATCCCAAATGAATCTTCTATCAAAAACCAGTATATCCTAAAAAGCTTCTTATTCTCCTATTAGAAGTGGGTAGTAGAATGTTTTTAATTACTTGCACTTTAGTTTTATCCAATATTGACCTCATTTTTATCTAAGGTTATCTAAACATTTAAACCCTGAACTACAATCAAAATGCACAGTACACTACTCTCTGTTGTACATTGACCCCTTTACTTCAATCATTATTCAAGTTTCACCATTTGGAACTTCACATATCAAATATTTCAACACTTGTTCTTTAAGCCAGTGTCGTGACCATTTGACCAAGTTGAGCTAGCTCAACATAGCCTAATTGATTAAACCCCTTGATTGAACTATTATAAACCCCAATCAACATCTAAATTTCACTAATTCACTTAAACTCAATCCTAGTGGATTGAACCTATTTGGTCAACCTGGCCTAGTCACTAGTTATGTTGGTCAACTCTACCTAAAATTGGTCAAACTTAACTAGTTTAGGTCAAACACCCAAATTCAATCAAACCTAATTTCACCAAGCCTTCAAATTCAAATATTCTCATGCTTTTCACCATTTAAAATCTTGAGAGACCTTTTTTGATCAAATTGACCTCATCAACCTAGTCAAAATAGGTCAAATTCATGCAAAATCAATTTCCAAATTTCACTTCTAAACCTAATGCATTAAACATCATGCATTCAACCCAAACAGCCATAAGGGATTCCATGGAGTTAATCCTAGTCATCTTTGACCTGTTGACTAGTCAATAAAATCAACAAACTCAAATTCTTAAAATGGGTCAAATCCACATAGAAATCACTTAAGCATGCTTTACTAGCTAGTTTTGGGCACTCAAATCTTCTCCATTAAATGTTTAAATGTTCCTAAGCCATCCTCAGTCCTCTTTTCAACCTAGAGCAAACTAATAGTCCCTTCCTTCTGAATAATACAAACCATCACTTTCAAACTTTCTAGGCTACTCTTTTGCTCCCTAAGAACCTGGGATAAATGGCAAACATTTAGAGATGAGCTCTGATCAATCTCAACCCTTAGTTTCAAGCTTAGGGTTTGAATTAGTCACTTGTCCTCATTTTTCACTCAAAATAACATATCTCAGCATCTATAGCTCTCCAAACCCTGAAGTTTTCTCGATTGAGCTCCCACAAGCTTCCTATACTTTTCCTAAGAAAACCTGACTAGTCAAACATCATCAATGATTTGATTCTAGTAACCTAAGGCTAATTCAGGTCTAGGTTTTTGTATTCTCAAACTAAGCCTCCCATCCCTCAACTTCTTCTACAAAGTTGTTCTAGGAGCTTCAAGAAACAAAAAGAGCCATCAAATATCTTTAGAGATAGCCTATATCAAAGTAAATGCCAAACCCTAATTCTAGATCTTAGATTTAAATAACCTTAATATCTTATGAAATGAAGCCTCTAAACTTTATGGAATAAGGTATTAAATAGCTTAGAGTCCATGCCTAAAATTTTATTCAATTTTATCTAGTAAATAAATAGTTTAAAGCATTCTTCCATATAATTCATGAACTAAACAAGCTAGTCAATTTTTGAGATGTTTGGTCTCACATGTATCCATTTAGATGGTCAGAATTTAGTTATATGGTGTGATCTGTTCGACCGGATCGAGCGATAGGATGGACCGCATGTCTGTCCAATGCAATCTATATCATTCACTCGAAACACATGAGATTTAATAATGGGCTGATCATGCCTATGTTGTTAAGTGATTGACTGCCACCATTTAGTGGTGGCCAATCACAAAGTGAAATGTAGTAATGTCCTAGGTTGACACTGCGATGGGAAATGGTTTAAATGAATTATTTAATTGAATTAAATGTCCTGAAAGTTTATAAAATCATCGTAAATAATATAATTATTCAAAAATTGCTTGTAACTGATCTATGGAACCAGGGTAATGTACTCTATATTTTAAAAATAAAATTAGAGCCGTTCGATAAATGTTCGGAGAGTAATTTATATTTGAAGCTTTACAATTTTTCAATAATTACTCTTCGACCATGTGTAATTTTAGGCTCAAATTTGGATAGAGTATACTAGCAGATGTTCCCTATAAACCCTAATATTCGTTGATCAATTTGATGCTCCCATTATCTATAATTGAATTCTCAAATAAATAGGTAAACATTTGACATAAAACTTTAGAAATTCATTACACCCAACCCATGGAGAATTAGGTCACCATATTTATGTGGATTGTTTACATACTTGTAAGGGTTAGATGACATTAATTCCAAACCAAATTGAATTCTAGAGATATCTAGGGAAAATAACTTAAGATATGATCTAGTGAACTTAGAAAAATTCTCGGAAATTCTTCATACATCCAATAGAAATGAAACTCAAACCTAATAAACTTAGTGATATTATGAACTATAGGATTTAATTTCATTTAATTGGAGTTCATTAGGTAAGTTAAACCACAAACCCTAAAATCATCCCCTATTTTAGGATTAAAATTTTAGAATTCATCATTAATTATGGAAATTTCATAAAATATCAATTAAATCTTAAAACTCTAAATCAAACCTACAATCAAGAAAAAATAAAATCAATCTTTAATTTTTATAAAAATAAATTAATTTAAATTAAACTTTAATTAATAATTAATTAATATAATATTAAATATTATTCTAATTAATCCCAAAATTTTAAGAATTGATCCATGGGCTATTCCTAACCAATAGTATCAATCACTTGAACATTTAAGATTGATTTGATTAATCCAAACCCAACCCAAATTCCTTCTATAAGGAAGGAATTAAATAAATAATTAAAAAATTAAATAAATAATAATAGTAAATAAATTAAATAAAATAAACTAAATTTAGAGAACATTAACTCAAATTTAAACATTAAAATTAATCAAATTATCTCACTTAAACTCAAGTCAACCAAACTAAACAACCTTAACCTAAAAAAATTAGAAAGGCCTTTTAAGCATATGCTTGATTCTACTTGGAGGGCATACATGTATTTCATTCATAAGGCTTAGGATGTGGGGTTGAGTGTTTCAAAGCAATTTGAGATATTTCAATTAACATATTTTTATAATAACTATCTTCTAAATCATTAATTAAAATATTAAAATAAAACTTTATGGACTCTATGCAATCACTCTATCCTTTATGGGAGAATGAATGTATTATATTATGAGCCTTAAGATTTATAAGTTAATGGCTTCTGCACTTTGGAGTCATTAGCTTACTTGGTTTTTTAAAATTAAATAATTAAACTCAAATACTTTACAATATGATTAATAAAGTACTAAATCATTAAAGTTAAAATTAAAAAAGACCCATTGTTCTCTAATAAACAAACAACTAAAAAAAAATGAAATCCCTTTTGACATATCAAAATCACACAACTTTCTTCGGACACTATAGAAGGTTTGCTATAACAACTAACTTTAGCTTATGTTAGGTAGGTGGTTTCTTTAGTCTACTTGAAGATGCCTTGCTTAGAGGGTTTCTTTATGTCTATTTACTTACTTTCAATATTCTATAGAATCATACATGTTTATACTATTTTTCCTGTATAGTGCATTATGTTTACTAGTTGCATGTAAGATTACATTGCACTTTTATTTTTTTGCTTATATTTTTTGCTTACTCTACAGAGTCTTTAGAATGTACTTAGGCTTTCAATGTAAGTGTAAAAATCAAATATCAAATGTAAATTATTTTGAATGTATTTATATTGAGTTGTATAAAATGTTATAGAAGGTTAAAGGTATTTGCTTATGCACATATGACTCCAAAAGAAAATGCTTTATCTCCCTTTGAGAAGCACTATCTTTTGGAATCCTATAAGAGATATGGAGCTAGAAGATAATAAGCAAATATATTTAAATGTACATTCATAGGAGTAGAAATCAAAGCCTCTTGTAGTGGAGCTTGACCACCTTACTTTTTCATAGTCCCTCGATTATATTCTATATTAAAAATGAATGAATAAAAGTTTTATTTATACATTGTTATTTTATACTACTCCATGCTATATGCATATCATTCATATGGGTGGTGTACTTACATTAGAGGGTAGCATTTTCATAAGTATTTTTTAGTGTGTATGTTTCAGACTTTGTAGGAATATATATGCTAGTTCTAAGATGTTACTATAGTGGTACCATAAACATGAACACCTTTATCCTGACATGCATATAGACATGCATTTTAATTTTATGCAATGTACACTAAACCAAATCACATAAGCTTACGATAATAGATAGGGGGACCCATGGAATTACATGATTACTCTTATATTCCTTATGGGTTTAAGGTTGTTATGCTACCAAATTTTTTAAAAAATCTTGGACTTAAAATTTTTTAGAAATTTTATGTTAACTAAAAAAAAATTAAAATTTGTGGTGTCTTTGTATTAAAACCACATTAGTGAGGTGCATATGACCTAAATCATATTACTAAACTCTACTTAATAACTTAACCAGAATCCTTGATTCTGTTATTAAAAGTAGCTTTCTTACTTGTATAGATTAGACCTGGAAATCCTGGTTTTAAAATTATATGCTTAAGTGGTTAACTAGTAGCATATTCTAACTGAGCATATGCCAAGATGCATTTGCACCTCTCAAGCTTCCTTCTAGGAGGATTATCCCAACCTTCAAATAAGTTTTATAAACTCTAGTTTTTTTTTTAAATGATTAATTGAAACCTTTAAATATTTACAACAAATATGTTAACTTTTTAATCTAAGATAAGTCTAATCATCGCTTTAATCAAAAGTTTTCTCTTTAAAGATGTAATTAACTATAAAGGCTTGCCTCTATAGAAGCCCAATAACCCTGTTTAAAATAAACCCTATTTTAGTTCACTAAAGAAGAGAAAATTCTTTTGGATGTAGACTAAAGCACCTTAGTTAATTTCATCTTCAAAATAATAGGTGAATATGAATTTTATCCTTCAGGATGAATTTAATATTACTTATGCTAAGTTTGACTAAAAAAAATTTCATTTCTCATTTTACATTGATGGTAAAGAATTAGTCTATCTTTCGAGATGGTATAATATTTAGCTATACAGATTTGACTAAAGAAACATACAGAAAATTATTTCGCATATTTATTTAGACATAGGAAATTTTCTAGCGACTCTACTGGGGAATGACCTACTTTCAATCTTAGCAGAGTTTAGACTTTAAATTAGTAGTATATTCAATTTTGTAGTGAATTAAGATATCTCCTTGCATTCAATTAATCTTTCAATGAAACTGATCAATGTTCGAATTATTAATTTTAAATTCTTAAAATCAAATTTCAATCAATTATCCCAAAATCAGATTTTAATTAATTATTCCAAAATTAAATTTCAACCAATTTGAAATTAAATACTAATCAATTTTGAAACTTAATTCCAAATTTCAATCAATAATCAATTTAAATCCAAACTCTAGAGTTATCTAATTTCCTAGCCCTAGATTGTACATTATAGTTATATTTCTTTATGTAGCTCGGTGATATTATCTAGACTCAATCCATAGTCAAAATCATGTCACCCTCCATCATCAATTGTTTGAAACTTATTTTGAGGGATAAATAGATTTAGTTTAGTATATTCTCATGATTCGGTATTTAATCTAGAGTCAATGAGTTCAACAATGAATATAGAATTCTGCTTGAATTTCAAAAACAAATGGCTAGCAAACTCCTTCAAATTTTCTGATAACTTAAATATCTCTTTTGGATAAATCTCTGATTAAGCTAATATTATCAAATTTCAATCCATAGTAGAAAACCTTATTATGACTTTCAACGTACAATAATTTATTTCTCCCAAATTTAAAGTCATACCAATAGTGGAAGTCACAATTAGGAATGGATCTGTAGCCACTCCTGTAACTTGCAAACCCTCAGTCTTTACTAGACTAAGGTTCACATAATTCATTGTCAATCAAAAACTAAAATTTATTGTTTGTCCTCCATATTATAAGTTTGAAATTGGGTCATCCTCAGTTGCTAATCAAATCACTAAATCTCAATGCTAAAATAAGAACCTTCATCTAAGATGGAAGGTCGAGAAGGCCAAGCTATTAGAGGAAGAATTTTTTTATGACTCTGCAATTGTGGTGGCATAAAAAAAATTTTAAAAGACTTGAAGTTAATAGGAATTCTCTGATGTTCGGTGGAAGTCATTTCCATCCATTGTTTGCTGTAGAAGAGAAGAAATTGTCATAAGAATTATTAACTCTCCAACCCTCCATTTTTCAAACAGCCAGTTCTTCCCTCTTTGTTCGAAAGAAAGAGGAAGTTTAAAATCTTGTTAGATGGATTGATCTATAATTGTGCTACTAGTTATGGACAATCAAAGATCAATTTTTTTAAGGATGTTAATGATGTGATAGTTTCTAAAACTAGATTGGAACTACTTCGAGAGAAAGTAGTTTCACCTCCTACCAAGAGAAGAGTGAATTTAGAAGGTCATAAACCTGTTGTAACAACTGACTATCATTGAGGACCGAATGACCACTCGGTAATTAATCATTAAAGGATATAATATAGTAATTAGAGTAAGCAAACTCTTATCAAATTTCTGGGGTATGGTGCATTAGCTTGACAAGGTTATAATTTTATATCTCCTTCATCTTATAATCAATTAAAAAATTTTCAAATAAAACTTCTAGTTTCTCATTGGGTCATCATTCACGAAGAGTTGATCAATGCCATTTAGAAGATAACAAATCATCTTCCTATTTTGATAGAAGGAGGTTGAAATTAACAAATTAGCCATCCTTATTATCTGACAAGGAGAAGGTTTGGCAGCCTAAAATGGTAGCCACTTTAAATGCACTTATCTCTCATAAAATCGTATAGTGGAGGAAAAAAGGATTAAAGGAAAAGTTGTAGCTGAATCCTTATATGTTAGAGAATATACTCTAGTTGTCCTGTATAATGTAGTATATAGGTCAATCAAAGAAATGATGAATCATTTAAAGAAGATTATCATACAAATAAATACATAAGAAGCTAAGGAAAAAATAAATTCACTAGATGAAAAAATATCTGGGAGTATCAATATGGTAGATACTCATTCATCTTTGTAGAGAGAAAGAAAAAAAACTAAAGGTAAAATAAAACTCATAGACTCTGAAGTGGATGAAGCTGATACAGTCGATTTAACTCAACTTCTCATACAACAGCTAAATCAAAATGATGAACATATTCTATGGATGAAAAATAAAATAGAAGAGATGATGGCTATCATATAGAGTAAAGGATCTCTTACATCAAATGTATAGATTGAGTCACCACCTAGTGAGTCAGTGCAGATGAACAATACAAAACATGTTAATAAAGAACTAGGAGAGAATAAACTTATCAAGTTAAAAAAAATAATCATCTTAGTCACTCGATATAAAGCAAATGGTAGAATAACAAGTTAGCTCAGTCTATGGATACTTTATCTATTCTAAGGGATAGACCATACCCAGAGGAATATGACTTGGTTCCCTGTCCAAATCCCTATCCAAAAGTATTTGTACCACCTTCGATCAAACATTTTGACAGCACCGATAATCCCAAACAACATCTTACTCATTTCAAAGCTAGTTGTTATAATGTTAGGATAGTGATGTACTATTAGTCAAATAGTTTATCAATAGTCTATTTGTATCACATTTAATTGGTATGTTGAACTATCCAATTGATCAATTTGTTCCTTCAATGAGATGGAAACCATGTTTATTAAAAGATTCATATGAGCAAATCACCATATCACCGTCGACGATCTGGTTATGGAAAAGAAAAAAATTGGGTGAAAGCTTTGAAGGTTAGATCCTTAGATGGAGGAGTTGTATCATAAGATGTGAGCCGTAGTTACAAGAATATCGTGCAATAGAGATCCTTCTGAAAATATCCATGGCCATCCACCATTATACTCAAGGATTTTATAATTAAACTTTTAAATGTTGTTAAGTAAAGCCTCTAATCTTTAAGAGGAAGCTTCTTAGCTTTTGATTTTAAAAGATCAGTTTTTAGCATATATGGAAATGTTGAATCCTTATAAAGTACTAGAAAAGAAATTAGGATCAATGTCTGCAATTGATAAGGGAAAGCAGTCTATATAGATTCAGGTTGAAAATCCAAGTTAGCCTATTAGGTAACAATAGCTCAATAGATTACAGAATGATCAGTAGTTTAGATCTCAACCATATCACACTTCAAAAGAGAAAAGGGAGAGATTTGAATCACTCAAAAGTAAAACTTATCCATTTAAAAAAGAAATTATAAAAATAATCTTTTAAAATATTTTGAAAAAACTTGAGTTTAAACTTCTAGATCCTAGGAAGTTAATAGATGATGGTAAATCTGGGAAACTGAAATGTTGCTCATATCACCAAATAATCAATCATGAATTGGAAGTTGTATAACTTTCATGGAATATAATGACAAAAATATTAAAAAAGGTCAGTTTTGATACCCAAGGAATATTTAGTAGATTCAAATTAAGGATTCACTAAATATGAGATTGACAAGGCTTTCGTTTCCCTTTTTACTTTAAAATTGAAAGATGGGTGGGATATTATATTATCCATTCCTCTCAAAGAATTCTTTAAAAAGTATATTATTCATCCATTCCTAAATCTCCAGGAGTATAGAGTCCCATCCAGGTTGATCTAGTAGATCCTAAAGAAGAAAAATAGAATAAAGTTCTGACCAGAGAGCCTATGAAAGTGTGAGTTAGTCAAGCTTCTACAATCTCAAAGGAGAAAGGTAAAGCTAAAATTAAAATTGTATCTGATAAAATAGTTATTTCTACAAATGGGAGGTCTAAATCCTTTAAACCTTTATCTCTGTATGACTTTTATTTTATCTCACATGAGAATAAGAAGTCAAAGAAAAAGGATTTCTTGCATATCTCATTTATTTCTACTGATAAATATTCAACTGAAAATTCAAATGATGAAGAAAATAATTCTCATAAATATTAATAAAATGAAATTAATTAAAAGAGTCTATGTAATATCTATCTGATAGTGATTCCCCTATTCTCGATGTTCAGGGTAATCTTATTAATATTGAATTAGAGATGTCTGATTTAAATAATCTATGAGAGAAAAATCCAAAGTTAACTAATGATCAAGAACCAAACCAATCTATTTTTTCTTCTCCTAAAGAGGTAGTTGAAGTTAACCTTCACAGTGGTTAAGTTTTACCTCGGTGAGCTGCAACCACCAATAAAGTAAAGCAAATTACAAATAATCTAGAGTCTTTAAATCAAACTCAACTAGTTCAAGATTCAGATATAATAATCTAGAAGTTCCTAAAGTGGATTATATTCTCTTAGCACATATCAAAAAGCTACTTGCAAAATTGAGTACTTACGATGCTCTGGTTCTCTCTAAAGAAATGAGGTAGGCTTTAATCAAAGCTTTACTCAACCTGGACATTTGTATGGCTCATATATCATCAATACAATTAGAAGAAGTGCTATATTTTAAGGAAGTTCTAGCAGACACATTTTTAGATGAAGATTTGCTGTTGGGAACCATAGATCATAATGGTCTATTATACATCTTTGTGAATGTAGAAAATTTGAAATTATCTTGTATTCTTATTGATTTGGGTGCATCAGTTAACATCATGACTCTTAGAACTCTTGCATATTGAAAGTGGATACTTACAAACTCATTTCTAACATGATGATGTGTGAGGATTCAATAAAAAAGGTGAGAGGCTTTGGGTTCAATTTCATGAAAATTAAAACTTTGAAAAACAAAGCCAAATTTCAAATTATGAAATTTGAGGATTCTTTTAATGCTCTCATGGGTAGACCCTAGCTCAATGAATATAAATGGTGTCTTCCACCCTTCATCATTGTATCAAATACTCTTGAGGGAGTATAGCACTGTATTTAAAGGTGATCTATAACTATTTCAATTCATGAGGTTGGTATATACAAAAATTGCTTCATACTATTTACCTAAGTAATAGACTATCTTCTCTAGAAATTTCAAATTTAATGAAGTAGAAGAAAAATAAAAGAAATAAAAGAAGTAGAAAATGAAAAAAGAAGAAGAAATGAAAGGACTTCTAACTTTGAATAAGATGTTCGCTGATGTCCTGCCCCTCCTTCACAAAGAGGTGATAGAATGGCCCAATAATCTAAAGGGAGAGATCAAGGATAGCAAAATCAAATTTTAAAAGAAAATAAAAAAGAGTGTATTTAAA